>JAQQAF010000003.1:2400000-3600000 GCA_029747655.1 Ensete ventricosum
TTCATACGTTTTTCTCTCTCATCTTGAGGAAAGGAGTGTTTTTCAGCATGCTAGCATCTAGTCTTTTAACAAATTATGTCTCTTTCATGCTTATGTGCAACAAATTATAGCCAACAAGACAAATTATGTGTGGCAAGGTTTTAAATGCTAGTTTGAGATGTCCAATAACTTATCACCATGTGACCCTTATGGTACCAAGATACAGAATAGTGTGCTGACCTGTACCACCTAGTATTGCTGAAAAAATAATAAAAAAATGAATGGTATGCCAAGCAATACAGTGCTGGATGATTCATTATTTATTATTGATTGGACCAATATGTGCTGTTTAAACTTTAAATTCTGTCCATTTTTGACATGATTCACAAGTTGGGGTTCTCAATCCTGATTCTTATTTGGTCCTTCAATGAATTAGTTACTTAATGCTTTTCTTCTTTACACCTTTGTTGTCTCTCTGGTTCGTTGGATCAACTTCAAGCCTCATAAATATATTTTCTTTACATGTTTACCTACGTAGAGTTCAAAAAGAATTGCTATGATTTTATTTTTCATGATTTGAGTAAGCTACTGGCTAATAAATTGTATAAAGTTGATCTAAAAAATTTGGCCCAAATTATTCTAAGACACTACAGCAGTAGCCCGACCTAGACCTTTCTTTTCTTGTAATGTGGATTTTGTGAATCTGGCTTCGCTTGTTGATAATTCACTATTTTTATTGGTTTTAATACATGGTCTTTTCTGTTGGATTTGCCTCATAGACTTTAGGAAAGCGTTTCTAAGATCAAGGAAAATCAATTCAATTGTTCTTCCGAGTTTTAACCATGTTTCGCCATGCTCGTCTTTTGCCATGTCCTCTACACATGGATAACATATTTGTAGTTCTCTGTTTGAGCTAAGTTTCTGAGTCATGATATTACCTAGTTTAAAGATGGAAAAACATGCAGAAACATGATTGACTTATAAAATATTTACTAGGAAATTATTATAATTTTCTTGGCAGCAAATTAACTTGTCACATGATAGTTCTTCATATATAATGCACATGAAGAAATGAGAGTACCTGAGCAATGGCATAGGTCATGGAAGAATACATCCCTGCTGCCCTTTCACGATAAAATGTTGTTCTCTCCATTTCCACAACAGGTTGTAATATACTGGCATTTGCAAAGCCTAGAAACAGTGCTGAACCATATATAGCTCCTTGAATGTTAAAAATATCTTGTTCGGTCCTTCTGTTATTTGATTATAGAATTTCAGTAAATTAATCACTTAAAAGAGAATAAAAGTGAGTTCCATTGCTTACATCTTGGGAACAATTCTGAAGAAGACTATGCCAAATAGGACTGATATTGAAATTGTGATTATGAAACGAACTATGTTGTGTTTTGGATTTTTCCAGTAAGACTTGTGCTGTTTCCATAGGCAGCAGATGCACAATGACCAAAAGCTTTTTGCATATTTGGATGGGAAGTGTAGATCTTTCTCATTTGTTTTTCTTTTGCTCAGCTCATCAACCAATTTCATGTTCTCTCTGAAGGGGAAATAGAACTAATTTAAATGCTGGTCAATAATTTTCTATGTAGTAATAATACGAGCTTACATGTACAAAGACGACTTGCTAAAGATGATTCCATAGTCGATGCCAAGCTTATATTCCATGGCTGGAGAAGTGATATCCAACATCCATGTGGCAGGATTTTGACCATCCCTGATATGTGGCACTCCTGGAATAGCCTGGAAAAACATTTGTAGATGTAGGTTAAACAAACTTCTTACAAATTCAGAATTTAGTACATATTGATTGTTTCTTACTTCGAAGTATTGTATCATGTTTCGTGATAAACTGCCTAAAGGTCCTCCATATATTAACTGCCCTCCTTGTTTCATTAGGACTAACTGCAACAGATAACAATTAGCAAAATGTTAAACTTCCAAGGTTGGTAATCTCTGAAAATTACAAGTAGATCAGATTGTTTTGCCACATGTCGGAGCAAGTATTAGAAGGCACTATATTGTTTATATGGTATATGAGGTTCATGTTTCACTGTTGCTTTCCTTTGTAGAACCCTGTACATATAAAAAACACTCCACACGAGTGACTTCCAAGTATAACAATTATCTTGTGCTTTTCTGACATTTCCTTTAAATTGACATTTTCAGGCCTTTGTCCTAATTAACAGCTTTACTTTGATCTGAGGTTCCACTTGCTATTTGCTCAAGCTATCAGGTTCCTCTCATTTCCCACTCTCCATTGCAGAAATTATTGTATTACAACTTTTATCGATGGCCCCCCACCAAGGAAATCTCTGAATTTGATAATCTCTTGTGGGTCACTTATTGTCAAGATTGATCACTTCTTCTACAATTTGAATCACTGTTACGAAAATAGTTCAAAGTGTTATTCTTTATCCTTAGCATATCTTGTAGTCCATTGAAGTAAGATATAAGCAGTAAAGAACATTTTGACACATTTGTAGCTTAAGTGTTACTACCTGTTGCTTTATCCATGATTCATGCACAATCTGCACATTTGTTAGTATGCAATGACAGCAGAAGCAAGCATTTAAATCTGGGTCCAGTACTAGTCTTTGGGCAACTGGTCAGAATGGTGTGGTGCCAATATACCAACCTATATTATCTGGTATTGTAGGGAAGAATAATAAAAAAATTATCGACTTCATTGGTCTAGTTCCGGTCCTTGATTAGACTGGTGATTACTGGTCAGTATGTATCAGTCCGACTAATATTTGATTCCTTAAGCAGAAGTTACCAATAAAAAAGTTAATGTGAATATGATGCTTAATGGAAATTTTAGTTATTCTGGAATTTGCCTGGTAGTCCTCTTAAATAAGAGACAAATATTGCTAGGCAAAAACATTCATGTAACATGTGCTGATAACCATTCCCTATATTTTCCCTGATGCTATAGGCGTGTGTGCAAAGATGCTGATACATATTTTAAAATTGGATTTCTAGATTTATTTATAATAAAAAATGTGCAATTACTGAGAAAACTAAAGGACAAACCTACTTTTATGAATTTAAAAGGAATGATTGAAAACCATGATCATACAAGTCTAATCTTAGGTTCCAAGCATTCATGAATTATGATGCTCCATAACAAGCATTGCATCAGATATGAGCAATGTGTATATTCTACATGCAGGTGTTCACATGATTTTTCACAAACCCTTGTATACTTCTAGATGCAAATATTTATCCCTATATTCTCAGGTGTTTCAATAAATTATTAGGTTTCTCTTGCTACTCCAAACATTATTCTTTGTCAATATCCTTATTTCTTGTGCTCCTATCATTTTGCTTTGCCTTTTATTTTTTCAATTTTCATATTTCAAATGGAAAAAATTTTGCTTTGATGTGAGTATTGGTTATATTTATATATGTTGCATTTGCTGCAACTTTTAAGTTTCAGAATCCAATCTTGATTACACGTCATAACTGGAATTGGCCTCTGAACACTAGCAGAGCAAGCAAAGTTTTGCTTTGCCAAATTCTTTTATTTTGTCATGTATATCTAGACAAGCTTTTGCTCTGGTTGGTTTCTAGTCTGGATTTGCAGTCAGCCCCTGCATGCCAATACAAGGTACTAGGGCATGAGAGGCTGAAAGAAGTAAATAAGGTAAGAAAGAGAAAAAGAAATAACAAAATATTTTCTTGGTCATCCAAACATGATATTTCTTCTTTAGTTGTTGTGTTGGGGGATGGGAGTACCTGATCTTTCTACTTTTGCTTATGTCACATGTGTGATGTGTCATATTATCTCTCTTTAACTATGCGAAATTGTAATAGCCATCAATCATCAAATTACCTCATCAAAAGCTTCAAACATCTCAATACTTGGTTGATGGATTGTACACACTATTGTACGGCCGGTATCTGCCATTTTTCTAACTGTTCTCATGACAATTGCTGCAGCCCGAGCATCTAAACCTGTTGTGGGTTCATCCATGAATATGATAGAAGGGCTTGAAACCAACTCCACTGCCATTGTCAGACGTTTCCGTTGTTCTGCTGTAAGTCCATTTATTCCTGGCAAACCTACCATTGCATCTTTCAATGACTTGAGCTCAACCAGTTCCATTACCTCATTTATGAAAATCTGAAAAAGCAAGGAAAAAAATAATATATAAGTTTTATCTATTTTGAAACCAAAAGAAAAGTCTAACTAGATGCACTAATAATACACGGTGACAAGTGCATGCACACATTGTATGCAAATATCTTATTATATTTGTCATATGCAGCCACTTTATGCGATGAATGTGTAGCATATCTTGGTTTTGGAGCAACATACATTTATCGTTTGCACATCGACTTGGGATGGCAGACGAAGCCATGCTGAGTACCATAGAGATTCAAAAACTGTTAGACAAGGAGAATGATTATCTACTTGTTCACAGTATCCTGAAACCCTAGCAAAGGTCTCCTGCTTTTTAGGATATCCAGATATATTGATGCTTCCTTCAATATGCCCAACTGTTTTTCTTCCTGCCAAAACATCTAGTAATGTTGTCTTCCCAGCACCTGTTACCCCCATGAGTGCAGTTAATACTCCAGGTCTGAAAGCTCCAGAAACACCCTTTAACAACTGGAGTCTCTTCTCCTTGATTCCAAATTTCTTCAATTGCTAATTAGTGATAATTGGGTGATAAGTTAGAAGGATGAAAATAAATCTGACATTGTACAAATTTCTTGAGATAGAATATTGGTGTTATTGGAAAGACAAGAATTCTGTAGTTTACCTTAGGTACGTCAACATAGTAACTAATATTGCTGAATGCAATTGTCAGAGGCTGGAATTGTAGAGACATCCTACTTTGGAATGTTGCTGAAGTTGCTTGGTCATCAGCTTTGTCGATCTTCTTGAAATCCTTAGGCCACATTTTCATGTTGGAGCGCCTTTTTTTGGGAGCTGCATTTTTATGGAAAATCCAACTTAAAATTCTTTTGACAGATATTTAGAGTTTCTCCTAGCTGGATTGAGGCTTAAATCCTACTGACTGAAATCAATGACAGAGACTCCAAATTAAAGATCAATTCTTTTTGACATGATCCACAGATCTTTAAAAAGCCTAGAAACCAATACTATTGCAATTGAAGAATCTTCTGGATGTTTATCGAGCCAATATTAAATCAGTGGTTTAAAATTTATTTATGCACTGGAATATATTTCAGGCCAATTTAGATGAGGATTCAGACCAATGATGTCGATCCAAATGCTCTGAGATGCACACATACTATAATCTAATGACTTTACTGCTTCTGGTTTTTTACTCCAATTAACATAATTTTAGCTCATTAGATTGGCTTACTGTCTGTGTCTAATTGATTTATAGGATTGAAGACATGATCTTTTTCGTTTCTTAGTCTTATAAATGTTGGATATCATGTTCATTAGATTTGATCTTCTAGTTTGGACTCTCAATTTTAATTTTGATTCAGAAGGATGAATTCTGGATGCTAGCTTAACTTTATGTAGAAACACATACACAACAGACGAATATACACTTGAAGATGAAGCTATGGAAATGATATAGACCTTTGAGGTACTCAAGCGCCAAGATGCTGAAAATGTTGAAGACCACTGCAAACATAAGCAATATTGCCACAGAGTACCAGTACCAATGCGATTCTGTTAACATCCCTCTCGATTTAAGGATGGTTTTCCCAACTGTATTATTAGTGCTTTCTCCATCCTCAGTTTTCTGTTAAGATGAGAATAGATATAATGAGTTCTCTCAATGATCTAGGAGGAATTATATTGAAACATTATTAAGCAAATCTAACTTCTGAGGAGAAACTATCCAGATTACAATTCAAGATTTTATTCGATTTTGGAATTAACATAAGCTAAAATGTTTATGATAATTGTTTGGTAACAGTATAACATGGATATTTCAGATCTTTGCATGTTTATTGAAGTTTAGTAGATTTCACATTTAAACTTCCACAAAGTCTTTTTAGTGACAAAATAGTGCATCAAAGGGCTACAATCAATCGAATTGCATCAGTCTTATGTCCATATCCTCCATGTTCACTACTTCTTAGTATGTTTGCATTAGGTCAGAGTAATGATTTTTTACATTCCACTACATGGAGAAGTTGGAGCTTACCATACTCCACCTTTCATCAAGAAATTCATTGATTGCTACTGCATTCTGACCATATGTTACAGGAGAGAACCAATAACCCCAAAGTAACCATGACTGTATGCTATCTGATCAGGCATAGGAAACAAATAGTTAATGATTAGATTGAGATAGATAAAGAAACTTGCACTTTTAAAGGAGAAAAAGAAAATGATCTAAAGTATCTACCTTTTGATATGACAAATCCCCCAAGTATATAGATTGCTGTTAGAGTGGCAGTTCCAACCGTATTTGCCATAAGTTGTGTTCTCCCAATGATAGCTATAAAACGGAAGAGTGCCATTGACATCTGATGCACACAGAGCAAAGCCAAGAACTGCTGGAGGAATCTACCATGAAAACAAAAGTATGAATTATACAAATGACATATAATCTCTTTATATCTGTTGTATTCAGAGGAAAGTGGGTAAACTATTCTCCTACCTAACTGCCGATGGTGCAAAGCCAATCATGTAGTATGTTAAACTTGTCCACAGACCTGTTTCAATAAATGACACTGGGATACTAAGGATTGTAATAGATAAAAGGAGTGCCCATCCTGGTAAAATTAATACTTCCCTCTGCTTGTAGTAGATAGGAAGTCTTTTTATCATTATTGCCAACTCTGTCATGCCATTAAACTTCACTATAACTACTCCAGCAAAAATGGCTCCCATATAACGGTTCCCATCATCAATTGTCTGATGTTTCATTTTTGATCGAAAGAAGACTGTCATAATCACAAGCGCCAAGAGTACTATTTGTATGGCCTTGAATATGTGAACTGGGGAGTTCCTCTTCATCAATAATTTCTCCCTAGAGAAGCAGACCTTGAAAACATCCCACTTTGGGATACTATATCTTTCTTTTATTCCGATCATCTGATCACTCTTTTTACTGCTGTATTGCACGAGCAAGTCTTTCTGAAGAAGCTGGCCATAATGGGAACATCCAAAGGAATCTGAGAACTTTTGCACAGGTATGTACTGGTATGTGCTTCTGTTATTCACCCAATATTGTTCTTGATCCATCTTTGATGTTACCTACATTAGTCCATTCCAAGAAACTGATCCATTAGAACATATTCCTGAAACAAAAGGCCTCGCAGGAGCGATGCTTGATTCATTACTGGCTGTAGGATACATATTTACTTGATGTGCTTAAATAAAAATTCCTTTGTTATATGGTTTGTTTTTTCATATTTGAACGCTCACATATAGTGTATGTATTCAGCTTCCACAGGATCCTTCAGATCATATAGTCCATGGTCCATAGTATCAAACCATGATATCATCAATTTAGAAGATGGGTACGGCATACAACTTCCAATGCAAAGGATCTCTATTGAAAGGTGAGTTGGATTTCAACTCTCTTTCAGCAAATAAATATCTTATGTGCTCTCTTCCCTTTTTTTCAGAAAGAAATGTTGAGCAGAATATTTCGAAAGAGAAACTAATCTAACAAAATTTTGAAAAAGAAAATCATTAGACATACTTTCAAGTTTCAAGGTCACTAAGATGACAGCATAAGGGCAGCCTAGTTCACGACCCTTAAGTCAATACAAAATCTAAAAGGTTCAATGTGTACAACCTTGTTGTTGCATACAAAATGGTTGTTCCTGTAACTTGAATGTTGGTTACTCAGGTGGTAAAGGACTAACCTTGTCGTGGCACCAAGGAGCAAGATCGAGTGAAGTCAGAAAAAAAAGGATCTTGAACCAAACAACATGACTGTTAAATTACCTAGATCTTGCAAAATTCATCATTTCTCAATTTTATAATTTAAAAACATGAGGACTATATATTTTTTTGTTCCAATATGTAGGATCTATTGTTAGAATACTTTGAATATGGCTAATTTTACCCAATCATTTTTAAACATGATTGGGTCCTGGCCAGCCTGATTCAACTATTACCTCTCGAGTTTATGCTGAGTTGGAAGAACTGGCCAGCCCAAACTGAACCAGTAGATTTTAAATGGCCCAAATATGACCTAGAACTCTTTATCTTACTTGTCTAGGATAGTTTTAACTATTTAGCTATCATTTGACCTAGTTTAACTATCATTGGTATGGTAGTTTAACTATTTACCTGGATTGATTTAGTACTCTTTAACTATCATTGGCTAGGGTAGTTTTATCCTTTAGAGGAAAGGAGAAATGAAATTTAAGAGGGCCTCGAAACCTTGAAATCAAGTCTTAAGTTGCTATTGTTCATTTATAATTACTAAATGTCTGAGGTTCTGTTATGTACTCATTAAACATGTAATATGACTGATTTTACCCACTGGTCCGACCAATGAGGTACCTAGTGACTAGAGGCCTGATTGGATTGCTACTCAACTGATTTTAACAACTTTAATTAGCCATTAGAAGAATGTCCTTGAAGTACTCATTAAGCTTGGATTGCTATGGATTGCTACTCAATGAGCATGTTGCTTACTATTAGGTGCTTAATTATGAAGTACAAATTCCGATGCAGATATAGCTTTCTGTTGTAAGATTATATATGGATATGCTATCTGCTTGGACAATTCTTGCCAACATAATGTTTCTGAATCATGCATCTAAAGTATTAATGCAAGAATAACAAATTGTCAATATTCTTCTGCAAATCTGAGCATACTCAGAACAAGGTTGGTGTTTCTATTAAAAAGAAAAATGACCTTTATGTTCCTTGCTTTCTTTATTTTGTTCTGTAAATGTGTTCTCTATCAAGAAGTAAGAATTCCGTGTAGCTTAGTTTTCTGGTAGTTTTGTCTTGACTCTTTTTTTATGTTCCTAATGGTCCAATTTGAAAATCTATGAAACAACTGTTTAACAATCCAGGAGACGAGTGGTCAGGAACCTGTTAACTTTAAGGAACAACTGATAGTTGGTACCTCTTGGAGGAAGTTGGCGACGTTCTTCCTATCAGGACATTTGAAGCCCATCGACTCAAAAAATTCAAGAACATGTTGCCGTGGTCCTTGGTAAGCAATTTGCCCCTCGCATAAAAGGATTATGTCATCAAACAGGTTAAATGCCTCCTGAGTAGGTTGAAGTAAAGATATAACCATGGTGAGATCCAAAACATGCGTCAACCGCTGCAAATACTTGAGAATCTGAAATGTAGTCGAGCTATCAAGCCCAGTTGAAATGTCATCCATGAAAAAACATTGTGCTGGTGCCACTAGCATTTCTCCTGCAAGACAAAGTATGTGGGTACCATTTTTTAGTCCATCAGTTTTATGCTAGCTAATCGATAGTTTCTTTTGTCTAAGATTTTGTTAAGCATGTTACCAAGGGGGGAGAGGTACAAGATCAATCGTGTGTGACCTACCTACGGTGACTCTTTTCTTTTGTCCTCCGGATATTCCCCTTCTCATTTCATCACCTATTAGTGTGTCGGCGCACTCATCCAAGCCAGTTATCTGAAAGGTTAAATCATGACTACTGTGAGCAAAATCGTTGCAGATAAGAACAACTTGTAGTTGAATATCTTTATTGCTACGGTTGTTTGTAGAAAAGAAGTTTTCTCTTATCATTTCAATCAACTACAGGCATGTAAATAATGCTTGATGATTCTATCCCAATGCAGGAGGCTGATGCCGATGCAAATTTTGGAGAAAATAAAAAAAAAAAAAAGCTGTGAGACACACAGAATTATGCAAATGTATCAACATCAGCCATTGTTCTTATCACTCAAATTTGTATTCTGTGTTGTTATTAGCTATTAGTTATCGTCATGTTGCCGATTATGTAAAACAAAGTCGATGATATCATCGACTTTGAACCTTAAAAGAGTCAAAGTTCATTGTTGAATATCTGTGGTTCTTGTAATATCTTTAAATCGCACTGTAAATTAAAATATGACATTCTACACTGTGTAGAATAGAGTATTTGATTTTGACTATTTAGGCACATACCTTGAGAATATAGTTGACCACAAAGTCCCCTTCATCTTCTCTTGTGTGATCTTTTCCCTGCACGATTCATTTATGTGAGAAATCAACCCCCATCCTTTCTACCAATTCATTTCTATGTGTCAAGAAATCAAAATCACTACCTCAGCAATTGAGTCAACCCCTTGTGTCTTTCCTGTGTCCATCTCTTGTGAGGCCATCAGGTGATGAGCATATCCTAACAATGTGATTGCAAAAATTCCTATTTAAAATAATCCACCATTTCTTTTCTTGTTTTGTAGGTAATTCATGTTATATTTTTTTTCAATTTATTATTATGGTTAATCATATGGATAAAAGTAATTAGGATAACCTGATGCATCTCCGGCATTTAGCATCCGTCGAGCGAACTCAATCGTCTCCTTCACAGTCATCTCGGCATGGTGGAGGTCGTGTTGACTAACATACGCACACATCCTCTGCGAGATGCTACGATTCATCTTCTCGCCATTGTATGTGACTTTTCCTTTGAACTATTTGAGTGAAAAGATAAAAATCAATGTATCAAAAATAATAATTTTTTTTTAGGAGCTTTAATGCAAAAGATTAATGAATGATCGCTTACATTTAACCTCGGATCTAATTTTCCCGATAAGGCTTTCAAAAACGTTGACTTTCCAGATCCCGGGGGTCCAAGCACAAGTGTCATCCTGAAATCAAAATATTCTCATCATCATATATATATTCTATTTGAATTTTTTTTTTTCTCACATTATATTCAAAGAGGAAGACGGATGAAACAATAATAATTAATTTAACCTATGCAAATCATAATTTTATCAAAGAACAAGACAATATTGGATAAATCGGAATGGAATGGGAGCCAATCAACCATTGATGAGAAAATACCCCATAAATATAATTATATATATATATCATAATTTATTCATATCTTAAAATTTGCCTCTCTTTTATTATTTAATATAGTGGACAGGGTTTCTATGTAATTGTCATCATATATGCCAAATCGTATCCCCTCTAATTAACTTTTTACAATTATTATCTTGAACTGTGATATCGATTCCCGATTCATGTTTAAGAGTTAAGCTATCTAATTAATTTCCTCAACTAGAAAAATCTTTCTAATTAGTGTTTGTGATTAATGATTCAAAATGTCAAACCATATCAATGGTTAAGTAGACTACATAAAAAGGGGGGAAAGCAACCAATTTACTTAGCAACATGTTAACTAAAAAAATTATGTATATATTTATCCTTTATAATATCCTAATCACTTACAAAATTTCAAGGGCTTTATAATTTATTTTTTTTTAGGAAAAAAAAGGTGAAAACTTCGTCCTCTACTTTTTGAATATTTTCAAGTGCACAAACTCAAGTAGCAACTTTTTAAGATCACACCACTTTTCCCTCTAAAAATCTAGTTATTATTCATATATTGTGCCAACAACAAAGTAAATAGCTGAAATTTTTAAGGGAACCATAAACTACTATCAATGGTTCACTAGTACTAAGAAAAATACTAAAAATTTGAATTCCTAAAATACTTTAATTAAGTTCTCTTCTTTTTTTATATATTTATTGCTGGCATGCTTTGAGAAATATGGTTTTTTTTTTTTTAAGGATCACAAACATAAAGCTGAGAGGATTATACTTTAATTAGACTTGATCTCCAAATTGAAGCACAAGAAATGAGCAATCCTGTGGTAGCTTGTAAGTTACCTGGAAGGCCTTATTATTCCTCTCAAATCATCAAGGATTTTGACAGGTTTCTTTTGAGAATGATACAGTTTCATCCATCCCATCACCTCCTGTTCAAATCATGAGAACAACAGTCCACATCTGTGTTTGCATCCAAAACTTCTACATGCAGTCTCAGTTTGCCGAAGAGTAAAAAAGTATGAAAGTATCAGAGAATTAAATGCGAGGATAAGCTGCAAATCTCTCTCTCTCTCTCTCTTTTTTCTTTTTCTTTTTTAGTTTTGTCATCATTACAGCCAGCAGCTTTCTTTTTCCTTGATTGTGAGACATGTTAAATGAGTGCCAAAAAGTCAAACTTGGGAATCAAGAAGAATGGAAAACAATCCATGTTATGATGCACGCTATATATTATATAGTGATCAAAGCTTATCGTAGTAAAGAAATGATGGTTGGAATAAAATTGTTTTCTTGCATATGGTTCTTCTTTCATGTGCCACAACTCCATATATGGTAACACTTGACTTGATGGCATGAAAGGAGATGGTGTTGCATCGAATGGGAAAACCTCATTTCTAATAAATCCAATCAAACACTACATACTTAGATCTTATAGTACTTACTACAAAAGAAGCTCATCAATAGGTTTTGAGAAAAATAATAGTATGTTGCATGCACTTAATGCTAGAAAAGTATAGGATGGTTATAGTTAGAAACCTGTCATTAAAATGTTGTTTAGATCATCCTCTCGATATAGAATTCAAGCTTCTTCAAATATGCTTACTTTGATGTTTGATAAGACTTCATGAACTCTAAGACTATCTCTATTTGTCAGAAAAAAAAAATGTAGAGAGGGGAATCATTGAAAACCACAGAAGAAGAAGAAGAAGAAGAAGAGGATATATAGAAACTCCAATCAAATTAACAAACAAAAACTTTAAATCCTCATGTCCATTGCAAAAATTAAAATAAAAGAGTTCAAACTTAAATATAATGGTAACTAAAGAAAAAGAGTAAATTGTATGTACAGTTCATATTAATGCTAAAAAAAAAAAAAGATAATTTTACCTGTTACCTTTCCTTTTTTTTTTATAAAGACGATAACAGGAAGAAAACCCTCAGTAAGGGATTACCAAACCGAGGAAGTTTTCAAGACGAAAAAGATGTCAGAACCAACATGGGTGTTGTTGATCGAAAGGGTAATCTAAGGTTGCTGCAGATTTGAAGCTTGGAGAACCAAGCGATGGGAAAGCTTGTACAAGGTGTTTTGAGCTTACTTACCTCCATCACTTCTCGTGGACTTCAAATGAGGTGTGTGTGTGTGTGTGTTGATGAATTCGTAAGAACATAAAGTAAGTGTCAGCAGGGAAGGACTGCAGGTGATAGATCAACTCAGCAGCACAAAAATGATCTTTTAGTCCTTTTGTAGTGTACACGACACTGTCTTGTGTGCACATTTATGGAAGTTTATCTCTCTCCATAAGAGTAACACAACATTTGTTGTACGTAATATATATGTGTAGAGAGAGAGAGATGGGTTGTTTTGCAAGACCATCGGCGGCATGTTTGAGGTGGCGAAAGCCAGTGAGAGGTTGTGGAGCTCGGAGGCCATGCAGTCTACCTGAGTGGTGTTGATGATGGCGTTGGGGAGAGTAGGAAGAACCCTTCTCCGAACATAGACCTCCGTCTCCACCGACACATCCTCGAACCGGACTTCGATCTTGGGGAGCTCCATGCTCAACCTAAACGTCACACAGAAACACACGGGTGATGGATACCAGGAGAGAAGTAGCAGACTTTAATCTCCTCTCGATCTCTCATCATCATCATCATCATCATCATCTAACTAGGGTTTTTGACCCCCAAAGTACCTCGTTCTCCAATCTCGCAGACGCAGGAGGAGCTCTTCGTGCTCCTCGCATGTCATTGGAGGACCGTCGGATCCCTCCATGACTCTTCTCTCTCTCTCTCTCTCTCTCTCTCTCTCTCTCTCTTTCTTTCTTTCTCTGCCTGAAACAAGCTTCAGGGAAGAAGAAGAAGAAGAAGAAGAAGCCGAAGAAGGAGCAGTATTTATAGTGCACACGTTGGGGCCTCTCATTGGAAAAAATTGATTGATGAGCCTCCACGTTACTTGGTGGGCATAGTTTTAGCTGACTTCTTTAGTTTCTCCAGCGATGAAACAATTCTTTGCCACTCTCACGCATCATTCTTTCTTTCTTTCTTTTTTTTCAACAAGGAAAAAAAAAAACTAGTAAAACATCTCTTATAATGCAGAATTCCTTCCTCCTCTCACAGTCTCCTTTCTATCAATCTCCAACTTCTCTTCCAGCCTCGATTACACTGTTCGGATAAAAGAGCTCGTAGATAAGGCGAGCACGATTTGTGGTGGGTGGCAAATGAACCATCACATCAATAATAATATCACAGAGATTGATGGGGATGCATGCATGTAAATAATAATAATAATAATAATAATATTGAGTATGCATGTCTAAGTTTGAGATGAATGTGATGACAACAAATGGATTCTTTTTCCAGTGGATAAGATAAGCTTTTTTTTTTTTTGCATGGTGTGTTGGGATATATGTTTTGATATAAACCCTAGAGAACGAAGCAAGAAGATGTGATGCCTCATCATCTCATCACATCACTCACT
The DNA here is from genome assembly GCA_029747655.1 of Ensete ventricosum. NCBI lineage: Eukaryota > Viridiplantae > Streptophyta > Magnoliopsida > Zingiberales > Musaceae > Ensete > Ensete ventricosum. The sequence goes on from JAQQAF010000003.1 coordinate 2,414,404, forward strand.
CCGTAGTATAAGAAACCAAATGTAAAGTTTGGGTTAGGCATCGATGGAGGGAGGGATTCAACATAAATGGGGGAGAGTAGCCAAGCGATCATTGTCTTATAAATCTAACGTGAATCCATTGTTTCAACTCTCATTGATGAGAAGACAAGGAAAGAAGCATGTGGAATATTTAATACCCTAATTAATTTAATTCTCCTCCCAATGCCACCAACTCCTTTCCACCTATTGTCTTTTGTCTATGGATCTTAGTCATCGATTTTTTATTATTTTTATTTTTTATTTTTTGGGTGGTGGTTCTCATGATCCATCTTACTCGCTTACTAAGGTTCCACGTCTTAATATAAAATTAGATATTTAGGGGCAGATTTGGACGCTCAAAGTTGACGCACAACCCAATTGCTATTAAACGATAATAACAATCTCTTTTTTTTAATATTTATATCCATTAACGCAATGATTTTTTTTTGACAAAAATCTTATCTTTTTTTGTTTTTTTTTTTTCTTCTTCTCTTCTCTCAAGAAGTGTCTCTATTTTTTTTTTTTTCAGAAATCTCTAGCGACGTCCCTTTCTTTCTTTCTTGCTTAGCACTTGAAATATCCGTAACTTAAAAGTCAAATCTCCTTTTTCTTCATACATCGGTGAATCTATCCGATTATGATGTTTTTGTAGTATATGTTACGATGTATTCAACGTAATATAAAATTATTATAACATAATATTACTGAAAAAATATTATAACATAATAAAAATATTATAACATAATAAAAATATTATAACATAATAAAAATATTGTAAAACTCGTTTGGTTTAAATCGGTCTATAGAAGAAGAGAGAAAAAACGATATGTTTAGGTTAAAAAAAAAAAAAGATGTTGTTAGAAAATTTTAAGAATTTTTTTAACAATTTATTCGGAAAGAGGAGGTTTTTTTTTTTTCTTCCAAAATTTGTTTGAGACAAATATTGGCGAATGATTCGACACTATATTTTTCTTGGTTTTAAAGTGGCATGAATTATAAAGATATTTACCCAACTAATGACATGACATCCTTAAATCGATGCTTACCTGTGGCAAATGACATCATCACTAATTAAAAACTCCATATAAATGACAGTCTATGTCAACTTAAGGACTAATGCTGCCTAAAGTACTCTTTTTATAAGCTTGTGAGAAAAAAAAAAAAAAACTAAATACTCTTTTTATCTCTTCATAGTTCATTTTTGAGAATATTGAATTGCACATAAAATGATGTGCTCTTTTATTCTACCTTCCGAGTAGAATGAAGTGAGTGCCATGAGGTGAGCTTCCAAGAAATATGGTGGTGTTCCAACTCATGGTTTTATTATGAGGAGTTATAATTGCTCAAAGATATCTTTAATCTCTTTTACTTTGTATTGAGAGTCTTTTATTTGTGTTTTCCATCATCTTCTATGAAAACATGATTAATGGATTAGTTAGACCATCTACACTCTATAAAGAAAACAAGAAAGCATGCAATTAAATTGTTTATAGTTCAATCTACTATACTATTATTAGTACACCATTAACATCCTATGTGATAATTTTATGTGGGATGTGGAAGGAAATTTACCTATTTTTTATGGTTAGATGGGCATATTGGCTATTGACACAAGTTTAAGAATTTTAAATGATATGATTTTGACACATTAAGTTAATGAATCCATGATAAGGTTAGTTGATATTTTCATAACTTTGTAAGAACAAATATTAAGAAAAACTTTATATATATTTTTTTGATGGAGGGAGGAGAAAAGTCTCCTTACTTGATTCCTACTTTTCACTCCTTTTTAATAGGCAGTAAGAATTGATTAGAAAATGAGTGACTTAACTATGTTTTCAAATTTTTTCCAATGGGTGGCCTCATCATTTCATGATCCCCATAATATTTTTATTTTTAGTTTCTTACCAAACACTCCATTCAAAAACAACATCAGTTACAGTGTTCTAATTAATGTGTTGAAAATATTGTAAGATTATTTAAAAATATTATAATTGAAACAAATTGAGTTCAAGATTTAATAGAATCCAATTCATACAGAAATAAAATTTTAAATAATAATCTATATTTTATTTTTTAAAAAAATATTAAAATAACGAGAATTTTATGCTAGTTATAATAATTTTTTTTAATTAGCTTATGGTATTTTTTACTCCTCCATCATAATATTGTAAGCCATGTAAAAACATTATAAGTGAACTCAAAACTCAATAGAGACCAATTTATACAACAAAAAGAAAAAAGAGTTTCAATATATATATATATATATATATATATATATATATATATATATATATATATATATATATATATATATATATATAAGTAAATAAATAAAAAGCTTTTCATATTATTTTTGAATAAATTTATAGTGTTTTAAGAAACAATAAGCCTATTCATAAATAATGTAATTATCAATAATTCGCTATATGGATCGATCCAACGTAGGATAAAGAGTTATTTATATATCATATTGAGAAATGGTGAGACTCCGCTAAGGAGAAAAAAAAAATTAAAAAGATAGATTTTTCTTAATTACAAAATTATATTAGAGAAAAATATTATAAATATAAATTAAAAATAAAAAATAAATAAATAGCTTCCTACAAATCTCAACTAAAAGCTTCCATGTCGGCAGCAATCACAGTATCCGTTCCTGTAGCAGCAGGTAAGCCTATCATGTGTTCGATGGAATGCCCGGCGACCAACTGCATTACATCTTTGGAAGGGCACTGTATGTAGCATGGCGTTGTTCTTATAATTTAGAGAAGGAGGAAAAAAAGTCCAATTTTTATCTCGATCAAATTGTTCTTAATCTAACCTACTAAGTTTTCTTCATCTTCTTTTTTTTTGTTTTTGTTTGCAGGTTATTTAACAGATAGATACAACGAGAACCTAACAAAGACTGTGCCACCGTTGCCGGGGAGACTGTTCCCAGACACCACTATTTAACACAGACCTCGACTGCCAACGCCCGGCCGCGTGTTATAAACCCTCACGTCTCCAACATTTTGGTAGGTGATCGCTCGCTCGGCATTAATCCTCGTCTCCACGAGACGACCAGCGAGGATGGCGAGGCCGCCAAGCCATACGACAGACAGTTAAAGAGTCCGTCCCACTGGCCCTTCTCATGCCCCCACCCCTTCCTTCGGAACGACGATGACGACGAAGACTTGTGACGTCGCCGTCATGACGACGGGTCGCGTCAGGTAGAATGGGGAAGGCCTCCGATCGTTGGACTGCCGTAAACATCTCCGCAGTATCTCCACCGCCGCCATAAATGGCACACGAGAACAGCTAAGGGGGGGTTGGTCTCCGTCGCACTCAATCCCATCCCGCCGGCGAGCAACCGCGAACTTGCACCATGACCAGCCGCATTAAAACCCCGTGTCATTTGGCATCACAGATCAGACTTCTCTTCCCACTCCTACGCACGCATTCATCCACGTTGTTTTCCGACTTAACTGAGGGGTCCCCGATCGAGTTCTTCGCAACCATAACTCAAGAACATCCTAACTCCCTCCTTTATTTCTTGGGGAGGGGGGTGTAGGATGCGTCGACAACGCCTCTAGCAAACGATGTAAATGCAGCAAATATGACGAGAAGACGAAGAAGAGGGACGAGTTCCTGGCGAAAGAGAGATGACATGCGAAAGAAGTCCTCCCATATTAATGGAGGATGGTGCTAATTAGGACGTCCAACAGTGGAATGTGGTCTGCCGCACAGTACAGTGAAGGACGCACATCTGGTTAATAAGAGACCACATCGTTCCTGCATAACTCCAACGTACTATCCTAGTGAAAACAGATGAGAGATAGATAGCAAACATTCCATACGGAGTTCACGAGATCTCGGAAGTCGACCAGTGTTTCTTGGAATTCATGAGATCAGATTTCGTTGAAGATGAAGCGTGAAAGGACTTCTAACAGAGAATATATATATATATATATATATATATATATTTGAACATTGATGTTTTGTTGTTCTATCGATACCGATGTTTGGGTAACAAAAGAATGCAAGAAGAATACTTACAAGTTTTCTCAGAGTATAAGTTGGAGCCATGAATCCAAGAGAAGTGAGAATTATTAGATACATAAACTAACTGTTCTTTCTTAATGGCCATGAAAGCGCAGTTGCTTGCACGCCCATAAGCTTATAATTATAGGTGGAAGAAAGGTGTTTGTTTTAGGATTTACCACTTTGTTTGTCAACTTCAGAGAAACATGTGTTTGGAAATGACTTACCAAAAAAAAAGTCACATTATTTTATTGAAATTAACAAAAGAACAGTGATGGGATAGAGAAAGAGAGAGAGAGGTCAATTTCATGTTGGAAAACGCCATTTAAGGGACCAATAGTGATGCGATCTGTGATCATAAGGTCATAGGCGAATGACCATTGCTCCCAATGAAATATAACATACTCTAATAAAAACTGGAATTTGATAATGAATCAAAGTCTCAAGCAAGCTATAATAAAGCTCATGAGGAGCACTCTCGACTGCAGGAAGGAAGAAGTCCCATCTGATTCAAAAATTTTGGTGGAGACATCGCCAAAGGTTAGAAGAAAACGTGTTCTGCTTGTGTTTAGAATTTTGTGGCAGATTTTGTTGTTCATATTTACTTAAAATTATCATATTTGTTACTTTTTTTTTTTTAGTAAATTTTGCTGAAAGAGAGATTTTTTGGCTATCGGAGTTTAATCTTCTGATGAACTCTGATCTTTTGGGAATTGTATGTAATAAGTAATACATAATACTTTTCTTTTTGAAAAAAAATACTAAAAAAAAATTTCTAAACATGAACTTCCAAAGTGTAAATGATGCAAATTATAAATCGAGTATCAGACAAAAATTATGTGAAAAATCAATCACTGCAGATAATATAAAAGATTTTGCATTTATTTAACTCATGACTGATATGATCTGTAAAATGTAGCGATTCTAATTTTTTTCATATGATATGATATGATCTCTTATTATAATTTTATTATTATCTTCTGCCTCTCTCTATTTCTTATTATCAAAAGAGAGTGACTAATAGTTACCACATTTTTCTTATCATATTATTATTATTATATCTTTTTGTGTTCCTTATTATTTTATAAAAAGTTCACTCCTACTAGTTTGACATCAATTTAGTGATAGAGCAAGAAAATAATTTTTCTTAGGGATATGAAAAGGTACTTTAGATTACAAATTTATCATATGTAGATTTTTAGCACACTGATTCCAAGACTTTGGCATTCACATAGCAATGTATTATACTTGCCCTCAAAATTGGTCTTCCATCCAAAGAGTAGAATCATGATGAGATCCAATGATCCATATTTAATATCACAAGCCCATGAGGATAACTTGTGATAACTTAATCTATTACCATCATTAAACCAACTCAATTTTCCTTTTGACTTCCGACGGGGTCATCGGACACAACCTAATAATTTAGAAGAAAAAGATTCCTTCAAAAAAAAAATAAAAAAAATCCATCCTACCTTTAATCGTAGCCCAATTTTACTGTTGATTACATTCATGAAAATAATAAATAATTATGAATGAACACGGTTACAAGATAAATATTTCTAATGTCCACAAATAGTCAACACTTATTTTTTTTATCATTTATTAAATTATTAAATCAGTTTTAATTCTAAACCGTCATTCTAAAAGAACATATAACATATATCTGATGATAACATATAAGCTAAAGCCTCAGCCCAAACCCAAAAATAAGAATCACTTGGTGCCTTCCAAATGAACCAAAATTGATCGACTTAAAAGAAGTAATTCTATTTCCATGCTACTTTGTCCAATTCTATTCTCCTCTGACTACCTCAATTTTTTTCTCACAAATAATTCTTTGTATACTTAATTTTTTTTGTTTTTACAAGGATATCCGAATTATGTTAGGATTCTAAAAATACGGACCAAATGATGAATACGCCGACTATGCTTCAAAAATTTAGCATCCTAATTACGTAATTTAGTGCATGTGTTTCGATGGCGATCAAATTAAATGGTCGGTGTGAATCGCTTCAACTCGACCGACCTAATTATGAACCGGTCGGTTCGATCGGTGATCGAGCGGTTTTTGGAATGGACCGGGGAGGTTAGCCGGCTCGACGGAACCGCTTCCGTAGCACAGCGGCGGCAAGAGAGAAGAGCCGAGACACGGGTGGGTCCGACCCAAAGCATGTCCTGTCCCATCGTCTCCCACCAATTGATACCCCCTAATTTGACCCTTCTTGACTCCCCTCTCCCAACTTACTCGCCACAGTGTGTTGTGTGTAGGGAAGGAAGCAAACACAGGGCAAAAAATGGACTAAAGACGATTTAAACCCATCTACCGACACACCCTAACTTACCCTCTCTCTCTCTTACCTTCTTCTCCAACGTTCACCGCACCTTCCGATGCCCATCCAACGACCACACCCACTTTAATACCAGATCGCATCGCCGGTAACAGAAAGAGCAAAGCAGCAGCAGCAGATGGTGGAAACCATCATGCAGACCGGCACGACGAGGCGCGGGAGCAACCCCCGCCTCGAGTCCGCGGATCTCGTCGGCATCGACATCCCACCGACCCCGCCAAGCGACGCCCGCCCTGGCGCTAAGCAGGGCACCTCCTTCCTCTCCCTCATCGTCCCCTTCCTCTTCGGGTCCTCCTCCCACGCCCCCTCGTCCGGCGCTGTCGCACCCGGCTCCTCTTCCTCCACCGTCGGCACCGCCTTCGTCATCGGATCTTGGTACTTCTCCAACATCGGTGTGCTACTGCTGAACAAGTACCTGCTCAGCGTCTACGGCTATCGCTACCCCGTCTTCCTCACGGCGCTCCACATGGTCTCCTGCTCCGCCTACAGCGCCGTTGCCCTCCGGTGGCTCCGCCTGGTTCCGTTCCAGCCCGTCTCCTCCCGCCGGCAGCTGTTCAAGATCGCCGCCCTCGGCGCCATCTTCTGCTTCTCCGTCGTCTGCGGCAACGCCTCCCTCCGATTCCTGCCCGTCTCGTTCAATCAGGCCGTCGGCGCGACCACCCCCTTCTTCACGGCCATCTTCGCCCTCGCGATCACCTGCCGCCGCGAGCCCGCCGCTGTCTACGTCGCGCTGCTCCCCGTCGTCCTCGGCATCGTCCTCGCCAGCAACAGCGAGCCCCTCTTCCACCCCCTGGGCTTCCTCTTCTGCCTCGGCTCCACCTCCGGTCGCGCCCTCAAGTCCGTCGTCCAGGGCATCCTCCTCACCTCCGACTCCGAGAAGCTCAACTCCATGAACCTGCTCATGCACATGGCCCCCATCGCCGCCGCCATCCTGCTGCCCCTCTCCCTCTGGGCCGAGCCCGGCGTCGTCACCGCCACCGCCGCCAAGATCGGCGACGACCCCTACCTCGCCCTCCTCCTCCTCGCCAACGCCACCGTCGCCTACCTCGTCAACCTCACCAACTTCCTCGTCACCAAGCACACCAGCGCCCTCACCCTGCAGGTGCTCGGCAATGCCAAGGCCGCCGTCGCCGCCCTCGTCTCCGTTCTCATCTTCCGTAATCCCGTGACGGTCATGGGTGTCACCGGCTTCGGCATCACCATCATCGGCGTCATGCTGTACAGCGAGGCCACCAAGAGGTCTAAGTCATCGTCTTCTTCTTCGTAGCCTCAGTTAGCCATTACTCCCCATTACCACACCGCCTACTGCATTCACCACCACGATTTCTCCTTCCACAAACTACATTTTGTCGGTTAAATTTGTTTCGAGCACTGTTAAGATCAATATCGTCCATTGTTGGTGGAGAGGAGAAACCATACCCTCTCCTGACCGCTGCCGCAACTTTTCTTAGCTTTGGTTCCCCTTAAAGCCGAAGGGATAACGATGGTGAATCTACTCTTCCACAAACCTCTTTTCTTTGATGTGAAGATTGGAATTCTTTTTCTCTTGCGGACAATAATTGGTTCCTTTTGGTGGGTCACTCAGTATTCACAGCTAAGTGGATTGCAGAATAGAATCGCTGCTTTTAACTTTGGTCATTCACATGTATCTTATCAAACCTTCTTTTCCGTGCGCCATCATGATTGCTGTCCAAGGGAAGCAGGTCCTGCGTTTGTATCAAAGAAACTGGTGCAGGAAAAGGACATGATCTTTCTTCTCTCTCTGTTAACGAGCAGTGAATCGTTCCTGTTGCTTTCCTTTTACGTTGGTGTTGTTATCTTATTCGGCGGGTGGACATGTAGAAATAACTCGAACCGATCGGGCTGATAAATCTGGCTCGATCGCAACATTTATTGATCCGAATTCGACTCAGTAATCCGATGGATCGAGGTCGACCGGTCTCATGTGGGACACATCGCGTTGGAGCGACCAATGGAGCCGCGCCACCGTTTGGTTGTTGGTGAGGTTGTTACGGGGCCGTTGCTTCACGAACCGACTTGAGTCGATAAGACGCTCACGTGGCACCGACCGACGAGGCGAGGGGGTCGTGTCGGTGCTCTCACGGGCGCGCGCCACACTATCCGTTCGGATTCACATTCGTAAACTAATTCGTCGCTGAAGAATTTTTCATCCTCATAACTATTCCCGGTTCCTCCGTGGCTCCTCCCGTCACCATCACCTACGGAAGACAGAGGGCGCTCCGCGGAGGCAAGGGCGGAGGGAACCCCCGGGTCTGCGATAACCAGTGAGTGTTCTCTTTCCGATCTCTCTCTTATCTGTTTTTTTTTCTCCTTCTTCTTCACTTTCCGTTCCATTGTCGATTTTGGGTGGTGGATGCTCCGGGGGGGAGGGGGCCGGCGATAGGCACTTAAACGGTGGCCCAATCAGAGCGCACCGACCTCGAGTTTTCGAACACATTCCATCTAACAAGTATTGATTTATATAACAATTTGATGCAAACATTACAAATGTGAACAGATTTAGGGTTGATAACAATGTTAGAGGCCGTCGTTAGCACTCTAGGATCGTTGTAGGGATCAACTCCATGTCTTCCTTTAAGCTGGAGTTGACGGTAATCGACTTTTGATTGTATAAAAGAATAAGGAATTGGTGTAGCTATCTTTTCTGGAAGTTGAGATACTTGATGCTGAAGCCGAAAACGAACAAGAATAGGACGATCACTGCGATGTGAAGTGACACAATGAGCGGTAGATAGCTTTCCTGTAGTCCGAGATATCCCTTGAGGAATTCTTTCACTGTTTCACCTGACGTCCCTGCCGCAGTTAGGCGATTTTCATTGTCTCCTAGCTGTGAAACCATTAGACCATAGACAGTCCATGCAGCAGGATCAGCCCAGTAATACCATCTCCACCAAATTGGTATCATCTGCAGACACCGTCGATTCATGCTGAGATGTTGTGTATGACAAAGATGAAATAGAATGAAACAGACTTAGAATGTTGGATACCTTTCGAGGAACAAAGAATCCTGAGAACATATTCCATATGATGAAGAGGAAGAAAGACAGAAGTGCCGCTATTTGCTGGTTAGGTGTTAGTGCAACCGTCATCATCCCAAAGAGGACAAAGTATATAAAACTTAATAACAAGAAGAACATGAACCAGAAGAACTTGGCTGCAACAAATGGGAATCCAATCATTGGATAAACGATGACCGAGAAAAGTATCGCTTGGATTAGAATGTAAGGGATTTCAATGGCCACCTGTACAATGAGAAGCTGTCAGTTCATGATCGTTCTTGCAGGAAAGACACAAGGTATAAAACGGTTATTCTACCAGAGATACAGTATGGCATGGCAAGTATGAGAGAAACATCAGCATGACAGGTATGCTTATAAAATCAAGAATATATGCATTTTACAGAACTAAAATCTTTCTTTGAGCTGTCACAGTAGTGGTAGGTGCATGTGTTCCTATAAGCCAATACAGTCTATTGTCATCGACTTCTGATATGAGATTGCTTGTGTGTCATAATCTCCCTCATTGATTTAATGGCTTGGCATCCCCATTAAGGTCCAAGAGTTAGAATGAGTGGTCTATTGATTTCCTAGTAGGAAGCATCTGTGAGACATGATACTAGAGTGGCAGCTCTACTCCACATCTCCTAAACCCTACACGTCTATGTTTTAGAATTCGCTTTGATGCTAATCAATTGACTTGAACTATAAGTGGACTAGCCAAATGACTTGGATGGAAAGGTGTCCAGTGTCGTGCTTACTTTATATCAACTATATCAATTTGCAGTAATCAGCAAAGTTGGTTCATTATCATCGACTCATGAACCGCACAAGCTATAAGCTAATAACTAGTGCAAATTATGGTTATTACCAAGTTGTCTCAGAATGTTAAAGTCCAAGTTATGATATTACGTCAATCAAGTCTTATATTTAAAACAACTATTTTCTCATTGTGGGATAATTGGGATGTTGCAATATTTACTGGCTTCATTTTGTGTAAGTATTATTAGTTCTTCATTCTTTTGTTACCTTAGTTGAATTTTCATCATATATAAATTAGCAAAACTTTCTAATGTCAAGTAACCTTAAAAAATTAAGGATTTAAATTTCAGCCAACATTGGAAATGTTGTGCCAAATTGTGTTCTCATGATGCCAAATATTTCATACTATGTTCAGGCCATTTTGGACAGAGCAAAGACCACTGGCTCCTCCTAAAAATCCCTAAATGGTTGTGGTTTTTGAGCAAATTTTCAAAAAATTCACACATTTCTTGAAATCTTTCAGCATGTTTCAAGGTAGCATAAAAGGGAAATCGTATGGTGCTGTCAATATAATCAAACCCTGCATGCCTCCTGTATTTAAAGCTTTACATTTAATTAGTATATCTTTAAGTAAGTTTCAATGAGTTATTTTGTAACAGGTCCTTTTAACTCAAGTGTTATTTTCTTGGAGGTTTTTGCTTCCTGAATCCTGATATAACTAAGCAAAACATGTAACATGCAAGATCATAGTTGACAATATCTAAGATTTGCTGTATAGGAAATTGTTGTATTTTTTTGGTAGTTAACCAACTTATCACTTGTTAGTTTGATCATCATAGGGACTATCATAGTACACATAAAAAAAAGTTGTACCTGAGCAATGGCATACGGCATAGAAGAATACATTCCGGCTGCTCTTTCACGATAAAATACAGTCCTCTCCCTTTCCACAATAGGCTGTACTACACTAGCATTTGCAAAGCCGATAAACAATGCTGAGCCGTACATTGCTCCTAGAATGTTGAAAACATCTTGTTCCATCCTTCTGTTTATCATTATAAACAAATTAAGTAAAACTGAGAAATTAGAATAAATAGAGTGTTTGTTTCTTACTTACATTTTGGAACCAATATCAAAGAAGACTATGCCGAATAGCACTGATACTGTAATAGTGATGATGAAACGAACTACGTTGTGTTCTGGATTTTTCCAGTAAGATCTGTGCTGTTTCCACAGGCAAGATATACACTGCGACCAAAAACCTTTTGCATACTTGGATGTAAAGTGTATGTCTTCTGCATTACTCTGTCTTTTGCTCATTTCTTCAACCATTTTCATGTTCCTTCTGAAGAGGCACAAACGAAGCAAGTTATGGATAATGTTTTATTGTATATTTATCTATGTATAAGTAGCATCAAAGAGACTTTTAAGGGTTTACATGTATGCAGATGAATTGCGAAAGATATTTCCAAAATCTATGCCAAGCTTATATTCCATGTTAGGAGAAGTGACGTCTAACATCCATGTACCAGGATTTTGACCATCTCTTATATTTGGTACTCCTGAAATACCCTGCAAGAATTTTTTTAGTCGTTGGTTGCACATGTTTTCTCCAATAGAGTAATTCTGAAATCCTGAAATTGTTCTTACTTCAAAGTATTGTATCATGGTTTTGGATAAATTGCCCAAAGGCCCTCCGTATATTAGCTGCCCTCCTTTTTTCATAAGAAGCAACTGCAAATAAAACAAATATCAAGGGTAATCAAAATACCAATCCAACAAAGCTAATAATCTCTCAATAATAACTTGTAGATCAGATTGTTTTGCTACAAATATGGAGATATAAAAATCTCTAGACTTAGCTTGTCCTCTATGCCATTTGCGAAATTCTTTTTGAACATTGATCATTTCTTGCAACTCAGTTTTCATTAACAAATTTAGACTTATGACCAGGATGGTCCACTTTTAAAGGAAAGTGTTTAAAGATAAAAATCAAAGGTAGCTGCAATCTTTTATTCTTAGTTCCTGGACATCATAAATTATGTTTCCTACCCTTTTTTGGACTTGAAGTTTCAAATTTGAATACTTCCATCGCTGTTCGAGTCAGTATATGATGCTTTATGATTCTTACCTATTGTTGATCAGATCCCCTGATACCTTCAACTTTTCTTAATTTGCTTATCTAACACCATGAACTTTTCAGTGCCATAAGCAATGAGAGCAAGGTCCATATTGGCGATGGTGCTTTATAAGAGTTGTAACATGTTGCTATTATTGATTATTCATAACAATTGTCACATTTCCTACTAGAATTGTTACAGATATGTTGACGTACACTTACGTGTCAATATGAAATGGCATTAGCATTTCATATATAAAACATTCATGTAACTCTGATGTTTGGTGGAATTTTTCAGTCTTGTCAAACTACATTACATTTGATTGTAAAAAGTGTCAAATAGAAGGAAAAATATATTCAGGTATGTGCCCTTGAAATCAATTGACAAGCATTTCAAAATGTTAGTGTTGTTCCTTAATAATAAGATATCTAGAGAAAAAGAAGGAATTATTGTTTGATGTGTTTATAACAAAAATCGTTACATACTTTAAACTTCAAAGTTCAAACAATGTGCTTCTAGCTAGTTTTATTGGTTGTTTAATATATCCCTGACAACATGCAACCATAGATGTTACGATATAAGCATTCTGCCTTTTCTTTTTCATGGATTTCTCCTCATTTTACCTTGCTTTAATTATAATAACTGGAAGAACCACTATTATTGTATTACCTCATCAAAAGCTTCAAATATCTCAATGCTTGGTTGATGGATTGTGCAGACAATAGTACGCCCAGTATCTGCTGCCTTTCTAACTGTTCTCATGACAATTGCAGCAGCTCGAGCATCTAAACCTGTTGTGGGTTCATCCATGAATATGATAGAAGGGCTAGAAACTAACTCTACTGCAATTGTCAAACGTTTCCGCTCTTCTGCTGCAAGTCCACTTACTCCTGGTAAGCCTACCATAGCATTCTTCAATGACTTTAACTCAACCAGTTCCATAACCTCATTTATGAACATCTGGGATACAGGAGAAAACAATATATACATTAGATCTGCTCCAAAAGCCAGAAGGATAAACTTTATCTAGTTCAGAAACCTGAGGCTATAACCAGAATTAACGATTCATGCAAGCATTGTATGCAAAGTTTGATCATTATGCTTGTTGTTTGTCACTAATTTATGTGATGATGAGTTGTGGTGCAAGTCTTGGTTTTGAGGCAACTTACATTTCTTGTGTTCGCATCAACATTGGACGGAAGACGAAGCCATGCTGAGTACCATAAAGATTCAAAAACTGTTAGGCAGGGGGAGTGATTATCTGATTGTTCACAGTATCCTGAAATCCTAGCGAAGGTTTCTTGCTTTTTTGGATATCCAGATATTTTGATGCTTCCTTCAATGTGTCCTGCAGTTTTTCTTCCTGCCAAAACATCTAATAATGTGGTCTTTCCAGCACCTGTCACCCCCATCAATGCAGTTAGGATTCCAGGTCTAAAAACTCCAGAGACATCCCGTAATAACTGAAGTCTATCTTCCTTCATTCCAGTTTTCTTCATTTGCTGATCAGTGATAAGTAAAAAGAACAAAATAGAGAAGTTCAAAGAACAAAATAGTCAGATGGTGGACAAGTTCTATGAGATCAATTACTGGTGTTTTTGAATAGATAGAAGTTTAGCGGTTTACCTTTGGCATGTCAACATAATAATTAATATTGTTGAATGCCATTTTCAGAGGCTGGAATGGTAGAGACATCCTACTTTGGGATGTCCCCGTAGTTGCTTGGTCATCAGATATGGCGATCCTTTTGAAATCCTTAGGCCACATATTTTTGTTGGAACGGCTTTTCTGTGGAGCTGCATTTTATAGAAAATATAATTAAAAATGCTCCCAAAACATATTTAGATTTCTTTTGGGAGGATTGAAAATCATCCCCACTGACGAAAGATCAATGATAGAGGTTATAAATCAAAGATTCTGATGAATGTGATCTATGGCTTTGAAAAGCTTAGAAACCAAAGTTTATGCAATTTTAAGGTCTATGGCATGTTAATGAAGCTAAAAATATATCATCACAAAACTATATACTGAACAAGGATTTGGGCTGTGTTCTGGTTAATTTTAAACAAGAATTTGGGCTATTGGTGTTGATATAAATTCTATTGACAGTATTTGCATTAGAATTGACCAAATTTTAATCCTTATCTTTTGTTATCCAAAGAAAAATAAATCCTGTGCTGTTAAAACTGATTTTTTTATAATATTTAGTTGATATGCTGACTAGAAAGCTCTGAAAGACTATGATTTTTGAAAGACATTTGGCTATAAGTCTGGCATGTAATAGGTTATGTTCAACAGAATTGTGTTTTTCAAGTTGGAGCTTTTACGCCTACACTTTAATGGGATTGAGGCTGAAAAATAGCTCAATTATATAGAAACAAACATGCAGTGTACAGTTGGATGGAGGAAAATATATAGACCTCTTAGATATTCAAGTGCAAAGATGCTGAGAATGTTGAAGACCAGAACAAATAAGAGTAATATCATCACGCTGTACCAAAACCAGTGCCACTCTGTTAACATCCCTCTTGATCTCAAAATGGTCTTCCCAACTGTATCCCCTGTGCTTTCTCCATTTACAGTTTTCTGTTAAGAAAAAAACATTTATCGACAGAGTGAGTTCTCTCATTGAATTGGGAGACATTATTAGCAATCATTATTAAGCAAATCTATTCTCTTAACAGAAACTTCCAATCACCATTTGAAGATCATTAAGTCACTAAGTATAAATGTAGTTAGCAGTCTGATCTGAATGAGTCCTGAAAAGGATCAAGACATTCTTATTGAAGGTTAGCATTAATCATATTTTGCCCTTCCATGAAGTCCTTTATTAAACCTTTGTCCTTCGTTCAATGCTACTTAGGATGTTTACTATTGTTGAATTTTTGACAGTAAGTTCCCGCTTATGGAGCAGTTGGAGCTTACCATATTCCATCTCTGATCAAGAAATTCATTGATTGCTACAGCGTTCTGACCATACGTCATAGGAGACAACCAGTAAGCCCAGACCAACCATGGTTGGATATCATCTGATTTGCACATAGTAAGCAAATAAGTAAAAATAGGAAAGTTATAAGGAACATTAGAAACACTCTTGCATCTTTTCTTAAGATAAAAACTACTAGCATCTAACCTTTTGATATGACAAAACCACCAAGAATGTAGATTGCCACTAGAGTTGCAGTCCCAAGTGTGTTAGCCATAAGTTGTGTCCTCCCAACAACAGCTATAAAACGGAAAAGTGACATTGACATCTGATGCACACAGAAAAGAGCCAAGAACTGTTGCAGGAATCTGCCATGGAAATATATATATGTATCATGCAAATGTCATCCAATATTTTATTCTAGCATATTAAGATTTAGCAAGAGGTAAAGCTGTAACATACCTAATTGCTGATGGTGCAAAGCCAACCGCATAGTATGTTAGACTTGTCCATAGACCTGCTTCAATGAATGACAATGGGAGGCTAAGGACTGTTATAGATAGAAGGAGAGCCCATCCTGGCAAAAATAGTACTTCCCTCTGCTTGTAATAGATAGGAAGTCTTCGTATCATTATTGATAATTCTGTCATGCCATTGAACTTCACTATCACCACTCCAGCAAATATGGCTCCCATGTAAAGGTACCCATCAGCTACTGTCTTATGTTTCATTTTTGTTCGCAGAAAGATTGTCATAATCACAAATGCCAAGAGTACTATCTGTATGGCTTTGAATATGTGAACTGGAGAGTTCCTCTTCATCAACAACTTTTCCCTTGAGAAGCAAGCCTTGAAAATCTCCCACTTTGGAACATTATATATCTCTTTTAGTTTGACCATTTGTTCACTCTCCTCAATGCTAGATGGCTTTTGCAACTGTTCTCGAAGAAGCTGGCCAAACTGGGAAGATTCAAAAGAATCTGAAAACTTTTGCACAGATAGATACTGGTATGTGCTTTTGTTACCCATCCAGTATTGTGCTTGATCCATCTTTGACATTACCTGCATAAGTACACGCCACCAGAAATTATATTATTTGATGTAATTCCTGAAACAAAAGTCTAATTGAAGCAGTACTTGATTCATTATTGTTTGTAGTTCTTTGTACATACATTTGTACTAAAAGCGCAAAAAAAGTTGTATTTAAAACTTATGAAACAACTATATCCATGCTAAAAGTTGCTGCTTCACTGCAAACATAAGTTGCATCATTCATAAAAAAGTATATTTGGTTTATTATGTTTGAGTTGGACCTAGTACAATGTCGATGTTGTACTGAAATAACTATGGAGCAGTCTGTAAGAGAGAATGTAATTGCCATTAGTTTCTTGCAATTTCATCTTTAAACATATTGGGCTCTTCACCTCATTTGAAATGGAGGAAATACGTATGCAGGTTAGCTCCTTTATAGTGTAGAGCCGTTGGTACTTGTATGAAACTTGGAGAGACTGTCGATACAAAGTTAGTGGTAGTTGTAGGATATGATTGATTTCTACTTCTTTTCTGGAGTGGGCCATTGGTAGCCTCCTTTTCTTGTGGTTTTGTGGTGCTCATTGGAAGTTGATGAAGGACTAGATCGGTATAGAAGCTTGATGGCTTTCAATTAGCAATTTATGGATTTTTAGGACACATGGTTTAGGTCCAACTTTATCTACGTACAATGAATAGAAATGTAGGTTAAATGGCAACATAAAAAACTTACATAAGCAACCGCCCTAGATTGCTAAGCTGGCGATGTCAAGTAATAAATATTTTTGCATACTCTGATCTAAACAATCCAATTTTCTCTGTGTTTGAATGACAAGGGATTATAGAATTTATTATTCATTATTTTGCAAGTTAACCACACAGGGTTTGTATTTTGAAATTCTCAATAAGATGCTACCGATCCAATAGTTATAGGTTTACTATGAGGAAGATGTTCTCCTCACTAGAAATTGCTACTCTCTTATGCATTGTTAGATTAACAAACTTGGGAAAATGTTTGTGAAAGAAAAGGGTAGCTAGTAGGAGCATATAGCTTGCTAATATATGCTTAATTATATTATTCAGATGACATACAGAATCAACTTTAGATATTCTTAAATATTAAAAGGGAGTATACTGATTTTCTTTCTTCTTGGACATTTCTTCCAAACAATATCTGTACTTCATAGGTTCATGGTTATTGCATCCAAATCTTGGAAAAAAACAAAAACTAGAAGTTTTAACGTTTTCCTGCAAATCTAATCATACCTGTGTGTTTTCTCTTATTTTGTTTTAGAATGTCTTTTTTATTGAGAACAATAGCCTGTGGCTTGGTGTTACCCTAATTACATGGTAGGCTCATCTAAATTAGTAGTTACAATCCCAATGGGATTAGCGTTGTAAGTTGTATGAAAGAGATGTAAAAGGAAGTGCCTCAGCATGATTTCAAATCATTTATACTAAATCATTGATTAACAATTCGTGAGATGATTAATAAGGAATGTATGAAAGAAGCAATTGGTAGTTGATACCTCTTGAAGGAAGTCTGCAACATTTTTTCTATCTGGGCATCCCAATTCTATTGATTTAAAAAATGCAAGAACATGTTCTCGTGGTCCTTGATAAGCAATTTGTCCCTCACATAAAAGGATGATGTCATCAAATAGCTCAAATACTTCTGGAGTAGGTTGAAGCAAAGATATAACCATGGTGAGATCCAAAACATGTGTCATCTGCTGCAAGAACTTGACGATTTGAAAAGTAGTGGAGCTATCAAGCCCAGTTGAAATGTCATCCATGAAAAAGCATTGTGCTAACCCCACTAGCATTTCCCCTGCAACAAATTTTTTGCAACGAAATCAGTATCTTAGATAAAATCCAAATCTGATGAACTCCCAGTCTTGCATTATTTTGAAATTTGGATAGGATGGTGTTGAACATGTTGAATCTGCATATTCTTATTGTGGATTCTTTCACAAAATTATTCAGTATGATTGGAAACCTCCTGGATGTTGATATCTTAATATTTTTTATATTGCAACTCCAATGCTTCTGAAACAATGGATGGTATTTTTGTGGTGTAGATAACTTTAAACTTGATGTTGTTCATTGGCCATGTTTGACACCCATCCATCCTAACGTGAGGTCCCATTGTTTGGTAAATGTCCATCATTAGATCCATTAAAATTTTTGTATGTCTAGCTACATGTCCAACTCTTGGAATTGATTTCTTGACCTGATACTCCGTGCAAGGTTTTGGATCTCAGTGGCATTTCCATTCTAGCCAGCTGCAGAATCTACATATGGTTATTCCCTGCTGGAGTGCCAGTACAATTGGTGTCACAGAACTGCTTTTAATTTTTAGCATCTTTAATGTGTCTAATTAAGTAATTATTCATAAACCTGACGTTATGCATTTTGTACATGTAAACTCATTCACTTAAATTGCATATATCAGTTTAATATTAAGGTCATTGACATCTAATAATGCCCTTGACCCTCTCCAGTGACAGTAACTCTTGAAGTTCAAAGTTGCAGTAACCAGGCTACTGTCCACCAGCTATTACTTCAATTATTGTGTACTCTGTGCTATATGTTGTGTGATTATAATTTGTTGTATCACCATAGTGTCAACTTTTAAGTGATCCTCTTTTTTTGGATGATTAACAATTTTTAAGATGAAGCATACAAATGTATTGTCAATCCTCTTATACATACAATAGTTGCATGCTAAACTATGATATGTTGCTAATGTCTTCTGACATGCATATACACAGAACAAAGAATCAAAATGCAAGAAAATGCTTGAAATGGTATTTCTAAAGGGATAGTGCTAAAATCAATTATTTGTACTGTACCAATTGTGGCTCGTTTCTTTTGTCCTCCAGATATTCCCCTTCGCATCTCATCACCTATTATTATGTCTGCACACTCATGCAAGCCAAGTATCTGAAAAGATAGGTCATTTAAATGTAAGAAGATATTGAAGGAGGTAAGTTTACTTCAAAAGTTTGATTGTCCTGTACTCTATGGTTATTTTGAAGAATCTAAAGTTAATTAACATGTCTAGTCAAGTTAGTTATGTATGAGACATGTTGATATCTATTGTAATTTTACAAATTTACAATATCATTTTAAGTTGAATATGACATGCAATTATATTTTATCATATTCATGATGTCCTACCACTACAAACGAGAGGATTTTTTAATCAAAAAAAAAAATTTAGTATACTTGTCTTGTTATGGTTTACAGAAGGAATTTTTTTCAATTTTTAGAAGACAATTTCCAATGTTATGTGATGTGGGACAAATTTGATGTTAAAGTAAATGCTAATGATACATCAATATCATATCTTTTTGGTGAAAGAAAGTTGTCAACATATACCAGAGTTAAAATTTTAGTTACTCTATCAACCGTTGTAGGCTCCTTACAGCTCTGTTAAAGATCTCTATATTGTTTGGACAAAGTGATAGAATAATAATTTTTAGCATTTCAGCACTGTAATAAAAGGTGTCATTGTCATGTTTCGACTTTGATTCTGCAACATGTGTAAAATTTAAATGTGGTGAGATTCTATTAGTTTCAGATTTTTTAAATTTTTTTACTAAAATAAAAGTAAGAAAGGTACATACCTTCAGAATGTAGTTGGTTATGAAGTTCCCTTCATCTTTTGAAGAATCATTTTCCTACATAACACATGAATATGGTAATTCTACTACAATCCTTTCTCTGAATTAAATCTAAATTGTCAAAATCAAGTGGTATCTTTACCATGGCACTAACGTTTCTCTCTTCTTGGATGCTTGCTTCTATTTTCCCTGTGCTCACAGCTTTATGCATCTCTGCAGAAGTCATTGAATAATGAGATAATGTACTTGTCTTTCCTCTGAGAGTTGGGTTCACTGATTTAAGTAACTAGGAAGGTGGATGCATTCACTGAAGCTTTACATTTATATTAAATGGTAGTTCCTTCTATATATTGCATCTCTTCAACTGTGAAGGTAAGGTGTGCCAATCATTATCCCTTAGCAAAGTTGGTTTGTAAGCTTACATATAATACACCAGGTGGAAACATAAACCCTGTTTAGTAATAGAAAGCATGTGCTGTTAACAAACTAGATAGGTACCATACTAATTCTAAATACAACCCATTAAGTTGACCAAAACAGGGTGTGTATGTAGGCCTAAGTTCCTTGGCCTGGGCAGAATATTGTGTCTGTTAAACATATTATCTTTATATATAATCATTTTAAGCATACACATAACATGGTTTAATTGTTTTCTTTTACTCTGTTTCATGTAAGATTTTTTAAAGCACTGCTATAATGGATAGATCCTTACCAATTTCATTTCCAGCTTTTAGCATTTTTCTGGAGAACTCCATTGTCTCCTTAACTGTCATCTCAGAATGATGGAGGTCATATTGGCTAACATATGCACACATCCTTTGGGAGATATAGTGATTTATCTTTTGTCCATTATATGTGACTTTTCCTGTGACCTAGGGAATGAGAATCAATTAGTACCGAAAAATAAACAGATTAAGACAAGATATCTAGGAGTTCATAACTCATTTTCCCATCGACATCAAAAGACAAGGCAAAAAGAAATACTTACATTTAAACTAGGGTCTAGTTTTCCGGACAAAGCTCTCAAAAATGTAGACTTTCCAGATCCTGGAGACCCAAGGACAAGTGTCATCCTGAAATAGACATTTTATCTTAAATTTTAGATTTTCTATAGTTAAAGAGATAAAATAACTATGAACTCAGTTAACCTATATCTAGGGCTCCTTTATTAATCTGAATATCATATATGTAATTGATAAATGTGCATATATTTATTTCTTAGATACATGTTTGTTTATATTTACACAAACCAGATTGGCATACATATGATAATGCCACAATTAATAGATAGTCAATCCATATTATTAACCTAATGATTTAGGTGAAGCATTGTGAGGTTAAGAGGTGTTAGAAATTAGGAGAAATTTTCAATGGCATCTTGGCGATAATGTTGAATATAGCATAATCTTTCCCTATCTATAAAAGTCAGATCACTAAAGAACAGCAACTTTTGTATGTTTTCCTTGTACAAATGATCCCAAAAATTTGCAACTTTCTGAAAGTCAAAGATCAAAACTCTTTTTTCCAGAGGTTCTCATGGTTTATATAATTATTCAACAAAGTTAATATGTGATATTTGTAAGTAGAGCATAAATCACAAACAAATAACTGCAAAGACATGCTGTTATGGTCCGGATGCTTGATATTATCTTTTCTACAGCAAAAAGTATTGTTTTCCCTTTATGATGATGTTCTCATTCATGCAAGATGGAATCTTCTCTGGTGCTGTGGCCTCAATTCTGCTGATTCAATTCTGTTAAGTGGGTATGTCTTAATTATGGTTCCTTATCATTCAATTTTCCAGTCACTTTTTCTATGAATGTTTAAAATGGTGTTCTTCCCCTATGGGACTGATATTTTTTTTCTCTGATCAAATAGTAGCTTAATTATTTGAGAAAAGATAATGTCAAAGATCAGCCTATTTTAATATCCTTCAAGTGAAAAACTGATGCAGAAAGCAGACAAATAAATAGTTTTTATAATTTCTCAGGTAGATCATTGACACAGAGAGTTTAAGAAGTACCTAGATGGCTTTACAATTCCTCTCAGACCATTTAGCACTTTGACAGGCTTCTTGTTTGCTTGGTGTAATCTTAGCCATCCGATGAGCTCCTGTTCAAACATATTATGATTATTTTTGTTTGTACACAAGGCAAAATCTAGATTAAAACATAGCTTGATTATCAACAAAATATCAGGAACTTATAAGAAATGTACAAATTTAGTTGAAGAAGAAGATAAGGTACAGACCTGTGCACATTAAAAACCAAAAAAACTTTTCTTCTGTTCTCTTTGCCCAGAAGTACAGAACACAGTTTAGGATAGACCATGTCCACTCTTTATATGCCACTCGGTACTTTGCGAGGGAAAAACATTTTTCTCAATTGCAAGCACGGTCTCAGTGATTGTCTACATGCATTTTGAATTACTGTAAATTCTTAATATTTCTAGTCTTCTACTTCATCACTTTGCATTTTTCAGAAGTGTGCACACTTTGTATATCCAGATCTAGAGATTGTAATGCAGTAAGTTAAATAATTATTGTTTTCTATTTGGGGGTCAAGAAACAATTAGTCAAAGTCTGGTCCTTGTCCATTGGGTCCAAGGCAGGGGAATTCTTAACTTTGCCAAACTCTCTTATTAAGGGAGCATCTATTTTGTTTTTGTTGTTTTTTCCTGTCACAACTTTGACCTTCACTTGCACACGCAAGTTATTATAAGCTGCCTTAGTATGGAGCAGCCAAATATTTTGAAACAAGGAAGCGTAAGTTACCATAGCTGTTCTAGTACTTCAATTCAATCATCTAATGTTTATGAACTGTGTACTGCATTTTCTTCTTGTGATATTAATTTTGTAAGATCTCAGTATAAAAATGCTAAGGCTTGAAATTTTAAGTACAATTGTATTCCATTACTATTTTACCAAAGATTATTTAAAGCAAAGTTCATGACCATTAGGCCCAGAAGTGAAAAAGTAACTTGAAAATCTACAGATGTCCTAGTGCAGAATCTTTTACTGAAAATCTTGAGTTAGTTGTCTTATGATGATTTTGACTTCTTTATTAGCAGATTTTTATTCCACGGACAGCAAACTAATTTGTTAACAAAGCCACACAAGAAGAAACAATGGACGAGGTAGGTAGCTCTTTGAACCAAAGATTCAGTAGTTAAATTTCCTCCTGTGCTTCAGCACAAAACCATCTGCAGATATGCAAAGATATATGAGCAAGAAAGGAGATGGTGGATCCTCCAGCCTGACCACCAGGGAAAAGGAATGCTGACAACGAGGGAGTTGGGAAACTAGTATGGAGGTTATTTGCTGGCTTGGTGAAGACTGATCTACTTCATCTGTTCCTGACACAGCTTATCGTACTTGGCTTGAGATCCACATGAGCACTAATTCTATTGAGGTAAAGACCGGAGACGGTGTGATCCGTCAAGCACAGCCCCTGACCTTTCATGTCTATTATCTTCTACTTCATTTGTTGAGACACCTGTAACTGCTAACTTTAACATTTGCTATTATATCCAAGTGTTTGCCCATGCTGACGCTGTGCTACTTGGTTTAAGTTCAGGACATTTCTGCCATGGACATTTAGTGCATGCCAAAGTAGTAAGCCCAGTGAATCTAGTTGCTGAAGTTGCAGCCTTTTCCACCATCAGATCATAAAGACTGAAGGTGGAGGTTATATTGAGTGGATAAACAATTTGCTACCAGCTTCATGAGCATAGAAATCCGATGAAGCGTCAGGCATACATTTCTCCTATATTCTATCTACCCTAGACTCTCTGTTTAGCTGCAGAATGGGTTAGTCCATAGGTTAAAAAGTGTTAACTTTATAGCAGGGTATAAACCAAAAAAGGTGCAGGTAACATGGCGAGACTAGTAATTGAAAGTTGAATATATTGGAAGTCAACTCTGCAGGTACTAATTACTACTTGCTCTACTCGTTTCTGTGCAGGCGCCGCGGGACCGAAGGAAGAAAAGATGTACGAGAAGACATCATCTTCCCAAAGACTCGAACCTAACCGGTGATCAAGGTCAAGAACACGTGTTTATCTTACTAGAGCACGGTGGCAAGTCTACCTGAACAGTGTTGATGATGGCATTGGGGAGGGTGGGAAGAACCCTCTTCCGAACGGACACCTCCGTCTCCACCGACAGTTCGTCGAACCTGACTTCGACCTTGGGAGCCTCAACGCCCAACCTGAAATCACCATGCAACATCTTACAGGTAACACTCTGAAACTAAACTGAAACTACGTTTCTTCTCTCACTACCTCGCTCTATGGTCTCGTATGCACGATAGAAGTTCTTCATGCCCTTCATATGTCATCGGATCACTATCTGATCCTTCCATCGCCTCTCTCTTCATGTTTCTCTCTCTCTCTCTCGCTGTGTGTGTGTGTGTATGTGTGGTGCAAGAAGAGCTTATCTTCTTCCTTGAAGAAACCTCACAAGGAGTAGCGAGGAAGGAAGGAGAAGGGCGGGGGTTTATATAGGATGCAAGCATAGAGGCGAGGGAGGAGGGGGCTTATAGAATCTCAAACGTAATTCCAATGATGTTATGATGTCTTCATAGAAACACACGTGCTTTGGTTCTCGTGCGGCGTATTTGCGTGCCTCGACAGGCCCGGTTCACTTTCACGTCCAGTTTTGAACCACACAAAGACCAGTCAAACTTAGTTAACGGAACCAACTTGCTCAGTGCCGGCCCGCATACCTCCAATTCCGTTATTCCCACAACGCCGACCGCGACGGAAGAACGAGGCAGGGATGAACACGTGGAGAATTTGGGTTGTCTATTTTTGTTGGCATTGAGAAGATTGCTCGACTCTGATTCATCATCGATTGCTTACATGTTCTGTTATCGATGCTGGGTTTATGCAGATTGAATTCTCCACTGCGGAGTAGTCATTGCTTGAACGCTTTAACTTGGTACTCCTCCTCCTCCTCCTTGCAGCAAGCACATTAATGGGTCCGGACCTTCGACATCGCGGAAGATGTTGGGTTTGACCTGCAGGTACGTATATATATATATATATATATATATATCTAAACTTACAGGCATATATGTGCATCGTATTAAACCATGTTTAACCTGTGGTGGTCTTCCAGAAGGCGCCTGTTGCTCGTCATCGCAACGTCGTTGCATGACAAGTCTGGCAGCGGTCACAGTCATTCCCACGTCTGAAACAGCGAGGAAGCTGCGAGCTCGACGTCCGCCGAAAAAGTCCATGCAGCATTTATTTCTTTTATCCGTGGCGGTCAGACCGCATCTAACGCCCCAAGACATTCTCCCATTTATTATGCCATTTCGTGCACGAAAATATGTGGCCATTATGAGCATGTCGCACGAGGTGGCCCATCCCATGACCTACGTGCATGCACTGCTACTGTAATCATCGGATAAACGTTGCTGTTATATATATGAGTGTAGAATGATGATGGTTCTACGACCTACTTCAGGACGGCCAGGCATGCATTTGCGCATTCACAGAATTATTAGTAGTTGAATGAATGAAATAAAAGAATAATTTGAGATGAAGCACTACTACAACATCCTCTTTCATGTCATGCCCATTCTTGATGTATGCACAGCATGTGTTGATAGTTGTGCTATGCTAATTGTCTCGGGAGATATTAATGTTGTTAGTAGCTTTTATAGACAGAGCCAGGATGTCCCATTCAAGAACACAAGAAAGAAAGCAGTGCTATACCCTAATGTCAAAATTAGGTGTGCTAAAAATTAGGAGCGAGTGCCCATTTGAGCGGTTGGCTTACGTCCTTTCATGAATCTTACTAGCCTTTAAGTGGCAGCTGAAACTTTGACTTGTCGTCGTGTCTCCTAATTCTCCTGTTCGCTATGCATTACAAGCCATCGTTCGCATTATTTCCTTATTGTGTTTAATCAACATTTGGCAAAATCAATTATGGATATGAAAGCCACTTGCACAACATGAGCAAATAAAATCAAATGGCATTCCTTCCACAAAACAAAAAGGGGGGGATATTTAGATCGATGAAAGGTGCTTCGTCCTCTTTTCAACAGGATTCGTTAAAGGTGCTTCTTCGCCGAGATCGATAACAGTGCTTTCAGCGAGTAGTAGGTGTTTGTGGAATCCATGGACAGCAAGAGGGAGATATCAACTCCCATCCTTCTCTTATGCTCTTCTTGGAATATCTGCGATTTCAATTTAGCTTCGTCCTCCCCCGCCACCTACTGCAACCAACAAAACGAAGACTACTTACCAATTGATAAAAGGTTAATGATATATATATATATATATATATATATATATATAATAATATTTGGTCACTCACTCAAAAAACCATTACGGGTCAAAATCAAACTTGGTTACGAGGTTAGCAGCATACATGAGATTAATCAATGATTCATCCTATCCGCTTAAGCTTATTAAGTGGCGGACTAAACTCGATATAAGGAAACTCTTTCAATCTCTATCACACAATACATGTTTTATAACATCTTTGGCTATTCATGCGTGACTCAAACGCTTTCCTCTCTGGTCATACTTGATCTCCTTTCAACTTGATTGTGGCCAAATCTAGTTTTTTTTTTTTGACTCACTTATCTTTTTCTCTTTCTCTTATGATACTATCTATCTATATATTGAAATTGATGAATCCGAGTTAAGATTAGGATATACGGTATCAGACATTGATTTATATTAAGGAGCATAACCTTGTTGTTAAGTCATGAATCGAACTGTTTTAATTCGAAACACTAATCTCTTTAGTCCTCTTTTTTCGATCTCGAGTAAGGATAGTTGGAGCTTAAGACAGGTTTCAGATAGGAAAAAATGGCGTCGCCATCGTCGAACTCGATGCTCGAAGGCGACAACATAACGGAAGAAAAAGGAAGTAGTCGATTGTGTGCAGCAAAGAAACTGGAATCCGCAGCCGCCGCCTCGTTTCCTTTCTCACTCAATATTGGCACAACGAGCGCAACGACAAAGGCCGCAGCGTCTCTGTCGACTGCACCATCACGCAAAAACTGGGAAGAGGAGGACCGACGTTAGCGAGGTGGAATGCAGTTCTTGACGAGATGGTCATACACTGCATCTTTCTTCTCGAGGTGGTCTTCCGCGGTGTGTTGGAGGAGAGCCTGTAATCATTCATTCAATCTCTCGCCCCTCTATTTTTTTTTTTCTTTTTTTTTTCTACGCCTAACCTTTCAAGTAAGGCAATGCGGGCTTATTTAATACTGGAATTTAATGGCTTTGAATGAGCACGATAGGCTGCCAAACTCTGCTTGATGTGCCTCTTTTTCGACTTTTGAGAGCAGTCGTTTGACTAACAACGAGCTTTATGCTGATCCGAGACTGTGTGTTGTCGAGTCTTGTCACGTTGACCTTCCACTATTTTTAATTAGCAGCCTTTTTCTTATCGTCGTGCATTTGATGATTGGCACTGTAACTATCTCCCCCTCTTTTTCTTTTTTTTACTTTATCAAATAATTACTTTATATATATATATATATATATATATATATATATATATATATATTTGGTTTAGCTTTTAAGTTAGATCAACTTCTCATCACCAACACTGACTCTATATTCTATGCCATCGAGTGATATCAAGTTGACTTTTAGCTTTTGAAATAGCACATCATAGATTGGCACCATAAATATTTCCTTTTTTTTTTTTTTTTTTGGTGCACCTTTTGAATTAGATCAACTTCCTATCACTACTCTTCTTTGATACCAATGCGAGTGTGTGTATATATACACGTATATAGGTACAATGATAAGATCGTTCATTTGTGTTTAAGTAAGTAAGACTATTTTTATTAACCCTCGTATTGACTAATTTGTTTTACTCAAAAATATCCCAATTCAATGTAAAAGCTTTGATTTAAAAAAGGGAAAAAAAAATGGTGTTCTTCTCATCGTACAATCGACTCCATTTTTTTTGGCACCATAATATTTCTTTCCTATTGAGTAAAAAAAAAAAAATGACATATGATATTTATGTATAACTTTGAAGTTTGAGTAGTTTCTTATCACGAATAATCACATAACATGTATAAGACAAGCGTTAAATTATAATGACAAAAATAGCTAAATTTTTTCTTAAAATATCTCAATTTCATCACTTAAAATTCGAGTACTCTAATCGATTGATGTCATGATATTTCTTTTTTACTGCATGCAATATTGTAGTTTTTTTTTTTACATAATTCTTACTTTTTATCAAAAAAAATTACCATGAATCATCATATAAAAACGTATAACACAAACTTTGATTACGACTACAAGACTAATAGCGACAAAAGTACTATCCCATTTTTCTCGCCTTATCCCAACACGTTAGATATTTTGATTACGATTACAAGACTAATAGTGACAAAAGTACTATCTCATTTTCTCAACACGTTAGATATGCACAATAATCGATGATATCGACATATTGAGCTTTCCACATCCCCACTATAAATAGTCCATAAATAAAAAATATATAGTAGTAGTTGTAGTAGGAGGAGGAGGAGGAGGAAAATTATGGTCGGCTGTCTCATATCCCAATCAAAATCCATCGAATCCACCAATCTAATCTAATTAGGCCACGTCAGACCGGTACTCCAAGTCGACATCGGTTATCCCTACATTTGGGGGGAAGAAGGCGTATCCGTCTCGCTCGCCGCCGACATGTTTGGAGAAGGTGGGTGGGTGTCTTAAGCGACTCGGCGGAGCCATTCACGTGTCTGTGTACCCAAGAAGCATGGAGTCCACGTCCGATCCAAGGAAGGCGTCCCCAACCCTCGGCTACGTACGTCACGTTCGACACCCGCGAGCTGCGTGGGCACACCACCTGTTCGTCGAAATGTGGTCGCGTCGCTACGCAGCGCGGGTGTGCGTCACATTCAACACCGAAGGCTTCCGGGCGGGCGGGCGCGTGCGCGCAAGAGAGAGAGAGAGAGAGAGAGAGAGAGAGAGACCGAACACCACCTGTTTGTGGAAATGTGTTGTTTCCTCTCGTTCCTGCTATTTTTTTCTACCGTTACGACCTCTACACGGGTAGCTACGTTTGACTTGGACTCTCCCGGAGTCTTGGTGGTGCGCTAAACACGTGTTGGAGATGGAAAAATTAGAGAAGCAACTTCGTCGATGGATGACGATAGCAAGAATTTGTTGTATGATGTTTTTTTTTTTTTTCACTTTTTTTTCGCTTTCTCGTTACGGTGGTTGTTACAGGGTTTGATCTATTTATAGACGAGAGAGGATGTAAGATAAATAATTAAAGAGAACAAAGCCGTGAGTTAGATATGATATATGCTATCCTTACTCTAAAATCGAAAAGATGGAATTTTATTTAGAGAAATCGTCCAAAAAATTTTAAATAATTTTGGAAAGTTATGCTTACTAAAACCGTTATCGAAGCAGGAAGGAAGGAAGGGTGGGTGGGGCCTTCCCCTTCCCCTTCAATCATGGCGTGCAGGCGGAGCTCTGATTTCTTTTACATCTCCAGCCGGAGGTCGCTTTCGTTGCTGTTATGGAATGGAAGAGCAGATGAATCCAAGTGGTGGGTGAGAGAGTCAAACTCGGTTGGGTTGGGCACATTGTCGTTTTCATTTTGTTGTTTTGTCCTTTATATATATATATATATATATATATTATTATTTTTTTTGTTTAGGTAATGTGTTTGTTAGGTAACGTGTCGTAATTAGTAGAGATGATGAGCTTTGGGTTTTTTTTTTTTTTTTTTTGTGTGTGTGTGTGTGTAAAGATAAATTATTTTTAGTTCATTGAAAAAAAATATCATTCATCCAATACATATAAATACTTAAGACTGATTTTGCTAAAAAAACACTCTTTTCTTTGGATTTATTTATTTTTATATATAGATGATGCTCACCATTTTTAGTCTTTCCAATTTGAAGTGTCTTAATTTTTATCTAATATCTATAGTGAGATGAAAACGACATGACAGAGACAATCAGGATGAGCGAGAGCGATGAGGCCTCGTGGAGGATAAGGAGGCAAAAGCGGTATGGTCAAAACGATGAGACTTAAGTAGAAAGAAAAAGCAAAGGGACGTCGCTATGGGACCTCATGTAGAGGAAGGATGTGGCTATGACAGGGCCTCGTAAAGGGGAAGGAAGTGACTACGATGAGGAAAAGCAATTGAGATGAAATAGTAGCCGAAGGTGACCATGGTGGGACATAAGCGATGATATGTAAGCATTAAGTTAAAAGTGATAGGGCCTCGCAAAGGCAACCATAACAAGGTGGAAGCATCAAGTCAAGCGACAAGGCCTCGTGACGAAGCAAAAAATGACCACGATGTGACAAAAGCAACAAGGTCTCGTAAAGGAAAGGAGGTAACCACGGTGGGCAAAAGTGATAAAGACGAAGCAATGAGGTGAAGGCAACCATGCTGAGGTGAAAGCGATGATGTAAAAGCATCGAGTCAAAACGACGGAGCCTTGCGGAGGCTACCCCAACGAGGTGGAAGTGTTAGATCAAAACGATAGGGCCTCATAACAAAACAGAGACTATCATAAGATAAAAGCAATAGGATTTCATAGAAGAAAAGAGACAAACATGACGGCATCAAAGTGGTGAGGCCTACCATAAAGGCAGCCAAGCAACGGTAAGGGCATTTATGATATTAAAAAAAAATTGGGCACTACATGAAGAAAAATAAAAATACTAAGGCATCATCCCAGAAAACCCAAACGAGCTGCTTTTTCAAGAGAATCGCATAATATTTAATGTGTATTAATAGACCACATATTCATATTTATGTCAATGTTTTCTACATGAAATTGTAACACTCCAATAAAATTAATTAATCTATGATTGATCCGATTATTATATGAATTACAATCCATCCCATGATTTTTTTTTTTTTTTTTTTTGAAGATGCCGCTCATGTGATTTGCATATATGGCCCTCATAAGATCTAATATGAAAAACCTTGAGTTGATTTCCAAATCTATAAAAAAAATTATTATTTTGTTTCCTAAAGAGAGCTTGAAGGTCATTATGGTTATAGCATCCTAATATGCACCACTTAAATATCATATAAGTTTTAACAATTAAATTACATTAATTTTCTTATTATTATTTGATGCTCTTATACTTAACGGTTACGATGGAACCGAAGATCAAGCCAAAAGATGTGCTCGTTGTGAAATAATTTTTTCGAGATTTTTAGAATACCTCCCTAGACAACTACCAGATATAAAGATTGAATCTATCATAGACTTAATGTAAGACACTTAACATATTTCCAAAGCATCTTATAGAATGGCTATAGTAGAACTAAAAGAGTTAATGATACAATTATAGAAACTTATTGATAATGTGTTCACTCACCCTAGCATTTTATCATGGGGAGTATCAATCCTATAAGTAAAGAAAAATAATAAGACGACTTGATTGTATAAATTATAAGGAGTTGAATAAGATAAATATTAAGAACAAATACTCACTTTAGAATTGATGGCTTGTTTGATCAATTTTAAGATGCATTTGTGTTTTTCAAAATTGATTTGAGAGCAATGTATCATCAATTCAAAATATATAAAAGAAGGATATTCCCAAGATTATTTTCAAGACTATGGACATTTAGAATTTTTAGTGATGTCATTTAATCTAAATGCACTAGTCACTTTTATAAACTTATAAACAAGGTATCCAAAGACTATCCAGAGATATTTGTGATAGTTTTTATTGATGATATTTTGATATGCTCACACTCCAAGGAGGAATGTGCAGAACATTTAAGAACAACATTGAGTGTCTTTGAAGGAAAAGTAATCATATGCAAAGCCTAAAAGATATAGAGAAGATAACATTCCTTAGGACACAATGTAATGTATGTAAGGAAGAGATATTAGTGGATCCAAGTAAGATAGGAATAGTTAGTAACTAGCTTAGGCTAATTACTGAAATGGAAAAAAAAAAATTCTTGAGATGACAGGTTTTACAAACATTTTATGGTTGGATTCTCCAAGATACTATCACATCTCACACAAGTATAAGAAAGAATGTTAAATTTAAATAAATTGATGCCTATGAAAATAATTTCGAAGAACTGAAAAGGAGATTAATTGTCTACCTAATAATAAAGGTTAGGTTGACGGTGACATGGCATGCTTTAGCTCGTCTCCTGCATCATCACAGTCCAATCTATTATATTCTTTACCATTTTCATGTACTACACTGATAAAAGATTCATATAGTTAGGATATTATTATTATTATTATTATTATTATTATTATTATTATTATTATTATTTATTATCATTATTTATTATTATTATTATTATATTTTTAAAAATATAGTTTTAATTTTGATCTATAAATACCCCTTATATTCACCATGATCATCTTCTCAAGAGAACCTATTAGAGATATGAGAGAAGTCAATATAAATACACTTACTCTTATAAATTGATGAATTACTCAAATTGCTATCAATCACTTAAATTAAAGCTACACAAAAGAACAATAGAGCTAAGGATTTCAACACATGAAATGCCCATAACAAGTTGAATGACCACAACTACAAAAAAAAAATAACCTTTAGCTGATGGAACAGTACCCAACTTATATGTAACATCAACATTTGCAGCTCTAATATATGTAATAAAGATCTCACAAAGGAACAGTTTAGTGCTTGTACCATATTTGATCATTGCCGATGGTTGCAATCAATTTGTGGAATCCTTCTTTTCTGTGAATTTTCATTTTGATCTTTTGGCAGTTCCAAATAATGTGCATTAAGAGAAAAATTTCAGAAACTGGGGAATATGGGTACTATATTGCCCCTGATGAATATGTGTCCAAATGAAGAAAATTTAATCTGGCAATGCAATGTATCAAACCATTTCATAGCCAGAAGGGTTTTCAACTATGAACAACATCTGAGCTTAAAGCTCTTGTTGTACATGAAATATGCAGGGAAAAAAAAAGGGAAATAGAACATTACAGCTTGTGCTAGTTTGTACAGTTCTGACCTGTTTGCTTTCGGTGGACAAGAGACGATCGGGCCTCTCTTGGATCTGTGCTACTCTAGCTGTTTGGGAATAATGTATGTAATCCCTCAGCAAACAAAAAGCTGATGAGACTGCCAAATCAAAACTATATGGCAGAACAGCAATGTCATATGTTTGCTGAGTCGACTACCGGATTAGATTTTGTATACCAGGAGCAGAGGTGTACTCCACTTGGGATGAAAAATCAAATAAAACCTGTACAAAATTGCCAAGGCTCCTGTTGCATCAAACAATTGAGAAAGATTAGTTTTTCTCCAAGTATGTCCTATGATAATGATGCTGGATAATGTTATTCCTAAAGATTTAGAACATAATCATGAAATTGAATGAAGTAATCTGCAACAATTCAATGTTGGATGAGGGATTAAACAATGGTAGATTTAGTGTGGTGTTCAAAATATGAATAATTTATACTCGTTTGTCGCTACAAACACAAACAAAAAAAAAAGACTAAAAACAGGTGCATATTTAAGCAAGTGCAATAAACATGCCAGTGAGACATAAATAGCATTTCGCATCTACTTTCAGGCGTCATACTCATTGCGGTGGCATTTTTTGGGCATGACACAGCAGGTTAAGTCAATGGATAGATAGTTACCAAAACTATTTGTGACATACTACACTGATAAGATATATGCCCCTCCGAAGCTCAAGTTCCTTCATTGCTTACATAATTCCTCTGCAATTGAAAGTTGATAGTCTTAGTTATCCTATTTCAAAGCATAAAATCAAGCAAACATTCCAATCCAACCTACAATATGTAAATAAAATAAAGCAAAAAATATTCATCCAATGATGTCATAATACCATTGTTATTTGTGTACAACGCTGATCCAAGTTTTCTTTAGAGTCCTTGACAAAATTAGTGCAAGAACTAGTAAATAAACTTTAATACAAGTTAGTGCAATTAGAATGCACAGTTGGAAGGAAATATTATTAGATTAAATAGACTAAAATACAAGTTGAAAACCTTTGCGTCTAAACGACTTGGCAGTGGGAACTTCCTCTGAGCTGTAGCTTTTTGTGCTTCAGAAGCCAAGGAGAGCTACAATATAAGAGGTAAGCAGTCAGAAAGATAGGCAGATTCATTAAACAATCTATTGGCTATAACAGAGAAACCATTTTAGCTACAATATACATCCTCAATAAATCAAGGCATTTTTAAAAGACCAGACTAAGTGCAGAAGCAAATCATCTCTTGTGGTGCATGAATCTACCTTGTTGAAAAGCTCACTTAGTGGATTCTGCTGAAACCTTTTTGTTGTTAAGAAGTTAAATTCCTATAAAAGAAATAAAATAACAAATTCAAACTCAAAGCAAGAAACAAAAGAACTCCTAGATATTTCAAAACAAAATACTCAAACCTTGGGTATTGTTGTATCCCGCTTGGTACTTCGGAAAACTCCAATATCTCCTTTGCTTGCAAGAATCTGTTTAACAAGAACATGATGATGAGAGATGCTTGTCGAACAGCACCAATAAGAACTTCTAAGTTTCCAGTTATTATATTCTGCATCTGAAATGGGTTTTATAGATTATGTAATCATATAGCTACCATGAGAGTTAGATGTCCACAGCTTCTAGTTAGCTAATTGATAGCAAAACAACTAGAATATAGATAAACATACAGAGGTTAAACTAAGCTTCTAATTGATCCTGTATTGTGCAACCAGAAGACTTAAACAGTAATTATTGGTTACCTTTTGATTTAAGGCTTGAGGCCTGAATTTTGTTGAGATGTCTTTAACTTCAGCAGCCCTTTTACACTCACTAGTGTGCTCAAAATAAACAATACAGGTCAGTGAACTATAAAGCCATAAATCAACCTAATAATCAGCATGCACATTTTTTATGCCTGCCACATTTTATAAAAATGGCCAAGTCATGATTGGCTAGCCCAAATCTGGATTGGGATCAAATGGACCTACATCCAAGTCAGTTGAGAGCAGTTAATCCAACTGATTTATAGCGAAGCAACAAACATTAAATAGTGTTTGGGTTATAGAAGATCAAATACAAACCACTACCTATGATTGTGTTTCTGAGTATGATGCATATAGTAGAGTGCAACAATAGGAGTCAGACGGTTTTCCCTTTATGATACCATACCAATACATTATGTAAATACATAAAGTTCAATCAATTGCTTCACCCATATTCTCTGAATGTTGAAGATGAGGATGGTGACAACCATAATGTGTGTATCACATAAAAGCATCAGAGTCTATAGTATTAATATTACTTATGTACTAATATTACTCTTCTTGTTTGGAAAATGATGCTTTGATAATGATAGTTGTTCATGACATTTGCATTTAATATGGTATTCTTCTACCAAACTAAATCATTATTTCTGTACATGAGGATTTTCGGCAATTTGATATATGGTTTTTATTGTGTTTTCTTTTTTCGACTGAATGATACATTTATTAAATTTAATTTTTTTAATACATTTTCTGACAATGGAATCCAACAGATCATGCTGAACTGATGTTAAAACTTTGAACATTGACAAAAAGAATACCTACATGACCGAAGAAGAAAATAATGGGCTAGAAAAACCTTCAGAAGGTTATGTTCATCAAATAGTTGATGAACATGTGTCCTATTATTTTATGTATGTAATTATAAATACTGGTCGGCCCAATAATGGATGGTATTTACTGGTCTGACCAAGAACAGAATGCTACATCTAGTCGGGGGTACTGCTCAATGTTCGTTTTTAAGTTTATCAAGCAGTTAGGTCAGGATACTGCCAATATGTTGGTACCGTATCTGTCTGATAAGTTGTTGACTGACATCTAATATTCTGGATCTACTATTGACTGAATATAAGCTTAATCATCAAAATGTCAAAGTCATAAACATGGAGAACCTTAATGCCCATCCATACCAACAGTCTGCCTGCTATGCTAACATCATGTCAGATAATGGTTGCCATAGATGTGACAAGAGGTGTCAAGGTCCTTATTTATGATGTCGCAAAAGATTGCTAATCATTTATTTATTATGCGTTCACAATCCATGGCATTATCTGAAGCATCAGAAAAAAAATCTCATATTTGCTTCTATTAGAGGTACATTAATGGAAAAGGAACAGAAGTAAAAAATATCCAGAAGAAATTGTGAAAACAAAGGAAGACTCTTATTAAAAGTCTTGAATACTCACTTTTGCTCAAGCTGGTGACCAGAGGTCTGAAATTGTGCCTTTACTGAACTTTTTACATCTCCTGTAGCAGTAGGAATATGACTGCCTGAAGTCTGCAGTATTTGCATACATAGTATTTTCTCTTTAGATTGGCATATTATATGCTATTAAATTGAGTAAGTTTATTATCATTCCAAAGCTTAGATAACTTAAAATTAAAAGATCTCAGTTGATATTTTCTAGCACATATGAACAGTATAGTTTTCATAAGAGAACAAAAATCTAAATTTATGGAACCTACCAAAGTTGATGAAGTTGTGCTGTGTAGTAAAGCCCTGGTATGAGTTCTAAAATTGAATTCCTGAAAAGCAAGTGGAGCAGAAAAAAATGAGATTTTGAAAATTAAATATTCCAACTGCCAAATATCCTGCAAAACTATTGTAAGATTTAATAAGTTCGACTTAATGCAGATTTCAGGTACCTACTTTAAATTTGGGCAATCTGGGAGTGCTCTTCTGAGGAAGGGGCAGTGAAGGAGCCTCAAGAATCTGCAAACAACTAAGTCCATGACAAACTGTTTGATGTATCTACTGCTTAACAATTTTAGGGTACTTACTTTTCTGTTTAAAGGGTGTGCTTTAAATGTGGAAGTAGACTGTGGCATTCCTTCTACAAGACATTTAGCATCAACCAACCTGATTTATTGATCAGTTCAGTACATAGTCATGTAATATTCGATTTAAAAATAATGAAATTCATTTCAAGTACATCACCTTTGCCGTTGAGCTCTAAAACTAAGTGCCCTTCTGGCTGTTTCTAACTCAGGGTCTCTGGGTATTGTGAGCTTCAATCTAGGAAGTTGATTATTGGCATCAGAAAGCCCATTTTTCTGGATTTCCACAAATGCAATAAAATCAAGTACATCTTAAGAAGATAATTACTAAACAAGGATAAGAAGTTAAGAACACATTACAAATACATCTTAGACATCAAAATCTTTTGGGAAACAAAAATCATTATCCAAAAGCATGTCTTTGCAACAATGAAATATATATATATATATATATATAGACACAGACTCACGCACACGCATATCATAACTCAAAGGACCATATCATGCTTTGCAGCAAAAGAATTACCTTTTCTGGGACTTTGTGGAACAAGTTGATTTGCTGCTTTACATCACTAACCTGCAAAGAATATAAAAACTTTATTGGAAACTTACCACTTTAACACCTACATATCACACTTACATAAATATTTCACTAATTCAACCATAGGAATCATATTGAGGTATGTAACAAAATCAACGATTCTTGATATTTATCTATTTTATTCATCCAGTCGAAAAATATATAGCTTTATTTTATCAGAAACAACTACACAAAGATCAGAAGGATCTACCAATCCTGACAGAGCATAATTTAGTAATGTGGTGGATATGAAAGCTACTGGTTAATTTATGAGCAGAGATTAAACAGAAGATGAGAAGAGACCAATCACTAAATGCACTAGATTGTCCACTCTCCCATCACACACATGTTCTAAGTCTAGTATATCAGACCTGTTTTCAACAACAGTAAATACCAAGCTGAAAGGTTTGAATTTTATGTCGGTAACTAACATGGTGACAATCAAAAATAATTTGTTGAGTTGCAACCAATAAGAATTCAAGTTCTAAGAGTGGCCTTTTCTCCTTTACCAAAATTTAGTTCCAATATAAAATTTGAATTTATTTCATTGCACCTCAAAGCTGAAGTTTTAGCACTACCAAAAAGTACAATATGGTAAAGAGAAAGCATAGAATAAGAACATAAAGGTTCTCCAAAACTACAAGATCCTACGAGAAACAACATTAGACCATTCAGCATGAACCAGAACTGTCTGCTTTAGTTATAAACTTATAGGACTAGATGAGGTATGGGAAAAAAAAATTACCTCCTTTAGCTTTTCATTGGTTATTGTTTCTTCTGAATAAATTTATGTGTACTTAAAAGAAATAGAAAGACCTAACCAAAATTTATATGTAGAGTACCATTGAAGGTCTTATCTTAAAATATAGCAAAAGAAGGAATATATTGAAGATGTATATATATATATATATATATATATATATATATATATATATTATTTATTTATTTATTTATATAAGAAAGCAAGGGAAAGAGACATGATAAAGGACATGAAGAGTGAGAAAAGCGGGAAAACATTCTATGACGTATGGAAATTGCAGGCGTTATAGAGCTAGCAGTTCAAGTGAACCACTTGAGAAGCAAACATGCATAAAGCTCCAAGTTTTTTGGTGAATTCATTTTAATTTTAGCAAATACATAGGTGCCTTCTACTTATTTGATCCTCAAAGGTACCAGTAGGATACCGGATAAAATACAGATCATTCCTTTTGCTACCCATGCTAGCTCAATGCTCACAACAATTACAATGAATGATGGTTATGGATACCAACTAAAATGAAGTCATAAATGTGGTTCACTTTTTGATCTTCTCTTAAACTAGGAAATTTTGTATTTTTTTTATTGCATCAAAAATTTAATTCATAAGTGCATGGACAGTAGTTCTTTGCTTGATGCTGTAGTTGATAGCAAATTCCTGTCAGCACATTTTTGTCAAATCTGAAGTCAGACCTAGAACTTCTGAAGAGTTGTTTGAAGTTATACAATGATGTTCTAAGAACAGGAGAGCATGCCTTATAGTTGGTTTCATTTAGCTCATAAATGAATTCTCCATTAGATTCATCAAACTTTCGTCTCTATCTAAACTAAGCATAATGCAGTTATGTTGCTTCAAAATAATACTTGAGTTTTGCACCTATGACAAAGTTTTTTGTTATTTCATCACAAAGCAGGAACCACATGAATATTTCACATCATAGAGGGGGCTATCCAAAAAGGATGCGTCTGGAGAGATGAATGATTTTTGGAAAAGGTTTAGGGAGGATACTTGCTGCTAGAGCCAGTTGCCATAGGAAAGGGCTCTCACTTTCTACTAAAATTGCAGTTGCATTAGAAGAACCAGTCAAATGCCCGCTTTCTCATGGAAATTTGTGAACTGTAATGCATTTAACTATGTTCAAATATCTATTACCTTTAAGATTTTGAAATTTAGATTCCAACATTGATATGCCAAGGATGAAAAATATCCAGCTCCATCCAGATGTATAATTGAATAAACAATATAATTAAACCAAATTCTCAGGCTTGCATAGTTAGGTCCAACAGAAAATGTACCACACTCTTAAGTTCATATCATGATGTCATTTTGGTAATTTATATGAAAGCATGTTAAGAATGAATTTGTAAAAAAAAAGGGGAAAATTGTATAGAACCTTGCAGCAATGTCCTTTTTCCAATCTCTGCCTTTTGGCAGCTTGATGAATATAATCATTTGAATCTTCAAATCTTTGTTCTCTTTTAACTTCTAATGGCTTCTGCAACCTGAGAAAGGAAGAATTACAAATTGAAACTTATCTTCCACTAAAGGACATAGTCTGAGTCTCTGAGATATACAGTAGACAAGGAATAGGATTATTACAGCAACTTATACCATAAAGAATAATCAGATGCATAAGAAGGAATACTCGAGAGACCAATGGGTATTAAGAGTGAGAAGAAGCAAAAGGTTGAATTCTGTATAAAGGTTAGTGTCATAGTTAACATGGTCAATGACTCTGGACTATAATTTTGCAAAATACTTCATCATTTTGGTTGCCCTTAGATGTAGAACAGTAAACAAACTGACATGTAAACATCAATAGAGAGCCTACCTGCTGATTGACTTCACTTCACATGGCCATTTTTTTTTGGCCAATTGACTTGCAGTAGGTTTCATTAAAGTTGATCTTTTTGAGAAACAGTTCATAATGGTAGATATCTGATCACCTTTTGAGACACCTTGCAGTATAGAGCTGTGGAATGTACATCCTACAGGACAAACATTAAAACATCTTATTAAGCATATTAACATGGAAACTAGGGATAATCAAATGAACCAGTCAAACTAATATCTTCTTCTTCTTCTTTTTTAAGTTGTAAAACACCAATGTGATGATCATCAGACTAATCAATATTCTTTCTTACTACTTCAATCTGTCCACTCACATTTAATGTGTATATTAAATATTGAGGTGTGTACTTAACTACTCATATTCAAGTTCTAATGCTCTACTAATAACATAGTTTTTTGTTTATATCCTCTACTATAAATCCTTTGAAGTTCTCATAGTCTTGTTTAAAGTAATTTTAAATACCATAAATTATCACTAAATGCCTAAAAAAACATAGCCCTTGAAAGAAACTAAGAAAGAATTAAAGAAAATTATAATACTTGTAAATCCTAACTTTAAGCATTCATGGATAGAAGTACCTTTCTCCATTTCCTGAACTATAGAGAATCCAGGAGCGGCAGCATCCACATGAGCAGCCTCAGGATTTTTATACACCAAATCTTCAAGATTCGGAGCAGTATTTGTATTTGCTACATTGGTATCTTTTCGAAAAATTAACTTTGCTATCAGAGCTGAAAAGAAAGATATGGAACCAAAAAACACATAAAAACTTTATGGTACCAATTAGAGAATGGAGAGAAAGAGATTAAAATATAAAATAATGGATACATTATAGAAGGAACTTGTATTTAAAACTCATATTCAGTCCTTTACAGAGTCAAAATATGCTATGAAAATTGAAGATATTTATGAGAAAATAGACAGAATATACCTCCGGAATATGCATGAAACTAAGGTTTGTCATACCGGAGCATACCACTCGGTACGAGTGGTATGTACCAGTCCAATAGGGGACCAATATGGGTGGTACATCGGTACACTCTTATGTACTATAAATCGGTATGCTCGGCATAGCTCAGTATGTATAGTTCCAACAACTGGTCAGTATATCGGAATGGATCGATAAGGCAAACTATGCATGAAACACATATTGCTCAAAAGACAATGATGCTAGTGATCAGTTTTACCAAAAATTGAACCAAAGCAATTTGAGTAGTTAATGATCTAAAAGCAGATTCATTAAATAATTAAAAATACAAAATGATATGATCAAGCACTGAAAATCTCCAGGTAAAGTAGTATCATAGATCTTTGTGAATAAAACCAAACAGCAGCAAAATCACTCATGAAGAAGGCTTACAACAAAGGTGCTGTAATTTTTTTATCACTGAATCAAGGAAAATAGACAGGGAATAATTAAATTAAATGCTTTACTGAAGGTAGCAACAATTGGTAATAAGATAAGCCCAAACCATGGAGATCCATTTACAGAAATTTTGATTATTTTAAAAGTGCCAAAATCACTTTGGGAGTTTCAACTACAAAAGCTAAAGAAGTTTAAATAAATCATAATAATTTAAAGCATAAAATGTTAGAAAACGAAGACAATGGAAAATGATGGAAGTCTAAATTCATCAAAAGATAATTATAATATATTTATTGAAAATAAATAATAATCATACCACACAGAGTTGAATATGATAAACAACTATTGTATGTCGAAACTTATCCTTTGCAACTTCTTAGATAGTGATGGACATTCTAGTGCTTCTCTAAGAATCATGCATATGAAGAGTAATGCAATACAAAGGTAAACAAAGAAAACAAAAATTCGTATGAAGGCGATATTTTTTTTAAAATCAGAATCAAATAATGAAATAATGCTTGTGGGACTAACCAAACAGATGGACTCCTGGAACTTGAAAGAGGAAAAGGATTGACAAAGCTAGCCCAGATAGTTGTTCTCATGCTATGTCAGTAAATTGTGAAATATAGAACCAGATGTTGTAAACTTCTCCTAGAGATTGGCTCTTTTTTAGATTTTGTGCATCGGGAATAAAGATAGGAAACAATCACTAAACTTGGCACCAAACAGACATGGGAAATCTTTGAACAGAATTTATCTTCAAAGAAGAGATAATCACAGATCTAGAGTTTGTCCAAGTGTAATTACATTTGCCTTCTGCTACAAAAAATATATAAACGAAAATTTTACAAGAAAAAGCAAATTAAACATACGGTTATCGTTCTAAGGAAGCCTACATGTTATTCAGCTAGCATAAACATAAATGTGCCATTCCGGACTCAAAACACATAACCATGTCAAATTGATAGTGGAACACTCGGATAAGTTTATAGTTGTATCCGACTTAGATGGGTTCATTAGGAAACGAACTAAATGTTAAGAAACAAAGACAAAAATCCTTCTCATAATGCTAATGGGATTCCAACCGTAAGCAAAACTATTTTTCCATCTACACTCTGGCTCTTGGTCATGTTAAACATAATTATTAGGGAGGTTTTCCTAAGTGCATCTATGATATTCTTGAAATGTTCTAAGTAGATCAAAAGCTGGGATCAATAGGAAAAACCCCCCCAATACATGCCAAACTCTGATGAAGCTTGACAACCTACAACTCCCAGATTAAGTTATTTCGGCTATCATCACATCATTGGCAAGAGAGTTATTCACATCAATCGATAGAACTGACCAAGCAGCATAAGGAAAGAACCAAAAGCCGGCAAGAAACGAGGAACGAATCAAAATACGAGGGTTTCGCGCATCCGGTAAGCGATACGTACGAGAGGGAGGGTAGCTTCCGGCGGTATCGAACCAGAGCTCAGCCGCCCGGGCCTCCGCAGGCGTCTCCTCCCGGCCGAGGTCGAAGTACCTTGGCGCGTCGAATTCGTAGTCCAGATCGACCTCGAAGCAGACAAACACTTCATCCGTGGCTTCCGCCATCTCGTGGTCCATGGCTCCGCCAAGAGCGGAAGGAAGAAGGGATAGCAGGAGGCTAGATAGAGGACCGACGACGGCCAACGCAGGGATCCGCTCGTCTGGATGAAGACCGCTGAAAGAGCGGCGGCGAGAGAGGGGGAAACGCAGGGAAACGGCGGAGGGAGGGAGGTGGGAAACGCGGAGGAGAAGGTCGGGGGAGGGGCTCCTGGTAAAATGCGGAGGCGGAGGAATTTGAATGCGGGGTCGGGAGGAGGATAAGAAAGACGGAGCCTAAATGACGTGTTTACCCCCCACCTGACCTCGGGAATGACGCTGGCGCTCGTGGTTTTTTTCTTGAAACGAGGTTTCTGATGGGGACACGTCGGTCATTTCGAGGAAGAGTTGAACCTTCAAAAAAAAAAAAAAAAGGAAGGGGCTCTAAATCATAAATAAAAATTTCTTAGGCGAATTTTTCCGAAAAAAATTCTACTTTTTGAAATTTTTCATAAATAACCTCTACTTTTAAATTTTCTAAAATATTTTTTTTAATAACCCTTTTACCTCTATCAACCATCAGTTATCCTTTCGCTCAGAATAATCTTGTACAAACTAACCCCTTTCTTGGGCTCATAGTTCGAGACTGCAAAAGAGGAAAGAGAAGTGAACATATGCTCTTGTCGTCGATTGTAGGAGAGTAGGGGGAAGTGAGGAGACTTCATCGTCGCCTACAGGGCCCGTCACACCATCAATCGTGGGTGAGGAAAGGGAGGGGGCGACCATACGCCCTTATCATTAGTTATAGGCTCACCTTGTACTTTTGCTATTAGTCATAGGGGAGGAAAGAGGAGAGAAGCACATGCCTTCATCATCATCATCTTATGCGAGGGTTACAACGAGAGACGCATAGTGATTAGACCGGTGAAGTTAGCAGAGATGACCCTCATCGTTGGCTACAGATAATAACAGATCCGACGAAAGAGCGGAGAAAATGATATTTTCAAAGTTTTTCAAAGTAAGAGTTTTTTCTAGGAATTTGCTCAAATTTATTTCCCTGGATCAAAAATATATATATATATATATATATATATATATATATATAAGTATAACTAATACTAGTTAATATTAACTTATAAAAGTTAAAGTTGAGGATCTAAGGTTTAATGAGATAAATTTTTAAAGTTGATGATTTAAGGTTTAGCTAACCTAGTCAGTGAAGACTTTGTTTGATACTCTTGAGATAGTAGGATCAAAGCACGTCTTTTATCTTTTAAAATTATATATTAATTTATTAAAAAAATTATTAGTTGAATGATATGCATATGTCATATCAAGATTTGTAATGGTGGATATGTTATGTATGTGATATCCCC
The DNA here is from genome assembly GCA_029747655.1 of Ensete ventricosum. Classification (NCBI taxonomy): domain Eukaryota; kingdom Viridiplantae; phylum Streptophyta; class Magnoliopsida; order Zingiberales; family Musaceae; genus Ensete; species Ensete ventricosum. The sequence continues at coordinate 2,458,563 of JAQQAF010000003.1, forward strand.
ATTTTGTTTTTTTTAATAACATTACAAAATACCTTATATTTTCAACTTAAATTCAAAGTGTTACTTTCAACAATAAACAAAGCAATCTCTACATCAAAATTTAAGCAACAATAAAAAATGAATATTTAAATACAAAATAGGATGGACAAAATTCAACATGACAACCAATTTTATATGACATGGTGTTGCATACAAATGCCATGTCTTTATCAAATAAATGGTATTAGAACTAGTATTGACTGTCCAAAGGAACCTATTAAAAAGGTTGTGATGGATATAACTATTTATCTAAGCAGATTATTTATTAAATTGATTGCTTATAATATTCTAATTAAGAACATAAGAAAACTAAGTCTCATTGAAACCATAAACTTCTCCTTTTCAGAGAGTGTTATCTTGGAATCTTCTGAGTTGGTATTAGGTAGCTTAGTTTTTAATATTGAGGTGTAGAAGATGTCATGTTTAATTAGCCCATGCAGAGTAAATGATTCAGGCTTTATTTCTTAGTTTTAGCACCATAATTGACTGTGCCATCATGATGTCACACATTTTATTATCTTTTAGTGGTTGGTTGGTGTGACAACACTTGTGAGTTATTTATTCAATACATGTGAGTTGTTTAAACATTAGTTTTAATATTTTTGCACATTAAATAATGGATCCATTAATTATACTACCATAAAATATATTTTTGTTTATATCCTGTGTTTAAAATTTTCATTGCTAAAGCTATCAAGGATTTCCCTTTTTTTTTTTCCTCATAAATATATTCATACTTTTGTTTTTTGTTTTTTTTTTTTATATAAGGCTGAGGGGATGCTCAACATCTGGATGATATCAAAGTGAAACAAACAGTCCTTTGAGCCATATTTGCAAGAGACATCCACATGTAAGTGTCACATCCCAAATAAACTCCTTGGCCTAGAACTATTTTGGAGCATCACATAGATTGGGGGCTCTTAATATTTAATCTTGTTTGAATCCACATATCAACAATTATTAATACTTTATCACTTGCACTAACAATTTACCTGACCTAGTGCATGATTCCTGGATCATACCATCCATTGTGTGTATATGCATAGGGAGAGAGAGAGAGAGTTTTCACATGTATTAGATATAACAAATACTATACTATATGGTGGATTAGTATATTGGCTACAAAGATTGTTCAAAAGTTCCAACATCCATTAGAGGCATCAACTTGGCTTATGACATCCTACACAGTCTTAGTAATGTTTAAGCTACCAATTATAAGGAAAGGAGGACCATGACAATAATGCAATAGGCAGTATAAGTGCTAATCCTAATTAAAATAATATTAGTAGAATCATCAATTAACCAATACAAACATTCAAAATAAAATTTGAGTTATTAACCTACCAAAACCTATGATAGAGAATTAGAATATTAAAGGAGACAAGCATAATAGTGAAATCTCTTTTCATTTTTTTCAATTCTGTTTTCTTCTTCTTTTTTTTCTTTTTTTTCCCAAAAAAGGATATAGTTTGAAGGGTATTTTCATACCATTGAAAAAATATAGGGCTCTGTAAGAAATTCAGAAATGGTGAGACATTTTGTGGGAAGAAAAGAATAAAATGGGCTTTTCTGAAGAATTTATTATTATTATTATATATATATATATATAGTTACTTATATTTATCTTATTTAGTTTATGTTATTAGCTGTAAATTATTAAAAGACAAAAAAAGTCTTACATGAGATAATTTCTAAGGTCCTAATTTGTGCATATACATATTAATTTTACCAGCACTAAGATCAATGAGGCACTAAAGCAATTTTGCAAGTAGATTAGGCTGATCTGACCCATTTAATCCAGTGGAATGTGATCCAAACTCATTTGCAAGTAATTAGATTTAACAAAATTAATCTGATTGGAGAATTATATCAATTTGGATAGGAATCTTAATACTTAATATTTAATCATAGTGATTAATAATACAAGCATAGGAAAAAACAACTTGTCGTCGATATTTAACAAAATTAATCCAAACCCACTTTTACTATTTTATATTTTTTTAAAAAAATTAATATTTCTAAATTATCATTTATATAAATGAATATTAATATCCTTTCTTTCTTTACCCTTTGGAATCAGTCCGCTTGATAGAATATGATTGACGAGACCCATAGAAATTACTTATGCATCAAGTCATCGAAGAGATGTCAAAAGAGGTTAATAATAATGACATCCACGATCAATAAGGTTGACAACGATCGAAAAGAAGTATCGATGAAACATAGGGTAGTGATCTAAAAATAGGAAAGTGTCGATGCAATATTGATGATATGATCTTGATTACTCTATGTAATCTCTTAGAGTTTCTTCGGATCACACGTAGAAATAAATTGTCATAGAATTATAACTTGTAAAGTATTATGTAAACTTGTCACATACTATTCACGAAGGATCCGTCACACATTGTCCAAAATTAGGAAATGAAACAAATCATGGACATGGAAGACACGATTATGATCAAATCCGATCTAATATTGTCCCGTATCAGAGCAATGATGAAGGGTCATCAATGTGCCACCTCATCCACCATTCACGAACTTGCATGGAATCAGGGACTCGATTGCCCGTTTCCCGCTGTTGCCATTCCGTGACTTGCGGCCCCACCCCCCCCTCTATTTACTCTTTTATTAGCTATGCTATAACAAAACCATGTGCTCACTCCGTAACCTGCGGCGACATTGGACCGGACCGAACCGAACCGAACCGGACTACGACAGGATATATTATACGATTTGCTTCTCAAGAAAGAATTTTAACCGGACCGGACCGGTCCGGTCGATTAATGTCAACAGACTCATCTCCGGAATGAGATTGCGGTTGCGAAATGAAACCCTTCCGAAATGAGACGTAAAAAAGGCCCTTTCATTTCGAGGGGGTTTCCGGACGTCAAGTGTTTCGTTTACCCGAGTCGTGATTGGAGTTTCCTGCGGGACCCGTTCTTGATCCTGAGGTTTTGCTTGGGGTAAGTCTAAGACGGTGGCTCGCTTCGCCCCATATCTCCTCGCGGGTACTTCGCGTCGCTGCCTCGGGTCGAACAGGGTTTTAGCTACGACGGCGTATGGACAAAGCCCACGTCGAGGGGATGCGGTCGATGGTGATGGGCCCCTGGCTAAACCCTGTCGGCCTCCGCTTCCCGCACGAAGTAAACGACACGCCTGCGGCAGCGACGACATTAGAACTGCCTCCGTCCTCGCTTCGGCTCTTCCGCCTCCCCATGTCATCTCGGCCCAACTCCACCTCTGCTGGCCGCCCGCTGCCCGCAGGCCTGCCGGCCACCCTCTCCATCGCCATCATTCCATAATTCTTCGCGGTTCTGTTGTTCTTCTACTGTAGTTTAATATATACACCTCCTACAGCAGCAATTGAAGCTGGATAGGAAGATATGGAAGATAGCCGCAGCGGCATGATGCAGCGCCTTCACTCCTCCCCCAACTCCTCTGCCGCGGCAGCCGCTGCCTCAACGTTTACGACTTCTTCCTGCTCCTCTTTTACCTCGAGGCTGCCGAGCCCTTTGGATCTCCCAAATTTCGCTCCGCCGTTCCGCCACTTCCCTCCTAGCTTCAGCCCCGACGCCTCCACCGCTGCCAAACGGCCGGGCATTCCGCCGATTCCCCCTTCCCCGAGCTCCTCCCCCGCTGCCGCCGTCGGGCCACCGTTTCACTCCCGCTCCCTCTCTCAACCCCTCGCCTTCGACTCCTTGCCCCACTTGACCCCTCCTCCTCCCCCCTTGCTCCTCGATCCCATGATGGTCGACGACCGGCCGCCTGTGGCCCGGACACCGGGCCCCCGCGACGGGTTACCCCCTCGCCGGGCCCACCGCCGCTCCAACAGCGACATCCCCTTCGGCCTCCCCCTCCCCTCGCCCCCGGCGGCGCAGCCTCCGCTCCACCAGCGGCCCGCGCCCTCCCCCAAGCAGCCGGAGGCGAGCTGCGTCGAGGACGATCTGATCATCACCTACATGGATAGCTTCGATACGTTGAACTCAGGGACGGAGGAGAAGCAGGAGGATGTTGTGGAGAGCAGCAGGCTGAGCGGCACGAGGACGAGCGGGGCCGACAGCAGCGAGAACGAGGCGGAGAGCAGCGTCAACGAAAGCGGCGGTGACGGCAGTTGCGGTAGGGAGAGGAAGGAAGGAAACAAGAGGAGCGCAGTGGGGGATTTGACGGCAATGAATCCGCGGCACCGCAGGAGTCTTTCCATGGATAGTAGTTTCACGGGCAAGCTCCATTTTGGGGATGAATCTCCCAAATTTCCGGCTTCACCTGGAAACCAGACGGGGCAGCTCTCGCGAAGTGGCTCAATGGATGAAACAATGAATACATTCAGCTTGGAGTTTGGAAATGGCGAGTTTAGCAACTCCGAGATGAAGAAAATTATGGCCGATGAGAAGCTTGCAGAGATGGCATTAGCAGATCCTAAAAAAGTCAAAAGGTGCTCTTTTTAATTCGAATGCCAAGCTCAAGCACGAGTCGTGAATGTGGATTTTGTTTTTACTGACATTTGTGCTCTGGACTCAAGGATTTTGGCAAACCGCCTGTCAGCTGCCCGTTCCAAGGAGCGCAAGATGCGGTATATCTCAGAATTGGAACATAAGGTGCAGATCTTGCAAACAGAAGCTACTACACTGTCAGCACAATTGACCATGCTACAGGTTTGCTGCCTAGTACTTTCCTCAGACTACCTGCATTTCTTGTAAGTTGCTTGTTGGGGAATACATTGATTTGTTTATTTCACATTTACTGAAACCTGTTTGCAGAGGGATTCAGCTGGACTGACAAGTCAGAACAATGAACTAAAATTCCGTCTTCAAGCCATGGAGCAACAAGCACAGCTGAAAGATGGTAATTTTCTTCTCAACAACTTTTGGACTTAACTTTAAATTAAAGAAAAAAATATCATGAAAAGCCTTTCCCATGAAATATGAACACTGACTAGATATGCAGTTGTTGAGGTAGTGTATGTGGTATGTTTCATACTGAATGACTCATGCTTTATTTTAGACACTCACTAAGCATGGCTATTCTTTTAAATGTCCCTTTTGTAGTTGCTTGTGTGCAAGTTATATTTGTGGAGATTGTGCATCTGTTGTCATGACTCAATATTTGTCAAATTATGTTTATCTTCAAGAACTTTTAAATGTCTCATCTTCAAAGTAGTCCCATGATTTTGCATTATTACATGTTTGCTGCACTTAAATGGAAACACTACCGTACACCATATGTTTCACTTTCAATTTGCACTTCCTTGCAATTTTGCCTAAATATCCATCTGAAATCTCAATTATGCTGGACAAACTCACCTCAAAATATTCAACTAGACCAAAATTTTGAAAATTGAAGCCTTCGAATGAAAACTTATGTTGAGAATGTTGTCTTGTTTGAAAAGAAAAATAATAGCTTCAATTTGCATGTTGGAAGTGGCTTGACTTCAAGGTTGATGCACCTAATCTGTGGGTTGGTTTGAGTCTTATTGGTGATGAGTTGTACTATAGCAATATAGCAGTCAGTCTATACAGGCTTTGTGGTTTATGCGATAAAATCTTTTACTTACAAGAAAAGGTCAGAACCTAACTCTCTAAAGCCCTAAAAGAAGAAAAAGAAAAACATAACTGTGCATTTAAGAAAGTTTAGATCTAAAAATTTAATATACTGATCTGTAGTTTTTGCCGCTAAACTTCGTGACCAAGTCTGAAGTGGCAAGGCACTTCCATCCTTACAACTATTGTATCACAGTTTCAGTTTAGCTCGACTTATCTCATTATAATTCTCTATGGTGGAACTAATGCTAGGATTGATGTAGTACTAATCATGTCTATAGTATTCTAACATTTGGTCTTAATTTCCATTCTCAGACAATATTAAGAAGAGGAGCTTCAGGAGGCAGAAATTCTGTGATAGCCTGGCAATCGATCTGATGGTCACATTAAGGATGATTATATAGTTGTGACCAAGAAAAATCCTTAGAGTTACTTGAAGAATGATCCCAAAGTTAGTGGAATATGATGATGTTGGATGAAATTTCTATGTTTAGAATGTTAGCCAAATAGGTTGGCTGCTATATGAACCAATCTCTTATTTGTATTCATAGTTACTAAGTCTCAACTAGGGTGCTTATTAGATATTTAGTTATAGATATTAAACATGGTTCACAGTTTAAGTTGCTGTGGCTCGTTAATAACTCATCTAAGATTTTACAATTTTGTAAAATTGAGATGTAAATACTAGATACAATATGTAAAATCATTAACATTTATACTTTCCCTTGTATCTTATTTTTGTGCTGCTGCACTAGGCAGTTGACTTCATGGCCAGTTCCGGTTCCTTGTCTTCCTAGTTCTGGTTAAAAATAAAAAAGGGCAGGGCAGATCTAAAATGCTTGGTCAGACCAGTAAAAATGCATGGTTCAGTTAGTATACCTTATGCATCATCTAGTACTGTTCGGTCTGTGCAGTACTGTAGCTGGTAACAGTAAACATGGCAAGCTTGATACAACCAAGGTTTTTAATACCGTTCCACATCACCCGGTACTGGCGGTACATACTTTTCCGTCAACTAATTAGCATGCGGACCGCCCGCTACCGGGCGGTATCAAGTATTTGGCTGTGGAGAGGCGAGGAAGAAGAGGGCGTTCAAAGAAGAGGGAGAAGCATCGAGAAAGAGGACTGCGGAGTCATGATGCGTCATCACCGATGTCTCGATGAACCTAAGCCCGTCGAACCTCGGCACGAACTTGTCTTCCACGCCCTTTCTCGATCTCGATTCAACACCACCCTCCCTCGACAATCCCTATCCCTGTCGACCAGTTCATCGGTCGACCAACACGAAAGATTTAATCCCCTATCAAGAACTAGGAGGTAATGGCGAGGAGAGTCGTACCTCTTTGGAGGAGCTGGAGGCGTAGGGATCGAGGGAGGTGGTGGCGAGAGCAGCGGAAGAGGTGGTCACAAGGAAGGCAGCAAAGGCCCCGAAACCTTTGTAACCCTTTGGGAGTCCACAATCGAAGGATTTCTCCTCCCCACCTCCTTGATGTCGAAGGCCGCAGTCGAGGGGACAAGGAGAAGGAAGGCTAAGGGTTTGGAGAGAGCAACGGACGTACCTAAAATTATAATATATATTTTTTTAGGTATACTGCTCGGTACGCCCTGGCATACCGCTCGGTACCTCATATCATACCGTTTTGAGCAAAGTTGACACATTGGTACAGTACCAGATTAAACCTTGGATACAACAACAAAAGGAACAACAACGACAACAACAAAGCTGTAAGTCCCAATCATTTGGGGTCGGCTACATGGATCTTTTGCTGTCATTGAGATCTGTAAAAAATCATATGTTTAGTTAAGTTCAGAGTTTTTAAATCTTTATTTATAGTTTCTCAGTCTTTTTAGGTCTTGCTCTATCACTCCTCATATCACTAACATTAATCATTTCACCTCTTATAACTATCATATCTTGAGGTTTTGTAAGCATATGCCCATACCATCTTAAACGATATTCTCTCGTCTTATCCTCTATCGAAACAATACCTAGTTGTTCGCGAATATAAATGTTTCTTTTCTTGTCTTTCTTAATAATTCCACACATCCATTCTAACATTCTCATAGTGGCAACACAAACTTTTTGTTTATATTGTTTCTTAACTGTCCAACACCCAGACCGATAAAACATTGTTGGTCTTACAACTATCTCGTAGAATTTTCCTTTTAGTCTCAAAAGTACCAATGATCACATAAGATTCCTGATGCTCCTCACTGTTTTAATCATTTTTTTTTTACTCTATGAATAATATCTTCATCTATCTATCCATCTTGTTGAATAATTGATCCAAGATACCTAACGTTTTTTACTTAAAGAGATTTTTTGTCCATCCAACTTAACTATATTCTCCTGTTTATTCCTAGAATTACTAAAATTGTATCTTATATGTTAAGTTTTAGTCCTACTTAATCTAAAACCTGTAGGTTCTAAGGATTGCCTCCATAACTCAATTTTATAATTAATTCAAATATGTTAAGGTTGATACTGACTTGTATTAAAGTATAAAGGCAGATTTTATTACTTACATTGGTATGCCTTTATGGTGGTAACATGTGCGCATGGTGATACTCTGAAGATACCCAGGCTGACCACTTAATGCATATGAATCACATAAACATCAGTATGTTTCATTATTTTAGGACATCTGATGTATAAACTGTATTTAGTTTCCTCTAACTTCTTACCTGTCAACATTGGCAACTACTAATATGTGGTAATTCCAACCCACCTTTCTGTTTATGGACGAGCAGCTTTAATTACCAATGAAGAATAAGCATTCAGCAATATATAATGTTTGTTGCTTGCTTTGTGTTATTTGGGTTTTTCTTTGCTGTTATGCACTACTTGCTAACTGATATTATGTGCTTTAGTTTTTTGCTCAAAACAAACCATTTAAGGCAATACATGTCTATTCTTTATTAATTCTAATCAATTTTAGCAATTTGATTATGTTAGTTTCGTTTTTAATTGTTTTGATATTTTAAACATTTTGTTGTGGACTTGTTTGGTCAAATTTATTTATAGATAAGGGATTGAGTGATCATGAAATATTTAACACTTCACATGTATGAAAATGGAAAAAAGTGGTAAGCGCTTGTGTTTAAAGTAACAATGACTTCCTTTTATAAAGATCTTATCTTTTGATTGTTCCAAAAAAATAGTACCATAAGCAATTTCATAGTGCACCTCAAAAAATAAATATATAAAACTCTAGCATGAAAACCAAAATTTGTGATTGTATGCAGTAACAACAACAAATATGTAAGTCCCAACTATTTGTGCTCGGTTACATGGATCTTTTGCTGCCATTGAGATTTGTGATTGTATATAACCAAATTTTTTTATAGTCTTGAAAATTGAAAAGCAAACAGTTGCACATTTTGACATACATGATTTTGGATCATTAGTATTTGTGTGTATTTTTTGGATACATTTTGGTAGCTCCTTATAAAGAACTCATTTACTTTTTTTTTATCTTTTTAAGTTCTATAAGTTAATTGTAGAATTTGCAATCCGGATAATGTATTTCTAAGCAAGGTTTCATTTTCCGGTCCGTACTGTGTACCGACATATTATCGGTATTGATACGGTACTGGTATCGGGCGGTACGCACTGTGCATACCGCCCGGTATATTAAAATATAATATAATATGTATATAATATAATATTAAAAATATATTTAAAAAAGAAAGAAAAGGGGCGACGTTGCCTTGATCTTCCTCCCCGCGTGGGGAGACGTTCTGTCTCCTCGCAGGGGAGCGGGCAAGGGCGCTCGCCCGGCGACGGCGCGTGGCCGAGGGCGGCGACGGTGCGCTGGCGATGACGACGCTAGGTTTTCGTTTTCTCCTCTTCTTTTTTCTTCTTTTCCTCTTCTTCTTCTTCCCTTGTTCTCTCTCAATCGACCCGATTTCTCCCTCAATCGGCCGCTGACGGCCGAAATCGACCGCCGACGGTCGATTTTTGGCGGTACCGCCCCGGTAGCAGGTGGTCTGCGTACCGGCAACCTGGCGGACCAGTACAGGTCGAAATTGCAAACCTTGTTTCTAAGAACAACATTTATGTTGTTCAAATTTGCAAGGATTGTCATCTTGTATCGACTCGGACCAATACAAATCAGTTAATATCAGTCATATGTTAGTACAAATACATAACGAGAAATAAAAATTGAAAATTTTGTCAAAATAAACCTTATTTCAGGATTTTTGTCCTTATTTTTTGGCATATAAGCTAAATTTCAGTAAGAATAAAATATATTTGTCATAAATGAATAGAAATTTTAGGCTATAAGGATTGAAAAATGAAATTCTTATCCTTTTGGATCTATGAAGGAAGCATTTTGTTGCACGATCATCCGTTGAAGAAAGTTATACACGTTGATCTTAAATTACCTACAAAGAAAACAGTTGAGATGTCGGATTAGGGGTTGAAACTTTTAAGATTTAAGCAGAATAAACTATCGATGTAACATTAATATGTATGTATATATATATATATATAAACACACACACATACACCCCATTTTCATTTACCAAATGATGGGATTCCATGATTGATGGATCGGGGTCCTTATCCTTTGAAATTGTTTATAGATATGGTAGGTTAATCGGATCTAATATTGGAAATGCTCCCACAACATGTTGTGTGGTAGATGTATTAGTAGTTGTTGTCTCATTGTCATTAACATGCGTCCTAGGAGCGTCCTGAGGCAAGTATGATCGTGGGATAAAGGTTGTGGAGTTGGAGTGCACTAGAACTTCGACTATCAATACTGACCTGCTTTGTGGCGTAAGAACGATCAGACTTGGAAAAAATTGGCATATATCACCATACATATATTGGTCGTAAAATCCTTTGTAATATGAAAATTGCAAATATGATGTGCTCTTGTTGCATCTATTTAAAGTCAGCTACTGCCTTTCGTCTATCCTTCCGACCATAAACAAAATGTGTGGATCCTTGAGCTCAGTGTTTTGAATCTTGAGGCTGAGTAATCAGAATAATCGAATGATTGTTGTCATCGCCTTATCGACCGTTCACATCGGGTAGATGCTAGTGACTCCACGAACCTCACAAAGCATGGAATACAAGGGAGATAGTGTCTCATCATTGGGCTGAAACTATTGCTCCTCGGGTAGATGTTTGTGATATTGCTGCCTTCCCCTTTCCCTTCGCACATTAGGCAGACACATGATGTTGTTGCCTTCCCGTTCCCCTTTGCGTATTGGGCGGACACCTATGATTGTGACCTACTACACCTGTTAGGTTGTGCAATCGTCATATCCTTACACAAGGCACTCCTCTATCGCTCCTGCGATGGTTTTTATTCATCTTCTTCTATAGCCTTGATGATGAAGAAAGACTCGAGGTGTTTCTTACCTCATCGAGCAAATGATTGCCTAGGATCTATGTTGTTCTGACCCATTGCAACATTGATCGAGAATTTTCCTCATAGAACTGGAAGTTGAAGGATAAATGTTATGTTGTTTTGACTCATTCCAACATTGATTGAGAATTTTCCTTGTAGAACTGGACGTTGAAGGGATAAATATCTAGCCCCCTTGTTTTCTTGTCAATCCCAGCTTTAGATAGATGTTGTAGTGCACATAGAGAAGCTTCTCAGGGCATCTATATGATAGTAATTGTGGATAATTGTGGACCTTTGTGTGAAGGGGAATTGTTAACTAGTTATGTTTGCATCCACTTGATGACCTTATTAGTGAATTGACAAAGACTACTACATTTGTTAGATTTGATGCCAACCCTCCAAATTGTAGCCACCACATGACTGAAAAAATATGATTACGATGGATTCACAATCAAATTAGTTTATTATCCCATTTGATGCCGCCATGGTATCATGACACTATCCGAGAATGAATCGATATCTTCTTGGAATAATCAGTCCTATATAAACAACATAAATTATAAGATTAATAATAAATTTAACTTTAATCAGCCAACAAATCATAAGTATTCTTTTGCATATCTCTATTATAGCATTATAGCCGATAATGTAGCATAGCTGCCTTATCGCTTATGCTGATATAATAACATTCAATAGAGCTTGTAACAAATCCAATCCGATCTAAGATTTAGATTATATGGTGCAAGACAAACAATTTGCTTTTAAAATCATAAATGCCTAAAGCGTACATTGTATTAATTTTTAAATAATTTATGAATATCTCGGTCCATGCATCCACCTTCTATCAAGGATTTGGATGCTAATCAGTTATTCACGATGATTGAACAAGGGTTTCTTATCACCTCCCTAGCTAAATGCAACATATGTGTAGGTAGCTATATATGTGCTCTTGTCCATATCAACTTTTCGGAGGACAACATGAAGTGACTCGAACGCTATGATAATCTCGGAGACTAAATCCCACAGCCTAATAGAGAGGAGGTACATTTCCACTTTCATTTCCATCCAATGAACTTGAATATCAAGAATCAACCCATTCTGATCATGTGAACATTGACTTTAATCTCCTTTTTCTTGTTGAATGGACTTTAAAGCGATAAGGTTCATGGCCAATGAGTGATGATAGGCTGACAGATCTCTCCATTGTGAACTTTTATATTTAGTAACACTAGTGATGGTCTGCACCTTCGACATTCCTGATCGATGACTGTTGCCAGCTCACTAATATCATTCATCATCAAGTCCATGCAATGTTTACACATGGTGTCTAAAAAGTTTCCTTTAGGCTCCATCATTTGCAATCCAACCTTCTTCTTGACGTTTGCTCCGAATCACAACATGGACAACATACTTCAGGACAGTCTCCTTTATTACCATGTCCATCAAACACTCTATATAGTTTGCCTCCTAAATTTTATCTAATGCAGTAGTAGATTTGTGAAAAACTGCACTTCTGTTGCAATATATTGGGAGGTTAATGGTGCTCATTATGGTGGATTTCAACCATCATACATCAATATCACACCATATGGGTCCCCTAGCTTCTTGAATGTCTTGGTAACTGCAACTTCATCTAGATAAATGTCGTGTATCCCCTTCACTATAGGAGATTGGATGCAGGACTAGCACTTTGAATAGAAAACATTATGCTGTGTTAATTGGTGTTATGGACCTTGGGTTGATATTCTGTGGAAGTTGATATCTTTAGGAATGACTTTGCCAATGTTTTCTTTTCCTTCATATATGCATTATTAATCCTTCTTTGTATTGTTGATTGTGGACCGATCATTTGGGGCTATTTGGGCTGACTGTTTGAGCCCCAATGGACCAACGATCGATCGTTTGAGGCCTAGAGTGGCAAATGACTAGTTTGTCCCTCTCAACGGTCATATAAATAACTAGTTGAGGCTCAAATATGCATTGACGATTAGACCAAAGCAGGAAAACGAAAACAAGAGATCGTCCACAGAAGCAACAAATACTTGTTTGATGTATCAACCGAAGGAACGATCGGGACATCGACATTAAACGATTGACAATTTTGTAATTTTATCAAATTTTTATCAATTTTTATGTCATTAGACTCATTACATGTATTGAAATACTTCAACTTTTCAAAGTGGCATTATGATCAAAACTTAGAAATAAAATTATGATTTTTAGCTGATTTAAATTATTTTTAATTAAAAATTAAGAAAAAAGGAATAAAAAACGGTTCGAACTGGAACTGGCCTTGTGCAGTTTACTTCTGGTTCCCACAAGGTAGGAACTAGAACCGTCGGTTCCGAACGAGAGTCATGGCCACCCATGGCCTCCTCATATGCATATGGCTGATGCTCCAAGGAGGCATGAAAAAAAGCTGCAAGTTGACATCATTGTCGTGACCCTCATTAATCATAGATTGGTGCCTCGGTTTTTTTTTCTTATTCATTTCATAGTGGAACTGTCTTCATTTCATCTTGAAATCCATCGACTATATGTTGATTTAGATTGGCTATTCCATCACCCTCACTGATAGTTGTCAATCAATGATGGTGGTTCTCTAAATGACTAGCGTGTTGCTAAGGTGGATCGGTATGTTGGATCACTTGGTTGCTGTTTGAGGTAATTTTCTTACGAAAAGATTTAATAGAATAGATTACCTCTAGTTACGCCTAATTTGGTTTAAATCAAAGAAGATCCACCATAAATATCATAATCAAACAACAATAAGCATACTGTGATTAGCCCTAAATTATCCCTAATGCCCCCTAATTGGGTGTAAAAGTAAGAAAATTACACTAATTAGCTCTAGTTAGTCTTTAATCACCTTTAATTAAGGATAAACTCTTAACCAACTAAAAATTCCATAAATACCCAAGTAGCCCTGGTTTGTTCTAAACTTAAGTGAATGATCGTAATTTCATGTTAATTATGATTATACTTTTTAATTATGCAATAATAAGCCTCTAATTAGCTACAATACATGGTAGAATGAAGTTGAAACATGGTGCAATATGCTTAATTTTTTTAATTACCACTCATTTGGTCTTAATCATGATAATCTACCTAAGCATGCATTAGTAAGCTCCAATTATCCATGTTTTATCCATCACACATGGTAGAATTAGCTCGTAAATAATGCAAGAAGTCAAATACATGGTCAATCTAATATTTTTTTTTCTTAAATACTTATAGTTATGTCTTAGTTAATCATTAGTCCCTAATCATTCAAGATTTATCAATATTCTTTATGCTTGATAAAGAAAACATAGAAGCTAAATACCTTCAATTGGAGAGGCTGGTGTCAATCAATCTTAGCTTGGTACGATCAAAATATGATCGGTAATGGTCGAACACATTTTCAGCATACTGTCATGGACAAAACTATAAACAGGATGTTCGATGTAATGCTCGTGTATATCTGTGTCTTTCGGTTTTGTTCATGTTTCACACAGCATGTAGAGGGCTTGTTGTAGGTTTGACAGCCCCAGTTTGGTTGGCTTTTATGGCCGTTTCAGGCTTGTAAACACAGGTTATCTGCAGTCATAATGCAGAGACAAAACTGCCCAGAAACATGCCATCTAGGCAGCCATTTTGGGGGTTTTCTAACTCCGCTGAGTGGTGCAAAGTGTCAACCGGTTCAACACCCAAGAACTACCTTGGTGGCACATGACTGGATGGGCCTGTATGTCACAGTCAAAAATGTAAACAAGGTGTTTGATGAAATGCTCATGTTTGTCCGTGTCCTTCGGTTTGTGTACATACATTGTACAGCAAGTAGCGGGCTTGCAGTAGGCTTAGCAGCCCGAGTTTGGTTTGCTTTATGGCCAATTTTGGCTTGTAAATACAAGCATGTCTTGTAAGCACTTGTGGGGGACTTCGGTCTGTAATGGACCATTATCCTTTGTGTGCAACCTCTCTGAGTTTGTGATGTCCTCGGATGTAATTTGCATATGGCTTATGAAGTGTTTGCTTGAGCAGTTGCTTGTGGATCCCGTGGGAATTGCTTCTTCTGGCCCGTTTTCTCTTTTGTGAGCCTAAGGGACTCTAGGAGATCTCGGGGAAGGCTGACCTTTGCGGACGGATACGCAGGGGTGCCGCACGGCTTAGGCAAAATCAGCTAAGCCCGTGACAATGTGGTATCAGAGCGGGACAAGCACACGCAGAGACACTTGCCATACAAACGTGGGGGACCTAGTTGGGCTGTGTGGAGGACAACCAGCACGCGCAACCGTTTGGGGGAAAACGGACATTGAGATGTAGGGAAAGGAGTCGCTCAGAGGAGCGGGCATCCATGTTTGGCATTCAGAGGAATGGCCAACCCTTTGCGCGAGAGGCACCACGAGGACAAACATGCAAAGAAGAATGCGTAGCACACAAAGATTGGGATGGAGGAGTTCGAGCTATGGCTTGACGTTGGCAACCAAACTTGACGGTGCTCAAGGCCAAGCGGGGCGTTTGGTGATAGATGAGATCGTGCAAAGTGGGAGGTGTTGCGTAACGACCGAAAGAGTTATGCAAAGCTTACAGAGGTGAGGGGAATTGCTAACTCGAAGGATCCGGAACTCATGCAAGGGCTTGTACACGGACGACGGAGTGTTCGTGGCCATCCTAAGGTGCGATCAGAACTCAGTGCCATGGAGCATCAGAACTTTCTCTTTGACATAAAAGGCTACGTCCTAGGCAGCTGAAATGTGCAACAAGTTCAGCACGTTGCTAGACCCTGGAGGGTGCAGTGGAGACTGTATTGGCGAAGGGTCGCAATCTAGCAAGTACATTTGCGGGGGCAGAACAAGGCACAAGTTGTTCAGCAAGACGGAGTAGTCCAAAGGGGATGGTGGTCTCCGAAACTTCCAGTGGGAAGAATGTAAAGAGGAAAGTTGCTCTAATAGGACAGATATCCAGGAGGGATAAGTCCTAGTTCTCCAGAGGGAGAATCATGTGCAACAGATCGCACATATTGAGGAAGAGTTTCTCAAGGAGATATCTCCAAAACGCTCAACGGACCGAGCGAGCAACGAAGAGTCGTCACATGATCTCGAATGAGGTAATGCATTGGTGGATGCATTTCGAGATCAAGTGGGGGAGTAATCCAAGGCAACATCATATGAAGGCACACTTCGAGTCGATGTGGAAATCGAACTCAACGGAGGGCTGACCCGTGGAATGGTGGATGCGAGGGCCACTATCAACTCATTGCAAATCGAGGAGCGGAACGACTTGGGTGAAACTTGGTGAAGTATCCAAGCCGCATGAAGGGAGTCGACATAGAAGATGGAACATGGAGCGGAGGCACAGAGCTTTCCTTGGACGGAGGTCAAGGGCACGAACTCTTGTAGAGGCAAGAGTGAGATCATGTCGTTCCATGAGTTCTTCATTCTGATGGGGCAGACTTATCTTCCATGGTGCCAAAGATGAAGGGAGATTCAAGGCACATGCAAGCTACCTCAGAGATGCATTTGACGGAGTAACTAAGGTGATTCAACTTGCGGAGGCAAAGTTCGGATCTGGATACCTTAGCACGGGGCAAGAGGACCCAGAGGCGGGTACCCTTGAAGAATATGTCATAGTGTTGCCATTCGAGTTGTCAGGAGCAAGAGGTGCATAGCAGAGATTGTGCTGGTAGGGGATAGAGGCCCAGGATCCAGACAATGGTGCACCAACTCTAGTGAAGTCAGGGGGACTTCATGAGCTACTAGGCGACGGACTGTCCTAGAGCTATGCTTCGTCCAGGTGTGACCCAAGAGTGGGTGGACGAAGGTGAATTGCCAAGGGAGCGAACTAAAAATCGGAGATGGTAGAGGCCCTACGATGTGTTGGCAGAGGCCACACGTGGAGAAGTCGTAGTCCGAGTTCATCACACAATAATCTGTATGCAATGGAGATGTCACCAGGAGGCGACATGGTGCAGCGGATCGTGGTGGAATAGTTCGTGGCAATGCAACACAGGTGATCGTGTCCCGTGAGGGACAAGATCATGCGGAGGTATGATCATGAGCTACTGGGAGCTCCACTTTGGTGTATGACACAACAAGAAGAAGTGCTATGGATTCAAGGAATGAATCCCATGGTACCGCAGAGGCGGGTCTTCGTGTGTGCATCGGAGCTTGCATTGGATGAAAGCCTTGATCATCAGCATATGGGGGCTGTGTACCACCGAGGAAGAAGTCCAAGTGCAAGTACCAGTGAGTCCCATGGAGGGGGACGTGATCATGTGAATGATCAGGAGCTACTGGGAGCTCCACTTCGGTGAACAATGCAACGACAAGAAGGGCTGTGGATTCAAGGAGTGAATGCCACAGTACCGCAGAGGCGGGTCTTCCGTGTGTGCGCATCGAAGCTTGCATCAGATGAAAGCCTTGGTCGGCAGCATATGGGGGTTGTGTACCACCGAGGCAGTAGTCAGATTGCAAGTACCAGTGAGTCTCATGGAGGGGACTTGATTATACTAAGGTATGATCGGAGCATCTGGAGAGTTGGACTGCTTCAGTGCTCACATTCGCTTAAGGGAGCCCGGCAAGTCAGAGGACAAAGCCGAGTAAGCGAACGTTGCTACCAAGGAAGCTAAGGAGAACAGAATCGGCGTGAGCCCTGCAACAAGATGGCGGAGGCCATGCATGAGAGTTGCAGTCTGTCTTTCCATCGACCAAAGAGAACTGCTAGGAGGACACAATGGTGTCGAAGCAGGTGGTCGGAAGGGGCGAGGAAGCGACGACGAGTCCAGTGGGGCTCAGCTACCCAAAAGCAAAGCGTCGGTTAGAAAGGAGGTGGACTCGTAGGAGCACCACAGTGCCGCAGAGGCGGATCTACCGATCGCGAAGAAAGGGATGCAGATGCAAGTCAACGGATAGTAGCGCTATGGGCTTGGCAGCACCATGGTACCGCAGAGGCGGGACTTCCGTGGAGTCATCGATCCCTTGCTCTCATGGAGGGAGAGCATTGGTCGCAAAAGGGGCCAAGGAGGTGGAGAATGCAAAGGCAAACTCCAAGTACCAAGACAGGGCAGAGGCCAAGAAACTTCATAAGACTGATGTCGAAGGGCTTCTCATCAAGATAGCCGAAAGCGAGGGACTTCGGGTTGACGCAGGAGTGCTCGACCAAGGAACGAAGTAGACAGTACATGGTACTGTACCTTTCTACTCAGAGGAGTAGGTGGCAAAGGTGATGGAGAAGACGGTACAATCCCAGAGGCGACCAAATCTATCAAAGACTTACTCCAAGTTGGGGGACTCCAAGTTGGGGTAAACTTTTGCTCTTTTCGAGCGAAACTTCTTGCATTCCAGAAGTTCAATGGCAGTGGGAAGGCGAATCACAGTAGCTGACTCAACGCAAGGAGTGCAAACACTTCAGGTGCTTCATAAGTGTGAGCAAAGAGCGGGCGAATGTTAGTAACCAGCTCAATGCATGAAGTACAAACTCGAGGAGGCATGCGAAATCGAGTAACCTTTGTCTTCTCGACTCAGGAGAATGGGCGAACCCAAGTACCCCAATCCTCTTAACTCGAGGAGGTGAGCGAAGCCAAGTAACCTTGCCTTCTCAACTACTAAGAAAATGGGTGAAGTCAAGTATCCCAGTTCTCTTACTTATCCGGCAGAGCTCTGCCTAAGTTCAGTGACCCTTCAGAGAAAGCTTACGGAAGACAATAGTTGTCAAATCCTCACCATTGGTGATCGACACTACTGAGAGTAGATTGTCCGCTTCATTTTCTAATTGAATGCCAATCAAAAGCGGAAGTGATGCGAACCTACTTGGAAGTGACAACTAAACATGGAGGAAGGATCAATGGGCCAACATTTTGGAGGAAGGACCTTAAAAACTTCAAAGTCTGCGAGGCGATGCTCGTTAAAGCTCCAACAAGCATCCACCTAGTTCAAGCAACATGAGTATACTACGATACTGGCGCATAATAAGGCAGGTCTTTTCCTTCATCAGCAGGCTCCGCGAGAACTAACAAGGATCAACACAACTCAGCCAACCCCACACCAGATTCAGTCAGTGGTGAGTTGAAGCAGCATGGCAGATCAGAGTTCGACTACTCAACAACAGCGGCGGAGAGCAGCTGGGAGCCAAAGGGGCGTGTTGCAGCTAAAGCAGAAGATTGAAGATTTAGCAAAATGCAAGGAGATGCAACGTCTATAGCGGCTTCGACGAGGACGTCGAAGGAATAAGTGGGGGAGAATGTCACGGTCAAAAATGTAAACAAGGTGTTTGATGAAATGCTCATGTTTGTCCGTGTCCTTCGGTTTGTGTACATACATTGTACAGCAAGTAGCGGGCTTGCAGTAGGCTTAGCAGCCCGAGTTTGGTTTGCTTTATGGCCAATTTTGTCTTGTAAATACAAGCATGTCTTGTAAGCACTTGTGGGGGACTTCGGTCTGTAATGGACCATTATCCTTTGTGTGCAACCTCTCTGAGTTTGTGATGTCCTCGGATGTAATTTGCATATGGCTTATGAAGTGTTTGCTTGAGCAGTTGCTTGTGGATCCCATGGGAATTGCTTCTTCTGGCCCGTTTTCTCTTTTGTGAGCCTAAGGGACTCTAGGAGATCTCGGGGAAGGCTGACCTTTGCGGACGGATACGCAGGGGTGCCGCACGGCTTAGGCAAAATCAGCTAAGCCCGTGACATGTAGGGTAGTGTCTAGGGTTGGTTTGCTGCCTTGTTTCGCAGCAGTGTCATGTGAGCACTTGTGGGGATTTTTTGTCGCGGCGGACCACCGTGTACCCTTTGTTGCGTGACCGTTCAGAGTTTGCAAAGTCTATGTTTGTAATTTGCATTTCCTATCAAATGTTTGTTGAAATGACCGCTTATGAACCCCGACTTAAACGCTTTCTCTGACTCGTCTTCACTTTTGTAGGTCCTATCAAGTGTTCATCAAGGATTTCATAAACCTACATGCAATGAAAATTTGATCCTGCATCTTGATAAATGAATTTGTTACTAACATACAGTGGTATCGGTAGCTAATTATTATTTTTATTTTATTTCATAGTTGTTTTATATTGATACATCTTATGACTTCTTCAGTATATCTTGTGTTTGATTTCCAATATGTTTAGAGGACCACTTAGACCATTACAAAATTTTATTCTGTTTGGATCCAACTTAGCTCTGATTTTCTCTCTGTGCTCATCTTTCGCTGGTTCATTTAGTGCTTGCTATAACAATCACATATGATACAGCCCTGAATGAGGCACTGAGTGCAGAAGTCCAGCGTCTAAAACTCGCTACTGGAGAGATCAGCGAGGCTCAGCTCTCAAAGAGTATAAATCAGCAGATGCAACTGAATCCCCGGATGTCTCAATTGCATCAGTTGCAGTTGCATCAGCGACAACAGAAGCAGCAAACTGCGGAGACTTCTCTCCACCAATTACCAGCACCACAGCAACAAGAGAACAACATTTCTGCTAAGCTAGAATCAAGCAAATGCTAGCATTCACCGAATGAGGAAAACATGCCGTTTTGGTCTGCTTCGTGTTCCATCATTTAAGATGCTGCGGCGGGGGGGAAGTGAGATGTGATCATGCGACTTGATACATATATTACATTTGACTCTACAACGATGCGACTATAGTTGCTATATATTCTACTAAAGAATATAACTTAATTGCGAGCTGGTGGATTGTTTAGATGGACATCGATGTGTTTTGTAAATGATATGTTATGTTGTAGAACAAAATATCTATAGAAAAACATGTCTGTTATCTTATGACCTGTTGACATGATACTTATCTTCTCTTTCAAGAAATTTGTAGTGGTTGGGACTGTATATATATCACAATTGTTAGGTATTCGGTTTATGCTTTCTCCATAAACCTTTTTCTTGTTTCTGACGCAAAGCTGATTGAATAGAGTGTTTTGTGATTCAAAAAGTAGCTGACTACATAGTGTCATTTGAACAGGTTTTGACTGCACCCAGTGAAAAATGTCTTTTTTTTTTTTCTAGATGTTGAGATAAAGGAGTCAAAATCGATACCTTTTACCTAATTTTAACCAGTGTAGCTTTCTCTTTTGGGTTAAAAAAACCAAGTGGTGTCATTTTGGTTTTCTACATGTAGTTTAGTTGCTTTTATTGAAATCAGTAATAATTGGTATGACACTTTAAGATATATGTTGGATCCCAAATTAAAGGCAAAGAGTTTTTATTGAAAAAAAAAAAAAATCTATTGACATGGGCAGCCAACAAATTGCAAGTCAAAATTTGTGCATTTTGTTCAAAAATGTTTCCTTCCAAGTCCAATATTATTAATAAAAAATTGTTCCTAGCAAATTTAGAGTTGGCTTCAAAAGTTTTCCCACACTTTAGTAGTGATCGAGTTTAAGTGAATAGTATGCTCTATAGTCGAGTTTAAGTGAGTTTATCATGTTGGAGATAAAAGGATGCTTTATGGACGAATTCAATTGTATCGAAGACAAAGAGTCCTTCGTTGTTGTCTTTAAATCGCTTAGGTTTCACTTTTAAATCCAATTTTATTTTGATTTGAGTATTCATGACCATTAACCTTGCACTTGATAATTCTACATCCAATCACAAACATATATATTGACCATGATGAGAAATCTAAGCGTCAAGCAATGGCCATCAGTTGAATCGACGAAGAAGCTAAGGGTCAGGTGATGGAGACGAACATTTTTTTTTTTTAATGCTCAGTCTAAGGTCCTGCAAAATTTAATTTGGGGATATGTTCAACAAAAAGCCCTTGTAATGCTCAAGCTAAAGCCAAAACAAAATAAGAAAATAGTAAAAGATTCGAAGGGTTTAAAAGACGTGAAGAGTTAACTAATCTCTATATGTGGAGCTTTTGCATCAATAGTAAGTTCCAACCCAATTCTTTTGCGACATGATTTGTTAATATAGATTTTGAGTGTTTAATGTGATATTGTGAAGGAACCGTTCGAGTTCCAAGTCTATTTATTCACCGTAAGCATAGTATCCAAAGTTGATCGAATCCAATATTAGGATCCTATAAAATCTAATTTTGGACATGTGTACGACAAAAGCCTATGGATGTTTGAGTTAGAATCCTTGAAGTAGTGAACTAGTAAAGGATTCAGAGAATTCATATAGTTGAGTAATCTTTAGGTAAGATCGCGTGTTTAAGACCTTTTATAGAGGGGCTCTACGAAGCTTAGGCTTTAAGTGGAGCGTTCATCTACGTAGTAATACTATGAGATTGTTAATCTATGCTAAGCGTTGAGGGTTGATTGCGATAGACCCATCCAATCTGCCCAGCCATGATGGATCCAAAGATCACGTCGATAGTCAAGTAGATCGGCCACATTTGCCCGAGGATCATGGTGGCATCTCGGACAACTAGGCCACTTTAGCAGCACCCTCAGTAGTCTCCAAAGACAACTAACGCAGCACTGTAAGACCGGTATGAGACCATACTAGTAGTCGCCAGTCCCATAGAATGAATCATGGGAACCAACGGAGGCAACGCTCGGCATGGAACCGTACAGCGGGATCGACGCCGGAAGTCCCAGGAACCAGCAAAGGCAACGCTCAACATAGAACCGTATAGCAGGATTGGAGTTGGACGCGCCCTTATTAATCGTTCCGGTACGACCACCCGTCGCCATCCCTCAAATATAAATAACATTCCAGTAGCTTAGAGAAAGGGGTTTCTCTCTTTCTCTCTCTAAAGTTTGAACTTATGACAATGACTTCGATCATTATTTATATCCGAGAACTAATTTAATCATTGGATGAGCCATAATGAGCACATGCCATCACGACACACTCGTCGTTAACTAACCTAGTCAAACAGCCAACTCTCTTTTTTTAACTCTACCCAAAATGTATAATTTGAAATATAGGGATGTTTCTTAGCATCGTTTAAGACGTTCATACAATCTTAAAAAAAAAAAAAAAAAATCCATCGTTTGTTGCATTTCCTGCGGTTCCTTCGAATATAGGGAAACGAAGGCGTGGGTCCCACGGTGGTAGTCGAAGCGGGTCAGCCTCCCGGGAGTGAGTGTGGAATACCTACTGGGATATGTATCCGTCTTTAGGGGTTTCGGTGGGGCCCGTCGTGCATGCATCCGTCGTCCCTGTAGGCCCCAGCAGACGGATCAACCACCACCGACGCACGAATCTTTTAGGCACTGTTTGGGTGGGTCCTGTCCCCCCAATGCGACAAAAGAGACAGACCCGTCCGAGTGCAACGCAAGAACTCGGCCCAATGCGACGAAGGATGAAAGAGACCCGTCCGAGTCCAACGCAAGAACTCGGCCCAATGCGACGAAGGATGAAAGAGACCCGTCCGAGTCCAACGCAAGAACTCGGCCCAAAACACGGGCGTCGGTCAAGCATTCCGGGGAGCCCCTCCCCGTTGCCATCATCCATCCGCACAAGTGTCGGTGGCTACAAGACGACTCGCATTAGAGTCACAGACGCGTCACACCTCCAACACTATGGATGGCTTCCTTCTACTGTTGGATATGGACCCAAACTCCCTCGCTTGGGATCCCTCCGTTGACGACGAACACCATATAATAACCTGGCGGCGCCATGAACGTTGAGCTCGGCGCCATCGCATCCACCACGTACAGTGACGACTCCGCGTCGACCGCCGCGGCTGGTCCGCTCTCCAGGATCAGCAACCTCTGGTTCATGGAGAAGGAGTGCGTCGCGAACGACGGCGCCACCATCGTCACCAGGACGCCCTTCTCGCTCATGGCCGTCACCGAGAACCGCAGGCTGAACGGCTTCCCGTAGTTCAACTCCACCGGAGGACCGGCCCCGGTGATCGCGGGTCGCGCGTCGGAGTTCGCTGCTTCCAGGTAGGCCGGTGAGTAGGCCTCCAGGCTGAGGTCCGTCGGGAAGTCGACCCCGGTGAAGTTGTAGAACGCGTGCGGGTTGCTCCCGCCGACGAGCACCCGGCCATCGCGCAGCAGGATGGCAGTGGAGTGGTACATTCGGGGGGTGGTAGCCGGGGTTTTCACGTCGAAGCGGCTGCCGGGCGGGCTGCAGTGACGGTAGCCGACCGGCGTTAAGACTGGCTCTCGTCCGAGTTCCCACCCCGCGCTCCCAGCCGCTGCGCCGTTGATGATGAGCACCTCGTCGCCGCTGGGGAGCAGGATCATGTCGCCCATGAGCCTCGGCGTCGGCATCGTCTCCACGGACCACGACGGCGAGGGATCGTTGATGCCGATCCTTAGGCACGTGTCCAGAGCCGCCACGAACACCTTCCGGGTCACGGCTTTCGTGTACGAGCCCTCGGGTGCTCCGCCGCAGATCAGCACCTCCGCTGCAGAGCCCGATGGCCGCAGCGGGAGGAGGACGGAGGATCCGGTGCTTGGGTAGTTGCGAGGGTGGCCGTCGGGCACGGTGGGGTACGTCCTCACGATGCTGTTGGTTTTGTAGTCTAGCAGGATGGCGCGGTTGTTAGCGAAGACGAAGAGATTGCCGTCGAGGTTGAGGTAGACGAAGGGGTAGAGGTTGTTGTATTCGGCGTCGCGCGTCTCTCGGAGGAAAGGCAGGCTGACGGCGCCGGCGTCGGCCGCGCCGAGCTTGGGAACGAACTCGAAGTTGTGCTGCGACCGGCCACCGACCACGACGGCGCGGCCGTCGGGGAGGACGTGGTTAGTGGCGTACCACCGCGGCACCGCGAGGCCCGCCGCGTCATCCTCCCAGTCGCACAGGCGGTCGTGGCAGGGGTCAAGGTAGCGGACGGCGCGCTCGCCATCGTTCGCGCCGCCGGTCTGAATCAAGCGGCCGTCGGGGGAGACGGTGCCGGAGGAGCACCAGGGGTCGGTGAGGACGGTGAGCGGGCGGACGGCGTTGGAGGCCACGTCGTACTCGGCGGCGTGGGCGGTGCAGTCGAGCGTGAGGGTCCAGTCGCGGGGGTCGTTCCGGCAGCGACCGCCGGGGAGGGAGAGGTTGGAGGGGCCAAAGTCGGTGCGGTCGAAGACGATGACGCGGTCGTTGGACAACAACTGCATGTGCATCGCCGACACGCCGACGCTGCGTTGGAGAAGCTCCCATTCCCCTCGTCCGGAGGCCGTAGCGGGCGACACAGCGGCAAGGCAGAGGAAGAGGAGGAGGAAAGGAGGACATGCTGCAATCGAGTGATTCATGTCCACAGCAAAGAAAGTACGAGACAGCAGCTCACCGCTCTGTGGTCTGTCTTGCCACCCCCCACCTTTTTTTTATAAAAAAAGGGGGGGGGGGGGGGGGGAATAAGATGGATAAATGCTCGAACGTAGAGTTTGCATGAGATGAGAGCATGACATACACGTTGTCGAGTTCACGTACAGGTCGTTGAAAACTATTAGAGATTGTGGTGGTAACAGGGAAGGAATTCTCATTAGGGATGGGAAGGAAAGACACGGTCCCACCGGGATTAGCCAGTTTCTACCAAGCAATGCCGATCGATGATGGAGGATTATTGGTGGACTAAAAGAAAAAGGTCGACCAGATTCTGTAGCAGGCAGCAGTGAAATCTCTGGCTTTCGTATGTGAAGGAAATTGGCTATGATGTGACACTGATAACGATGGTTGAAGCTAAGACAAAAACTCAGACACATGGGGGGTCTCATCACTTCACGATATAAGTTTCTACAACGCAAGTGCTTCTTCCCCTACAGGATGTGAATGCATTGACTTCTCAGCACACAACATCGAGGACACAAGAGAGTTCCTTTCTTTTATTTCTTTGCAATGCGAGGCTCTTTTAATGCTCGCCTCACTTTTAATTCGATGGTTCATACGTCAGTTTCATACACGGCAAAAGGTCAATGTAATGGCTGGCTAGTCTCAGTCGTCGAGTTCGGCCGCAATTGATTTGAAGTGTCGAACTTTTCGTTCTCTCAACGATGTGCTCTACATAACTGTTCGGGGACTATAAATAAGCTTAACTCCAATCAAACCTTTGATTCAACAGAAGCTTATATAGAAGGCTAACGTTGCGAAACTAGATAGATTAAAGACAATAAAGTAAGATCTCTTCATGCTCAACACAATTCATATATGGTTATAAAATTTCCTAGATAGGCCATTATTGGACGGGAAACCTTCAATCAAAAGAGTTATTCCAATCTCCCGAAGAGATTTATCAGAGAAGAATCGAAGTGATAGGTAATTTTTCTACTATAGATATTAAGCACTAAAAGTTATAGCTGTTCAAGCCACATAGCAAAACCTATTCCATCGAGTTCTTCAGGTTTAAAGTACATTCATCTTATTTCACTTTGACGCTCAGGATTCAAATTAAAAGAAAGTAGTATGACTTAAAAACGGCAAAATTAAGTTGAAGTAGATTTTGTTTCACATTTTTTTAAAAGTAATTTATGTTTTTACTAAGTTATCATGGATCTATAATCCCTCAATCTCTAAATACAACTAAATTATAATTTCTCTCTAAACTCTCTTTTCAACTCCAACTCCTAAATCTATTTGTTTTTTGTTTTTGTTTGTCTGGTATAGAAGCATCCTAATTAATATCTCAACTGCATCTTGAGCAGTTTTCTTTCACGGACACTAACATGAAACGGATAGAACATGTTTATGACAATGATCACACTCAAGCCGATTGTAACAAGAATCATAAAGAATCAAGAGGACAATGATCATACTCAAACGGAGAAAACCACCCAATGGAAGCATCATGAAGAATCAAGAGGACAATCCGACATAAAAAGAATATACAAAATCAAACAAAGATATATAACTAGAAAGAGAGGGAAGAAAGCAATGGAATTGTGGTGTGTAAAAACTAAAAAAAAAAAAGGGGGACTGATTTATTATAAGTTTTCTAGCCAATCGAAACTATCACATGGCAGCTTACAGAGTGATGGGCCACATAGTTTATGATTTTTCCCATTGAATGCTCTAACCTGTAATTCCAATGAAATAGGATGCTGACCCAGCAACAAAAAATTATATATTTATTTATGTTTGATTTATAAAAATAAGTGTTTGATTTTAACTTGATAAAACAAATCAAATCAAATGTCGAATTAGCATTTTAAAATAAAATTATCACATTATTATTGTTATTCTTGTTACTCATTTATCTGATGGGGACTTTCTCAAATAATAAAAAAAATCACAAAAAATAAATTAAAAATATATAATATACAATCTGTAGAATAACCCTTGTAAAGATTCATATGGTTGCTCTTCTTAACAAAAAGATTATTCCCTGTTGATCAGAGATTCCTACGGCTATCAGTTATCATAGCTTTCTTCCACATTCACATATCAAATCCTCAATTCACATCACCTACCTACCTATTGAACATACTGTAATGAATTATTGTACTCCCATCTTCGAAGCCATGTGACATTAACCCCTCTCTTTTTCGTTTCATCAATTCCTCTTAACAATTAATGCATCTGTTTGTTATATCCGTCAAGCTTTTCTTAAGACTCTAGCCATGTGCTAATTATTATGGGGGGCAACGCTACCATCCAACAGACCACAGATGTGGGGTGCAGAGTGCATTGAGCTTTTCTAGTATTGACATCACCGGGGCCATGTCAAATCATTCTCATCATGGTCCCAAATGACGGTGAATGCAACTGCTGCAATGTTGTTCTTATGGGGACCCTAAATATTCGACCTCATGATCATTATTATGTTGATGAAGTGGAAGTTTCAGTAAACCACCGCACCCTGTGGTGATCATACAAAGCTAATTGTTATTTGTCAACAAAATGATGCCAATCATCATCAATTCGAGAAGGGTTCCCATCTGCTACTGAGCTAAGCAGCAAGACCTCCCCTCGTATCTGCTTGTGATGGAAATATTGTATCACTGAACGGAAGAGAAGACCATTGGGTTTCTCAACACTCTAGCATCCCTTACGACATGCTAACTGAGTATTCTAACTTTCAACAAAGCATTGCTCTCCTTGTTCCACTGACAGGCCATTTAACACCATTAACAGTACTGGCTAAGAGGCCAATTGCTCTATAGGAATACTGCGGAAGTAATTGATTAGATAGCAGGAAAAGATCGTGAAACATTGCTTCCACTCCTCAACAAAACCCTTCCAACAAAGGGAAAGAAAAGAAACCAATAATGGACAGAACATTTCTAAGAAGTAATAAAAGTGGACAGAGATCTATCTATACCTTCTTCATAACACCTGCTATTCATCCCAAAATTTATAGACCCAAGCCCGGCCCAACCAAGTGTCATTCTCCTGCTCTGGGCCATTATTATGTGAGCATCAATCATATGACGACTGCTTACTTTGGTGTGTTGGCGGGCAGCCTATTTGTTTTACATTCTACCCACTACACCAATCGAAGCAGCGAATTATTGGCACAACACGTTAACTCTAGTTTGAGAACAACAATTTGATGGGGTCTCTTCTCTAATGGACTATGGCTACTTTGGTAACATTCAATAGTGTTCAACCCAAATGCCCGAGTGTTGTTCTCCAAGGCTGTGTGGCTCCCTCTCTAACTTACGTTGAACGATCCTATTCTAAAGGAGGAAAAGGGCAAGGCAAACACAAGATATGTATGTGCACAAAGCCTGAACCTAATTGGTTTAAACTAGACATTGATAGCTATGTTAATCCAATGCGAATGGCCTTTGTTCTATTGCTACAGTACGTCTATCGTAAAGCAGTCCGCGGAGTACTGTGAAGAACCTTGAGTAACAGTGAAGAACAGTTTTCTTTTATGCTGTCAGAGTAAAGCATGCTTATCAATTTGATAGTCAACCACACCCTCTCAATCCACTTGCATGTAAAATTTATCTTAATGATCTTTGTGATATAAACAACTCTGATGCTGTTATTTGAATTTAAATTTGATTGATTATATCCCCTACCCCAGTTTACGCAATGATGACAAATTATGGGAGTTGGGTCCTACAAATCCATAGAATGCCTCGAATAAAACCCACAGTGTTCCCCACCAACATAAAACCAACTCTTAACTGGGCTGGGGAACAACAAGTCAGGCACCTCTTAATTGATGGAATAAA
This sequence comes from Ensete ventricosum, assembly GCA_029747655.1. Classification (NCBI taxonomy): domain Eukaryota; kingdom Viridiplantae; phylum Streptophyta; class Magnoliopsida; order Zingiberales; family Musaceae; genus Ensete; species Ensete ventricosum. The sequence goes on from JAQQAF010000003.1 coordinate 2,487,494, forward strand.
AAAGCAGCAGCAACAATAAAACGAGGATGCGCCCCCGCCTTCTCTACTCTCGAGAGGGCAGAGACCACATCACCATCACCTAAATCGTAGCAGATATTGGAATCTAATGCAGTGACGAGTACGATATAAAGGAAAGAAAAAGCTTAGAATAGAACAGCAGCAGCATGTAGTAGGCGTTACCTTGTCCGCCACGCCCACCTTCACACGCTGCACGTCCACTCCTCGCCTTCCTCCTCGCCGCACACGCAGCAGCCGGATCCGTCCGAGTCGCCGCCCATCCCATCCGTGTGATCCCCGTCGCTCGCGCAGTCAGGATCGGCGCAGGAGCCAACCAAGTACGGCATGGAGTCAAAGGCGCGGGCGAGGGCGCACGACACGGCGACCCCGGTCGAGCATTCCTCCGCGCGGTGCTTGAGCGACTCGAACATCACTTCCGGCTCATGCTGCATCGCTCGCAGGACGTCCGCGCACGAGGGGCCGGGCGACGCCAGCGTCACCGCGAAGCCGTGCGGCCCCTCGCTCTGCGACACCCGCACAACGCTCGGCCCCCCGAACAGGTTATGCAGCCCCCCGAGCGCCTCCTGGTAAGCCCCGCCAAGAAACATCCCCAGGTAGTATCCGCCGCCCCCTACACCTCCTCTCCCGAGATCGTGCAGTGGGAGGCTCGACTGCCCGCCGATGAACCGGTCGACCTTCCCGTCGCTGTCGCATGTCAGGTCAGATAGAATCCCCTTCACTCCTGGACGCTGGTCGAGATGATGGATTGGGATTATAGGGAAGAGCTGTCCAATAGCCCAGAAATCAGGCATCGAGGTGAAAATTGAGAGGTTGACATGGTACGTCTTCACCGGATCAGCCACCCCCAGCTCCTGCGCAACCAGCTCGCAGAGACCATCAACAGCCGCCAGATGCTCGAGGCCAAGAATGCCGCCCTTAAAATGATCGATGCACGTCCGCTTCAACTGATCCGCATACAGAGCACAGCTCTCGTACTCGCCGCGGTAGGCAGCCGCCCTCAGATTGTGGTAATCAGAACGAGCATCATCCGCAAGCTCCTCAAGAAGGTACGCAAAGTTGGGGCCGATGGACGACAGCGGTTCAGCTTTGGTTGTGGTGGATGATACCGCTTCAAAGATAAGCACCGAGTGGTGAGACACAAGAGCCCGGCCGCTCTCGCTGCAAATGATCGGGTGGCGCACATGCTTCCTGTCACAGGCGAACATCACCGCCCGAACTACAGCGTTGGCATAGTCGAGGAGGCCGTAGCCAACCGACATGTCCGAGCCACCAGATTGAGAGCCATCGTAATCAATGCCGAGCCCACCGCCGACGTCGATAACGCGCATCGCGGCTCCTAGCCTCGCGAGCTCGCAATAGATTTGAGCAGCCTCGCCAACCCCATCGGAGAGCAGCGCCGTGGATGGAATCTGAGAGCCAATATGAAAATGCAGAAGCTGGAGACAATCGAGCATCTGGAGGCGCTGGAGCTTCTGAGCAACAGATAGAATCTGCGCGGCGGTCAGCCCGAACTTGCCCTTCTCGCCGGAGGTGGCCCCGAAATGACCAGAATGTTTGGTGCGAAGCTTGGCCCGAAGGCCAATCACTGGCCTGATGCCGAGCCTCTGACTGGTCTCGACCACCGTGTCGAGCTCCTCCGCCTGCTCCAGAACAATCACCGTGTTCATATCCATTCTCCGGGCTATGACGGCGAGAGCAATGTACTCTTCGTCCTTGTACCCATTGCAGATAAGCAAAGCCTTCCGGCTCGCCCTCGTGAGGCAGCTCATGGCAAGGAGGAGCTCGGCTTTCGATCCGGCCTCGAGGCCGAAGTCGAACGGCAACCCAAACTCCATGATGTCCTCCACGATATACCGATCCTGGTTGCACTTGACCGGATAGACGCCCTGGTAGCAGGCACCATAGCCGTTGGACCGGATAGCAAAGTCAAAGGCGGCATGCAGGGATTCGAGACGGTGCTTCAGGATGCCGGGGAAGCGGACGAGCAGCGGGAGGCGGAGGCCGAGCCCGCCAGCGGCCTTGGGTTCGGACGCCTTCTTCACCACCTTCATCAGGTCTATCTCCTGGGGGGAGACGGTGGCGGCACCGTGGGAGCGGACGGCGATGTCGCCGGCGGCGTTGACACAGAAGTAAGGCGCGCCCCATCCATCAATACGGTAGAGTGCGGCGGAAAGGTCGGTGGACCAGGGGGAGGAGTACTCTGCAGCGGTCGGGTCGCCACCGCCCTCCGTCGTCGAAGCACCGCGGGGGTACGCCCCCGGCGCTGGAGGAGCGCCGTCCCACGCGAAGCCGTAGCCAGGAGGCGGCGCTGCGGCTTCTACGCACGCCACGGCCGGCATCTCTCTCCCCGGTCGCGGCCACAAACAAAGGGGAAAACCCTACTTCCTCAGATCTCGATTGTAGGATGGGGGCTTTGCAAGCCGCCGAGGCCGGAGCCCCGGCCACCCCCCCCAAACGAAGCAAGATGGATCGGGTACTGAGAATAAGAAACCTCACGCGCCCTCAGACGATCCCGGAATCCCCACGCCGGCCCTTCAGAAGACGGCGGAGGAGAAGAGACCGATCAAAGATCGACGGGCACGCAGGCGTCGGAGAAAGGCAGAGATCCGCAGCACCACTCACCGCCGATCCGTCCGCAACCACAGATCAAGGGAGGCAAAGAGGAGGCCGCAGAGGTAAGGTGGGGGACGGGAAGGAGGGACGGAACCCTAACGGGGAAGAGGGGGACGCTATAAACAAGAGAGAGAGAAAGATGGAAGGGGGAAGGGGGGCGAGAGTGGAAGGCGATGCGAGAAGGGTTTATATAGGCGGGCGGAGAAATATAACGGTTTCGTCCGTCTCCGTTTTCTATTGCGGCCTAAAGGAAACGGTGGTGACGTGGAGGAATCCCGAGGGGCGATGTAACGCACGCTTCCTGATCCAGATTTCTCGGGGGGATATATCGCTCAGGCTCGGATTCGGGCCTGACCGCCTCGAGTTGCCGCGTGTCCGTGCGATGTGGGGCCCTTCGTCTTGTGAAAAATATCGCGGTGTGTTGTGGGTGTCTCCCAAAGGTGTGCAGGAGACACGCAGGGAGTAAGACAAACGCAAGCCTTCGACGGCCCTGATGTCGCCATGTCATCTCCATCCTCCTCGTGTGACGTCATCCGCGAGAAAACAACCGCACCCATCTTCTCGTGGTACGGTCCCACATGCATGACATGTGGGAAACCCACAAAGAACTCGCAGTCACATGTACGCTCCATAGCATGCATGCATGCATGACCTATCCATTCCATTTTTTTTGAGGGAGGAGACTGAACCAGAAGCTGCTTCCTCTCTCGTGTTCTTTGGCTTTGAAGAGGAGAAGAGTGTGTATGGCTGCAGCTTGTTCCTGCTGCAAGTGAAGAGCCGAAAGAGAGCGTGATATGTGGGACGAAGGAATTCTTCTATCTCTTATTCTATTCCTGCCACGGCGAGAGGTGAGTTTTACTTCTGGTGCTTGTTCCTGCTGCAAGTGAAGATGACAGCCCAGCAATGGCAGCTGGGTTGCTATTGAGTGAAGGATCTTTGATCTCTCGCCCATCGCGAGACAAGAAGAGGATGGTGAAGAGGCTCTCTACGGTTCCTTCTTTTCCTCTTGAGACAAGACGAGTTCGACTCTACCTTCGTAGTTTGATGCTGAACGCTGAACGTGTTTTCAACGTCTCGCCTACTGATACATCTCTCTCTCTCTCTCTCTCTCTCTCTCTCTCTCTCTCTCTCTCTCTCTCTCTCTCCAGTAAAAGAGGCATATATGCTTGTGAAGACGATGGACGAGCGGCGGCCGAATGCAGATGCTTCCTTGTTCTGGTCGCCGATCCATCGTTGGGCTCTTCTTCGACGCCAAGAGACAACACAAGTTTCTTGGTGTCAGGCAAACACTGTTTATAAGAGTAAGGCATGCGTTACATAAACCTTTATTCCATTCGGAAAATGCTTATTATCTTGGCTAAATGATTGTTGATCAAAATCATCTTAATATTTTATAACTAAAACCTTGGACTATGATTTTTATTAAATTAACCCCTATACTAAAATTTCATATTAAAATGACCAATTATATTATTCCGTAGACGTTAAACAAACCTTTTATGTTAATAAAAATGATAACTAAGTTTATTTTTAAAATTGAGGAGGGGGACTATTTGATTTTCAATATAGTCAAATTATGAGAACATAACTTAAAAAATCAAAGACACCCTTATATTATAATATATTAATTAAATACACCTCTCATACTATCATTTTTCATTAAATTTATCTAGTGAGATGATATTAAGTGATAGAAAAATTATAAAAAAATAGTCTTAACTTTAAGCATTGTTTTAATTTGTTCATACTAGCATTTTTCATCAAATTTATCTAGTGATGGTATTAAGTGATAGAAAAGTTATAAAAAAATGGTTTTAATTTTAAGTATTGTTTTAATTTATTTTACACTTTAAGCTTGATTGATGATGATTTTTATTTATTATATACTTAATTATTTGAAGTAATTAAAAAAATGATCTCTTAAAAATTTTAATATACATGATTATTACGATTATTTACTTATTTTAAATATGACTAAATTTCGATAGTATCTCCCTTAAAACTCAAACATATCTCATTTACAATCAATTATAGAATCTGTAAAGAATAACAAGATATAACCAATTGATTAAACTATCATAAAATTAGAAATATTACCAATTAAATATGTCGTATAAACATCTTATGTATACAAACTATTAGTAATCTAACAACCATATCAAGTGGAATGTACATCAATAGTAATTAATCTCATATACTTTATTTCTAATAAAGGAGATTAATTTGATGCAAAATCATAATATGATAGGTCACTTATACGAGTTTTAAAATAATAGATGATTTTGATTTTGGGACATACTATAAAGGGTCAATAAGAATTTTGATCATTATTTTATATAATAATGTAACTTTATTTTTAACAGAGTGGACTACTTTGATGCAAAATTATAATATAGGGAGTCACTTATACAAGTTTTAAAATACATAGGTGATTTTGATTTTGAATCATAGAACTAAAATCAATAAAAGTTACAGTCTATTATCGATCGATGGAGTTATAAATGCACATGTTGAAGCCATTTAATGTGTACTTTTTTTATTGAAGACATTTTTCATCCTCGTCTTCCAAAGATCAAACAACTGAATTAAGTGAACTTATAATAAGGATATGATATTTTGATTATTTTATCAGAAGCCCGTCAAGCCAAGTTTGATCACCATATTTATGATTTACTTTAATACTTTTATTAAAGTATAAAAAGAATAAAGTTAGAATATTTTTTGATACAAAAGAAAAGTTATACCATTCCAACCCTATCTATGAACATTTTTTTTTGTTTGGGGGCTAGGAACTAAGCATTTGATTGGAAGAAGAGGGTATTTTAGTTCAACCAGGTTTGGTGGGTCACCCAACTTTATTCTTTATCTTGATTGATGCTAACTTTATGATGAGGCACATTTCTAGCGAAGAAGGAATGAAGATAAATGGAGCCAATTAGCAATCAAAACCCAATCTACTATCTATTACTAGTTCTCTTGTTGAATAACTTTGACTCAGGTTTTATTTGGGGTTCAACCAAGCCAAGAATAGTCTGATACCAAAAGAAGTACTATAATAATAAAAAATCTATTATAAATGATAAATGTTTTCATACAATACAAATCATAAATAATATTATACTAATTTTATATTAATAAGTTAATTTTTTATTAATTAATTAATTTTCTAACTTGTGATATTATTTTTATAATATATATAGTTAAAATTGTGTGTGAATCATAAGAAATAAATATTATAATTCTATATTTATATGTGAAAAATAAAAAATATAAGTTGACAAAAAAAAATTAAATTACTACTTACATTTCGAAGAGAGCTCATCTTCTCGATCGAGAAGAGGATTCCCAAAGGAGAGATAGGATATTTTACTATTTTCTTATTAATAGCATATAATATTATAATTTATATGATGTATAATAATTTTTTTTTAATTTTAAAAAATTATGATTAGTAAATAATGATCATTGAATTACGATGTTAAAATGATTAGTTAATTTAATAATAATAATAATAATATATTTAGAACATATTTATGTTTCAGAGAACTATGTATGAACTTTTATGATTTAATTAGTTTTAAATTTAGAATCATGAATTTAAATGAGTTATTTCATAAAAAAAATAATTTCAAGTTAATTTTCTATAATATTTTAATATACTTTTAAAAAATATTAATATTTTTCTTTTAGATTTGACTTGAGTTAGGTTGATTGGTCAGATCAATCCCAAGTAGCTGTATAACTTAACTCAGGTTTAATTCGGGGTTCAACCCTACCGAAGGATACGATGATACCATATGAAGTACAATAGTAAAAAGAATCTATTATAAATGGTAAATGTTCTTATACAATACGAATAACCTCTAATGACATAATGAAGTACAATAATACAAAGAATCTCTTATAAATGTTAAATAACCCCTTTTGTATATGTTTAATCTAATACCTTTGGCATTATATTCATGATTAATTAATTGCTTTCTAACTTATTTTTACTATTAAGATTATTTACCAAAAAAAAAATCTTACTTTTTTATTTCTGAATTCTTCGGACCGGTGAACCGATTTAGAACAGTGAACCGGTTCGACCGCTGGGTCGCTCCTCCTCCTCCGAAGCCGACCGGTAATGGGTTCGTCTCGACATTATAAAATGCGTCTCTTCTCATACTTACTGTTGTCGACTGTTGTTGCGTTAGCGTCGATCACTTCCGAGGAGAAAGAGGATTTCGATGCCCGGCCGGACTCGTTGCCAAACTTCCTTCTCCGCCTTGGTTTCGGCGTGCTTCAACCCCTATATAATCTGTCCGCCTCCGCCCCTCCAAGCTTTTTATCGCTTGCCCCCGTCTCTTCCCGCTGTGTTTCCGGTAACGCTCTCTCTCTCTCTCTCTCTCTATCTATCTCTCTATCTATCTATCTATCTCTATCTCTCTATCTGCGTCGAAGTTGGGTACCGATTGTTCGATTTGGTGTTCTTCTATTCTCGAATTCTTGCTAGAAGATCACGTATTTGGTCGAGAGTTTGGTGCCTCCGATTCTTATTTTTGCTTGACTATATCTTGATTTAGGGTTAGGTCTCGGTAGATGTTTGCTTTGTCAGCGACAACCTACATGTAGAGGAAGTGATTCAAGATGAAACCTAATTAGGTGCATAGGCCTGCGATTAGGTTGAAGCCAGTGGAATCGGGAGATTTTATCTTGAAATCGTGTTTTCATCTACAAACTAAAACCCTTTATGTCAACTGCGTCTAGAGCAACGCGTTACTATCTCCAACTGCATAACCAGAATGGCATTTCATTTAGCGCTCTTATGATGTATGTTTGCGTATTGCTGGTGCCTATATATGTGGATATTTTTCATGCTTATGCATAGGTCGTTGTTACTTCGGCTTGGAATTCGCTTAACATTAACAGTTACTCGGACACTTGTTTATTGTAGATTAAGGTGTTTGTACACTTTGATCATGAGGGTTCTGATTTTAATGTGCACTCGATCCATTTAGGTTTTATGTAAACGTTCACCAGGCTATGGTTTTAATGTGCAAAATATGTTATTATCGCCCTCTGATATATAGTTTAGCATTGTCTTTTTTATGTTACATGGTGAGACACCGAGGGAGAGTTTTCTGGTAGGAAAGAACCATTTGAATTGTCCTATTGAGATGCACAAAGGTGTTTAGAGTTTGCATATTCTTGAGCCCACTGTATGCTGGGAAAGATAAGTTAGCAGATGGAAATTTTACTAAAGTTTAGCCAACTGAGGCCTTCAATTTGGTTTGCTTGCATGGTTAGAGGTGCACTGGTTGGGAAGCATGAAGGATTGAGGAGAAAAAGTGTACACGGGCTGCTCGTTCACGTGCGACTCATGCATTACTTGTCACAGTCAGTTACACACAGTTATTTAGAAAATAATTTGGCTGCGGTGACTTGCAGTATATCAGGATTTAGTTGATGAATTGAATTAAATTGCTTGGTATGATAGGATAATATGTCTTTTTTATATACCAAATTGTACATTTACAAGTAATAAATGTGTCTGTCCTAAATGTATATTATCATTATGTATATAGCACTATCAGTGGAGAACAAAACAGAGTCTCTTATATTTTTACAACCTTTGGATGTTAACTGTGAAAAACCAGAGTTATGCTGAAGTTAATTGATTGCTAGGGTTGGCTTAAATATTGGTAGTCTGATAGTTTTTCCCTATATCGGATATGTGCTGGCTAACAATGTCATCCATTTATGTACTTGTTTGATACTTATTTCAAGTAATCAATTTTGTACATACCTAGTAAAAAAAATCAGATGCTTATAGGATACGTATGGTATGTGCACCTCATACAACAGGATTCACCAGTTCTTTTATTCTTTGATGGATCCTGACCTTTTCATTGTCAGGTTAGTCCTGTAGAATCTCAAAATGTACCAAAAAGTTTGTGGTAGTCTTCAGAAACAGCCACCATATTCTTGCAATAATGATCTAACAACATCTAGAAAAGAGTAAAATAGATTAGAAGATGGAGAGATGAAGAGGAAGAAGTGGGTACTCAAGCCAATGGGTGAAGAATGCAAAACTAATATGTCATTAGCAATTTATTTATCATCTGTAAAGTTCCTTCAAACAGAAGACAGTTCCTCACTCAAATACAAAACATAGGTGGAAATCAGTTGCTTAGAAATGTGTAACGATCACTTCTTTAGCTGATAGAAGATTTTTTGGTCATAACAATGGTGACTATAGAGTTTAGACATATATAATTTACTTATGATGCATCCTGGTAACTGTTATGATCGGACCTAGTCTCATTTTATGTTACTTGACAGTTAAGTATGTCATTGAGATGTGTTGCATGTGACTGATGCATGATTTTATCTACTGCATAAGAATTATTATTGTTTGTTTAAGTCATGAGCTTCATGATGAATTGATATGTTTTCATTTTAGACATTTTAGTCATTTTCATTTTAGATGAAATGTCAATGAAAAATATTTGAATGTGTTTCATGAGTATTGAATAGTGATTTTATGATTTTCAATGGTTTCTACTCAGTATGATTGCTTATATTATTTTTATTTATTTTCATAGTAACATTATGATATATTAGATCTGAGGTTTGGGTGGAGAGGAGACTTTTTCATCATTAAGTAGCACTGCCAAGGAGTTGCAGACATTTTCCGGTTGTTAGATTTTATTGTAAATACAATGAACATTGGATTTAATGAAAAAAAATTCTATGATTATGGATTTGTTTCTACATGATATTTTTGGGGTGACATATATTGGCCTTCTGAAGCAGCTACTAGAAATAAGGATTGAAGTCATGATGAATTCCTAAGCTAATAGAGAACACCATACAAACTGAACAAAAACTTGCTGAAAACCATAGGCTCAAATCTGATTAATTAGGACCATGTTTTTTAACCAATGGGGCTATATTTGGAATGACAACTGCCAAAAAATTTCTCTTTCTAAATTATCGTCAACTTTTTGAACATATGTGTAAATTCGAAGGTTTGACATACCAAAGCATACCGTTCGGTACGGACGGTATATCGGTACATTTCAATATATCATGTGTTGGTATGTTCGGTATAGCTCGGTACAATTCGGTATGTACCATATCGACAACTGGTTGGTACACCAATACGGACCGGCAATGTGAACCATGATAAATTCTTCCTTAATGTAGAAGTTAGAGTTGCTTATTAACAAGTGTTACGGTTTATTATGAACCACATCTACATATATATCATATGTACGTATCTATGTTGGTATACGTGTACCATGCTTGATATATCAAATTGTTCAAGTTTGCTTTCATATATTAGATCATTAGTTTCTTTGTGAAGATAAAGTGTTACTTCTGTCTTCTGATCTAATATTATTCTGATTCAATGTTTTTTTTTTAGGATATCTAAAGGGTGCAGCATTTGGATTGTACAAAAATGGTATGTCACACATTATGATAATTTCAGATCTAACTTTTCCAACATTTCTATTGTACTCGAACTTTTCATTATTTATCTAAATGTTGCCCAAGATTCTCTTATGTATAATCTCAGCTGAGGATAGTGCATTTCTTTTGTGTATTGCCTTATGCTGCATTAAATAATTCTTATCCTTTGTACGTGTCATTTAGTTCCTGGATACCAAAAGTTAGGTATTAGACAATCATGATGTGTTCTACATGGATGATTATGTTACTAATATGTATATTCTGGCAAGGATGTCCTTTGCACCTGCTTTTCATGCCTAGTGCTGCAGGTGATACTAGCTGAAACAAGTTAAGTACAGTCGATGCTCAAATGCTAAAATGAGGTGACCAAGTTCACTGGTAAAGCTGGCTATTAGCAGCCAGCTTATGTTGACTGTTAATGATGGGCCACCAGAGTTCGAAGTCATGAAAAAAAAATAAAGAATAAAGTTTAGACCCTTAAAGCATTATAGAGCATGCATATGCAAGTTATTTCAATGCTTAATAAGCTTTTAGTCTGATTCTTCATGGCATTTTATTTACTGGGTAGGATTAAAAGATAGAAAACAAGAGATGTGACTTAAGTGGTAAAGGATGTTCCTACTTATGAAGAATTTCTGTACAAGTTCCCCTTATGAGTTGCAACTGATTTATTTCCTTAGCTGAATTCAATCAACTACAGTGAACTTCCACCCGAGCATGGATTGTCAATCGTATTCTACACCAAGCCTTAACTTAGATCTATTCTATAGCAGCTTGCATGTTTAGCTCAAGTTGTATGGTTATTACTTATTTTTGGAACTATTATTGACATTGCATATTTTCATTTGCAATTTATTTTATATTTAGTTAGTTCATTTTTTTTTCATTTCCTTACTATTTCTGACAGTTGTTTTTTTTTTGTATCAGTTTTTCGATGGGTTTGGCTATCATAGAAATACATTTGAGCAGATCTACCGATGTTACCCTGCATCTTTTATTGATAAGGTATGAGATCTATTTCATCTAATAGATAATTTATTTTATTCATTCATCTTGTCTAACAAATTAAATGTTTAAAATAGTAAAACAGAATGAACCATGGCATATTTTAATAGTGAAAAGAAACTTTATTAGGGAAATATATTCCTTGTTGAATATTACGTCAGACTATTCATTGGGAAGATGATTCCAAAAAGGATTTGCCTTTGTTTTTGTGCATTGTGCAAACCCTTTGTTTGAAGTGACATCTCTAACATGATCTTCTCCCGTTCGAGGGGACATTGCCTTCAAAACTATTAACTAAAGAAATAAACTATTAATTAAAATAATTGTACTACATAGAAAAAAGAAAATTACATCTAAGCATAGTCCTTGTTTATGATCCTCCTATATGTATGAGGGTTAGAGAGAGAGAGAGAGAGAGAGTTAATCTCCTCACTATACTAAACCATTAAAAGAGGCCAATGACTCATAATATGAATCTCAATAGTAAAATAAATTGCATAATTTTACTATGTCCACATCGTGAATCTAGATCTAGATGGAACAACTTTGAGCAGTTCAATTATTACTGAAAAAAATTTGAAGTCTAGTATGAAGAGTATCAAAACATAAAAAGGTCTGCCCTATGACTACCAGAAGTGGTGACGAGGCTTTGTTAGCTCTCTCCTTTCTATAGTCAACTTGGAAAGACATGGGATTTCTCCACCCATTACTGTCCACTCTCCTCCAAAGTTAATTGGCATTCTTATTCTTTCCAAAAGCACGTGGAAGTCCTTTGACAAAAGAATTACTACTCCAAGCTAGGCATGGCTCCTACCTAGTGACATTAATGAATAACTAGGCGCTTGCCTTGGCACCTAGGTGAGGCGGCGGGAGGCATGACCCGAGCTCTCAATAAGAGTGGGCCAAGCGGGTGCCTGGATACGGGCGTTAAGCATCCTAATTGGCTGTTTGATTTAGATCGGGTAAGAACAATCCAGATCACTAGATCTTGGTCAGGCCTAGTTCACTAAATTTGGTTTGATCAAACCATATCAACTAATCATCACACCCTCCCCAATGCACGCCAATGACATGACGACCCCTGGAAACCTAATGGGCGAACAACATCTTTCTCTCCTCCTTCGTGTTGCCCACTCCATCGCCACTATGCTGCAGGCGCCAGCATCTTCCCCTCCCTCTTCCCTCCATCGTAGCACTCTTCCCTTCCCCTGACTGCTAGCATCTCCCCTCCCTTTTCCTCCCACCTTCGTCGTGTAAATTGTAATGCCCCCATAATGCAAAGGCTAGAACCAAAACAAATAACTTCCATAGAACATTTATTACATGATCCAATCAATAATCAATGCACCCACAAGACATCTCAATAAATTCATTAGCCCCCTTTAGAATTCGTGATATTAACATCCAAATAACATATATACAAAATAATCTGCTTGTACAATAGTTCCCAAAACTTAAATTGTTCTTCTGGTCACATCCAAAACGAGCTAATTCTTGAATCTGAAAAATTAAGAAATGATTATACGAGCAACCACAACTCAGTAAGCATCGTGATTCACTTGCTAACAAAATTTATCACAAAGAAGCATTTTATTTAGAACACATGAATTTTTTTATGCATTCATTACATACTTTCAAATATGCATGGATATCGATTTCCATGCTTTCAAATATTTGAGTTCCTAATAGTTTGAACTTTGAAACACTATGATTAATTTTAGGTTTTACTTAAGTTGTTTAGATTTTACCTTCACCAATATTGATATTTCTGTGTATCTCTGCAGCCACAGCTGGAAACTGGTGATAAAAGTAAGCCATTTGTGACCTCGTTCTCTTTAGAATTATTGGTAGAAAATTTCTTCGTTATGTCCTGCTGATTTTAATGGATTCATCTGCTTTCTGTTCTTTCAGTTATAATGCCTCCCTCTGCGCTAGATCGTCTTGGTATGTTAAACTTCTGCTACAGGTTATGTTTTGTCTAGTGGATGATTTATTTGCTAGATATATCATGCTGACAATTGTACCCTGCAGCTGCCCGGCATATTGACTACCCAATGTTATTTGAGCTGCGTAATATTGGTACAGAGCGAGTTTCACATTGTGGTGTTTTGGAGTTCATTGCACAGGAAGGCATGATCTACATGCCATATTGGGTGGGTACCACTAAGAATATCTTTTTAGTCTATGCTCTTAATATATAATTTTATATGCTGATTTTTCTGGAAGAAAAGTTTGTCTGATAATCATCTCTTCCATTTGTAGATGATGCAAAATTTACTTCTACAAGAGGGAGATATAGTGCATGTCAAAAATGCTACCCTTCCCAAGGGTATATATGTGAAGTTACAGCCGCACACACAAGACTTTTTGGATATGTCAAATCCCAAGGCCATGTAAGTGAACATGCTTCAGATCAAATTAGATGCATCTGCTGCACTTTATATATACTAACTGCTGGTACAGTGGAGGTGCTAACTAACAATATTTTTTTTTTTTTGTACTTGTTGCAGCTTGGAAACAACATTAAGAAACTACTCATGTTTAACAACTGGTGACAGTATCATGGTTGCATATAACAACAGGAAGTATTACATAGATATTATGGAAACAAAGCCTTCTTCTGCAGTCAGCATTATCGAGACAGACTGCGAGGTTGAGTTTGCACCTCCACTTGATTACAGAGAGCCTAAACGACGACGAACTTCTGTCTTTACAAGCGAAGCTCCAGCTCAAGGTTTCAATTCAAGCTGTCTCTGCCCTTTTCCTCTTGAAATAGTATTCTGCTTTTCATTTATCTGTCAGACTCGTCCATATCTACAACATCATTTTACAAAAAGACTATTGCCGTTGGTGGTTATACTGTATATATTGTAATATTTCAATGTAAGTGCTTTATATGGTTACCTTTTTTGTTATCATACCCATGCATTGTGCCTTCATGGCTGTTTGGTTTGGACTCTGTACCTTCATAGCGAGGTTTCTGGTTTTATGATGGGGGTTTCAGCAGCCCTTTTACCTGGTCCTTTTAAGTTTTCCACATGGTAATTGTGTGTGAGATACCGTCACCTGTATTTTAAGATATTGTTTCCTGTATTTTACTTTTCTTGTTTTTTGTTACCTATATTTCTTACAATTAGGTCGGTTGTAGGTTAGTCAATGTAGCATCCTCATGTCTATTGTTGGTTGATCTGTAGTGAGATTTTTTTTTTTTTTTTTTTGGTGTACAAGTTGGTCAATTTCTATATTAATTGGAATAAGTTGAATATGCAGGGACCAAAAGTAATGTTGCTTTTTAATACTAAAGTTTCTAGCGTCTTTTTGCGGCTTAGGGGTTCTTTGTTTTGATATTTCAGTTCAGGATGCTCAAGATGAAGCTGAAGAGGGACACAGGTTCACCCCATTTACTGGCGTCGGAAGAAGGTTAGACGGAAAGCCTCTAAACGACCAAGCCCCAACTATTACTTCTTCTTCAGTGAAGGATCAGAAATCTGAAGCCGTGAACAGCACGAAGCAGTCAACACCATCCACTTCTCAGAGTAGTTCTTCCCGTCAAAACATGGGAAGACTCGTCTTTGGTTCAAACTCCAGTCGTGCTTCCAGAGAAGCACAGAAGGTGGACAACTTGTTCTTACCTGGTCAATTGCCTTTATTATCTGATAATAAAGGAACATGATGCAAAGCCGGTTTCTATGTTAAAGATATATATATATATATATATATATATATATATATATATATAGTACGAGTAGTATTGCTGGTGGTATATGGGATCCGATTGAAGTACGTTAAGTAATGTTCTTTCTGAATTTAGCTAAGCTGAAAAATGCTTTGTTATTTGTGTAGGATTCCCCTAAAGAAAAGAAAGAAGAAGCTGCAAGGAATGAAGAATCAAAGTTGCAGCCCTTCACTGGGAAGAAATACTCCTTGAGGGATTGATCTGTTACGCATTCCCCTGACGGTCCTCAAAAGTTAATTCTTTTTAATCTATATAAAATTTACATGCATCATACAAAAACCAGTGGGTATGAAGAACTATACCTTCCTCTACCCCCATCTTGTAATATTACATCTTTATTATTTTCTTCTTTCCTTTAATGATTGTTTCTTCTGTCACAAAGAACTGCATTAGTAAAAACCATTTTTATTACCATATAATGAATGTGAGACCATGTACTTACTCTTTCTTGGTTGGGGTGTGGGTGGGTTTGTTTTACTGTCGGATCAATTTTCATTTTTGAACAAGTCAACCTGCTGCCTCCCCTCTTAATGTGAACAGCAAAATGTTGAAACAATAGATTGGCTGGCCTCTGTTCCAACTGTTGTTGAGCCGTGGGAAAGCAGTGAAGAGAACGTGCAGGAAATGCAGCTTTCTATGGTTCATTTTCGTGGGTAATGTTGATTCCTGTGGTCATCTCCTCGACATCGATACAAAGCAACAGGAGCTATATTTTTATCACATAAAATGGATTCTTGTCGCTGCAGTCTCCGAAACCTTCGCCATCGGACTCCCCCAATAATGCCTGGTGCGCGCGCCTTAATTAGATGCCGACTCTTTTAGCCCACACCCAACCAGACCTCGTCTCGAGATCCCTCCCCCCCCCGCTGCATGCCAACATTTGCTTTCTCGCAGCCGAGCACGTGTTTCGGATGTCCATGCGAACGCATACGTCCCTCGACGTGCAACCGGTTGTCGTCCTGCTCCGATACCGGTCGGTGTTCAAATGAGGAGGAGGCGGGACAACGAAGGCGAAGCGACAGGTCCGCACACGTGACCAAAATGGAACCACAGATCAGCGCCGATGGTCCCAAGACGGCGACCGTCCACACACGTGACCAAAATGGAGCGATAGATTTCCATCCCCTTGCGGGCCCCGTCACCCTTCCTTCCCTTGTCATGCGGGGGGTGGGGCCCTTTCGAGATCATCCGGTCTGCCGATGCTCCAAGTGCATACCCTACGATCCGTTGATATGATCTTAGATTCGAGAAATGTATATATATATATATATATATATATATATATATATATATATATATATATATTTGCATATTGCATTAAAATTTTTTGACACAACATTCCTATCAAAAATGCACGTCGATCTTATTCTCCCTTTATTCTTTTTTATAAAAAAATAATTAAATGTATTGGCCAAAATAAAAAATAAAAAAAATTCAATTAAATGTTTTCCTTGTCCCCCAACACTCGATCGATTTAATTAGGCCTCCGATGAGCGCAACCACATCATGCATTCCGACCGGCACGCTTCCCCACGATGGCGACGCCTCCGGTATATGCCATTGGCATATCCTTCCCCCCCCTCCCGTCTTAGAGATATCCACACGCTCGTAATGGGTGGGCACGGTGATCCGAGTACTTCCCTGCTGTGGTCTCCTCCGCCGAGATGTGGGCGAGGAAGGGACGGCGAGGGGAGGCCGCAACCGTATGCGGCGTGGCGGCACTGCACCAACGGGAACAGAAGTTTTATCCTGGGTTGGGAATTCCGTGGCTCATCGCCACCCGCCCCACGGCGGCCCTCCATTATTGTATCTCTATTTGTCCGTCTCTGACATGGCACGTTCTCCTCCTCCTCCCCATCGACGTCTTGCCACCTCAAAGATTGCAATCATTGTACGAGACTTCTGCCATTCTTCCACCCACCCCTCCCTTCTCTCATTCATTATATTGCCAACCCCCTCCCGTCTCTCCCTGTCACTGACATAGCACATATACGACTGTATCGCAGCGATGGAGGAGCTGCCCGTCATCTCCCCCTCCTCCTCCTCGCCTCCCCTCTCCTTCCACCAGCCGGCGCCCGCCACCGAGCTCCAGCGCCGGCTGCAGTGCCTCCTCCAAGCCCGACCCGAGTGGTGGGCCTACGCCATCTTCTGGCGCGCCTCCCCCGACCATCGCGTCCTCTCCTTCGGTGACGGCCACTTCCGCGGCGCCCGCTGCCTCCCCGACCGCCGGTCCCGTGGTTGCGACGCCGCCGATGAGGCCGGCGCCGACGCTGTCGATGACGCCGAGTGGTTCTACATCATGTCGCTCAGCCGGTCGTTCGTGGGGGACGGGGCGATCCCCGCGCGGGTCTACGGCTCGCTGGAGCCCCTGTGGCTGACCGGCGCGCATGCGCTCCAGGCGTGCGGGTGCGACCGGAGCCGCGAAGCACAGCTCCACGGGATCCAGACCCTGGCGTGCGTGCCTGTCCCCGGCGGCGTGCTTGAGCTCGGCTCCCCTGACCTCATCGGCGATAACTGGGTCCTGGTGCACCAGGCCAAGGCCGTCTTCTCCGAGGGTCCCAACGACGTATCCCCTACCGCCGGAGCGGCACTGGCGGCCGTCGCATTCCCTTCGCCTGCGGTGAGGAAGGAAGGCGCCGGCCTCTCGTCGTCGGTCGACTCGGAGCACTCGGACTCGGAGGGCGGTATGACCGTGGAGCGCCGCCGGCCCAAGAAACGGGGGCGCAAGCCCGGCAGCCTCTCCCGCGACTGCACCTCGACCCACGTCGAAGCGGAGCGGCAGCGCCGCGAGAAGCTCAACAACCGCTTCTACGCGCTCCGCTCGGTGGTGCCCAACGTGTCGCGCATGGACAAGGCGTCGCTGCTGGCCGACGCCGTGACCTACATCCAGGACCTCAAGGCCAAGGTCGAGAGCCTGGAGGCCGAAACCAAGATGGCCAAGAAAGAGCCCGCCGCGGACCAAGCCGCCACCTCCAGCACCAACGCGGCCTCGGCGACGACCAGCAGCCCCGCGACCGTGGCCATCGAGATGGAGGTGAAACTCCTCGGAAAAGACGCGCTAATAAGGGTGCAGTCGGAGGACCAGAACCACCCACCGGCGAGGCTGATGTGCGCGCTGCGCGATCTGGAGCTCAGCGTGCACCACGCCAGCGTGTCGACCCTCAAGGACGTGGTGCTGCAGGATGTGGTGGTGAAGGTTCCGACCGAGCTGCAGGTGGAGCACGCCCTCAGGGCTGCCCTCCTCGCCAGGCTACAGAGGAGCTGAGCTGAGCTGCCGATCACAAAAATACTGTACTTAGTTCCTGTTAATAATCTGGGTGTATCATGTTTGGCCGCTTCCGATCAGAATAAGCCATCGGCATCATCAATGCATCAACTTTCTACGCCAAAGGGCTGTTCGATTTCCACCCTCTCACAACCTTAAAACAAGTAGACAAGGTTTAGGTTTTCCCCAAAACAATTGGAGTGATCAGAGAAGGAAACACCAAGGCATAGGAGGAGGACGCGGAAGCGGTGTTAGAATCTGTGTGTGGGTCAGATGGGAGTTGTCAGCGTTGGTACCACCACCGTTAAAAGCAAAAGGAAAAGAAAACAAAAGATGGATGCCACCTTCGGGTCAACATTTTTTTTTTTTTTTTTTGGAGGCCTCTCCGGTTAGGTTCCGCAGACCATCTCAGACACAAGAAGAAGATAGATAGCTTTTTATTACTCCTACTTTTTTTTATGCGGGATGGAGGATGACAAGTTGGCATGAAGGATGATGGAAGACTTTAGTTGCTTGTCCTATGAGAACGAATGGAAATTTAGGGTACTGCCCATATGAGAGAGAACACATGAAAAATAAGAAAGGACGAGAAATGTTGAAAACTTAGGCCAACAAATTGCTGAAACACTGCAGCAGTCAGAATCAAAACTAGTCAAAAAAAAATTCATACCCATAATTAATACAATCTAAAAATTTAAATTACAAGTATTTTCGATTTCTAAGGACAAGAAAAATCTAAATATACCAAGAGAGAGAGAAAAAAACAGCAGTCAGAATCAAAACTAGTCAAAAAAAAATTCATACCCATAATTAATACAATCTAAAAATTTAAATTACAAGTATTTTCGATTTCTAAGGACAAGAAAAATCTAAATATACCAAGAGAGAGAGAGAGAGAGAAAAAAAAATTCTTGTATGTTTTATAAAGTTTATAAAATATTTTAAACGACACAAATATCATGTGTTTCGGAAGGTTGGTAGGAGACGAACGCCATCCATTGTCGAGTAAGAAAACATAAACAATTTAAACATGAGAGATGGGGAGGAGAATGAATACCTGCACAACGAAAGGACAAGAGTTGCTGCGAGCCAATCAAAGCAAATCTGTGGGTGATGGGTGAGGAGCAAACAGTGAGATGGGGGTTTCTTGGCTGGATTAGCTTTCTTGGATGCTGGGAGTAGAAAGAACATCATCAATCAAAGCGGGCAGGTTGGATGCAGATTACTCATCCGTATGTGGAGGACTGCCATTGAAGGGGGACGGTGGAGTCTCTCGAGCGCCACCGAACGATGCTTCCTCCGGTAGGTTTCTGGTGACCTGCTGACTTACCATGCATGCAGTGAGTGCGGTCAGAGTGACGCGAGCGATCCAATCTTGTCAGCTGCAAAAAAAAAAAAAAAACTTTATGTATTGTTATAAATAATCGAAATAGTTAAGATGATTATGATGAGATAAGATTTATTTAGATTTGATAGATTTTTTATTATTTTAAAATATTTGTATTATAATTTTTAATCATTATAAATCGGTGTTCTTGGTTCATTCCAAAGTACTGTAAACTGTTGATTGAAAGTATTCCTGATGTCTTCTACTATTCTCTTCTTCTTGAAGTTCTGCAGAAAAACCAACAATGGTATACACCGATCAAAAAGAAGGGAAAACTAGTAGATCCAAAAAAAAGAAAAAGAGAAAAGAGAAGATGGTGGGCCTTAGAGTAAGTGTTTCTCATCAATTTCTTCCTATCTTCAAAGGTGATAATTATCAGTTTTGGACTATTAAAATGAAAACTTTACTTTTCAGTTAAGAATTGTTTAAGTTTACAGTTCAAGTTGGCGATCAGAGAGATAAGTTGGTGCTTGTGTTGCGAGAAGGAACGAACCAGAGAGAACAAGCTTTTCTTTTAGGCGCAATACTAAGTGCATTAGTGTGCTACAAGGAGTTATGAGCAATTCCTTATTTATAGGTGAAAATGCCTACGCTTTTCTTTTAGGCGCAATACTAAGTGCATTAGTGTGCTACAAGGAGTTATGAGCAATTCCTTATTTATAGGTGAAAATGCCTACGAACACATGGGCGATAAGCGAGTTTTATATAATAGGGGTAATTTATTGACTATATGGATTAACAGACTCAAAATAAGGCAAGGGTCCCTGTGCTTAATAATAAATGTACTTGAACAACACTTATTGGGTTTTCTACTGAATCCTACATGGATTGTGGAATTTGGTAGAAAATAGTTTTGTTGAGTATGATCTGTAAGATCCTATGACTACTAAGGATCAAAAGCATCAGATGTATGAAAATATGCAAAGAGATGCAAAAGCCCTCTATATGCTACAAAAAGCAATAGATGATTAATTATTTCTCCGAATCATGATGGCATCAACATCAACAGAGCTTAGAATATACTAAAAAATGTGTTTGGAGGCACAGAGAAAGTAAAAATTTCAAAGCTTTAAATTCTTCGCCGTGAATTTGAAACACTTATGATAAAATATTCGGAATCTGTTGCTGATTTATTCTCAAAAGTTTCTTTTATTATGAATCAAATAAGATCTTATGGTGAAAATCTAAAAGATCATACTGTAGTAGAAATTTTTTTACAAAGTTTATCTTCAAAATTTGATATTATCTCTAATGTTATAAAAGAAGCTAAAGATACAAGTACATTATCTATTGATGAATTAATAAGATCTCTTTTAGTTCATGAACAAAAAGTGAACAGATTTTCAGATGAAACTTTAGAACATGTTCTTCAAATGCAGATAGATCAAAAGAAGGATCAAAAAGAGAATTCAGAAATCAGATCTCAAGGGAGAGATCAAAAAGACAGATGACGAGGCCGACCAAATGAAGGTAACAATGAAACTCAAAAATATTTTTGTTGCAAAAAAATAAGACACATTGAAAAGGATTGTTGGTATAAAAATAAAAATCCAAATGTTCCTATATGTTCTTATTGTGGAAAATATGGACATTTTGAAAAAGATTGTTGTAACAAAAATCAAACAAACTATCATGAGGAAAAAATGATGACAAAAAAGATGAAGAAAATATTTTTTTTATAGCATCTGATGAAAAATATTCTAAATCTGTTTGGTTTTTGGATAGTAGATATAGTGATCATATGACAGGGGATAAAAGTCTGTTTCAGAAGCTTGATGATTCGGTCAAATCTACTGTGCAAATGGAAAATGGTAAAAAGGTTCAAGTAAAAGAAAAATGAACGGTTGCTGTGAATAAAAAAATTATCGATAATGTGTTATTTATTTCTGATTTAAAACAAAATCTCATTAGTATAGGACAACTAATGAGAAAAAGATATTATGTTATTTTTTATGAAGAAAAATATCTTATTTATGATAAGAAAATTGGTAAATTGATAGCAACTGCAAGGATGACAAAAAACAAAATGTTTGTCTTATTATTTTCGGACTTTGCTACTTCTACCGAAGAATCAACATTATGAAAAAATAGTTATGATCATTTAAAATTCTGTGGATCTATGCAAACTATCTCAGATGATGCAGGTCGTAATGTTGATGATACATATATACAGACAAGGGGTGAAGCTCTAAACTCAAAGGACAACAATGAAAGTACACATAAAGAGTTGGTAGAAGATTCTGATGATGTGAATAAAGCCAAGAGAAATAAAAGAAAAATGAAGCTTTCGCATACAAAGGGATTCAATCTTACAAATACAGAGTCTCCATCATATCATCAAAGATGGCTACCGAAGAGAAAAATGTCAACATCTTCACAAAATATTTCAGGTTAGAAGTTCTCAAAAATATATGGACCGAGAAAAAACATAAGATAACCGCTGCAACAACGAAGATCAGCTTATCGACATCTTCACAAAAATTTTGGCAGAGGAAAAAAAAAATTCCTTGAAAATAATTTTAAATTATAACTACTTGAATTAAGGGGGTGTGTTAGAAATAATCCAAGTAGTTAAGATGACGATGAGATCAGTTTAGATAAGGATAATATTTTTTTAGATGTGATAGATTTTTTATTATTTTAAAATATTTATATTCTATCTTTTAATCATTATAAATAGGTGCTCTTGGTTCATTCCAGAGTACTGCAGACTGTTGATTGAAAGTACTCCTGGTGTCTTCTACTTTCTCTTCTCCTTGTCCCTGAAGTTCTGCATAAAAGCCAACATGCACATTAATAATCATGATAGGGCATACTCTTGCCCACGCGATGACATTTGGCAGCCACCTTTGAATCGACATGACGTCTCGGAGTCGACGTGATGAATGTACGTCGACTTGGCATCTCGGACCCGTACGAAACGACGGACCGTGTCCTGTATCACTCAGGATCGTACGAGACGATTTCGCACAACGCGGAATCACACAAGGATGCGTGAGACGACGCCACACGGCACGAAACTGTGCAGGTCAGTCCGCGTCGTGCAAAGTGTACGAGCCGACTTCTCGGAGCATCGACGATCATTAATGGATCGCGTATACGACCTACCCCCTCGACCATAGGTATAAAGGCCAATCCCCTAGCTAGCGCCAAGGGATCGAACCTCGAGCACCCAAAACACACTCTCAGACTAACTTAAGCTTCATAATCCATCATGAAAGAGCGAACTCTCAGTTGATCGACCCAGCAGACGATATTCCGACTCAATCAGACACCGACCCTCTTTGCCTAGAAAGCCATATGGACGATCTTACGCACTCGATGGTCACAACATAAAGATGTTGAACGCATATAATTTCACGTAAAATAAATTAAAAAAAAAACATAGAAAAGAACAAATCAGATTTGTGTTCTGTTGCTTCAGGGATTGGGTGGATTGATTTGGCACATTGTTTTGTACCCTATCACTTGTGCGAATGGTGGTGTTGTCATTAAAAACATATCATACATGCATTATGACTGTCATCCTTTCGCTAGCATACATTGGAGGAGACACCCATCATGTGCAGCAAACACTAAATTGCTCTCAGTGGATCACATGACTGCAAAGATAGCTATTTGTTACTCACATCAACAGTGTACGACAATGATTTGATGGTGGGGGATCAGAGTAGGTCATCTACATTATTTTGATAAAAAAAAATAAATAAAAAATGACAAAAGAATTCAAGATGATTTGACCTGCCTCACAAACCGAGGAAAAAAGTGTGAGTGAGTGAGAACATGACACCTTTATGAACATTAAATTAGATCGCAGGACCATATATATATATATATAAATAAAGTACAGGACAATATTATAAAACTATATCGGATCTCATAAATATTAATATTAATGTTAATTATTGACTTTTTTTTTTGACATTTGAGTTAGATTAGTCAACAAGGAGTCATGCTAATTGGCCATGTCTCTCAGATAAGGATTGGCTTGTGCTGAGTAATGCCACCAGTTGTGGTTGCTTTCCGACGGTGGCCGCCGGAGGAAACCTCCCCCCACAGATAAAGGATGTAATCCCAAAACCATGGCAGGTGCTCCATCCTTTTTCTCTGAAAGGTTTGCTCCACAGATGAGACGAGAGGAATAACTTGACAAAGGCTGTTCCGATGCATTCAGACCACCTTCCGTCTTCTTCTTCTCCATGCATGCATATCACGCGCACGGAGGTAATAAATGATCATTCACTGATAGTTTTATAGAGAGATCCTCCAGATTATTGTCATGGCATGGTAGTAACGATTAACTTGCTTGCACGTACGTCCTGCCTCGTTATTCTACTAGTGTTCACGAAGGAGAGATGGAAACAGGAGATGAACGCAGCAGGCCGTCGTCTTCTTCTTCTTCTTCTTCTGCTCATTTTATTGCGATGCGACGATGGCGCAGCAGGAAATGGGAACAGACTTAGTGGCTGGCGAATCGAATGAGATGGACCACCCATCGAAGTGAGATGGTTTCGTCCACCGGCAGTGAGAGGTGCCTGCTTCATGCATGCGTCTCTATCACTGTTTGTCCTTCGTCCCCCACGCGAACATGACCTCCACTGGCTTCTTCTCTGTATCTTTCAGTCCTTTTCTCGCTGTTGCTACACGGTTCTTGCATCAACCCTTCAAGATCAAATTAAAAGTGATGGAAGCGCTACTACTAACCCTGGTTAATAATGACAATTACTTGACTCCTTATAGTACCTAGCTCTCACCCACCCAGACATTTTATTTGTAGTCAACAAATTATCATAATTTATGCATAGACGATCTACTGCACATTAGTCTGCGGTCAAACGTATCTTGTAATATCTTAACGAGACCCTCAACCATGGCCTCTTTCTCCGTGAACACTCTTTGCTTCATCTCATCTTTGTCGATACTGATTGGATATGGAACTTTGATGATAAAACATCTACGTTCTAGTATATTATCTTCCTTAGAGCTAATCCAATTAGTTGGAATTCTAAGAAGCAAAAGATAATCCAATAGTCTATAACTAAAGTTGAATACCGTGTCATCGCTATCGCTGCTTCAGAACTCAATTAGGTCACGAATATGCTCTATCCTTACTCCTATAACATACTGTGATAATGTCGGAGATACCTACCTATGCGCCAATCCATTGTTCCACTCAGTATTAAATATATTGTTATCGATGTTCACTTTGTGCGAGATCAAGTTATCGGACATCAACTGTGTATTTCTCACATCCATACGGCTGATCAACTAGTAGGCTCACTCACGAAACCTCTCGCCCGCAAACTATTTTCATTGTGTCAGTCCGAGATCGACATCCTTGACATAAGCATCATCTTATGGGGGGTATGATAGAAACTAAGATTTATCTAACTATACGAAAAAATCTCACTACTCTCTTGAGGAAAATTCCTCCCACCTCACCTATGTAAATGTAAATAGGAAACTTTGTGTCAATAAATCCATCAATTTCTGACTTCACATTCCAATCAATCTGTCCATACCTCTTTTATGTGTCCACAGAAACAAGCTAAATCCTTCACCACATACTTTCAAATATTGGATGCACGGAACAAGAGACTCTTTCCATAGAAACATTTTTTTGTGCTTTCTTTAAAGCTTAATATATTGATTGTGGGTCAAACCTACTATATTTAACAGTAACTCCTTCGGTATAAGTCTATTCTCATACTTGACTTTTTAATCTCTATCTCACGTATTATATTTCCCAGCAACTTCAACATCAACCCATCTTTCTAGATTCACGAGACAGGAAACGAAGGACAAACTCTTCAGGGAAGTAGTTCAATGTCTCCCTCCAAAACTGTTCATCTCATCCTTATCTCCCAGCTTCTCCATCATCATCAATATCATATGATCAATTCGACTACTTAACACTTCATGCTTCATGATTTAAGGTTCGTCTCCTACCTCGGTGACCGAAGTTTATTGTGGGTGCCATAAAAAGTCTTACCTATCATACGTGTGGAGAGAGAAGACAGACGGAGTGAATGCTTTGACCATCGTGAAAACCATGCACGTTGAGACGTGGCAAAGGGTCGTACTAATGGGAGAGACGGAGACGGAGAGGACCACTTCATCACCATCACCTTCTTCTCCACGTGATTCGTGATCACTTTGTCGTCTCTCCGGCGTCAACCTTTCGACCGGACGAAGGGTCACATTAATTAATACTAGTCTCCTCCGGTACCGATCGATTAAGGCTTAAACAACGCCTTAAATTAAGGTAGGAAACTGTGTACTCTGATAGACTAATTTATGGATCCGCCATCCGTGGCCACGTCAGCTCTTCGAGCTGTACCAAGTCGCCCGAGATCGTGGAGTACAGCGTCAACGTCTTGGCCCATACTAGTCACCTGAGATCACGGAAGACGGTGTTGTGCCTCACGGTCCGTACGATCGACCCAATCAAAGAAGCGATCGCCATTAATAGACTAGGTACGATAGACCCCTAGCGAGGAGTATAAAAGCTGATCTCTTGGCCAACCCCCAGGAGATAGATTTTTTATGCTTAACATCCGTGGCCACATCAGCTGTTTGAGTTGTACCAAGTCGCCTGAGATTGTGGAGGACATCGCCAACGTCTTGGCCCATACTAGTCGTCTGAGATCACGAAAGACGGTGTTATGCCTCACGGTTCGTACATTCTAGCCGGTCGAGGAAGCGACCATCATTAATAGACTAGGTATGATAGACCCCTAGTGACGAGTATAAAAACCGACCTCTTGGCCAACCCTTAGGAGATAGATTTTTGATGCTTAACATCCGTGGCCATGTCAGCTCTTCGAGCTGTACCAAGTCGCATGAGATCGTGGAGGACAGCGTGTCAACGTCTTGGCCCATACTAGTCGTTTGAGATCACGGAAGACGGTGATGTGCCTCACGGTCCGTACGATCGAGCCAGTCGAAGAAGCGATCGCCATTAATAGACTAGGTACGATAGACCCCTAGTGACGAGTATAAAATCCGACCTCTTGGCCAACCCCCATGAGACAGATTTTTTATGCTTAACATCCGTGGCCACGTCAGCTGTTTGAGTTGTACCAAGTCGCATGAGATTGTCGAGGACATCACCAACGTCTTGGCCCGTACTAGTCGTCTGAGATCACGGAAGACGGTGCTATGCCTCACGGTCCGTACATTCGAGCCGGTCGAGGAAGCAACCGTCATTAATAGACTAGGTACGATAGACCCCTAGTGATGAGTATAAAAGCCGACCTCTTGGCCAACCCCCAGGAGATAGATTTTTGATGCTTAACATCCGTGGCCACGTCAGCTCTTCGAGCTGTACCAAGTAGCCTGAGATTGTCGAGGACATCACCAACGTCTTGGCCCGTACTAGTCGTCTGAGATCACGGAAGACGGTGCTATGCCTCACGGTCCGTACATTCGAGCCGGTCGAGGAAGCAACCGTCATTAATAGACTAGGTACGATAGACCCCTAGTGATGAGTATAAAAGCCGACCTCTTGGCCAACCCTTAGGAGATAGATTTTTGATGCTTAACATCCGTGACCACGTCAACTCTTCGAGCTGTACCAAGTCGCTTGAGATCGTGGAGGACAGCGTGTCAACGTCTTGGCCCATACTAGTCGCTTGAGATCACGGAAGACGGTGATGTGCCTCACGGTCGGTACGATCGAGCCAGTCGAAGAAGCGATCGCCATTAATAGACTAGGTACGATAGACCCCTAGTGACGAGTATAAAATCTGACCTCTTGGCCAACCCCCATGAGATAGATTTTTTATGCTTAACATCCGTGGCCACGTCAGCTATTTGAGTTGTACCAAGTCGCCTGAGATTGTGGAGGACATCGCCAACGTCTTGGCCTATACTAGTCGTCTAAGATCACGGAAGACGGTGTTATGCCTCACGGTTCGTACATTCGAGTCGGTCGAGGAAGCGACCATCATTAATAGACTAGGTATGATAGACCCCTAGTGACGAGTATAAAAACCGACCACTTGGCCAACCCTTAGGAGATAGATTTTTGATGCTTAACATCCATGGCCATGTCAGCTCTTCGAGCTGTACCAAGTCGCCTGAGATCATGGAGGACAGCGTGTCAACGTCTTGGCCCATAATAGTCGCTTGAGATCACAGAAGACCGTGATGTGCCTCACGGTCCGTACGATCGAGCCAGTCGAAGAAGCGATCATCATTAATAGACTAGGTACGATAGACCCCTAGTGACGAGTATAAAATCCGACCTCTTGGCAAACCCCCATGAGACAGATTTTTTATGCTTAACATCCGTGGCCATGTCAGCTCTTTGAGTTGTACCAAGTCGCATGAGATTGTGGAGGACATCGCCTACGTCTTGGCCCATACTAGTCGTCTGATATCACGGAAGACGGTGTTATGCCTCACGGTTCGTACATTCGAGCCGGTCGAGGAAGCGACCATCATTAATAGACTAGGTATGATAGACCCCTAGTGACGAGTATAAAAACCGACCTCTTGGCCAACCCTTAGGAGATAGATTTTTTATGCTTAACATCCGTGGCCATGTGAGCTCTTCGAGCTATACCAAGTCGCCCGAGATCGTGGAGGACAGCGTCAACGTCTTGGCCCATACTAGTCGCTTGAGATCACAGGAGACGGTGATGTGCCTCACGGTCCATACGATCGAGTCGGTCGAAGAAGTGATCGCCATTAATAGACTAGGTACGATAGACCCCTAGCGACGAGTATAAAAGCCGACCTCTTGGCCAACCCCCATGAGACAGATTTTTTATGCTTAACATCCGTGGCCACGTCAGCTCTTTGAGTTGTTCCAAGTCGCCTGAGATTGTGGAGGACATCGCCAACGTCTTGGCCCATACTAGTCGTCTGAGATCACGAAAGACGGTGCTATGCCTCACGGTCCGTACATTCGAGCCGATCGAGGAAGCGACTGTCATTAATAGACTAGGTACGATAGACCCCTAGTGACGAGTATAAAAGTCGACCTCTTGGCCAACCCTTAGGAGATAGATTTTTGATGCTTAACATCCGTGGCCACGTCAGCTCTTCGAGCTGTACCAAGTCGCCTGAGATCGTGGAGGACAGCGTGTCAACATCTTGGCCCATACTAGTCGCTTGAGATCACGGAAGAGGTGATGTGCCTCACGGTCCGTACGATCGAGCCAGTCGAAGAAGCGATCGCCATTAATAGACTAGGTACGATAGACCCCTTGTGACGAGTATAAAATCCGACCTCTTAGCTAACCCCCATGAGACAGATTTTTTATGCTTAACATCCGTGGCCACGTCAGCTCTTTGAGTTGTTCCAAGTCGCCTGAGATTGTGGAGGACATCGCCAACGTCTTGGCCCATACTAGTCGTCTGAGATCTCGGAAGACGGTGTTATGCCTCACGGTTCGTACATTCGAGCCGGTCGAGGAAGCGACCATCATTAATAGACTAGGTATGATAGACCCCTAGTGACGAGTATAAAAACCGACCTCTTGGCCAACCCTTAGGAGATAGATTTTTGATGCTTAACATCCGTGGCCATGTCAGCTCTTCGAGCTGTACCAAGTCACCTGAGATCGTGGAGGACAGCGTGTCAACGTCTTGGCCCATACTAGTCGCTTGAGATCACGGAAGACGGTGATGTGCCTCACGGTCCGTACGATCGAGCCAGTCGAAGAAGCGATCGCCATTAATAGACTAGGTACGATAGACCCCTAGTGACGAGTATAAAATCCGACCTCTTGGCCAACCCTCATAAGACATATTTTTTATGCTTAACATCCGTGGCCACGTCAGCTCTTTGAGTTGTACCAAGTCACCTGAGATCGTGGAGGACATCGCCAACGTCTTAGCCCATACTAGTCGTTTGCGATCACGGAAGATGATGCTATATTTATATCTGCGACCTTATATATATATATATATAGTATGATAAAAAATATTATGGAATATATATATATATATATATATATATATATATATATATATATATATATATATATATATATATATATATATATATATATATATATATATATATATATATATATCGAAAAGAATCAAAGGGATAAAATATGGATTTGCGGCTCATCTAATTGCAAATGACAAACACGTTGAATCCATAAAATACGAGCTTGTTTTAGATTTTGATAGGACGACAGGAGTATTGACTCTATTTGCTTGGGAGTCAAAATATCAATCTTATGAGTCTCTTGGTTTTTCTGTAAAACTTCAGGGTGAAGGAGGAGAAAATGGTAGATGACACCAGGAGTACTTTCAATTAATAGTAGATGACTTTGTGTTCATAGCAACTGTTCCTTTTCCTCTTACTTGAGCCTTTTTACTATTTTCCATCTGCATAATAGATCTGACCGAATCATCAAGTTTCTGAAATAAACTTTTATCCTCTGTCATATGATCACTACATCCACTATCCAAAAACCAAACAGATCTAGAATATTTTTCATCATATGCTATAAAAAAATATTTTCTTCATCTCTTTTGTCATCATTTTTTTTCCTCATGATAGTTTATTTGATTTTTGTTCAACAATCTTTTTCAAAATATCCATATTTTCCATAATAAGAACATAGAGGAACATTTGAGTTTTTATTTTTGTACCAACAATCTTTTTCAATATGCCCTATTTTTTTACAACAAAAGCATTTTTGAGTTTGATAGATAATATACTTGTATCTTTAGCTTCTTCTATAACAGTAAAAATCATATCAAATTTTGAAGATAAATTTCGTAAAAAATTTTTTACTACAGTTTAATCTTTTAGATTTTCACCATAAGATCTCATTTGATTCACAATAGAAGAAACTTTTGAGAATAAATCAGCAACAGATTCTGAATCTTTCATCATAAGTGTTTCAAATTCACGACGAAGAATTTGAAGCTTTGAAATTTTTACCTTCTCTGTGTCTCCAAACACATTTTTTAATATCTCCCAAGCTTCTATTGATGTTGATGCTATCATGATTCGGGGAAATAATGAATCATCTATTGCTTGTTGTAGCATATAGAGGGCTTTTGCATCTCTTTGCATATCTTCATTCATTTGATGCTTTTGATCCTTAGTAATCTTAGGATCCTACATATCATACTCAACAAAACCATCTTCTATCAACTTCCATAATCCTTGTGAAACAAGGAGAGTTTTCATTTTAATAACCCAAAACTGATAATTATCACCTTTGAGGATAGGAAGAAATTGATTAGGAACACTTACTGTAAGGCCTGCCATCTTCTCTTTTTTCTTTTTTCTGAATCTACTAGTCTTCCCTTCTTTTTGACCAATGTACTCCTTTTGATTTTCTTTAAACTTGACTCTAATACCACTGTTGGCTTTTCTGCAGAACTTCAGGGAGAAGGAGAAGAAAATAGTAGATGACACCAGGAGTACTTTCAATCAATAGTCTGCAATGCTCTGGAATGAACCAAGAGCACCTATTTATATTGATTAAAAGACAGAATACATATATTTTAAAATACTATAAAATCTATCACATCTAAATAAATCTTATCCTCATCTAAACTAATCTCATCATCATCTTAACTACTTGCATTATTTCCAATAGAGTCAACATGGCTGGGTCCGATCCAAGTATGCTAGAACGTCAGCTGAAGCTCCGGGCAGGGAACGAGAATTTAGAAGAGGCTTGGTCGTGAGATCTTTATGCCGATGTCCTATGATGCAGAAGACGATCGCTACTTCCTCCTCTTCCTACGTCGTTGCCCACTGCACAAAGGCTAGATTCGGGTAGGAGACTCTTCGACTCGGCCCATCTAATGGTCAAGTTAGCGAGAGCTGAAGCTCGAGGAGAAAGATCGTAGTAACGGTTCAATCTCCTCTCGATACTGTTCATCAGGTGGCTTTTATACCTCTTCTCGTGGGGTCGTCATACAATGATGTATAATGACTATCGACGCCACTATATGTGGGTGTTAAATGCATGTTGGTGCCTTAGTAGGGGTGGACCATTCTTTGGGTGTCGATGTCATTTGGGTTGCGTCATTCCTTGTCATTCTTCCGATGAACAAAATAGACTAGCGATCTATCCACTGACATCGTCTAAATCATATCATATCTTACTATGCTTCCCATATGGCGAGATAGACGAGTGATCTATCTCGAGGTCACAATTGGAGCTAACGTGGGGGTGCCCAAGTGACAACCACAGTAGTGATCTAACATCACTACTCGTATGTCATATCACCCTTTAATTATCCATCTTCTCGTATGATCCCAAAAGAAATTTAGTGATGAAAAAAGATATATTTGTGAAAATGGGGTAATTACATCAATTCAATGTTAATTCTTATCAAATTGTTTAAGATGACCCACCCATGCAGCAGTTCACATAAGTCATATAATGTATATATATATATATATATATATAATGATTTGAATGATCGTTAGATAACAATGTGTTCCCATCATAGATCATATCTGGCTGGTTGACTTGTTTAACCTAGTGGGTTGACCCCGATCCAAACTTAATAGTAGCTCAAGCTTCAAATGCTTAAATCCTTCTCATTGTGAAAGAACACAAAACATAAGATAATTCTTTATAGAGAAAGAATACAAAACATAAGATAATTCGTTAGATAAGATGTAATTGTAAGATTACGTGACTCTTTATAATTGAATAAGATATATTATGAGACTAATTAAATTTTGATAAAAGATATTAATTAATATTAAATTAAAGTTTATATTATATTAAAATATTTTAAGGGATATCCTTAATGGAAGAAACTCTTCTAATAATTTATGATAGACCCTCTGCTCTCACCTATAAATAGACAAGACTTTCTCTAAATCTAATGTATCCAATAGTTTTATCAAACCCCAAATGAGATCAAAACTGGCTTTACATCAATCTTGCACTCTTGCTATAGCAAGATCCATTTATATAATTTAAATATTACTCATAATATTAAAGTGTGAAGTTCCACTCAATAAGTTGTCTATATTTATATATATTCATAAAAGGTCTTTGAGTTCAAATATATGCTTGTCTATGAAATCTTTTATAAGGTCAATTTTTTTATTTATTTTATTTCATTTATTATCTGACTTATTAATAATCTCTTTTTCAAGCACTGTTATTGAACCAAAAAATTAAAATATATGCCATTTATATTTTTTATATAGTATAAATATATATAATATTAAAGATGATCAAATTTATGATCCCACCGTTCATATTTATCACAGAACCGTGCGATCATCATCGCGTCGAGGAAAGATCGACACCGTCGGATTGGAGAGAGACAGAGAGAGAGAGAGAGCGACTCGAGACGAGGAAGCGCTCCATTTCGCGTTCTTCCTCGATCACACAACCTCCCCCTCCTCTCGTCCCCTACACCGTCCGCGACATGGGAGTGGTGATCGAGAGCGATCGATGGGAGCCGAAGCCCTCCACCTTCATCTTCCTCTCCGCCGCCTGCTTCGCTTCCATCTGTCTTCGCCCTTACTTCTCCAAGAGCAACGCCGCCAGGGGATCCGGGGCGTCTTCTCTGCTCGATCTCGGCCCTTCGGCCCCGTTTCTCCACTTCCAGAGGGGATTCTTGCTGCTCTACTCTCTGGCTTCCGGTCCTTGATTCTTCCTTCCCGGTCGTTTCTTGTTTTATCAATACGATTAGGGTTTTCTTTTGGCTTCTTTGCTTTTCGGTAGCGGGTTCTTGGATTGGCATCCAAAGTTTTGGATCTTGATATGGATTCATCGATTTGCAGCAATGGACGGCCTTGAATCGATGTTTGGTGAGTATGAGTTCGCACTGTACGGAATCAGCCGGGAGCAGATGGCATGGTATCTCTCCATAGGAGCTGTGGCTTCTCTCGCTTTTGGTACTTTCTCCGGCATTCTTTTTGATATGATGTAAGTTCTCTTTTTTTTTTCTCTTTCTATTTCTCTTAGTAGTCCGTCTCAAGTTAACGATTGTTATTCGATGGAGGATAAATATTTAGCTTCGTCTGGGAATCAAATCGACTCGATGGCTGAAAAGGTGAAATTGAGCATGAATCAGGTTCTTACAGAGGGCAGGACTTGGTACGACTAGGCTTTAGGGCTGGTATATGATGGTGGAATGCTTGATACGCCTTGGTATAGTTGATATGACAATCCTTGGTTGTAGGTGACTTCAACTGCAGAAGAAGTGAAATTATGATCCTTCCATAGCTATTGCATGTTACACTCAGAAACTATTTGATGAATTCATGTTAATGCAGGATGCCTCCTAGCGAGGAGTGTACCTGCAACACGTGTAAGCCTTAGAATCTAGAATATGAATCGGACTCTGTAGATTGAGATTTGAAGGTAATGTACTTTGGTGAAAGATGAATTAAATCAAGAAGAGAACCCACTTAAGTTCATCGACAAATGAACTTCTGTAGTTGCAGGCTCTGTATTGAGAATCTTTTAGTTTATAGGATCAATGTAGAGGTTATTTGGAAAAGATACTTGCCATTAGGATAGCTCTCTACTTTTGGGCTTAAATGAATCTTTAAATAAATGTGTTGATTTAGTTAGCTGGTTTGTAACTATTACTAGGAAAAAGTAATGATATTGGAAGTTTGAAAAAACATTAAACTATTTTTTTTTCTATTTTTTACATTTTAAAGTCATATCATGTTTCTTGTAATTTACATATCTTATTAATCACCATGAAGGGTTGAACAGATAAAGTTCAACTTCTTACCATGCCGCTAATGATTTTAGAGCTCTTGCCATGTTTTGGTTTTAAGATTTGTCTCTCCTTAAGATCATTCTCTAGGTTTTCGCATCAGTTCTTGATCCATTTTGTAGACTACTGATGGTTACTATTGTTCTGTATGTAGAAAATATTCGGTGGTTCTCAAATCATTTATAATCACGCATCAATCCAGACATGCCTATATATGAGTATGTTGGTCATATGACTTGTACACAGTGATTTAAAAATGTTAGGTGCCAAGGTCCCAAAATGCTCAAGCCGCTAGGTGCTCACCCAAGCAAAGCGACACATCCTGAAATATTAAAATATTAAAAAAATATATAATATAATTGATAAATACGATTATATAAATAAAAATATGATATTAAATTAAAAAGATTTAAGGTACCAAGTCACATTATTCATCTTCTAGTAATAAAAATGTCAAAGGACTCAAAACAATAAAGTTTTACATCAAATTCAATCATCATCATAATCAACATCGTTATTCTCAAACATATCATCATCATTCTCTTCCTCTCGTCCATCTTCATCAAAATAGGTTTTCTCCAATTCAACGATGGCAGGAAATGAATTTGAGACTTTTGCACTCAATTTTGCCTTTGTCATCTATCTTATATATGCTTGTAATTCTTCAACACTCGAGGCTCTTACCACGTCAGTCCTTGATCCGTCTTGTTGATTACAGATGACTACAACTGCTGTGTATTTAGGAAATATTAGATGGTTCTCAAATCATTGATAATCACGCATCATGAGGCATCAATTCAGACATTTATATATATGAATGTGCTGGCCATATGACTTGCACATGATTGACAAACTGTGACTGTGGCACATTGTCATGTCCTGTCTTACGTATTTCTAATAGAGCATCGGGCTCACTCCTCCATAGCAACTACATTCTTAGTATAAACCGTTATGGTTATGCTTTAAGAAACCTTTTTTTCAAGGATAACTCGTGATCTGTGGGATATAGTGACATCTTTTCGATGTCAACTTCCTATCTTCTAAGGCTAGTTAAGAGGTTTCAGATAGAAATTCTCCAGCCACTGGTTCATTTAGCTGTTGAGTTTTCTGGAAAACATCAAGTATGTCATATATTAAAATATTCATTTTGCTATGATATTTGCAAATCAAATAAATTTTTTTTGACAGTGAAGTTACAGACCAGCCTGTCTTCATCCTACTCTGGTTCATGCAGATTCAAAGCTATGATATGCATACTCTAGTAATGTCCTGATAATTTGAAATTGAAGCACGTTTGCCTCTTTGCTATTCCAGTTTCTTATCCTTTTCATGTTAGCATAATATTTAAGTTAGAACATCATATCTGCAGATATGCCTATCTATATAGGCAGTCAACCTTGATTTTGTAAGTAACCATTGCAACTGTGAGCTGGGAAAATATTTGGGTCTATCTGTGAGTAACCAGGGAGTTGTTCCAAATTATGTAAAAATATGTACCTAGGGTATATTTCTTGCTTTATTTCTGTAATGTAACACATCCTATTACTACATTCTATATCCACACTTATGTGTGGTTCAAAACTTTAAATTACTGGTTGGATCCGTAGGTATTGATTAGTATTAACAAGTCTGACCCAAGCACTAATAAAGAATCATACAGTTCGGTAAGGTTTGAAATTTCGAGCTGTGCCGCCCGATACGGGCGGTACATATCGGTCCATCAGTTTATCGGTACGCGGACCGCCCATTACCGGGCAGTACCATCAAAAATCGACCGTCGGCGGCCGATTGAGGGAGAAATCGATCGTCGGCGGCTTATTGAGGGAGATCGACGGTTGATTGAGGGAGATCGGAGATCGGGGAAAAAGGGAAGAAGAGGAAGAGGAAAAGAAGAAGAGGAGAAGAAACAGAACCTCTACTGTCGCCGCCTGCAGGTCGCCCACGCGCCGTCGCCCACGAGTCGCCCGCGCGCTGTCGCCGCCCGCACCCGCGGGCGATTTTTCTCCCGCTCGAGGAGAAAGATCGAGGCGACTTTGCCTCGGCGATGTCGCCCCTTTTCCTGATTTTTTAAAGATATCTAATATTTTAATATTATATTATATAATATTTTATTATTTTTTAATATACCAGGCGGTATGCACTGTATGTACCGCCCGGTACCGGTACCGTACTGGTATCGACAAAATGTCGGCACACCGGTACGGACCGGTAAGTCAATCCTTGCAGTTCGGCACCTTTTTTTTGGTGATACCAAGTTATATACTGCT
This sequence comes from Ensete ventricosum, assembly GCA_029747655.1. Classification (NCBI taxonomy): domain Eukaryota; kingdom Viridiplantae; phylum Streptophyta; class Magnoliopsida; order Zingiberales; family Musaceae; genus Ensete; species Ensete ventricosum. The sequence continues at coordinate 2,523,934 of JAQQAF010000003.1, forward strand.
TAGTGTCTTCATTTCATATTGGTCAGACAAGTTGTTACAACTGGCATCGGATTGAGTTTTAAAACCTCGGCTCAAGGATTCATGAATCTGTAGAACAGATGGTTCATCGTTATACTTTTAAGTCTTTATTAAATTTTTTTGGGATAAGATGTGGGGATATGTAGAAAATGTAATGGAGACTCTGTTGTGGTGGAAAAAAATACTAATATCACTAGTGGTTTACATCTTAATTTGATAACTTTCCACTCATTGAAATGACTCCATTTCTTTCTATTCATATCTGTTTGAACATTACTTTCATATGAAGTTCTATTGATTGTAAACTAATAATACAATCATTAAACTGACTTTTGTAGGGGTCCAAGAAAGGCTTGTCTGTTATTTTGCATTCTTCATCTTTTTGTTGGTGTCTTGAAGAGTGTGGTCAGGCATCCAACCGTCTGGATATCAAGTATATGCTTATCACTTGCTTCTTCTTTGTTCTCCTTCTGTTATGAGACATGGATGGTAATGGAACACGAGAAGGTTCGCTTTCTGCTTCAGCTATTTATTTAATGTTGGTTTCTCAGGAGTAGGCTGATGTCTCTTCTTTCATTTTTGCAGCAAGGTCACAAGCAAGATCTTCTGAGTGATACATTTTGGTTGATGACCTTTTTTGAGTCTCTATCTCTGATCAGCAGCCAAGGGCTGGCAAATTTGTCGGTTAAGGATCTTGAAAGAAGATCCCTTTCCCCTTATGTTCTGGCTGCCTTATTGGCAATTTTAAGCGCTCTCTGTATCAGGAAACAATGGAACAGAAGTTATCATATAATTTCTGTTGAGAGTTATATAAAATCATTCTCAGCTCATGTTCTTAGAGGTGAGGAACATTTACAACACAATCTGAGTTATGGATGCAATAATTTTAGTCAACAATTTTAAATGCATCAAATGCTATATCTTAATATAGAAAGTTTTACTGATCGATATATTTTTTCTGCTTCAACCAAACATTTGTGGAATTGAGATCTTAAAGTATATTGGATGTTTACCTAGCAAAACAAAGCTCAGAACAAATTGTTCCATGGATATTTTTGATGTTGACCAACAATTCACTATACTATCAATGCATGAAATGACATACTCTAACTAGACTGAAATTTACTCTATAAATCACATATCAGAATATGATCATTCTGGCAGTAAAATATGCGATGGTATTGAAGACTAAGAAAACTATGAATTCACATTGTGTGCTCAGAATATCCGAATGAGATATGTATACTGTTCATCTGTGTTCTGAATTTGTTATGCACTTTATTGAGTTGGTCGTTTATGTAAAAGTGTATATCCTGCTTGCCATCTGATGAATTTCTCATGCCTTAAAGTGCAGCTGCATGTGCATTAGTTGTCTGACAGCTGTACTTCATGAATGCATTTGTCTTTCTTTCTAGTAAAACCAAAGCATTTTGCATTAGTGGATAATGATTTCAGGATAAAATGTGCTACATGGTATCAGGCATATCAGACTGATCCTGCCTTTTTAGATTATGCTCGAGCTTCGTCTTCTTCCTCTGTGCCTTTCCCATGCTTGTATTCAGTAAAACACACCAATTGGTGTGGATAATAACTCTTTGCTTCTTGCGTAGCATATATTCTTTATGTGATTGATGAGAACTGTAATTTTGTAGAAATTATTAACAAGCTAGATAGCTTAATGATTTCTCAGGTTTGACATGGTTATCTAGTTTACATATGCTAAATTTATTGTCACTTTCCTGCAATATCTGCTATTGCAGATTCGTCACATGGAGTGGATAGGTTCTTATAAGTTATTTTGGCAGTTGATTATATGCTTTTGTAGACAATTGACAAACCATTTAGTTTTAGATTTGAGCAACTAGTGATTTGTTATAAGACTTGATCATAATGTGTTTCTGAAGAAGTTCTTGATCATTTTACATTCTCACACCTGATAGCATTTGTTTAGAATCTATCTTGATTTTTAAGCATCTTATTCTGGGTTGTTATATATTTGATTATTCACATACTTGAAAGCATTGTGATAATCTCTATTAACCATTTCTTATAATGATTCTTCCTGCTAGCCAGACAAAAAGATTTTGGCTCTAGCATGGACTCAAGCAAGTATCCATTTCTCCATGTCAGTTATTTGGATCCTTTGGGCACCGACCTTAGTGGTAGGTCCAGTTTACCTTGCAATTTCATTTTTATTTGGAAGTTCTGAAAACATCAGTCGGCATTTTTGAGGCTCACAATGTAAAATTCAGGATGTTCATCTATACTTAATTATTTCTAGTTTTCTACACCTGAGGAACCTATTTTTTATGTATTTCAATTGTATTATGCAAAATCCATGATTTTATTTTTTTGCCTGCTATGATAAGTGCCAAGGAAGAAAGACACTTTTGTCATCAACTAATAAGTTGTTTGTACCATGATAAGAAAGAAAACTTTGTCATGGGAAAGAACTTGACAAGTCCTGAAGTTTCAGGTGAAGCTCCTAAAAACTTAAGTTAAATGCCTGTGCAGAGGAAATTTGGTACATCTGAAAACTTTGCTGAATTTAATTTATGAGACCATGCTTTTCATTTAAATGGTCAATTGACTAGTTTTGTTATTTGTTTCTTTCCCCTTTCATAGTAAAAAAAGAACATTTCCTGAATATTGAAATGAAGATTCTGAAATACTTGAAAATATGGAAGTTTGTCTTTTGCTTAAAAGATTAAAAAAGAAAAATGCCAGAAATGTTCTTGTTCTATTTGTTAAATCTTGTGGCCTTTTGTGCACAATAGTCATCCTATGCTATAAGGTTATCACGATCGATTGCATGTAATTAGTTTGTCCGATGTCCAATCATTCTTTTGTGAACCTATATGCTTTGCAGTGACAACACAAACTGATCCATTGTCTCTGATTCTTCATTTTTTTTTAATATTAATATATTGTGATGGTTTTATACTCCCATTGGAAACCATTTATAATAATTCTGATTCTGTGAAATAGACTAGCATCTTGCTAAGTCTCCTGCTTTATTAGATGAATTGGGAGTGGATGATTGGAGGCACTCCAGATGAACTACTTTTGCTATTTATGTTATCTTAGGATATACTGTTAATTGGATTCATTGATGTGTGACTGCAGGCAGATGGAAGGGAGGTGAATCTATCTATGATATACCCATGCTTTATTGGCTCAAGAATGCTCGGGAGCACTGTTTTTCCATGGTATTTTAGTGAGGTAAAATCATTTGGAAATGAGGATTGCCTAACAACTGCTTTGGGGGTTGCTGGTTTAGCTTTGTGCATTGTCGCTTATGATTACCAGGTAAGGAAAGAGGAAAAACTCCATTATTTGGTATTTTTCTGTTTGATTTATTTTTCTAGATTTCTTTACTAATATCTCAATTTATTTTGATGACAGGAGATTGGATTTTTGGTTATTCTATTTTGTGTCTTTCATGCTTGTGTCGGGTTTAGTTTGCCTTCACTTGCAAGATTGAGGACAATGTGAGTCATTAATGCTCATCAATTCTTAAATGATTCAATTTCAATTCTCATTCTCCCTGAGCAGGTACCTACCTAATGAGCTTCGTGGGGGAATGATAAGCTCCTCACTAGCACCGGCTAATGCCGCAATTTTGTTATTTCTGCTCAAGGTATGTAGCTGTGTTTGCAACTTTAGAAAAAGCTTTAAAATCTTGATGGTAAAATGTGTAACATAACCTGATTGGGAAGAATTTTAAAGAAGTTTGATGTGTGAACATTTCGTTATTGCTAGGGTGGTTATCAGCAAAATCTTGCGAATTCTACAATTATGGCTCTTTCTGCTTTTGGCCTAATAATTGCTGCTGGCTGCATTTATAAACTGAGATCATGGCGAAAGCAGTGCCGTGAGGACTGGCATTATACATAACCACAATAAAAATAGTCCACGAGCTAATCAGGCACATCTCAGATAGTCTTTTGTTCGATGCTCATAAGCACAGAAAGCCAGGGTTCCTTTCAGTTTGTCGATTTTTGTATCTTGCATTCCTTCATGGATCTTGTTGAGGCTGAAACAACCAATAGTGTCGTTCGTTTTGGACTCCGCCTTAATCAATGTTTTGCAGTGAATTTGAAAAAGGTGAGGTGTTGTAGGAAGGGAACTTTGTACCAGTCAATTTTTTTTGGCATGTCAAGAGGACAAGAATTTTACTAAGATGAGTACTACTAACATGATAAAAAAACAAAGAATAAAGCTGTAGAAGGGGCGTTTTCGTTGCTGTTTCTTTCTTCTGCAACAGGAGCCTACCCTAAGGTAACGTAACCCAAGCGAGCACCTCTATTTGTTTTCTGAGTACAAACTTGCTTGTTATTTGGGCAAGTTTAATTTCTGTCGAACGAAGTGACTATGTTCCATTATCTAATTATCAAGGTATTCGAATGACCGATCGGGTTTTATGCATGGTTTAAATATCCAAAGTTGAAGTTTAATATTGATCTACATGGTAATTCATATAACTTAGATTTGCATAGCCGGAGTGCTGGTGTTTCTGTTGCATGATAGGGTCACAGGTTTTGCTATCTGAATGTTTATGCATCAGCCACTACTACTACATGAAATTGTGTATCTGAATCAGTGCTTCTCCTTCCGGTGAATTTTTAATCAAGGAATAAGAAGGTAAAAGTTGAGCTTTTTTCTATGTCGTCAGCTGTTGGATTTCTTTTGGACTTCCTCAGGAGCAACTTATTGGACTTTTTTATGTAGTCGTTTTCTTGAGACTTCCACCACAGAGGGTTTTATCTCATCGAGCTTAGCAAACCGAGGTGAGCTGTAGGATCAATTCTTTTTTTTTTTTGCATATGCAAGTTAGAATCCAAGTGTTGATGTGCATTTTTTAGTGAATATAATAATATGCAGAATTAAGTATTCTTTTCGTGCAAAATACAAATGTCTTTTTATTCTGTTCGTTTTCTTTATATTATTTCAATTTGCGATTTTTTTTAAGAGGAGAGGAAAAAAAAGTTGGATCAGCCTAGATGAACAATGATATGTTTTTTTGTTAGTTATCAAATAGTAGAGATAATGAACAAATTTTGACTCATTATTTCCATTTTACCAAATGATTTTTAGTATATTTAAAAAACCCAATTTTTAATCTCTTATTGAAACCCATTATGTCAAAACAGAAAAAAAAAAAAAAAGGTGAGGAAAACGGAGGAGGCTCCTTTTTTTTTTTCTTTCTACAAATATGAACTCTTCAAAGAAATTAGTGGTTTGGGTTAGATTTATTGCAACCAAAATCAACATCTTAAGACAATTGATCATGATAAACCAAGCAAAATCAAATTTCCAAGCAATCCTCAAAAAAAAAAAAAAAAAAAAAATCATGGCCAGAATGAGCAAAATTAATCTACTTAGTATAAATGTCCTATATATGATCACTAAAAACTTAGCACTTCACCCCAAACATGAAATCAATGACATGACAATGTGGAGAGGTCAGGATTAACAGTGCTATAATATCGGTCTCTAAGGTTTCCTAAAGCTTTCTCTTTTGGTGCACTCCTAATTAATATGTTAATGATCTTGCAATGCAAGCGTCTGTAACAGTTCTTGCTTCACATTACTGTGACTGTCTCTAATATTTGTATTAAAAAAAAAAAACTAATATGACCAAGAAAGATTGAACCTTCAAATAAATTTTCTTATATTCGTATTACTGTTAGCGTTTTTCTTGAAAAAAATCTCTCTTTTTTGGTTTTTTTCTGGAAGGTGTATCCTATTTTTATTTTTCCAAATAAACATATTATCATGTGGTTATCTACTTATAAATATATTCCTATAGTTAGAAAATTGAAACATCTAGGTCCATTTATTTGAACGGCGTCAGTTTTACTGATGAAAACATGAAAACAAAAAGTCAAAAAAGTAATTTTAACGTTCGATGACAGACGACGTTTGTGGTGGCGGATAACGACACTGCTAGAGTTGACGTTGTGGTCGCCTTCGATGATGATAAGGTCCACTCTCATCACGGCATCACTCACCTCAATGAGGAGCGTGCTACAACCTCATCATTGCTTGACCCACATTACTTGATATTTACGTTGATGCTGATGCAGTTACGGAGCTATAATTGTGTCTGTATCGATGCATAGGGTGGTGGTTGTTGCGGTGTCTACGATAAAGATGGTGGTCGCCTCATCGCTGACCTGTTGGAAGAATCCCAACCTCGATCTGAAGCTACTTGAAGCTGGGGTCGCTAGAGCTTCTGTCACTCCCCTCGTTGCAACGTCAATTTTGACACCACCTCTCGTTGAGCGACCCTTTCGTCACTCTACATTTCTGTTGATGTTGATGTAGTTGTCGAGCGACGAAATGATCGCTCGACATCTACATCATCATCGACACACATGCAAAATGGTACCACTCGACAACCGCATCAGTGTCAAAGCATATGCAAAGCGACATTGCTTGGCAATTATGTCGGCATTGACATAGATGCCGAGCGATGAAAGGGCCACTTAGCGAGAGGTGGTGCCCGAACTAACGCGACAATGGGCTAATGGCAAGAGCTCCATCGATCCCAGCTTCGAGTCAAGGCTGAGATCCACCTAATGGGTCAACGACGAGATGACCACCAACTTCGTCGTAGATGTCGTGACACGACCACCACTATATGCGTCGACGCCAATGCAATTATCGAGCGGTAACTGCATCAGCATCGATGCAGATGCAGAGCAACGTAGTACGAGCAGCAATAAGGTCGACAACGTGCTCCTCGTGAAGGCGAGTGGTATTGTGGTGAGAACAGATCTTATTATCGTTGGAGGCGGCTCGGTAACTACTTCAGCGTCGACACTAACTATGTTATCATTTACCATCGAATATTAAAATTATATTTTACCTTTTATTTTGATATTTTCATTGGTAAAACTTACATCATTAAGATAAATAGATATAGAGATTTTACTTTTATAATTATACAGATACTAATATAATTTTTTTAGAATGCCAGAGATTAGAAAGTTAAAGATAACTAACTAAATAAGATAGTTTATAATTAGTCCTAATGGTGATGAAGAATTATATGAACGTAGAATACCCGCCGCTGGGGCCCCACCCCTCCACCCCACCACCCACATTGACACACGCCACGGGAACCAATGAAGATGATCTTTGAAGGCCCCCCCCGAGATCGCATTACAAATAGATGGGGATGCCGAGACCGACAAGAAGGAGCTCCTCACAATATCCTCCGCCCCGCCCCACACACACACATAGTACCATCAAAACCCTCTTGAGTACGTAGCAGACCATGGAATCCGGTCACCGGAGGATCCCCAGCGGCCGCGGAAAAGCCTACGGCAGCGATATGGCCGCCACTGCTTGTCTGCTCGTAATCACCCTTCTCGGCGTTGCCCTACTGGTGTGGTGGAGTGCGGTCTTCCACCCCGGCAACGAGCAGCTGTGGATGGTGCCCCTCGGCCTGCTCATGGTCGGCACGCCCGCCATGATCTGCTTCGCCCTCTCCTCCGCTTGCACGTCGCCATCCGTGGTGCCCGATCCCGACCCAGAAAGATGATAGCGAGAGCTACTCGCCAAGCATCCTTAACCTATCTCTCTCTCTCTCTCTCCCTATATCATCATCATCATCATCATCATCTTCTTCTTCTTCTCTACCTGATGCTTCCGTAAGAACAAGCATATCATCATTACACTCAAATCAATTCTGCCTTCCTTCGTGGAGAACTCAGAAACGCTTTGCTTGCTGAAAAGGGTACGATTGGGTCTTTCATGCATCATATTGCTGCATCCAAGAACACTGGTTGCACTTGCACAGCTAAAGGCGAGGATGATAGGTTTAGCACGTAGACTTGCCATGGGTGATGATAACTAACTATTTTAGACTACTCCCTTCATCGACTGGAAGAAGGAATTAATTCTGAGGTACTTCTCCATGGAAAAGAGCTGCTGCTATAGGAGGCTAGTTCATGATGATCTTGATTTGCGCAGAAGCCGAGTGAAGCTCTTTTTACTCGCTTCCTTGAACACTCGATATACAAGTGATCGACACTGGTCAAAGCTGGAGAGGAGTATGAATCACTCGTTCCTTGGGATATTTTGGTACTGTTGAAGAACGAGCTACTCTGGGGAGGTGATGAACCAGGGAAGGAAGCTTCAAGGTAAGGTAGGGTAGGGTAGGGCAGGGCAGGGCAGCATCATCTGATCCTGTCATTTTCTTTGGAGAGGTAGCATTTGGGGGAACACACACATACAAGAACACCTGTGTGTGGAGTTGAGAGAGAGAGGTGCTTCGGCACGCACACGCAACATCCGTCGTAGAAAAATACACAGCATGATGGGTGCTGCATCCGTCGCTTTAGGACATGGAGATGGGTCCTCGAGTGACCATCCTACTTTGCTTCAACAGATGCATACATGCTATGTATGGATCATAATAATACTAACTAAGCATGATGAATATAATCTTATGTTTTATGAAATTGATAAAATAAAATAAAAATAATTAAGATATGATTCAGGCGGATCGATCTCATCTGGCAAATTAAATTTTCGAATGAAACATCATAGATTGAAAATTCATTCAATCTAGGAGACACTATCCCATACACTTACTTCATCGAAGACGATAAGAAGATTGCTCCTTTATGATCCATGTGGTATTGACCAAAAAAAAAAATCTTTTTCAGTATCTAATGGAATGGACGACAACGTGAGCATTTGAAAGAATAAGGTGGGGTTGGAAAGGAAGGCAGACATTTCTGGGGGAGGTGCTTCCATCTTCAATGCTGATTTGGATTGGAAGGGTACACCACAGCACCAACGTCATCATCATAAGTTCCAAGTCTTGTATATAATTCCTGTTGGTCAACTTGTTTGGGATGGATGGATCGACACCAACTGAATTATCAGTCTCTGGGTTTGTATTTATTGAGGAATTCAGATGGGTGTGGAAAATTGAAACAGCAGCATCATCAAACTCTGACCCACCACAAACTCCACGACGAACAACCAACCGCAAGAACAAGCAGCTGCCGTCGCTGCACGACCGTAAATTTACCTCTCGCCCCGCCCTGCACAACACCTTATAACTATTAGTATCATGTTTTTCCTACATAATCATACATTAAGTTCTCATATTATCGTAAGCGGTCAACAAGGGCTGCTACGGCTACTGAGTGCAATGGCAGGGCACACGGCGGCGACGACGACGACATGGAGAAAATTCAACCATCATAATTCCACACAGGATCTTGAGATGGCTATTGTGTATATAAGTACTACAATGTTTTCAGCACCATCTACATGTTTTTTTCTCTTCCAAAGCAAGAAAAAGCAATCAATCATCTAAAACATAAATGGGCAGAGTGTATCAAATTTAGTTTTGTGGAAGCTCATGCTCGGTTGTTTTCGTGTCATCAAAGCGTGCAGGAATCTGTAGCTATCTTCATCAAAAACATAAAAGAAAAAGAAATATGAGAGAAAATTTGAACCTATTACTACATAATTTAGCTTCTCTAATACTAGTCTGAAGAGTTCCTCCTACTTTTTCTTCCTTCTCTAATTACCAGGTATCAGATTGTTATTAGTTTAACTAGCCATAATTGATGCCATGGCTAATGAGGTCAAAAGAGCTCTCTAATCTCTGAACAACAATGAAAACCCTCCATAAAGAACGGTCAAAAGAGAGATTCAGGCCCTCTTTGATAATAGTTGTGTTTGATGATCCTATACATCAGCTTACAAATGAAAGTAATTAAATGCAAATCTTGAAATGAAACATTTGTAGATGAAAGCATAGCATTTCACAGTAGCGCATTTACAGTTGCATGTGCCACTTTTGCTTGAACATTATAACGCGACTCTCTGAAGAAATTAGTGTGGTATGGGTTATATTTATTGCAACCAAAATCAACATCTTAAGACAATTGATCCTGATAAACCAAGCAAAATCAAATTTCCAAGCAATCCTCCAAAAAAAAATCATGGCCAGAATGAGCAAAATTAATCTACCTAGTATATATGTCCTATATATGATCACTAAAAACTTAGCACTTCACCCCAAACATGAAATCAGTGACATGACAATGTGGAGAGGTCAGGATTAACAGTGCTATAATATCTGTCTCTAAGGTTTCCTTAAGGTTTCTCTTTTGGTGCACTCCTAATTATTATGTTAATGATCTTGCAATGCAAACGTCTGTAACAGTTCTTGCTTCACATTACTGTGACTGTCTCTCATATTTGTATTTAAAAAAAAAACTAATTTGACCAAGAAAGATGTAACCTTCAAATAAATTTTCTTATATTTATATTACTGTTAGTATTTTCTTGGACGTTTTTCTTGAAAAAAAATCTCTTTTTTGGTTTTTTCTGGAAGGTGTATCCTATTTTTATTTTTCCAAATAAACATATTATCCCTGTAGTTATCTACTTTTAGCATTCCGGTTCCTATACTTTAAAAAGTTGTATTGAAATTCCTATAGTTAGGAAAGTGAAACATCTAGGTCCATTTATCTGAACGACGTCAGTTTTATTGATGAAAGCACGAAAACAAAAGTCAAAAAGTAATTTTAACGTTCAATGTTAGACGATGTTAGTGGTGGCTGATAGCGACACTGCTAGCGTTGACGTTGTGGCCGCCTTCGATGATGATATGGTCCACTCTCATCGCGGCATCACTCACCTCAATGAGGGGCATGCTACAACCTCATCGTCGCTCTATATATTTGCGTTGATGCTGACGCGATTACCGAGTTGTAATTGCGTCTGCATCGATGCATACGGTGGTGGTCGTTGCGGTGTCTACGGCAAAGATGGTGGTCGCCTCGTCGCTGACCTATTGGAAGAATCCCAACCTCGATCTGAAGCTACTTGAAGCTGGGGTCGCCAGAGCTTCAGTCACTCCCCTCGTTGCAACGTCAATTCTGACACCACCTCTCGTTGAGCAACCCTTTCGTCACTCTACATTTGTGTCAATGTTGACGTAGTTGTCGAGCGACGAAATGATCGCTCGCATCTACATCAGCATCGACACACATGCGAAGTGGTGCCACTCAACAACCGCATCAGTGTCAAAGCAGATGCAAAGCGACATTGCTTGGCAATTACGTCGGCATTGACGTAGATGTCGAGCGATGAAAGGGCCACTTAATGAGAGGTGGTGCCCGAACTAACGCGACAATGGGCGAATGGCAAGAGCTCCATCGATCCCAGCTCCGAGTCAAGGCTGAGATCCACCTAATGGGTCAACGACGAGATGGCCATCATCTTCGTCGTAGATGTCGCGACACGACCACCACTATATGTCTCGACGCCAATGCAATTATCGAGTGGTAACTGCATCAGCATCGATGCAGATGCAGAGCAACGTAGCGTGAGCAGCAATGAGGTCGACAACGTGCTCCTCGTGAAGGCGAGTGGTATTGTGGTGAGAACAGATCTTATCGTCGTTGGAGGCGGCTTGGCAACTACGTCAACGTCGACACTAACTACGTTGTCATTTACCAAGACCAATCAGTCCTTCCTCTCCTCTCCTGAAAAGTCAATCATCTACATCCCCGCTCCGTTGAAGCGCAACCATCCTAAGCCAACTTGCAACGAGGACTTGCAGTTCCACTTCTCGACAATACAAGCTATTCAATTGGACTATTCAAGGTTCATCTCATTGACCAAATTGGTCAACGTTGAATTTGAAGTACTTGTTTTTATCTATTACAGGATTTAAAATTTATGTAAATCAAATTTTCTAGTCTTCTCTCCTCTCTCTATTTTGGCCCTTTTTTCTCTTATTCCCTACTTCCCACCCAATTCTCCCATCACATTAAACATCACTCTTAATGTTTTCCTACTCCACAAACAATGGTGATGTCGTAACAACAACAAGTAAATAATAGAAGTTGAAAATATTATACAACTCAGAACAAAATTTAGAGCACAAAACAGAAGAAAAAAAAAAAACACAGCAAACCACATGAACGTTGATACACATAACAATGCAAAGGTAACAGAAGAAAATTCTAGGAAGTCCAAAGGCAGTGATCTTGAAACTAGCAAGAAACTACAGTTTTGAGATAAAAGCCCAAAGAAACAGTGATTGCGAGTATACCATGGTTTAAAGATCGCTACAAACGTATAAATGACGAAATATTTTGTTACACGATATCAAACGAGGGTTTGGGCAGGCTAGAAAACCCTGCAGATTCAAACATCGAATGCTCATGTCTGGATCATCGTATCCACATGATTCTGATTGTTGAATCAATGGTGTGATATCATGATTAAGTAGAGGCTCCGATAATTCAGATTGGAAGCAATGAAAATTACAGGAGAACAACATAATTCACACGAGCGAAGACAATTAACAGATTGCAAATCCGATCTGCCGACGGCTTTGCAACCCTAGAAACACCCTAGCGACGGCGACAGAGGATACAGACATGGAGAGAGAGAGAGAGAGAGAGAGCGAGAGCGAGAGCGAGAAAGGTACCATGGGGAAGGATGGCCAAAGGACGGACGTCACAGGATGCGGCGGGGAAGAGGCAGTCGTCAATAGCGGCTCGATGTACTTATAGATGCACATAACCCCCGGTTTGGTTTAGAATACCGGTTCAAGAAACCCGACCCACTTGAGCTCTGAGAGAGAGAGAGAGAGAGAGAGATGGGGTTCCTCTTCCGAGTGAGGTTGGCGTCCTTCTTTGCGGGCGCCGCCGCGGCGTCCCTTGCCGGCTTCTGTCACCTTTACAAGGATTACATGCTCGCCCACGACGCCATCGCCCAACAGGTTCCTCCTCTATCCTATCTTTCTTTACATCCACTAAAGCCGTCTAGGAACGATATACCATTTTCTTCGATCCATGGCTTGTCGATCGATCGATCCATCGATTCACATAGGGAAATTGGACCGAAAGCAGGATATATTTAGAAAGCCTAGCGGAGGTTAATGTAACATTCGCAAAAGGCCTAAATGTTTGGGATGTGAAATCCTGCACTGTGGAGATGTCGAATCACTTTGACGAGATGTCTACTTCACTCAAAAGATTGGTGCTTGATGAATCTTGCCCATTGTAGTTTAATGTGATCGCGTTCGTGATTGGTTCTTTCATGTCTTCTTGAGATGTTTACATTAGAGAAATTTGTTTGGAGAGATCCCCTTTTCATCTGATATAAAAAGTGTGATCGTGTTCGTGGTTATGCACCTTCATGCTCTGGTCCTTTCATGTCTTCCTGAGATAATTACATAGAGAAATTTGTTTCAAAAGATCCTTAGTCTGATACAAAACGGATGTGATTGTGTTCGTGGTAATGCACTTTTTATGCTCTGCTTCTTTCATGTCTTCTTGAGATAATTACATAGAGAAATTTGTCTGGAGAGTTCCTTATTGTCTGATATAAGCTGTGACATAGTGATAGCCAACGATCGAGCTTGTCTATCATGATATGAGATCTTGCTGCTTTGAATGCTTTAGACTGCTGAATTGCATCTGAATGATATTTATGGCCAAAAGATAATTATATTTAGGAACAAAAAACAGTCTTTTTTGTCTTGTGTGAAAAAAGTTGAATAAATTTCTGTAGTTCTTTACGGAAAATTAAGCCCTTTGAGCTTCCACGGTTACCTTTGTTTCTTTTTCTAAGCACTGTTTCTAAATCCATTGTGTGCTGTCCAAGTTATCGTTCATGATTATTCTACTTTGATATCAGTTATTTATTAGTTACTTGTTCATCTGTAAGTTTCCAAAATTGGAAAAATCTCTCCTCTCCTTTTCTTTCTCATTTTCTTAGAGACATCCTCAAATCAAAGGGGTGCATTCTCTCTTATTCTTGCTTAAATGTCTGGGGTTTGTTTACTGTTACATTTTGCACTTGATTAGTAAACTGTCTAGTATAGTGTAGGTCAGAGTAGCCTATGCTTCGCATATTTTCTTAGTTTGGTTATAAGGAAAAAAAAAAAAAGGTTCAGATCCTTAACGACAAATAATTGGAGCTCCCAACATTAGCTGGATGAGAGTTTGTATACAATTATCTAAGGATAAAGAAGATGGCATCATTTGACATAAACTGTACGGGTTTGGTTCCAAGTGATTGGCACCCATAGTGGATCAATGATTGTTATGGACAAGCGTATGTCCGCCGAAAGGTCACTAGTAAAGTCACATACTTCCGTTGTTGCCTAAAGGAACTCATAGTTACATGCCAAGATACTACGTTCCGGAAGTGATCAACAATAAAGGTATTTTTGCTCATAAAATAATCATGTTTGTTGGAGATTACAAAGATATAAAGTACTTGTCAAGTTTGCATGGACAGCTTCGTGGGTAGAGAGGCCTTCATTGGAGCTTGTTTCTATGTTATTTTTTTAATTTACAAAACCATCTTTCTATAGTGGTTAAATACTGGATATATGTAACATGCACAAAGGTTCAATGCTATTTTGACCTATGACGTTGTACGGAAGTAGGAATCATTGACAAAATAATTAGAACTTGCATCGAAAAAGTATTTACAAGTCCACCACCATGTCCATGTTAAAAACTATTTCAGGAAAAAGAAATGAGAAAGCACAAATAAGGCCAAGCTCAATGGCCACTAGTGAGAGAGGTCAGTTTTGCAGAAATACTTTTATGATGCTCCTGTCTAACTTCATTACAGTTAAAATAATTTCTGTGTGTTTTGTAGTTGACCGTATCACATTTTTGTTTCTTGTTGTTGCTTTACATGAGCTGATTGTCATACTTGGCCTAAATCCAAACTATAAAATCCTGCATCCAAGGCTCTTAGTTCGTACTCTTTAACTATGGCCATATTTTTGATCGGTCAAGTTGGTAACAGACCTGAAGTTTCAAGTTGATGTGTCAAAGTTGGCTTTTGTGACGTCAAATTTGCTTCGAGGTTCAGACACAAAATGTTGCACAGTGATATGCTAGAAACAAATTCTTACAATGTTTTCTTTCGTAGGTTCTGCTACTTTTTGCATGTCTATTTATTGCAGTGGCTGTGAATCTGTATTATTTTACTTTAATGTTGCCTGTTATTTAGATGGTTTTATAAATTGTTTTAGTAATAGTGACTCGTAGTTACTTGCTTTTCCAGGTTAAAGGTGTTTATGAAGATATTGACGAACGATTTGAATCTCTTAACAAGCGTATCATGGCATTGGAAAAATCAGAAGAAATCGGAGACCTCAAAACCTACAGAGATATCTGATTAGCTAGAGATGTTTGTTGCTTTTCAAGCAGCCATTTTGCTTCCTCCAAGATAACAATGCTGAAGAAATCACAACATTCGATTCTAGTTGGATGTTCTTAAAACAAGTCCTAAAATTTCATTCATGCACTTTGCAATGTTGTTTTAGTGTTCTTCCATTTTTGTACAAGGTGCAGCCATTTCAACTAATCGTCGAGGTACCGTACGTATACCTCACGGCAATGTATACATCCAAGAAGATTGATTTTTCACTGTGTTTCGGTGAGTTTGGTACTGAAATCACCGATTTCAACTCTCAAATTATGCTGCCTGCTGTATGCCAACAATTCAAGTGGCCTTGTTTTTTCCAGTTGAGCATGATGTATGCTAATTATATGTTCTTGATTTTGTTAGGGTTAGTATCCTTCACAAAGTTGAACAGTAAGAAAAAGAACTAGTAGTTGAGAGTTCAATTAGATGTTTTCCCTTTTAGAAGACTTTGATACCAAAATAACAATTTAGAGAATCAACAATTTTTTAAAAAAATGTAAGATTTTTAATAAAAAATAAAGCTTAAATTTCCTTATACCTTTTCTTATAAATTGGAAGATTTTTTTTTTTTTCTTTTGACCAACTCTAAGAACATTCGTAATATTTTTTAAATATTGATTATAGAGATACATGCTGTATTTTTATGGAATGCAAACTTGAATTCTCGATCCTACACGATGATATTAACCTTAAAAAAACTAAAAACAAAAAACACTTATCAACCTTAATAATTTTTCTTCGTTTCTTTCGCTTGGAGTTTTTGATGTGTTGGTCCAGCAAAAAGTCCCGATGAAGCCAATAAAGCCGGCGGTGTTATGTCTTCCACAGTGCGTTCCTCATGTCACGGGCCACAACCAACTCACTCTTCAACACTCAAAAGACACCGGAAATCTCGGACTCCAAATCCAACTCTTCAATCTGTCTACCTGCTGTTCCTGTCAACGAGAACAACAAAACTTTCACACGACCTAAGATTTTAGTCTCGGAAAATTAATTTGGATTCTCAAATGTTATCGTCTTTTATGTCGTGGTGCCATGGCCAAGGTATCGACATGCCTCGATACAATCCGAGCGCATAAGATTGCCAACGATTTTATTGAGCTGACGAACGGGTACTGACACGTCCAACCGTGGGGTTGTTCGTTCGCTCCCCCGATCTCTTTTACCTCGAGACCGCTTGTATTCTGCATAAAGATGAGAGTCGGGCGGAGGGATCCCGACATAACCCCTCCGAAACTTAAGTTAGTCGGGGGTCGGAGCTCTGAGAACTCGAGGGAGCCTCAAAAGTAGAGAACTATAGTATGAAATTGTTGGGAGTTTGTCACGTAATATTGTTCTGAAGGTGGCTCTTATACCTATGACCTTGGATCGATGTACGTGATCGTTTAATGATCACCAACATCAATAGTCACTCACAGGCGTTTAATACACGCTGGCGTCACCTCAGTAGGTCGGCCCGTAGACGGGGCATCGATCTCATTTGAACTATGCGACATCGCTCCTTTCTTCTTGAGTAATAAGATATGAGTTATCGTGCGGGACGTCAGTATAGAAAACAACAGATAGTTGACTGGTTTTAGATTCACAGGACTAAATTGGCTCGGGTGCTTACCTAACTCTTTCATCGCGGTTTGGGTGCCCCCATACAAATGGGAGGCCAGATATGTGATATCACACCTATGAATCCAAATATTTTGCTTACTCAGCTCGATTCCAACCTATTAAGTGGAGTCTCGAATCGGTCAATCAGATACTTTAGAGTGTCAACGGACCCAACATTTTTGCTTCCTCAATTCCAACCCAACCCATAACTCGAGGCAGGCAATATGACAAACTCAAACCACATTACGAGCCACCCGGTCCCGTGACGCTCGCACCACACCACATTACGAGCCATGACAAACCCAACCCACATTACGACCCACCCGGTGGCTCGTGATGGTGGCGCCCCGCCATCAAGCCGCCCCTCCGAAGTCACAACCCGAGCGGCGACATGTCACGGGCACGGAAGGCATTCCTTGGGACCTCTGCGTCTCCCTCGCCTGTGACACCCCCACAAAGGTACATGGAATCCTATGCTGCAGCACTACGCAAACATACGTAGCAGCCTCTCCTTTGCCACTCACTGTTCATGAGCTCCTCTGTCGCCTGAGCTCTTTCTTCTTCTTCTTCTTCTTCTTCTTCTTCTTCTTCTTCTTCCCTCCTTATCTTTCGCATGTGATTTCATCCCTTTATTCGTCCGTGACTTACTACTACCGGACAAGGAAGTATGAGGAAGTAGAAGACAAGGAAGGAAGGGCGAAGGCGGAGAAAGAGTGTAAGATGAAATGTGTGTCATATCATGCCCATGAGAGATAGCCTCAAATTACGGCGTTCGACGGCCCTCGTTACCGCCATCTTATGTGGACGTTGTCCGCCGAGGAAGACGACTTGGCTTAACCGTCCTTTTCTCCTCCAGTTTCTTACCTCAAACGTGGGTATTATTAGTCTTACTTAATTCGTCGCAGTGGGTTTGAGTCGCGTCGCCGATCTCAACGTGTCAATCCGTGTTCCGGTTTCACGCAGCTAATCCCGTGACCATGAACGCCTCCCCCCAAGCCGACGCCGTCTTCCTGTTACCTCCAACGAACAACTGCCGGTGACCAACCTCCTCGTTCCTCTATAAATCTGCTCCCACCAGCCACCCTGGTCTCCCCACCCACCATCTCTCGACCCAGCGTAAGCAGAATGGCCGCCACAGGCTTCCTGTTCTTGTCGCTGATGAGCCTCAGCTTGCTCCATTCCCCTTCTCCGGCCTCCGCCTTCAACTATGCCGACGCTCTCGCCAAGTCCATCCTCTTCTTCGAGGGCCAGCGCTCCGGGAAGCTCCCCGCCAACCAGCGCGTCACATGGCGCGGCGACTCCGCCCTCTCTGACGGCTCCTCTTGCAATGTCTGCACCACCCTTTTTGAGTTACTGTCGTTACCGTGCTTACGGAAGGCTTGCATGGGCGTGCGTTGCAGGTGGATCTGGTGGGCGGCTACTACGACGCCGGGGACAACGTCAAGTTCGGCCTCCCGATGGCCTTCACGACGACGATGCTGGCGTGGAGCATCATCGAGTTCGGCGGGCTGATGCATGGTGAGCTCGGGAACGCCAAGGCCGCGCTCCGCTGGGGCACCGACTACCTCCTCAAGGCCGCCACCGCCGCCCCCGACGCTTTATACGTTCAGGTGATCGACGAAGACGTCGGTCGAGGCATGGGTTGCTGCGGCAAGCACCCGCGTCTTACTCCTTTCCCGTGCGTCGCAGGTCGCGGACCCGAACCAGGATCACCGATGCTGGGAGAGACCGGAAGACATGGACACCCCCCGCAACGTTTACAAGGTGACGAGCCAAAACCCCGGCTCCGACGTCGCGGCCGAGACCGCCGCCGCGCTGGCGGCGGCTTCCATTGTCTTCAAGGATTCCGACCCAGCATATTCTTCCAATTTACTCCACACTGCCACCCAAGTAAGCGCGGATTCCTATCCCCCCTTTTAGTTCCACGATTCCATCTGACGATGAACGATTCCCACGCTGCAGGTTTTCGACTTCGCTAACCGGTACAGAGGGTCATACAGCGATTCACTGAGCTCGGTGGCGTGCCCATTTTACTGCTCCTACTCTGGTTATAACGTAAGCGGCTTGATCTGCCGCAAGCTACGAACTTGACCTCGATTGACTGCTGACTTAAAACTCGATGTGCATGCAACCAGGACGAACTTCTATGGGGAGCTTCCTGGCTTCACCAGGCGTCGCAGGACGTCTCCTTCATGTCGTACATCGAGTCGAACGGCCACACTCTGGGAGCGGAAGACGATGACTACTCCTTCAGCTGGGACGACAAGCGCGTGGGCACTAAAATTCTCCTTTCCAAGGTAGTGACGATGAAGTCTTCCTTCGACAGTGTGCCCTTCTTACTAGCTAAGCGTAGAGAGAGATTGAATCCTCTCGGATCTATCTCTGCGCAGGGATTCTTGCAGAAAGGGATTGAGGTGCTGCAGTTGTACAAAGCGCATTCGGACAACTACATCTGCTCACTGGTGCCAGGGACGAGCAGCTTCCAAGCCCAGTACACACCAGGTTGGGTGCTGCTGCTGCTACTGCTCATCACCCACCCGTCTTCCAAAGCGGTGGCCTCGAGGGGGGCAAGACTAACCATATCACCTTGTTGTAATTAGGGGGGCTCCTCTACAAGGAAAGCGGGAGCAACCTGCAGTACGTGACATCCACCGCCTTCCTTCTTCTGACCTACGCCAAGTACCTCGACTCTAACGGGGGGTCGGTCTTATGCGGCACGTCGAAGGTGGCCGCCGCCGACCTCGTCTCTGTAGCCAAGAAACAGGTGGGTTGAACAAGGATCAGCGGTTCGAAGTAAAGCTTCGGCAACCACCATGCAGCAGCCAGCTGATTGACGTAATGAGACTTGGAAATTGCAGGTGGATTACATACTGGGAAACAACCCGGCGAGGATGTCGTACATGGTGGGGTTCGGGAGCAGATACCCGCAGCACGTCCACCACCGCGGCTCGTCGCTGCCGTCGGTGCGCGCCCACCCGGGCCGCATCGCCTGCAGCGAGGGGTTCCAGTACCTGTACTCCGGGTCGCCGAACCCCAACGTCCTCGTCGGCGCCGTACTCGGCGGCCCGGACAGCCAGGACCGCTTCGCGGACGACAGGAACAATTACCAGCAGTCGGAGCCGGCGACTTATATCAATGCACCGATGGTGGGAGCTCTGGCCTTCTTCGCCGGGACGCCGATGTAGTCGGCTCGGCCGTGGCGTGGTGGATAATTAGTACGCACGCAGCATGGTAAGAGTGGGATTTTTAGCAGTGTCGAGCTCCCCTGACCCATGCAACCATCTTAGCTACCATGTCATTCATCTACTTAACCCCAAATGCTAGTACGATGTTATCTTATTACTACTATATGATCGCTGCTGTTTTTTTTTTTCTTTTTCTAAATACTTGTGATGAGAACCTATTCGTTAAATAATTGACAACTAATAACTAATAAAATCAGATACACCTAAAACATCGACAAAATACATATTCCATTAAATTACCTTCAGATTGAGAGTTCAACATCTCGTCCGATAATAAAAATCTACTTGTTTTTTACCATCAGCAAACAAAAGCCATCATCTGACAAAATATATATTGATTGATCTTGTCATCTCATGTAACAGCAGAAATTAATTTGATCATAAAACTCAGAGCTAGCATATGATGGAAAACATCACAAAAGGTATATGACACGAGAACAGATCGACAAAACCAGTCAGGTCAATTAATTATCCCAAGGCATTCTGTGCAACCACGCATCATATAAAATAAAATTTGGGCTTTGGCAAGAGGAAGAATTTAGACCTCCAATTGCCTGATGGAAGCCCTTCGATGCAGTAATAAGCTGATAGGCGCGCATAATGGAAGCCTTTATCTAACTGATAACAAAAAAACACTTCATACTTCAAATTAGATACAAGTTTAATGGATATCTCCAAACACATGCATGTTTACTTCGACAAACCAACGCTAGATAATCCTGGAAAAAATGTCAGCCTAAGTTCCCGACCACCAAAATGTGCAAGAAAAGTGCTAACCAGCATCGTAGATGCTAAATTTTCTTTCGAGTAGGAAGAGTAAAAAACTACATGGAACTTACAAAGCAAAAGCTAAACCTTAAATATCCCTGTGTAGTTGTGTGTATATACTGTCAAAAGTCACCACATGGACCTTCAAGACTTAATACATGGTCATGCGAAGTGCTCGTGGACGCACAGGAGTCTTTGAGGGGCTTACCCTAAAAGTACAGGAAGGAACAACATTGTATTTACAAATATTCAAGGAAATTAAATGATGCACGGTGTATAAAACAATGAATGAAAATAATATATCATATTCAGCATACCTTATTGGCAAGGATCCTAAAACCACACCACTACAGTTCAGAGCAGCAGTCGCGCTATCAGCCTGAAATTACAGGTTCCACATAATGAAATCAGATATGGTCAGGAATCAGGGTTGCAGTTAAGACCTACATAGTAGTGATTTATCATGTATACAACAAGCCATAGGTTATACCTATAATGATATGTACGACTATAGAAAAATTAGCATAAATAGCAACACCATATATTCTTGCCCTACATAAAATGTTTATGTATGGCCATATACATTTGACCATAAAACTATAGTCAAATGTATATGGCCATACATAAACATTTTAAAGGTATTTTCTGTTTGTATCTATGTATCATATACCAATTTTCAAAGACCCCATGTCATATCCATCTTTTATTCTGATCAGTATTTTATATTTGCATCCATGCTTCATAGAACTTGAACCAACACCATTTCGGTATCATTGCAATCAATTTCAAGCCCCTTTAAATGATTTTGTATACTATAACATGATAGAGTGCTTTCATAATTAAATTTTCTCAGGTGAACCTAGTTTTTTCAGGTAGAGCAGGGTTATGTCAACCCAGAATCAACCAGAACATAACCCGACCTCCTCTGTCCGTATTATCACACCAAGAATATATCAGACAGCACAAAAACCACGCTAAACTTGACAAAAGAACATATTACACGTTGTCCTCTACTCTTTGCAGTCAACCTTTCAGAGAATGATTTCTTGCAGGCAACATCTCACACAAATAATGTGGAAATGCATAAGTTCTCATAGTTCCACTATAAACACGATTCAAAAACAGATGTGCTACTTATCATCCATGCAATAATATTCAAGCACATACAAGGTATCTAATTTGTCTTGGAAATGCAAAGAACAAGTTTGATCAGCAAAGAACTACTTCGGCTCAGTCTGCTAGTCCAACCTCTTTTATTCCCAACAGACTCTGATGGCTTCTCTTTATATGACAGATTAAAGTAATCAAGTGTGACAAATACCCTTTTATAGCTCACTGTACCTTTGCACTGCTGCCATCAAGTTCACAGGATAGTAATCAGAATTTAAATTATACTACCTGGGATCAGGATCAGTGAATGGCAAATGGTAAAAATTAGCATAAATAGCAATGCAATAAATGGATTATCCGCAACTCTTTAAGATGTGATATTATTTTGTTCCTTTGGCCTCAATTTTTAAACAGCAACAAAAACAATAGCACTTGATAACTGACCTATAAAGATACAAAGGAAATTGGAAGAATGCATCATAGCAGCAACACCAGATATCTAAAAGAAAGTTCAGCACAAGGACACAACACATTACATTTAGGGTTTTCACAATTGTGCTTCTCATAATGATCTTATATTAAGTGGTCAAGAGAAATTGCACATCTATTTTCCCACAAATCCACAGTCTGACTCTAGTACAGACATTTTTATATGTGCCACCATGTGGTTTTCCACTTTTGATGCGTGCACATAATAAATTAATAAGTAATACCATCTAATAACTCATTTAGCAGGTATAACCCTCAATCTTACATATGTATCCTTCCTGCAAATTTACCAGAATACTAGTTTTATATGCATATTACAGACACCCTTACAGGGAGTGGCACCAATAAGTATACAGTATCTCCGGTAGACAGAAAGGCAGCAATTAGTTTGATTTGACAAAAGGTGGACTAAGGTGCCTACAATAGGAGTGCTACAAACAAAGAAACTATAAGGCAACCTTTTTCTCAAATTAGAAGCCTTCAATGCATAGATATACAGGACATCAGTGAAGATACATTTTTATTACTTTTTTGGAGGTGACAAACCACCTTAACATGAATATCATGTATATGCTTATGATCTGAGATGCTATTGATTTGTTTTGGAATGAAACTCATCTTCCAGATGATGAACAATAAAAAGAAGGGACTTTTAAAGAAAATATGACATAATTAAGATGAGTTTATGGAGATAAAGATGCTAACCATCACAAATTCAACAAAAGCAATCCTTGTGGAATGATGATAATCTCCAAGTAGTCGTAGGCGATAAACCTGTACCATATGATTTGTGCTGGTAATTTATATTACAAAATTTAATTTCTTATATCAGAAGATATAATTTTTTTATCTTAGACCACATGGAAGAATCTGATGAAGTCAAATAACAATGAAGAGTGCAACCAACCTCTCCACAAAGAGACTCAAAGAAGAGTTTAAGATCTGCTTGAGAAACCTATAGGAAAAAAAAAAGTTACGAAAGAAGATTGCAGTAAGAGATAAGCAACTTATTTAGACACAAACAATAATAGAATTGAATAATAAATACTATCATCAACCTTCTTGTCAATATTTGTACAGTAGACAGTCCTTGAGCACATCTCCCGCTCATCATCAGACTTAAAGCACAGAAATAAGCAGATAGACATCAATGAGAAGAATTCGGACAAGGATTAAATGTCATTCACCAAAGATATACCTGATGAATTTATAGCTAAGAAAAAGCTAGTATTTTCAGTGTTCTCTTACCCTAGGCAAAAATGTTGGGTTAACAGGTGCAATTGCAGTTTTTGAAGGAAGCACCTTTACTGGGTAATACCCGAGAACAGTTCCTGACAGATTTAATGCAGCTCGTGCACCATCTGTTTTTAAATGAGTCCATGGCAATGATCACTGATGTAAAAAAAATCATTTAATTTGAGAGAGACTAAGTATGCAGAAAGGACTTACCCTCATCAGTGAACTCTATGAAAGCAAAGCGAAGAACTGTATTTGGGTCACCACACATGCGACAATCAACAACCTGAAGCAATACACAGAATTCATTTAGAAGCATTAAGCACTTTGACGAGACACACGAGAACATAAAGGTAATGCACCTGTCCACAGTTGATGAAAAGTGCTGCAAGCTGTTCTTCAGTAACCTAGATATCAGCAGAAGCTACATTAATATTCCATTATGAAAGATTTGAAAGGTTAAGTTGGTGCTATAACAGACATCAATCTAATAAATTTATTCCTTCTACTAAAAAATATTGTTTGTGATATATTTTTAAGAGTTTCAAACTCAGTGAACTAGCGCAGCACTTAAGGCTACAATTGATACAAAAAAAAAGACAGAATATCTATCAATTATTTAAAGTCAGCTATTGCATTAGGTCATATATTAACATTGATAATGCTACTTCTGAGCATCCAGGACTCTCCTTTGGATAGTAAAGCTCCTCTATCCACAAATCACATACATTAGATGTAAGACTTAGTCTCCTTAGGGTTGGGCTCTTCCGGAACAAGTTCAACATGGATCTGAGATGAACCCTACTGTAGAGATATTTGATGCATATAGTTGTTAATTTTTGGAAACAATGATCCACGACTGACTTGTAAGCTAGGCAAGAGAGAGTAGCTACTTTTGCAAACAAACATAGCAGGTAATATTCCACCAAAATATAGAGATTTATTAAAGAATCTTAATGCTGAATTTGCAACTACAATAAGGAAAAATAAACTTCACTTTTGAAACAAATTCAGGTGGCACTATGTGTCAAAAGCTTGTAACAGGAAGACTTTCTTATTTACCAATTTTGGGATATGAAAACAACTATTATAAAAAAAGTTCATGCATCCAATTCTGAAACTAAAGAAATTCTTTGGAAATATCAGTCTTAGCCTAGAAAATTTCTATTTTTGTGTGCAATTAGATTTGGAAAGTCATCATTCCTTAAGAGCTACTAAATTCATAAAATCAAATACCATCTATTTTTTTCCTTTTCCTATTAAGATGTAGAAACAAATAAACATTCATATTATGTAAATGATCATCATTGTTCAACATGCCAAAATGATTCAAAATATATTTTTTGCATAATCAAACACCAAACATCATTGTACAACAAAGTACACTTTTTAAGAACCTAATATTTATATAAATGTAAGAATAGGTATGTCTATGTCAGTTCAATAAGCCTAGAACGTGGAGTTCCACCTGTAGCCAGCTTAACTAATCCCCTCCATCATTCTTATGTTTTGTAGTCTACAACATTCAAATCATACGTGCATGAGACAGAATAGTTCTTAGTTTCAATCAGTTATCTATAAATGTATAATGGTCATTTATGAGTTTCCGAATGTTAATATCAAGTTATAGATAAGTGAGTTGAAAATTAAATTAAATATCAGACAGTTAAAATCAGGTTATAGTCGAGTGGGTTGCAAAGTAAACTATCTTGAACCAAATAACAATAATAATAACACAATTAGACATGTCAGTTGACTAAGTCCTATAATGAATATTGAACTAAATCAATTACGGAAAAACCAAAAACTGCACAAACAAAAGACATCTTAAAGCAATATAATCTTCTATGATGGAAACTAGCGGAAGAAAAGAACAGAATAAAGTTTTGCATCACAGAAGCTCTCATCACCCACAGAGGTGTGGACCACTCTATATTTCCTTTTGTTTTTTGGAATTGGGAAGAGTTCTAGAGACAAAAGTTTGAGATGTGTATATGGACTCAAAAAAATAAAAGAAAAATATCCTCACAAAGACTACAGAAAGCTGTAATTTGAAATAGACCATGCATGATTCATCTGTTCCTTGCTTTCCTTCACCATATTAGGCAGGCACATATTCAAACATTTCAATCTAAGATCACAGTAGTACATGATAAATAAGCATGCTGATCATACTATGCCTTGGCCTATATGCTATCACCCCAAACCAGAATACCTAAAGACCATCAACAACACATCAGTAAAAGAAGATATCATGATATGAAAGAGACATGGTATGATCATTTACAGTATGGAACAACACACTTGTGTAAAAGAAGGCATATATCAAATCAAAAGTACACGAATGGATGATCCTCCTTACCTGATGATCAATGTCGGAGACATACACGGTTCTCCTTATCACCTCATCTCTCTGCGCCAAACTCGTCCGACTGTTCATCCTGCGCTTCCCCTGGCCATATCCGTTCTTCTTCTAGTTGGAAACACCAAAATGTGTCAGCAAAGAACGAAGATGTAAGACATCGAAATGAGATGGGAAATAGATTCTAATCCGAAACCCTTACCCGCCTCCCACCATTCCCAACAGCGCCGCCGTCCCCAACCCCGTTGCTCACCTCAAAACCACTCGCATAAAGCCCTCCACCAGCGGCGCCGTACCTGTTCTCCATCCCGGCGAGAGACGGAGGTACGAACTCCTCCGCCATCGGGTTCAGCTTCGAGAGCAGCTCCTCCAAATCCCGCATCTCCCGCTTAAACCCCTCCCCCTGTGACCCCACCACCGGGGCAGACGGTCCGTCTCTATTCAGTCCCAGGGCGAGCGGTGGCTTTGCGTGGAAGGAGGAAGCCGCCGGGGCGGCCGCGGACGGGTCGCGGTGGGGGCGGAGGGCGGGGAGTCCGGATGAGGCGGAAGTGGAAGCCAGATCCTTGGCACTGCGGGGGTCCGCCGCTCCACCGCCGGTGATGGAGGGGCACGCGGCTACCGCCAGATCGACGCCGTTCGCGCTCTCAACCACGGCCATGATCACAATGCCGATCGACCAGCTTCTTCTCTGTATATTTATCGCCTCCTTCCGCTCTGGCTTACTATATAGTGAAAAGAGGAGAAGGTAGTTGGGTTTTGGGGAGGGAGGGGGAGGGGGAGGGGGGGAGGGTAACCTCACCGGTCGGATCGGATGAGTCCCATCGAGGAGGGATCGGGTAAGGGAGACTGAAGAAGGCTTTTCTTTGGTACGACAGGAGGCGCAGGGCGGTCACCGGATCTCTCTTCCCCCTGCCCTTTCCAGGCTCTTCACTCTGCTTCTCCTCCTACCATCGCCACAGTCTCTCTCTACCTTGTTTCTCTTTCGCTTCCGTCTAACATTGACGGTCGGATTAAGCTTTAGGATCCGCGAACTCTTTAATCCGACGGATGAGAACCTTTCCTAGTACATTACCGTAGCGTCCAACCACCAAAAAGCCCTATGATAAAAAGGCAACAATTTAGTGACCGTGGCGGCAATCGTGGGTTAGAGTCCCAATTGGAGAAGCTACTTCGGGCCCACAAGGAGCCACCACTGCCACTCAGGCCGAGAGAGGCGGGTAACGCTGCGTGTCGATGTTTGGAAAGTGTTCCTCCTTCTGGGTTATGTAATGAATGCCATGGCATGCAAGGATGTCGTGTGGGCAAGGGATGATGACATAGGACGGTATCCAAGGGCGACGCGTGGAGGAAGAAGGGGTTGAATGCACGCCACGTGTTAAATCTCTGCAAATAAATTGGCCAAGAAATACTCGTGTATTACAAATATAAATCAAATAAATACAGAAGCAACGTTTATTTCCACGTATGCATCGAAGATACTTCTATCTGGAAATTAATGGCTATCATATGGTCCATCCCCACCATAATGATAATTCGAAACGTATCTCTCGTAACTTTATGACACTGCTTACATGGATACATGTCACGTACATGACATGATGTGCGTTGCGATTGATATCAGGTTACTTAGTTCTATATGGTGTCAACATCACACAACAAACAGCAGCGATTACAGCCTCCAAAACCTCAACGACTCCACAATTCTCTCTGCCATTGACAGGTAAAAAGCCCGATTCGCAGAGTCGTTTTCGTGTGCTTTTTGACTGCCAGAAGTAAAATTTCTACCAATAAAAAGAACGTGTATTTTTTGCAACCCAATTTGGAATATTATAGTAATTGCATTTGCGTTTGTTCATTTGAACTGGTAAAATTAGAACAAAAATGTGTTCTCGTTGCATTTTTCTTGACTCGTTCAAATAG
The DNA here is from genome assembly GCA_029747655.1 of Ensete ventricosum. Classification (NCBI taxonomy): domain Eukaryota; kingdom Viridiplantae; phylum Streptophyta; class Magnoliopsida; order Zingiberales; family Musaceae; genus Ensete; species Ensete ventricosum. The sequence goes on from JAQQAF010000003.1 coordinate 2,551,912, forward strand.
ATTTGTCCACTTGTGCTTTTTCTTCGCTTGCTACAATTAATTACTAATACGCCGTTGGATCACAGAAAAAGCAAGCGCTGAGTGACCGCAAGCGTGGCGGAGATTAGGGGCACAAAAGTAATTTTGACGATCGAACGAGGGATGGGCACGTGTCGCGATGGCAGTTCCGCAACGGCTGTTCCTCGTCGTCGTCGTCCTCGACGGCTCCAAAGGAATCGTTCGGTGACGTGGCATGATGCACAGTGGATGCTTCCCGCCACCCTCGCGAACTCACCCGGTTTTTCACCTCAGCGAACCCCCCCAAAGCTGGGGCCCGCACCTCCCCGTGGCCCCACATTTCCACCCATTAACGCACCCGGAGCTGCTTCCAAGGCCCCTGGGTACAAATACCCCACCCGCCCATGCTCTCTCACCCAGGACTCCCCACTGCACACTGAGAGTGAGAAAAGGAGAGAGAGAGTTGAGGTGAGTAGAGTTCCATTAGATCGAGAGAAATTTCTTTGTTATTTTCTTGTGATTTTTCGTTAGTTTTGTTACGAGAAGAGCTACCGCGGTAGCTGATTTGTTTTGGTTCTCTGGCTTTGGTTCTTGTGTTGAAATCATGTAATCTGCGTGACATGTTGGTTATTTCATGATCTCTGTTGTTAGATCCCTTTCCTTCCTTCTACATTCTAGAATTCAAAGCCACTTCGTCTGATGATATGCCTCTTTTTTCGTCTTGTCTTCCCTTTTAATTATTGTTGGCGATAGATCGAAGTAGTAGTGTTGTTTTGAAGAATGATTTGTCTTCAGGTTATACAGTGGCGTCTTTGGATAGGGAGATGGATTACCTCAAAGATTTTTATCGATCAACCTAAATAGAATTTGAATGTGAAGTATCAAATTAATAGATCAGTTGGTTTATAATTGTTTGCACAGAGGATTCTTCAGTGGTCTATTGTCCAATTTCTTCAATCATTTGTATAGATACCGTTGTTTATATATAGTGATTCTTTTTGAAAAATGAATTGCAGATGTTATTGAGATTATACAGAAATTATCTGATTGAATGTATCTTTCTTTGCAGTGGACAATTCTCAATGGCTGCTGTAACAGAGTTACAATTCATCTCGAAAGGCTCATGCACGGGCTATGGAGGTGTCGTCGGCTCTCAGCCAAGGACCTTCTTAAACAGAAGGGTTCTACACTTGAGGAACCAAACCACAGCTTACGAAGGATTGAGATCTCGAAATGTGGTTGATTTGATTCGGATGCCGCCTAATGCCAAGGTGATTTCAGGGAAAACTGGGAAGGGAACTCAAAATCCTAGTCGTAGACCTTTGGGTGTTGTCATTTGTGGAAAAGGGATGAACATAGTCTTTGTCGGCGCTGAGATGGCTCCCTGGAGTAAAACCGGAGGACTCGGTGATGTTCTTGGAGGACTGCCACCGGCTATGGCTGTAAAATTCTCATTCCATTAGATTGTTTCTTTCTTGCTATTTTATACATGTATCTTCTTTTTATTTCTATTGATGGCCTCGATTCTCCTTTAGGCAAATGGACACAGAGTGATGACTGTAGCTCCACGCTATGATCAGTACAAGGATGGGTGGGATACAAATGTCCTGGCTGAGGTATGTTGGCAGGATGATGACACATGTTCATCCTTCTGCATTTGTTCATACTTTTTGCAATATTATGAAAAACATAATTGATGTTTGTTGTTATATGCAGTTAAAAGTTGGAAATAAAATTGAAAAAGTCCGCTTCTTCCACTGCTATAAAAGAGGAGTTGACAGGGTTTTCATTGATCATCCTTTGTTTCTTGAGAAGGTTCATTTAATATCTATGAGACAGATCATTTTCCCTCGTATCTATGTTTGGCTTATCAGTTTTGAGTGGCGTAGAACTCACTGGGAGTGTGCGTGTATTAGGTGTGGGGAAAAACTGGAGGAATGATATATGGCCCTGTCACAGGAACGGATTATGAAGACAACCAGTTAAGGTTTAGCCTTTTGTGCCAGGTAAGTTTGATTATTTTTTGTATCAATAACATTTTTATTATTGTGATACTCAATGAAAAGTTTGTATGAATCAGAGGATTTTTTTTTTTTTTTTTTTGCATAATAATTCTTCTCCTTCTGTCTGAAACAGTATTGCACTGTTTTTTATATTATTGTTTTCTGATCGATCACTATGGAAACTAATTAATATGACAATCCCTTTTTGATGAGACATATGTGGTCAAACCATTCCATGTTTTGTCATTAGTTCTGATGAATGCTTAGGCTATATGTAGTTCTCAGATATCCTCCATTAGGAATTAGAAAGGCCTTTTCTAATGCATACTGGATTTTATTTTGAGTGGCCCAATAATCTACTGTGCTGGTTTAAGAAATATTACTTGCTGTGCTTAACCATTTGCAAAATTCCTGCTATGTAACCCATGAGCATCCTTAACTGACACCTAAGATTTAAGGAATTCCAATATTGTGTGAGGTATATCGCAGTCAGATTAGTAATCTGTGCATATGGATTTTTTTAATCACCATATCACCACTTCTTAGTCATCATCATCTATCCTTCTTATGCCCTAAATCAGAAATTACTGCTTGTGTTTTCATCTACAACAACATAATTTAACAATGCAAATCCATGGATTGCCATTTTCCAGGCAGCTTTGGAAGCTCCAAGGATTCTGGATCTTAACAACAGCAGATACTATTCTGGACCATATGGTACAATTTTCATTTGATTTCCCAGGCTTTCTTTGGTCATTTACACCAGTGATTTATGCTGTGACCATCATTATCTTACAAGCAGGCGAGGATGTGATGTTTGTTGCGAATGATTGGCACACTGGTCCTCTTCCATGCTACTTAAAAAGTATGTACCAATCTCACGGGATATACAAGAATGCCAGGGTAAGACCTCAGTGTAATTCGATTTCATTCTCCTTTCTCTAAGAACTACAAATGATGGAGGCAAGTGATGACTGACACAGGGTTTGACTTGATTGTTAGGTTGCTTTCTGCATTCACAACATTTCCTACCAGGGCCGCTTTGGATTCTCAGACTTTCCGCTGCTAAATCTGCCTGATAAATTTAAATCTTCATTTGATTTCACTGATGGGTATGCTCTCATGTTTCTGGATGTAGATGAATATTCTGGTGATGCAAAATCTAAGAAAAATGTAATTTATTTTGCAGGTCTAACAAGCCCGTGAAAGGAAGGAAAATAAATTGGATGAAGGCAGGAATTATAGAATCAGATAGGGTTGTTACAGTGAGCCCATATTATGCACAAGAGCTTGTTTCAGGGATGGAAAGGGGGGTTGAGTTGGAGAATGTCCTGCGCATGACAGGCATCACTGGAATTGTGAATGGGATGGACATTAACGAGTGGAATCCCTTGAAGGACAAATATATTTCTGCCAATTATGATGCAACAAATGTGAGGACCTTCCAAAACTTTTTAGCTTGCTTAATTCAGTGTTCATTATAAATAAAACTCATCAAAAATGATTTCAGGTGATGGATGCCAAGCCTCTGAACAAGGAAGCCTTACAAGCTGAGCTTGGTTTACCGGTTGACCGAAACATCCCTGTTATAGCCTTTATAGGGAGATTAGAAGAGCAGAAAGGCTCGGATATTCTCGCTGCAGCCATTCCTGAATTCATTGATGAAAATGTTCAAGTGATAGTGCTTGTAAGTATGAAGATCCGCAAATAAAATTTGATGTGTTTGACCTATTATCTATTTGAAAAGCGTAGAACTCTTACCTTGTTCAATCTGCAGGGTACTGGGAAGAAGAAGCTGGAGCGTCAGCTTGCACAACTTGAAGATATGTTTCCCAATAAAGTGAGTGCACATATGAAGTTTAATGCACCTTTGGCTCATGAAATCATGGCCGGAGCAGATCTTCTTGCTCTCACCAGCAGATTCGAACCTTGTGGCCTTATCCAGCTTCAGGGCATGCGATATGGAATTGTATGTTGTTGGTTTTAATCAAATGGCATGCATGATACATTTGTGATTTTAGCTGGGCATGAGCATTTTGATATGTAGATAGCAATAGAATTTAAAGGTCCTCATTAATCATTTCTAAATTGTACTGTAGCCCTCCATTTGCACAACTACTGGTGGACTCGCTGACACTGTCAAAGAAGGCATCACAGGGTTTCATATCGGTCCCATCAATCCAGATGTAAGGATGTTCTCTGATCAACTCACCCATTGATGCACTAATATCATTCGACTGAGCAACAGTTGTGTTTCTTTTTTCTAGTGTGATGTTGTCGATAAAGATGATGTACAAAAAGTCATCCAAACTGTGAAAAGGGCCCTTCAAGTCTACGGCACACCTGCATTTGCTGAGATGATACAGAACTGCATGACCCAAGACCTCTCCTGGAAGGTAAGCCATAATACAATTAAGTGTTTCCTTTTCATCGTGCACTGTTATATGCAAGTTACCAAGACCGCGCTGCAAAATTTCCGCTCATGTTTCTTCACACTAACACCTGATGCTTCAGGGACCTGCTAAGAAGTGGGAGCAATTTCTCCTGAGCTTAGGAGCTGCTGGTGGCGAAGCCGGCATCGATGCTGAGGAAATAGCTCCTCTTGCAAAGGAAAATGTGGCCACTCCCTGAAAGTGACTTATGTCGTCTATGTTATAGTGTTTGGGTTTGATCCTCCTAAATAAATTGTTATTATTATGCTCCAAGTTTAGTACTGTCAGTGAATGTTTTCTCTCTTTAGTGAGGAATAAATATTGTAAATTAAGTACTATTGTATCTAGTTCTGTGCTGCTGCTTGAGAGAGAGTATGACATTGAGCTCTAAACGTTTGCTTATGTGAGAGAAGGAGGTCCAATTTGCTGCTTTGTGACTGTCTCTGTTGCTCCATCTCATGTGATTCAATGCATGTGATCATTCATAATTTAAGGTTTTAATTCTTTGGATGACAAAACATTGTGATATTATTTATCTCAAAAAGATAAAAGATGCACTGATATTTCCCTCAAGATATCATCATTCATAACTAATTACATATTCATGATCTCTCTTAAGATGAACCAATATTTGAATTGATATCATTTAAATTGATTTTTTTTTTTAAATATTTCAATTGAAATTTGATTATTCACGATGTATGATATCCCAGAGTTGAATACACCCAACTCATAATTGGCAATACATTGACAGAAGATTAGACTAATTGCATCTAAAGTGTCCAGTGAGAATAATCTAGAGCAATTTGCATTGATTAACTCTAATGTGATGCTTTGCTTCAACCCTCTTGGCAATTTTTATTTTAGATGAATTTTCACTTTCCAAAGCATAATAAAATATAAAATATTACCTTCTTCAACACTATAATTATGTGTGCTAATCCTTGGTTATGTAATTTAATATTTAAGAATGATAATGGATAGGATATCCATTTTCAAGTTATTATTCATTCAATAATAACTTTTATTTAGAATTCTTTTTTATTATGAATGATCTTTTTATCATTCATTTTTTTTATTTTTTTTATACTTTATAGCTCTTTTACTTTTGATTTTATCTTCTTTTTTTTTTTCCTTCCTCAAATCCCTTGTGTTCAAGCCTTGTGATCATCACTTATGTACCTCGTAGTTTGATATCTATATTTATTTATAAAAAAAATAAAATATTAAAAAATTAGAAAATAAAAGTTATAAATAATAAAGAGAGATTGTAAATAATAATATCCTTCTATTAATAGGTAAGATAAAATAACCCTAAGCGGGGCGGGTTAGAGAAAGACATCCGGACAAACCCGAGTCACTTATCCTAATCGACCCACTCGAGCACAACCTGCAATCGACCTGACTTGTGGTTAATCTGACCCGAGTTGACCCAACCCAAACCCAGCCCGATCAATTTTCCCAGATCTATTTATCCATCCTATCGCTTCATCGTCAAAGCACGCGTTCCTCCAGCCGCCGAGGAATCGAAGAGAGACACAGAACGAGCGAGAGCGAGAGAGAGAGAGAGAGACGGAGATGGGGGCGGAGTGCTGTTACGAGGTATCCCAGATCGCCTACATAAAGCTCGTCCTCCACGCCCTCAAGCACCGCTCCGCCGCCGTCAACGGCCTCCTCCTAGGCCGCCTCCGCCAAGACGGAGGCGCCACCGCCACCGTCGAGATTGCCGACACCGTCCCCCTCTCCCACTCCCAGATCGGCCTCCTCCCCGCGCTCGAGCTCGCCCTCATTCAGGTACCCCGATCGCCACAGAAGTATTCACTTCTCTCTCTCTATCTCTCTCTCATCTAGGGTTTCTTACATCCGTGATCTGGCCGGTTCGTGCCGGATTGGGGTAGATCGAGGAGCATTTTGAGGCACAGGGGTTGAGCGTGGTCGGTTACTACCACGCCAACGAGAGGCACGACGACGTGGAGCTTGGCAACGCCGCCAAGAAGATCGGGGATCATATCTTCCGTTACTTCCCTCGGGCCGCCGTTCTCCTGGCATGTCTCATACCCTATTTTTGATCCCTCTAAATTTTTCCTTGGCTTTTTTCTGCTTTCCTCCCGGATGATGATTGCTTTCAATGTTTTGATGTAAATGGCTCAGTTGGATAATAAGAAGCTGGAAAGGCTGCAACCATCGAAGGGCATGGATCCTGTTGTGCAGGTACTCGCCCATTTATCTTCGCTGTCTAGTATAGGTTTTATGAAATGATAATAATTGACTGTGTGAAGGTTTCTTGCTTTCCTCTCTGAATTGTACTCATGAATGTGTTATAAGAACATTGAATGTGACATTTATTAGTACATCTGATTCAGATCCTCCTCTTTGCGTCCATATCTGTTGCATATGCTATTTCAAGGACGAGTATTAGTACAAGGGTAAGGGTGAGGAGGGTTGGAATTATGAAAACAACCTCTTTACTTATAGGGGTAGTTCGGAGACCACATATTGGCAGGAGCCTCATGCATAGAGTTTGCCCTTTTGCCCTTTTTTATTTATTGCCTTTTTGGGTCATATTCTTATTCATTATAAACAAATATAGTTGTATTATTGCTGTTTAATATCCATATTTTTGTATCCGCCAAGTATAAGTAGTTATGAATATGTTTTCTTTCCAATATCTGAGCAGTATCCCATCATTTGTACCCCTATTCCAGTTGCACCTCTAGCTGTAATGGTAAATTTGTTGAGCATCTGCAATTTATCAGGGCAGAAGATGATGACACAAATAGGACAGTCCACGAGGATGGGAGTTATGTCAGTTCCTTGTTCTCAATTTCATTAATTGTTGAGATGATATCTCTCGAACACAAGGACGAGAGTGACAAGCCATATGTTTGATGTTATATTCCTGGATATGGGGCATGAGTTCCTGATTTTTTGAAATGGACTCTAATTTGTCTTCATCAATAATGTTCTGACTTATTTTTCCTTGGTACATCAATCTGGAACCATGTTCCTCCAAATGCCTCAGGTGTATGTTGTGTGGTGTCATTGCTAGGTAGCTTGCCTCACTCTGCCTAGATTATAGTATGGGGTGGGCTTGAGCAATCGTTTCTTGCCTAATAGGCCTGGTTGGACCTAAAAATAACAACAAATTATTTAATGCATTTATCTTTAAGCCAAGGTTAAACATTACAAGGATAATCTATTAACTTATAATATAAATAGCTAGATATTGTAGTTGTTAAAGCATATTTTGGTTGTCCGAGCTGGAAACTGACTCGGATCCAACCTTGTTCTTCTTCAGCTGGTTTCAAAGTGAAACTCTCCGAATCGAACATTTGAATTCTGCAAAACGGTGGCAGGAGGGTTCTCGACAAGGATTCCTATGCTGAAGTCAATAATCTAGTCGGACAAGCTAGGGTAAAATTGTCTTGTATGTGTAAACGTACTTATGCGGCCCCTTTTTATAGTGGGCATTTGGGACCATTATGCCCGTCCATTACGCGGTTCATGCAGTAACGGGGGCGTCATAATCACCATCCACCAGTGGCAGGCCGTTACACTCGACCATCAGAATCGTTCCACCAGCCTACTATAATCGTTCCACCTGCCTATTAGGCTTTTGGTGTAGTTATGGAAGCGCGAAGGTCAGTCATAACCATTCTCTAGGTGGCGTCTACCGGATGCAGCTACATAATGCTGACGTGGTGACAGATGGTGGTCTGGGTGGCTTGGCCATGGCGACTATGTGTGGCTCGTCGGTTAGACATGAGGATCTTGTCAGTCATACATGGGGAGTTGTTGTCCTTTATGTGGAGCCAAGGTGTTAAAAAATAGAGCTAACAGGTCAGCCACGTCATTCGTACCATAACACATACCTCCGCGGGGCCCCCCCCAACGTCCCGAGCTAGAGAACATAGTGGAAATTGATCGGGAAGTATTGCTTGGTCGACCTCTGTTCTCGACGTTACAAGCAATAGAATGCTCGACTTTATGAGCTCTGACATGGTACGACATGGTTTGATAGTATGACCGGATCTAGTGACGCACAATGGGTCGACGCGGCCAAGTCCAGTTGCATGCAAAGGGCCAACATGGCTAGGTGCAGTGGCGCAGAGGGCCAATAAGATTGGGCGTAGTGATGCATAAAGGGCAAATAAGGTCGGTCTCAACAGTGCACAAAGGGTCGGTAAGGTTGGGTGTGGTGGCGCAGAGGGCAGATAAGGCCGAGCGTGATGGTGCACAGTGGGCCGTTAAGGCCAGGTGCGGTGGTGTAGAGGGCTGTTAAGGTCGGGAATGGCGACACCCAAAAGGCCAGGCGCGACGACACACAAAATGCCGATAAGGTCGGGTGTAGTGGTGTAGAGGGTCGGTAAGGCCGGGCACGGCATGCACAAAGGGCTGCTAAGGTCAGGTGCGATGGCGCAAAGGCTTCTCACCGTGGTCCATACAAAGGACACAATGACTCCTCGTGTATTACCAATAAGATCCACGTGTCCAACCGCAGAGCCCCATGTAGTTGCCACGATCAAGCCACCTAGACCACCATTCGTCACCACTTCAGCATTACATAGCTGCGCCTAGTAGATGCCAATTGGAGAATGGTTATGGTTGACCTTTGCACTCCCATAATTGCGTAGAGAGTGTAATAGGCAGGTGTAACTAACTATTCAACGCTAGTGGATAGCGGTTATTACGCCCCCATTACTGCATGAACCTTGTAATGGCCTAATGGGTGGGCATAACAGTGCCAAATGCCCACTATAAAAGGGGGTTGCACGGGTAGATTTACACACAAGACAATTTTAGTCTGACTTGTCCAACTAGATTATTGACTTAAGTATTGGAGGGACCTTGTTGGGAATGCCTCCGATGCCGTTTTGCAGGATTTGAACGTCCAACTTGGAGAGTGTCACTTTGAAATTGGCTCGAAGAAGAACAAGGTTTGATCCGAGTCAGCTTCCAGCTCGGACAACCAAAATCTTCTCTAACAGTAGTAAAGGCATAGCGTGTTGTTAGAAAATAGGTTCGAACCTATTAAGAAACTGAATAGAGTTCAAGACCCAGAACCAACCAATGAGCCGAGGGATTTATTGTGGCTATGCTTGTGTTCACATTTGTAGGTCTATATCAGTGTGTGTTAGGCTTTGCCTCAAGTATTACTATATCATTTTATTCTTATACATAGGACTGTCATGGTCCTTGCGGAACAAAACTGCACATTCTTTTGTGGTTCATATGCCAACTGAGCTTTCTTTATTTTTTTGTTGCAATAAAAAGGATTTACTGGTTTTTGCTGTTGAGATGGGTCTAAGCATTTAACACTTGTTGAGGTGGAATGGCACAGTGACTTCAGTTCCTTTCTAATAAGTTGGATTCCTGATCCAGTTACACAAGCACTCAGATTGATTAGGATGAATGGTATCGGTCTCAGTACTAGTCATTTGTAGGTTATCTGATGACCTTAGCGTTTTGGTTTGGGAACACACCTTTTCTAATATGGGGCAAGCTACTATTCTTGTCCCTCCAAGGAATGAAGTTTGTATATTTTTCCATTGAAAAGTAAAAAAAAATATATATATAACTACTTCTATATTTGAAAGACCATCAAATGATTTTCCTTATGGGTATTATATGATTTGATTGGAAAAGAGATATTTATGATTGTTATTTTGTTTCAGAGGGAAATGACATATGAATTTCAAGTTTCAGAAATTAAGAGCTACATACAGTTTTAATTTTCAGTCCCTAAATTTGATTACAAGATATTTTGCACTGTGCATATTTTGTATTGCAAGCAGAAACGTTTACGCAGCAAATGGTTATTTGTACTAGATAGCTGCATGTTTACCAGACGTTAATTCTTTTAGTTGAATGGACAAATTTTTTTGATGAGGATGACGAAGCCATCATATAACAGTAGCAATATTACCACATGCATCACTACAGTGTGACATGTTTATGCACATATGCTGTCTTCATATACATCCATTTAATAACAACAGTGGAGATGGTTAGGATCTATGTTTATATTATTTATTTATTCTTCATGATGAATAAAACTTAGTAGAATCATCCTTTATGGCAATAACTTGGCAGTATAGACTCTTCAGATCGGTGCAGTATATTCTCAAACTGTACTGAAGTTAACACTTTCTAATTCTTCATTGCCAACTATCATCTTAAATGCAGCTATACACAAGGGATTCATCCAAAAGTTGGCGTCAGACTGGATCAGATGGAAGTAACCAGTTGACTTTGAAAGAGCCAGCAGCTAATGTAGTCTTATTAGATTATATTTCCTCTGAAAAATGGCAAGAAATAGTTGACTTTGATGATCATCTTGATGATATAAGCAAGTAAGATTATCGTTTTTGCCAGGTTCTGCATTTCATTTAGTTGTGTTTCTTAGGTACAACATACTCAGCCTAAAACTATCTGCATTTAATGTTTTGCAGGGACTGGCTGAATCCGGGCTTGTTCAATTAGTTTGGGTTCTTTTTTATTACTTATTTGTTATCTTTAGACATACCACCTGCATCAATTTTTCATAAAGTAAATTTTTGTTTGCTAATCTAATCTTCCCCCCTCCCCAAAAAGAATTGGTTCCTGCTGTTGAGACATTTATGCGAGCTCTGCTTTACGCAAAAGAGCTGCTTCTATTAAACTAGCTCGAGTGCCATTGACTGTCATCATGTCTTGAAACCTTGGTAAGTAATTTATGCATGTGGTGGACATTTTACTTGCTTCTCCAAGGACCGACTACTGTAGTCTTCAAGTAGTTGGTATTCGATAGAACAAAATTGAAACTAGAAACAATAGGCTTCTTTATCTAATAGCACATCTGCAAACCCACTGGTGTCCCTGTGGCCCGTGCTTCATTTCTGCCGCCACATTAGGCTGTTGAACTGGATTAACCTATGTTCACTTTGTTATTCTCTCTGCTTCCTTCCTTCGGCGTTTACTCCATTAATCTTCTATTTATTGTGGGTGGATATGCCTCGTTCATTGCCAAAATTGCAATTATTATTAACCTGTAATTGCCCCTGCGGTCTTCAGAGATCATTTTTCTGATTTTTGCATTAGCCTTCTTTGAACCCTATAGCGATAAAATTTAGTTTTCATACTATCTTAGTGTGGAGTACCTCATTTCCAATCACTAGCGCGAGCTTTAAGGCTTGCAGATGCCAACAATAACATAAATTACATGTATTAATGCGTGCGTGTAACATAATAAAATCGACGTGATTGGGCCTCTAGGTGGGTACGGACAGCTTGAGTCGGGCCATTCATATTAAGGGCCCAATTAGGAAAGTTGTCCAAACTCACCGGTACTTACAAGCCGCACGTGCCAGACGTGTGCTGCAAGGTGGTGTGGACGCCGATAAGATCGATGGCCGCGACAATATCACAAAGACAAGGTGGGAAATGGAGTCGCTACTTCGTCTCCGCATCCACCACCGCTTCCATTCTCGCCTTCGTCCTCCACCTCTTCTTCCGCACCATCACCGCCTCAGGAGACGTCTCCTGCTCCTTCCTCGCCCCTACCACGTCCGAGGATCCTCTCTTATCGCACGAGCAGAGCTGCCACCTCCGGAAGCCGGAACCGGGCAGAGCTCCGGCGAAGCACCTCTGCCCGTCTCTTCGCCGCCGCCTGCATCTCCTACACCTACAAAGCCGGAAGGAAAAGGGGCCGGATTCGGTGGATCGCCCGCTTCCGAGTCGAAGAAGAGGAAGAAGGGGAGAGGTAAAGAGAAGGGCTCGGTTGTTCGACGCTCTCCCATAGACAGGAGCTCTCTCGTGTATTCGGCGAGTAAAGAGGACCAGTCGCAGCAGCAGCTGGCTGTCAACGAGAGTGCCTTCCTTCTCACTTGGTTGGGCCTGGGCGTGATCATCCTCGTTGAGGGCGTCGCATTGGCTGCGGCAGGTACGTCGCTGTGGCTTCTCCTAAATCAATTCTTACTAGTCTTTTTCGTGCTTACGTAGTCAATGAATAACAAATGCTACAAGTCTAAGATCTGGTGATTCTTTTGCTCTTTCTTCCTCTGAAACAATCTGATATTACAACTGATAACTTGGACTTTGTGAGGTCTAGTTTTGATTCATAAATGGATTAATGGAAGTAAGAGACAGCGGTTAGGAGCCCAATTTGTTTCTTATGCTCTATGTCTTGAAAATGAATTGGAAATTGGAGAAAAAAATTGAATAAATGACAGTGGTTAGTAACCGAATTAGTTGTTCCAAGAAAAGTAATCACAATGCATCTTGATGGGAATAATTGACCTATTAGTTTTGTTGAGCTTGAATCACCAATCTCATCCTTATAAACCAATCCAAATCTCCTGGACTAATCCAAGGTGTTATAAAAATTCTATTAACATCGGATTCATTCTCTATGACCCTGGTGAAAGTGGGGTTTGAATGTCCATTGAAGACTTTATTTGATGACAAGTATCCAATCACATTATTTGATTGTTCATCTACCTGAGCCATTATTTCTTGGTCTCTCTGTAGCTACAAGACTTGAGGGACTAAGTTTTAAAATGTTTGAGATTTAAGCTGTGGAATATGCTTTAATCTTTGTAGTTGACCTATTAATGACCCTTCTTGTTATTGCCAGAACTAATAGTGAATTAATCATCTATTAGCAAGCCAAGCAAGAGAGCTTAAAACAATACAGATTCATAATTACTGGTTAGCATCACACTATCTCCTGCGGATGTCACTTGCAAGATAACTCATAGACAGTTCTTTTTCAGCAGGCCATATATGGTATCTCTGATCTCTCTGCTGAAGATGATCACTCCATCCATCTTGGTTGGTGCATAATGCGTCGACTTCTGATAATTATTGGACAACTTATGATTCCGTATCGGGTCATATCCAACTACATTAATTTTCTTGTACAGGGCATGCTGGGACCAATTTGAAATGTTCAGCATTGCATCTGTGTTTAGCGCTGAAATTTCTTGGTCAATTGGCATTAATTAAGTTCCTACCTTCCGTCCTCAAAGAAAAGTTAGCTACATCTTTAATATTTGTTATTATTATCTCTACTTCATCTTCTCCATAGCTTGTAAAGCTCAATAAGAAATACTTGGGTTGATTCCACATTTACCTTTGCTTCTCTCCTGTGCAGGATTCTTACCAGAGGAGTGGGATAGCTTTTTTGTGAAATATATTTATCCTTCCTTCACTCCAACAGTCCTCTTGTTTCTTGGTGGTACCGTTGTTTATGGGGTGTTCAAGTACTTGCAGGCTGAGAAAATGAAGAGCTAAGTGGAGAACAAATGGTAAAATCAGGGAGTTGTTCTGTCGTTGTGTCATATGAGTCATTTGTGATTATTACATCTGATCTTGTTGGTTAATTTTGTTGCAATGTATTTTAGTCAATTGCCACATAAAGTGGTGTTCAAACTCCTTTGCCATATGGGCGAAGCAGCTCACCTAGAGTGGCTTAAGATGGGTGAATCACTCCCAGGGCCTGCCCCTCGGTGTTGCACGGATGGCGCGATACATTGACGCATCTGTCATATCGTATAGCACCATTAGCGTAGAGTAAGCCGCTACATGTTTCATCTGGTTTGTGCCCCCATAAAATGCCTTTAAGGTTGGCAGTCGAAAGCTCATAGAGATTTGCTCCTCTTGGATCGTTTGGAAAAATAAGGATTTGGTCGGGGCGAAGTCAGCTAAATCTCTCCCTTCATAATATGAAATTCTCGACACATGTTCTTGAGGTGTTGGCCCATCTACTAAAGCTCCACTCTAAGGGTGTACTCCGTAGATTCCATGGATTGGGCATTTGACTCGGTTATCATTGATTGTGGATGATACAGTTTGCTGAACTCGACTGTGGGAGATGGCAACATCCCATTCGTCGATTGGTCTATCAGTTGTGGATGCTTCGAGGTGACAATTGTTGGGGTTGGTCGATGCACCTCGGTAGGTGTCCGAGGAGCAGTTGGTTGTTGTAGGGTTGGGACTGCTACCGATTGGGCCAGCTAGGGAAGGGGGGAGATGATAGATAGATTACATCATCTCAATCAGTGTCTAAACCTAGTCGGTGAGGCTTCAGAAGACCTCGATCAGGACCACCGTATGGGTTGCGGTCCCTATCAATGGAGAGAAATTGGGGTCGTTGAACAACTGTCAGTAATATATTGGAGTGTGCAGCAAGGTGGAAGTGCCAAGAGAAATGAGAATGTTGAAAGTGGAGCGTCCTTGCTCGAGCACTCATTCAGTTAGTGGAGTGATGTTTTTGCAACATGGACCCTCTTTTAAATACCAAAATGATGTTGTCGATGTCGTCAATGTCCAGATCAGCTTGACTCGGTTCGGATCTACATGCACATGAAGTCCGACTTTGTTGAATGAGAGGTTCGGGCATCCGTTTAGTGGCCAACTTGCACAAAGATCGAGGTTTAGTAAAGTTTTAGACGAGGTCGCTCCGAAGCTCTGGTTAGTTTCGAGAGAAAAGGTGAGAGTTTTGAGTAAACAATAGCTTACATCGATTGTTGTCGCATATGGGTTTTTTTTATGCTGGGCTTGACTCAAGGGAGTATTATGTGTAATGAGCAAAATAATTCTTCTAAGATTTTGTATTGTACTGATATGTATGTGGTCGAATTGTTGACTGGGTTTGTTTCCGCCTACTAATTGTGCTGTCATGTGTTGAGCCGAGATTTGGGATAAATATTTTTCATATCAGTATTGGTATCAAAATTGGTATTAATACAAGGTATTGGTAATGGTATATGGAATGATAATGGTATTGATATTTGTAGGGGCAATTATTGATAATTATAATGAAATTTGTAATGCTGTTAGTAATGGTAATGATAATGGTAACGATAGTAAGGGCTATGATATTGATATTGGTGATAGTTTTGGGGTTGGTAAAATATAATAATAATAATGTTAATGATATTGGTATTTGTATTGTATCAGCATTAACAGTGGTATTCGTATTGATATCGATATTGACAATGGTAATTGTATTGGTAATATTAATGATATCGGTATTGATAATAGTAATTGTGATGATATTGGTAATGATAATGTCAATACTAATAATGTTGATATTGGTCATGGTGTTTGTATTGTTAGTTGTAATCTTAATGGTAATATTTATTGATTTTAATAAATATTACTAATAGTATTTGTAATGGTAATAGTGATCAATCATAGTGGTAATGGTAATTGTATCGGTAATAATAACATTAATATTATTAGTAATGGTAATAACATTAATGTTGTTAATGGTAATGACAACTGATGTTTTTAATAGTAATGATAATACCAACTTTGGTAAATTTAGTAAGATATTGGTATAGCCATTTCAAAATAGACTAATTATAGATTACTTTATGTAATTAACTATCTTTAATATCTGATCTCTATTTTATTTTATTTTTTTGAAATTACATTGGGATCTCTATACTTACTAAAAACACATTGAGATTTTTATACAGGATAAAAAATTAAAAATATATATATTAAAGCAGTGAAGTTAAATATTTTATTTTTATAAATAGAAATAATTTAATATAATTTTTGAAAGTAAAAGGATTGAAATGCTTCCATAACGAGAAGATTAGCCCCTTCTAAACATAAGCAATGGAGAAGAGAACATTAACATGCTGACACAAGTCAAAGGCATCACTCGTCAACTTGCTACAATGGAGAAGAGAACATTAACCTTTTGTTTCATGTTCGATGTGATGCACTAATATGGTTTAGGAAGACGCCCACCGGCATGCATAGGATGGATGGATGGATGGATCATATGCAAATCAATGGTTTTTAGAATCTAAAAGAAGAATCTTTCGTTATTTCTGGTGATGAGGTCGCCGCCAACGGAGTCATGGTGGCTGCAAACCTCGAGAGGCGGAAGAGACTCCAAGGAGGAGTGGAAGGATGGGTGCAGCGAAAGGATCTCCTCCGAGGTGAGATCGATAGGGTAGGTAAGAGAGCAGGCAGGAAGAGTGGCATCATTTGAGTTCTGCAAGATGGTGTAGATATCATAGGGTGATCGCAGTGGCGGAATACTAGGGCTGAAGTCAGCATATGCAGCTGCCGGAGGAGGAGGAGGAGGAGGAAGAAGAAGAGACTGGACCGGAGGAGCCACCGCCGGCCGCTGTTGTGCTTGTTGATGCAGGATCTGCTCCAGATTCAGCTGAGCAATCTGTAGAAAGGCTGGCGGAGGTGGACCACCATGATCCAGACTCTGACCTGGCGGCGTCGGAGTCTGCTGCGGTGGCAGCGTTGCAGCTGATGCCTGCTTTGCAGCATCGGTGACCCTCTTCTCCAGGAGCCCAGATGCCGCCGCCGCCGCCATCGGCCACGTCTCCGGTTGCAGTATCGGAGCATCGAACCACGGGGCAGCAGCGCTGCCATGAGGATTCAGCGATAGAAACCCTAGGTTTCCACCGTTCTGGAAGCACGTCAGCGGCGGAGCCAAATCCACGTTATCGTCTTCTTCACCTAAACATTTGGAGCTCGGTCACAGGAAGATGAACAGCTATTACACATCATTTACACACGAAGTATAGATGATGTTACCATGGTGGCAGGGAAGGAGTGCGGCAGGCCACGAGTGCTTCATCCCCAAGGGAAAAGGAGATGGATACATCGGAAAGGTCGGCAGCGGCTCGATCTCCCACGGTGACACCCTGAACTGCCTCTCTCCGCCTGCGTGCTCATCCCAACTCACCTGCCTCCCTCCGAGCACAACAGGTCGGTCAATGAGACGAGAACAAACACGCCCACACACAGAGCTAAAGAGACGGCGTTACCTTCACGGAGCGCCAATGCGAGTTGGGCCAACGCACGGGGTCGAGATCACCGAACCCTATGATCTTTCCCATGTATCTACCAACAAAGAAGTGAGTCGAAATCTTCTTCTATCTTCTTAGATGACGTTGGAACAAAGAGTTCGAGCTCGGACATACATACCGTCGAACACTCGACTCTGAGGTCTCGAAGAGCATCCGGAAGCGCATGCCCACCAGCAAACGCGAGCGGAGGACCGCTTTGACGTACTTCGACAGTGGGATGACGAACTCAGACGGGCTCGCCCTGCAACAAATCCCATAAAACATCAGTCCTGCTGCTGCTCTCTCTTGAGGAATTGGAACGAACACTTGGATACATTTCACCTTGGGAAATAAGATAGGGTGAAGGAGCTGTTCGTGGCGACGGCATGAGCAGCGAGGAGGCCGACGTGAAGGGCGTCGGCGGAAGCAACTCGTTGGGGACAATGAGCGCGCCGAACTCCCAGGAGCAACTCGCTGTAGCCGTACCTGTTGAAAGCAAAAGGCAGTGAGATCGAAGAAGAAGAAGAAGATGCCGAAGCTGAGTTGTTGACAGTGGCAGACGATGTTTCATACCAGATAAAGATCACAGAGTCTCCTGCGACCAGTCTCTTTGCGTTCACGAAGAGAGTCCATCCTATGGTGAGGAGATGCCTCTTTGGCTGGCCTGCATCAGAAGAAGAAAGACCATGGCCTCCTTACACGTACTTCGACATGTATACTGATATCCATGTAGGGAGACTATATATAATTCATATGAACCCAAAAAACATAATGTTATGCTTCACAGCCATCTCAGATCCAAAGGGCTCAGAGTTAATGTTATCTCGAAGCCTGCGTGTCAAATGAAGTATATTGAGTAGAGTCATGGAAGAAGAATATAACCCAAAAATTTCTCCAAGTGAAATAATATGCATGGCATGTTTCCTGTCAGAAAATAAATAAAAGGGCAGTCCGATGTAGGATTAATTAGATCGATCGTACATGTAGCAAAGATCACTAAAAAGATCATATTTCAATTCAGTAAGATGACTTTGTTCAACCCACCTTCTGAATGATCAGGAAACAATGAGACCCATCAGAAATGTTAGGTCACTTCTTGCATAATTTAATGCAGTATAATAATACTATTGGAACCCATCAGAAATGTAAGAACATCATGCTATACATGCATAAATTTGTAAATATATCTGTCACAAAATATATAAACATGTTTTTTTGGTTAAAAGTTGAAACATATTAACAAGAACAACTTGTTTTAGGATATATCTCGAGAAGGGATATGTTTCTAGAAAGTTATGTATGATATTATACATATTTGGTTTGAAATTATGGTGCATAAAACAAGAGAGAGAGAGAGAGAGAGAGAGAGAGAGAGAGAGAGAGAGAGAGAGAGAGAGAGAGAGAGAGAGAGAGAAATTGTGTATGGAAAAAGAAAATAATTGTATGAAAACTCACCACCTCTTTGTCATCAACACAATCTAAACCTTTCCTTACTTATTTTTCTATCAAATTGGGTTGAGTTCTCAATCTCTCCTTTCTTAGTTTTCTACCAAAATGAGTTTGAGTTGTATGAGTTATAATAAAAATGCTTTTTCCTCCCAAGAAAAAAAAAAGAAAGAAAAAAAGAGGGACCACCATACTCGTCTCTTTCTTTTATCAAGGACAAGAGAGGTGGTGTTACAGTATCATTTCTCACATGAACATATAGAAGATGATGCTCAAATGTGGAACAATTCCTTCCTCATCCAAAATCCTTTGTGACATCAATTCCATCTGAAAAAAATGCTTAGGTTTATGAAATAATGAATCAAACCCAATATATATATAAAATCTGACTTTGTAAGAGTAGTATTCTCATTTTATCTCTCTTTCAATCTTCAGCTTTCAACTTTAAGGTTTAGCAGCAAAGCAATTCAATAACTGTTTAACCAAGAACAAAAAGATTGTTCCTACCACCCTCCGAGAGTTGGGGCTGCAAAAGGGAAATGTACCTCGAAAGGTGTGCCGAAACTTCCATTGATTGCCATGGAGGTCCTTGGCGATGAGCTCCTGCACAGGGGGGTCCCGTGAGAAATCCTGCAAGAAGAACAGCACAGGTAAAAGAGACAATGAATGGAGCTGCTCATCCACATCCCCTCGAAACAGATGCTGAACATTTGTGTATATATATATATATATATACCAATGGAGGGAACACTTTCTCTGCGGCTCGACGGGGAATGGAGCAGCAACCGTGCGTGCTGGTGTCGCTTGCCGTCAACGTCTTGCGGAAGTAATTGGTCGGATGTTTGCTTCGCGTGCCCGGTTCAGTAGGCAGACAAAGATCGCTTTGCTTCACACACAAATCATGGAAACTTTTCTCCATCAAATATTTGCACGTAACGTGTAATGTTGGTCGGAATAGAGTGCAAAGATGCAGTTCATTACTGGACTTAGGGCTTGCAGTGTGATGTGGGCGTAGACTTCGTCGGTCTCTTCATCCGCCTGTAAAGGGGGGGAGAGAGAGAGGGAGAAACAAGCGTTGGTGGGGTGTGCAGATGATGGATGGATGGATGGCGAGATATATATTTAAGTCGGGGATGAACTTACAAGCATGGAAACATTATGCAGCTGACAGAGGAGGTGAGGAGGGAAGCTGGGGAGAGCACCATCGGTGACCGTGTGGGTCGATGCAGCCACCTGCGGGGATGACCTAAGTTTGCAGCTCAAATGCAAGAAGGGAAAGCAAACGGCTTAGAGCTTATACCTGCTCGCTGTGGCCCTGTGGAAAGTACACCACCCGACTCCCGACAGGAGGCAGCGACACCAGCGGTCCGGCGCAAGCATGCCATAACTCTGCTGAATTCAGACGCAACGCTCATCACGAGAAGCGACATGGAAGAAATGGGCATTAAAAATTAGGGCTTTTTAATCATATGTAGGTATGGATGGCATTGGCTGGTCAGGTAGATTCGAGATCAAGTGCAAGAAGTTGCAGGAAGGAATAGTATAGCGGCTCTTGTTATCCTGACAAGAACAACGACAAGCTGCAGGATTCCCAAGATAAGACAGGAGGTGGAGGGAGATTCTTCTAAGATGCCTGCGCCGCAGAAGAATGGCTGGTGAGCCAAGTCTGTGCGGCCGGTTCTTGGAACGAGCAGGCAAAGCAAGCAGCGCAAAGTTTCATGCATTTGGAAGGACAAGCAAAAGGAGAAGCCGGACAGAGGGGGAACTGGAACACGGATATGGAAAAAAAAAAAAAAGGGGAGTTGGGAGATTAGACAACTCAAAACAGGAGGAGGGAAGGAATAAATCGTGGAGCTGAAGAGACTAAAGAAAAGAAAAGCTCACCTTCCTCCTGCAAACGGCCAAGACCGGACGACGAGAGCCTCATCCTTGGCGTCGACGAGGGAGCTTAAAGCAGCAACTAATGGGATTCTTCTCTCTGTCGGAGGAGGAGGAGCCGATTTAACGGAGATCCATCACCGGACTGGAAGCCACGGGGGAGTTAAAAAGCGGGCGGTGCTTGCCTCGCTCCCGTCCCCGTCCCCGTCCCCGTCCCCCGGGGGAGAGTAAATGAATGCTTCGCGTCGATCACTACTGCCACAAGGAAAAGCTACCTTCTATTTGACGGAGGAGGATTCGCGGCGGGTCACATACGTGTAAAGAGCAGGGAATGTCGCATACGTGTAAAGAGCAGTTCTTTTTCTTACAACACTTACCCGTTTCGGAGCACCTCACCTGAACAGGCAAGTAGGCGACTGCAGGGAAACGTGGGTCCCTCCCATAATTTCGTGCCCCAGCAAACTCCTTATTGACGGCGGGGTTAGCTGTAGCTGTAGCTGCTGCTGCTGCGGATGGGTTACTGGGAACGTGGGCTACAGAGGAGATCTAGCAACTGTTTGTTAGTTTGCCCGCCGGGATTCCTCCCGATGCTCTCATCTGCTGTGCTGTGCTGTGCTGTGCTGTGACACGAAAATTAATAATTGCACATAGTTGTCAGCACTTGTCAGATAGGCAACGGGAGCTTTTGACGCAACACATCACGCTCGCTTCTCCTCGAAGAAGGCGATGTGGAGCTTGCAAAAGCACTTAAAAGCGATGAGTACGTACCCTCGACTGTTTTGGATGAGGACGCGAGCAGGCTTTGCTGTTTACACTTAATGGTCGTCGTCGAGCTTTTAACGAGGAGGGGGATTCATAGGACCACATGGATGACTTGAGAGATCGGTCCCCTCCCTACGATATGAGTGAGCCACCGGTCACCCCGCATTCATGGGAAGGAGATGAAGAACCGCAAGATGCCTGCGGGCTGCAAATAGCAAGCCACATCAAACATGTAAGTAGTAGTAGTAGAGAGAGAGAGTTAGTGTGTGTGTGTGTGTGTGTGGTTATACGACAGCGACAGTGACAGGAGTGCATGAGAAAACAAACGCCACACAGCTTAGCTCCCAAGTCCCAAGTTAAAAAAATTTCTTGTACCACAAGACCGTTCACTTCAACACAAAGCTAGCAGCAACCTAAACGTAGTAGTAGTAGTAGTAGTAGTAGTAGTCTTAAAAACTGTTCGTGAACCCAAATGTCGCACAACGATAGTAATATTTGTGACATTGAAATGGGTGGTCCAAAGTGATGGCCCTAGTAGCTATGTCACTCACATACAGAAGAAATCATAGGGACTGGCTGCCCAACTTGTATTTAGTGCTGCAAGGATGGCAAACTACCATGCTTGTTATGTACTTCAAACCCTCTCCATGCCCCTATCAATCAAGTAGTTTCATTTCATGGAGCCTCCTCCTCCTCCTCCTCCTCCTCCTCTGGCTTTAAAGGAGTTGGCGTGCAGCTGTGGTCTCATCCTTCCCGAGTCATGTGGTTGCTGGGTCGTAGATGGAAGCGCCCACCCTCTTGTTTGCTCCTGCCGGTTCCCTCCTACATAATCATCGACATGGGGGAGGTCAGATGGAATGGCGTTTTTAAAGTTTAAGATGGCAGAGCAAACATGTCATGCAAAGTCTAGACCACAGAAGAAAAAAAAAAAAAAAATATATATATATATATATATATATATATAACTAGGTAGGTTATCCTGTCATAAAAGCAAACCCGACAGAAGAAGATTACATACAAGATATTGTTAATTTCCATGGGTCATATGTTACAAGTATATGATCCAATGCCTCCAGATCAAAACATGTGAACGCTGGAGGCTAGAAGAAAGGTGGCCACCGTTGCAAAGCGAGGCGTACTATTTTCAAACATTGAAGGGGAAAATACAGATCTATTTTGGCGTGCTGACGGCCAGACGAGCAAGTACCAACAGCAGTCACCATGCTAAAAGCAGAGTTGCTGCTGCAGCAAAGAAAGGAGCAGCTACTGCATTTGGTTGGCCAGACTGGTGGTGGCAGCTGCAAGAGATGCTACCAACACAAATGGGTAGCACAACTAGCATCCTGAACACCAAAGGGTACAACAAAAGTAGGAAAAAATTAATCAAACGTAACTTGTCATCCAACTAGCCATCCATCAAAGCATCCGCAGGCAATCTGAGACACTAATAGATCATGGATTGGTTAATTATTTAACTCCCGTGTACAGGATAGGATATTCTGGCGCTTGAAATAAGAACGGATGAACGGCTTGATACATATGGTCTATCAGGGGAATTTAGCTTTGTTATGTCCGCAGGGATAAAGTGGCTTTGCCTTTAGTGCAGCAGCACATGAGGCTTTGGCTCACATAAACATTTCCCAAGCACCTGATTGGATAAAGACTACAGAGACATTACCACCCACAAAACTATATTAGCCACAGTGATGCCAGAACAACAAAATCTTATTAGACAAACTATTGACTGTTAATTGCCTTCTCACTTATCACCAAAACCAAAATTGTAAGGAACCATATGGGACAACCACCAATCAACTATCAGACATCAACTAAATATGACCTTCCAACACCAAGACTGTATAGACTCTTCCCTGCACCACCACATGCATGATAGCAAAGACCATCATAACCTAAACAAACTTGTTTCCATTTAAACTAAGTTCATCCTCAACACTATGCAGGATAATTCTCAAAAGGAAGCTTTTCATCCTAAACAAATTATAGAAGCTGTTATCAAATGATCGGCCACCTGCATTTTAAGAGTCTACAACAAGAAGCTATAATATCTCAACTAACTATTTGAGACTGACTACATGCATATTACTTGCTGCGGAGCTTTATTTAGTGCAATTTCACTATTCAAACTAAAAGCTGGTCAAATCTTCACTCGATCATAATATACCCACCTCATCTTAGATACCTATAATGTCTACTTTTGGGAATTTAATATTCATCTTACTTCGTTTAAAATCTCTAACGTCCAGCATTGACCTCTATAGATCAAGTTCAAAATTGATCCTGACAAAGTCACACAACATTACCTAAAAATAGTGGGCATCATTTCACATGGAAATTCATTGACTGACGCACAAGGTACTAAAACCAGTGATAAAAAGCGCTTGCCGCCAGGGTCCCAAAATGCCCGAGGCGTCAAGCGCTCACCCGAGCTAAGCAAGGCGCTAAAATATAAAAAAATATATAACAATTTATTATATATATTTTTATTAATCTAATAAATAAAAAAATATTGTTATTAGTATACAATTTAATAGTATACTGTTAGCAATAACAGTATACAGTTAATATATTGTTAACAGTACTGTTAACAGTACATTAACAGTATACTATATATTAACAGTATGTTAATATTTAATATACAGTATACTGTTAATATTAACAGTATAGTATCCTGTTAATAATTAGTTAACATTATACTGTTAATATACAGTACACTGTTAAATGTTAATATACTGTTAACAGTATAGTATACTGTTAATATACAGTATACTGTTAAGTGTTAATATATTGTTAACAGTAGAAACGAGGCGATGAGCTGACCTGTCCGAGAGCAAGAGTGGCAGCAGCGACAGCGGCGAAGAGCAACGACTGCAGCAACAGCGGCGAAGAGCAGCGACGGCGGCGAAGACAGCAGCAGCGGCAGCGGTGAGATGTTGACGGCGTAATCCCGATTAGTGAGTGAGAAGATTAGGGTTGACCGCAGTATATATTGCTGTGTTAGCTGGTTCGACTGAACCAACTAACGCAAACAACCGAACCAGAGCCTGGCTTAATGTAGGCGCTCGCCCGAAGCGCTCATCGCCTTGGGTCGGGCAAGCGCCTAGGTGGCGCTTCTTTGAAGTGCGCCGCCTGATGATTGAAAGAGGCGCTCGGGCCACGCCTCGCCCGAGCACTTAGGTGAGCGCTCGAGCGTCTATTGCAATCACCGACTAAAACCACATGCTAATGGCAGAACGTACTGTAATCTCCACTTCAACAAAACCAATGAACCATGTGCATTGCCATATTATCGTCAACAAGATACGTTAACCAAATTCATATTGAATGTTTGCCTTATTAGTTTATGATAGACCAATCTTTCCATAGTTTGGCATACAAATGCTATTGAGATTCAATGTTAAATAAGCTGCATACACACCCAAAAAGGACTCGACCTAAAATGAATTCCTTCAAAAACTTCATTACATTAACCCTTCTATACAACCTAAGACAAAACATCCATAGAGAGTCATTATAAGGGACAATCAAACAAAAGAAGTTTTATTCCCTTCAACTAACCACATATTACAAATTCTATTTCTGATTTCATTAAAACTAAAATAAATACAACTGTTTTCAAACTCTTCTTTCTGCAACTTTCAACATCATTCCAAGAAGAAAGAAAGTTCTGTATTTCACGAATAATAAAACAAGTCAAAAATAAATTTCAAACCATTTTACTGCCACCCAAACAATTTATACTTCAATTTATACTTATCCACCACCGAATATTTCCATTGTTCCCGATGTAACCAAATAGAATCTTAGGAGTACTACCATCTAGAAAGAGGAAACTAGTAGGGAACTAAAATGTTGATCTCTTCAACAAGTCTCAGGTAGGAAAATTCAACATAAACAATTATGTCTCCATTACAAATAATTAGATATAAATCTAAACCCTACTAAACCATATTTTGTCTTCGAGGCATTGGCTTTTATTTTTTTCTTTTGTTCTTCCTCTTCTTCCTACAGCTGCTGTTACCCCTTCTCATCGGTTTATATCATTAGAGTCCTGTATTTTTCTCAATTTTGACTACAACAACTGCTATCACTACTATTCTCTTTATCCACTTCTACTATTTTTTGATAATAAATGTTGTCTTGATCAAGATATTTTGTATTAGAAGTTAATTGAATATCAATTACGTGTAAGATATCCCTCTTATATACAAACAAAAGCTATGTAGCCAACACCCTAGGGAGCCGAGGTACAAAGAGGCAATATGTTGCAGGTAGCTCCCTCCAAGGCAGTCTAGGAATGATCAACATATGCAACCTTACACCTACAAGCAAAGACACTATTTCTCTGACTTCAGCATAAGCTCACTAATCTATTGCATGTGTCTCCCTACAATGGAGGCCTATATGATCCGTGTAGGCAACCTTAAACTACAAGCAGACACTATATTTGTTACTTCAACCAAGGTCTGCTAATTCAAGGAACGAAAAACCAAAGGGACACTGTCAAGTAACACCATATTATAGCGAATCGAACGATGCAAATGCCTGATTAAAAATCATACAAGAAACAGTTTGCACACCTAGCTAGCTAGATACTTAGCAAAAAAATTTACATCACATACTTCTAGATGTAAAGGAACTAGTTAGATACTTCGCAAAAAATTTACATCACATACTTATAGATGTAAAGGAACTATTGGTTTTTCAGGCTTCTTACATAACAATCTTCAAAAATTTCAGGTTCTGATGACATGTATGGCGTACATCTTTGAGATTACTTTCTTACATATGCCCCCATACTCTTGCATAACTCATTGATACACAGTACACTTTGTATCAATCGCACGGGTTAAATATGTACGCAAACATAACTGACAATAGCTATCAACTCAACAAAGAAAACTTAAAGACAGCACTAGTTATTGTCATGCAATCTGACATAGCACCCAATACATAACTCAGGAGGAAACTTTCACATAAAAGGTGAATACACTTGTTTCCCCACTTTATTTCGGCTACTAGCAAGGATACCCCATGATTATTAACCATCAAGTGAAAAGCAATCCACGCTAATAGCTGGATATATAGATAAATGCAGATGCACAATTGAACATAGCTGTGTTTCTAGTTGTCTTAAATAAAGAAATAACAACAAACTAAACTTGCCATTACCAAGCAAATCAAGCCCTGAGTTCCATCCAGGTAAGTGTTGTTTGGCCTTTCCTTTCCAAGATTCCTCAAAAACAGGCAGCTCATCTGATGTTTAACCAATTGCAGTTAAAAGAAACAATTAAAAACAAAATCATCCTAAGTTGCAGCTCGATGAAGTGCCTAACCTTCATTCAGGTTATGTAACATCTGCAGTGTGTCTACTCTCCCATCTGAATTTAGTTTTCTTGTTACAGAGTGGCCCTATAAAGACAATGAGCAGGATGACAAATATTAGCAAGGTACACCAAATACTCCACTGACCTGTAATTAAGAGTCTTAAAAAGATATCTAATGTGGACAAATGATCAAGTTAATACACACTTTCTCACGGATCCCTCGAGAAACCCTGTGGGTAGCTCTACCAGTAGTAGTATCAGCCTCCTTGCTTTCCTCCATAAGAACCTGTCACAGACAAATGGGGTGATAGCATTAATACAAACAATACAAACATCAATCATTACTTACGAAATGTTTTCTTTTTAAGTAGTGCATTAGTTCATCAATCCTGATCACTCACCCCATCACCACCCATTCTCCTTTCAGTGGATGAAGTGTAATATGCTCCATTTGGACCGCCATAAGTGACTGTTGAGCTTTGGAAAGTAAACGAACGACCTTGTGCTTGCATTGGATTAGACTGGCTATAATTGTTCCTATACTGCATGCACCTGCTCTTCTTTTCTGCAAAAAATACAACCCAACTAAGAAATCCTGCATCACTTAACAAAGATCAAGTTGTTCACAGTGCCAACTATAATTGAAATGCTGAAGCTAACAGATCAGCATCTACACCTTCAACTTCATCAGGATCCTGAACAAATGGCTCTTTGCTTGTCCTAGAATGTTTTCTTGGGTTCTCTTTCTGCTCCTTGTCAGCCTTTTCTCCTTCTCCTCCTCCATCATCATCATCATCAGAGAGCTCCTGAATAATTGGACCCTTCGACTTATTGACAGGGGGAACCTGCTCCAAAAACCCAGCATTGCTAGTCTCTCCAAAAAGGCTTCCTCGACCAGCAAACATGCTGGGACCAAGCATGCTCGGGCCCATCAAGCTTCCAAATGGCTGCGTGAAGAAAGGATCATCGAAGGGGTCCCTCCCACCAAAAAAGCTTGACATCAGACTCCCCGGTCTGCCAAAACCACCAAACCCAGAAAATGGATCCCCAAAACCAAAGAAGTCATCCCTACCGCCTCTTCCCCTCTGCATCGTCTTTAAAGAAAAACTCTGTACATGAATCAACAAGTAGGAAGAAGCAATTAAAAAATCCTAAATCTTACACAAAAACGAGAAAAGAATAAACACTATAATTACAGAAAAATGAAGTAAGAATTGTTTTATTTTTCCCTGAAATTATCCAATCGATCGAAACAAAGACAGAAGAACCAACGTGAAGACATCAATTCCGAGATTCACCACATATAATTCACCAAACCCATTTCTCCCCAATCAAGCACGTTTGAATCCCCAAACCAAAGTTCTAGCCAGAAATAGAACAATCAAGAAACCCTATGGAGCGGTACCCAATCATAATAAAACTCTCCTCCCCCCGTCCCAAATCGAGAGTAATAGCATCGATCAACATATTCATCGGAACCCAAGATATCAAGCGCGCACAAAAAAGCAAAAAGAAAAAAAAATCCAAGAAAATTACGGAACACGAGCGATCGAGCCGGGGAGCGGTGGACTCGGCGGCAGCCGAATCGATCGGAGGGCCCGGAGGAGCGAATTGGAGAATTGGGGGCGACGGACGACGAAGAAGCGAAGCCTTCTTCTAGGGTTCTTCTCAGGACAGGAGCAGAAGACAAGTGGCCGATGGGTTCCACAAAAGTCGCGCAACGGAAGCGCCGAGAGAATACCCCTTCACACACACATATTTAGTATAATGGGGAATAAAGTAGAAACATCGAGAAAGGACTCGTCGTCGTCATTTGACCGCTTGGGTCGGTCGGCTGACTGCAATCGACGAACTCAGGTGTGGCCAAGTAACACTAATTATTAATAATACTAATAACGATACTATATTATTATTATTAATATATTAGTTATTATTACTATAGTGTATGACACCGATCGATCCGCTAAATTCGGATGATTACCTAAATGCCCAATAAAATTTATCATCATTTTATCTTATTAGGTATACCTTCAATTTAATATAATCCTCTTATCATCCCCAAGGTGGTTTGTACCAAACGGGCTCTATGATACGTAATTACATGTCATATGACAAAAAGTTAACGTCAACAATTAGTTAAGATGATAATAGAAATTAATAATATACTAAATATGCTCATCTTTGGGGAGTTCTGTGTACATGAAAGCTACAAGATAAGGAAGGAGATGCATCGATTGGACCAACTTGGCTCTTTAACTATTCAACATGCAAACACAATGCAGGGAGGAACTTTGTGATCATGGATTATGAGCACCGGGCAAAACATATCAGAAACATTAATGTTGATGTCGATTGCAATTTTTGTTGCCAAGAAAAATTGCAAGGAAAGCAGCAACACATTTGAGGAAAGTCTTGTCCGATACTTTCGAAATTAACTAATACAAGCAATCTATCGAATATATTTTACTTTTACATGTCAGGGTTTCTGTTGCAAGTTTCTTTATCAAAATCTCACCACTGATAAATTAGGTGTTGGAATCAGTGACTTCTGTAATCTACTTCTACTCGGGAGGTTCGCATGGTCGCCAAACAGTCCCTTTTGGTTCATCCATCAGAGCAATGCCCTTGTCATAAAGTTCTTTTCTGATCATGTCTGATTTCTCATACTCCTTATTTTTCCTTGCCAAGTTCCTGTCTTCGATCAGCTGCAGGACTTGCTCCTCGGTTAACCCTGCCCTCGACAACGCTTTATCCTTCAGTTGCTCTAAAACCTATCAAGGCAGACAAAGAATGTTCTTGAATCTGTAAATATTTGTTCAAATCACCAGCTCAGAAAACTTCGATTACCTCAGCGCAAGAGCTACCCAAGAGGCCCAAAATGCCAAGAACATCTTTAACTGTCTTCTCCAATGCAAGAAGAGTAAGAATAAGTGGTCTTTGCTGCTTCTTTCCCTATAAAGTTCAATGCAAATTAGACTACATAGAAAAGAAAGCTCATTACGATTAACTCGAACATGGTTATGAAGCAAGAAAACATTTATGATAAATAAAAATGTTCACCTCAAGAATTCATTATTTATGAATTCAGATGGGGAGGAGAAATAATCTGAATACCTTGAACTTCTTTAAGTTGCTATTTATCGCCTTAAATGGCTCCATAAGATCATCTAATACAGTAGCAGTGTGGAGATCATCCGACATAGATGCTGAAAAATCTGACTGGAATTTGTCAATTAATTCCTTGATATCAGTTGGGACTTGACCCTGGATATTTTCTTGACGAAATGGAGAAAGAGCCTGTTCGCAGTCATAGAGTGTCTACATATTTCAAACAAGTCCATGAGATTAGTGGAAGTTGCCATTAGAAACCATATAGAAAGCATAATCATAATATATAACAAAGAAAGCCATCGCAGATGTACAAGTCACAAGTAAACACCTGATATATGTAGAAGACACGATCAGATGCAGTTTCAAGCTGCCTGTCAGAATAATTGACATCGGAACGGTAATGTGTATGCATCAAGAAAAACCTCAAAGCCAATGGATGATACCTTGCAATAATCTATAGCGAAAGTTTTGATTGTAAGATCATAGAAAATTAAGGTAAAACAAAAAGAAGTTGAACAGAAAGAAATAAAATAAACAAGACATCATTGACCATTACATCTCTGATGGTGAAGAAATTGTCATCAGACTTTGACATTTTCTGATTGTCCTTGTTCACAAAGCCATTGTGCATCCAATAGCTTACTTTGTGCTCCGGGCATGCAGCTCGGCTCTGAGCAAGCTCATTTTCATGATGAGGAAAAATCAAGTCTTTCCCTCCACCATGAATATCGAAAGCATCACCTAAGTATTGGGCGCTCATAGCACTGCATTCGATATGCCAACCAGGTCTTCCAGGGCCCCAAGGACTATCCCAGCTTGGTTCACCAGGCTTAGCAGCCTGAAAATTAGACAATAGTTGGAGCATGGAAGAGCAAAGGCCACGTCAAGAAAGACAATAAGGCATGACCTCACCTTCCACAATGCAAAATCCGCTGGGTTTTGCTTTCTTAGATCAACAGAAACTCTTCCACCTCCACCAGCACGATTATCATCTAGCTTCCGTCCAGACAATTGGCAATAGTCAGGGAATCTATCGATTGAAAAATAAACATCTCCTTCTATGGTATAGCCATAACCATTCTTCACGATCTGCAATCAAAAAGAGAATACATAACTGTTAAGTTCTTTTATCAGATTAAAAATAGAAAGTTATCAGATGATGTCCTAGAGTGTCTAAATTCAATATCTGAGATTACATAAGGGAGAGAACAAAAACAAGGTATCATACATGATTATTGTAACCAAATCACTTCATTTGTCTAACCATAACATCTTCTCAGACAATATGAAACAATTACATCATATAACGCCTGTATTTGTTCAGTATTCTGCTTTGATATTTTAAAGAATGGGTATGAGCTCACGCTTCAGAGGCTACAAGTATATCTGCATGCTTCTGCAAGTCTTTAAACCTCACCCATCAGATAGTATAAGATTCATTCTCCCGTGGCTTATGAATGGAAAAAACTATAAGATCCATAACTTTATTTTTAAAAAAGTCCTGAATAAAGGTGAACTATATTTCAGTGCATTGAAACATGCTAGGGGTGCCACAAAGTCTATTCCTACCAGACAGATTTATCAACAAGACAAAAGACAAAACTAATCTCTTAATTTCAAATTGAGTCTAGCATATATTTACAATACTACATCAAGTACCTTAGTTATCATATCCTTTATCTGCTCTATGTGATCAGACACACGTGGTTCATGTGTTGGAGGCAGGCACTGAAGCTCGGCTACATCTTGCAAAAATGCTTCAGAGAACCGACGACTCAAACTTAAAGGATCTTCCCCTGATTCATTTGCTCTTTTAATTATCTGCAAAGTGGATAAAATTATCACAAAACTGACATGTTACTTTCTATGTAGAAATCAATGGCAGAGGCAGCAGAATAAGAAAATCTTAGCCAATTGGATTGATTGTACAACAATATCAAGTGCCAATGAAACATGAAATATAGTTTCTTACAATATTTTGTCTGCAGTATCCTTGCTATAATTTACACAAATCATGAAACATGAACAACTTGAGAAATAAAATATAGATTGATAAAAAAGTTAAGTGACTAACGTTTTATTACTATTTAGGTTCTTATTAAGCTCTGTTTTGATGTCTGACCCTCCTCAAGCCCAACATCGGTAGGAGCCTGGTGCAAAAAGTCATCCTTTTTCTATTTGGTGTACCCAACACAGTTCAAGAGATATGCAAAGTAGCAAGATCAAACATTCTAGGTGAAAAATCAACTAGGATATTCTGATTATAGAAACTTTTGACAAAATAACGACCGTTCAAGTGCTAATTACAAGTCATCTAAAAAGTGAAACTTTATTCACCAAGTCACTTGTGTTAAAGCATGAAGTGCTGTAAATATAGGCAAGTATAATCTAACGAAAACATTTATGGCCTCAAATGTGTGTTTCCTGGATCACTGATGGCAGCAACCCACCAGCACACAAGAACGGAAAGTGAAAGCATTTAAAAGTACTAAAAATTACACTGTTCATCACTTTTTGTAGTAACTTGGAAATTAAAAATGTTCTAAATCTGGTTTGCTTTTAATAGTTACAGTTCTTACAATTTTGCATAAGCTAGAAATGTATTTCTATTGAATACAAATAGTTTTGCAAAAAAAATGAAGAAAAAAATAAAATAATTGCAACCTTAGGCACTAAATCAGCAAAAAAAAAATATATATATATTAAATTATTATGAATTTTCTTCAAAGAGTAATCTACAGTATGGATTTACAATGGTTAGGCTGCATGATGTGCAGTATCGTTCTGACAACATTTTGATAAGATATTTGTGATGTGTTTCAATGTAAACCCTCACAAAGTCCTGACAAAATTACATAACTTCTCAAAGTTCAGAGATTTGCAAAATATAAAATCCATTTGCAGTAACTATGTAATTAGAGGAAATAAGGAGATAAAAATCAGTACTAGATTGCATATTTATTAATTTAATCTCATGTCAGATGTGAAGCATGGTCATGGCCGTGATATGCTATGGACACAACATGGCAAATCTTATAAGTTTAGGGCACAACACAACACAGACTATACACTGTAGTTTCTAACCTTATCATGAATGTAATTATCAGCCGTCAACTATTCAATGTGAAAAAGCATCTAACCTTATCATCAATGTCGGTGAAGTTCCGCACGTATTTAACTTCATAACCCAAGTGTTTCAAGTGCCTGCTAATTGACCGACAGATACACAAGTTATGACAATATATTTTCATTGCATTATATCTGCATAAAATTCATGGAAATATACTTGTAAAAGTGAAATAGACAGTCAAGAAACAAAACACTTATGTTAAATTACATGCATCATAATTTACACAACATGAAGGCAGTCAAATTTTATAAATAGCATAGACACATGTTACTAACTTATGAATCTAACATTTTTCACCAGATTCTAGCTCACACAAATTTGCAATATATGCTCAAAAGGTG
Source organism: Ensete ventricosum (assembly GCA_029747655.1). Classification (NCBI taxonomy): domain Eukaryota; kingdom Viridiplantae; phylum Streptophyta; class Magnoliopsida; order Zingiberales; family Musaceae; genus Ensete; species Ensete ventricosum. Next base: position 2,585,166 of record JAQQAF010000003.1, read on the forward strand.
TTATGAACATCTTGGAATCTTCATGGTTAACTCATTAGCCAATTCCAAAATGTATGGATGGCTTGGACTGACCATCACCAATAACAAGATGATTGATAGCTAGATCATGTAACTGGCACCACTAACAGAATTTTCTGGAACACTCAAATGTTAAGCCAATTATCAACAACTGAAAACAATCAGAATGTTTTGAAGTTTTTTGGTTCATGGATCAACCACCAAGGATTTTCTTTGCACAACAGTTGAGTGCATAACTTACTTAGTAAATGGTAAGCAGATGCAGTCAGAATAGATAGTGCAGGCACTGGCAAAATAGAGATATTCAGGGAAGATACGGAGAAAAGATACACAAAATAGAGATATCAATGCCTGTCAATTCTTCAACCAATTTACCATCTTCAGGCTCTCCTCCAATAATTCAAGATACCAACTACTTCTCTAAACTTTTTCATTCTCCACACTAAGATAAACCGAAATAATCCAGTATAAGAAATTAACTAAAGGACTGAACCATCACAAGAAACCAAGTAGAGTGGGCCAGTGGCCATCAGTTTAAACTGGTTTAGCAATTCTCAAACCAACGGTCTGGCTTCCCAGCCTCATTATTGAAGGATAAAGAAGGTACGACTTGATGTGACAAAAAATGGTTGGAATATCATCAGACAGATTTTTCCTTTTTGTTCTGTGTTTTTCATTGCTTTCTTTCCTTTTTTGTTGCTTTCTTGTTTCTGTGGCACACTGTAGCTTGCTATCAAACCTGACAATAATGTTTTAGTACAAACCAAGCCAACTCATTAAATAAGGTCAAACCAGCCTTCTCATACAAAAAAGAGATGTCCAATCAAGTATTATATCTGAAGGACTGAGCTGACCTAAAATTCAACCCAAATGGACTGTTGTCATCAGGTTTAAATGGTTTCACATATCATCATCCAGCCTTTTGACCCAATGATTTAAAAAGGCACATGGGCGCTCACATAAGCACTTGAGAGAGGCAAGGCGAGGCAAGGCCCGAGCGCCTCGCACAACAGCCGAGCCACACGCTTCAATGAAGCATCGACTGGGTGCTCGCCTGAACCCAAGTGTCAGGCGTCCGACCGCCTCAGGCAAGCACGCGATTGAAGGTGAGCAATTGAACCAAATGGTCAACTTTGGTTCGATTAAATAGTACTTAGTTGGTTCGATTAAATAGTACTTAGTTGGTTCGATTACACCAACTAGACATTACATTAAACCCAACCCCCCCCCTCTCTCGTGCGAGACCCCCCAAACCTTATTTCGCCTCTCCGACTCACCTCTAGTCCCACTGAAGGCTGCCACCGCCAGCAACTGCACTCCTTACCTCGCTGTTGATGCATGTGCTCCCTCCATCGTCGTTGCTGCCACCGTCCACAGATTCATCTGTTGTCGTTACCATCGTCCGAAGGTTCCTCCATGACCGCTACCCTCTCCTTCACTACATTCCACCGTCGATGACTTCTTTTCTCACCCTATTAAGCACTATTGTTGGCTACATCTCACCCTATTTAGCATTGTTAATCTATATTTATTTAAAACTATTATTAGATTTTTAATATTAATGGCACATGTATAAAGCATTTCAAAAGATTCATCAAAAAATTCAAGAAAGGATCCTGCTTGAAAATACAATTATCTCAAGGATCCTAAATATCCTAATGCAGTTACTTGCATCTTTTGTGATAAGACTACTGGGGGTTGGCATTTCTCGTGCAAGGCAACATCAAGTAGGGAACTTCAAGAATGCATTAGCATGCAAGAAGCATCCACCTAATGTAAAAAAAGAGTTGTTGGCTTATATGACTGAAAAAAAATGATATGAAGCAACGAATCTTATGGGATTTTACCCGAGAATGATGTTCAACATATTAAGACAATGAAGATCATTCAAAAAGTGTTATTGTCAATAGAAAAAGTGTATAGGACAAAAAGAAAAATACGTCATGATTGTTAAGTAGGGATTAAAGAGACCAATGGGCTTATATATGTATCAAGGATCACAAACCAACAAGATCAAACACGAGCAAAAGTAAGATGATCAAATATAAGTGATGCTTGTGATAAGGAAATAAGGAAAAGAAAGATTAGGCACATTGTTCACTTCTTCTATCAAGCTGAAATTCCCCTTAATTTTTGTTGTTTGGACTGCTTTAAAAAGATGGTTGAAACTATTGAGAGATATGGTGGGGGATTAAAACCTTCAATTTATTATGAGTTGTGAGTTTCATTATTAAAGTCGAATTACATAAATGACTTATTGAAGGGCTACAAAGAATCATAAGTAAAGCATAACTGCTTTATATATAAGTTGCTTGATAAGTTTGTGGAAGAAAATGATGAACAAAATGTCATTTAAGTTAAAATCAAGATGGAAGCAACTACGTGTTAACTGGTAAGATTTATTATTTGAATTTTTTAGTCGTTTAATTACTCTATACCTCCAATTTGAATGGAAGAACTATGTAACTCCTAAGCCTTATCAATTTTATCATCCTTTATCTTAGATAAATTACTTGAAACAAGAAGATCACCTGTATTAGACTCCATGTGCGACACATTACATTGATCCAGTGTTGAAGTATATTAAAGATTCCTAATAATCTTTGTCGTTGAATTTCTCTATAATCATACCGAGGTTTTGAATATAATAAGAGACTTCATAGGCAATAAAGACTTGATGAGATATGATATCACTCGATTTACGACTTCATTCTTGAAATTACAAAAAATATAACCTGAGAAACATGTTTATCTCAGAAAAATAAATGACAAGCAAATGGGCAAAAGAAGCGAAAGGCAAGAGGGTCGATGATATCATATTAATGTCGTCCTTTTGGAAATTTATAATCTATACATTAGACGTAATAAGCCCTCTTGTTCAACTCCTTCGGTTGGTTGAGAATGAAAAGAAGTCTACAATGGGATATATTTATGAGGATATGGATAGAGCAAAAAAAAACAATTCAACTTCATTGTCCGTTACATGTAGCAGGATATTATTTGAACCCAGAATTCTTTTATAAGAACACCTCCATTGAGTCTAATGTAGAAGTTGTAAAAGCGTTATATAAGTGCATTACAAGATTGGTTCCAAGCATTGAGATGCAAGGTAAGATCATACACAAATTATATTTATATCAGAATGTCGATCTTTTTCAAATTCCTATAGCAATTCGATCTAGGACTACATCCCCTAATATTTATAATTTATATAATTTTATGTATAATATGTTATTATTAATAATAAAGTTCAATTTTTCAACTGAACGGTGGAGTCTATTTGAAAATTTCATCTCAAACTTACAGCAATTAACTATCATAATTCTTAATTTAACTTGTAATGTTACGAGTTATGAACGAAATTTGAGTCTTTTTAAGCATGTAAAGATCATAAAATATTTTTGTTTCAATTAATCTTTTTTTTATACATAGATATATTAATATATTTTTAATTCATATGACATGACAAATTCATATAGAGAAGAAATCAATCAAAACATTAACGATTACATGATTTGATTTATATAAAATATAATCAAGCATTTAAGGCCCATCATGATTTACGAAATAATATTGATCCAATCTCGTTACAAAATATTAATGATTCATATAAGTGGTTGATGGGAAAAATAGGTGTGAACTTACAAGATGCCGAAAATGAGCTTATACTTAAAGATGATAACTTGACATGGGGATATGTGACAAGAGCCTCACGTGTTGGAAAATTACATATATATAAAAAACAGATGGCGAAAGCTAAAAAAACGTACAAAAATCTCAAGTTCATCTCCTACCATTATTGAAGAGGACAAAAACTATTTTGATGAAGATGGACAAACAGAAGAAAAATATGCTAATAAGTTTAAGAATGACAATGTTATTTATGATGACGATTGAATTTGATGTAAAGCTTTATTATTTTGAGTCTTTTGACATTTTTGTTATTAGAAGATAAATAATGTGACTTGGATCTTTTCAATTTAATATTATTTATTTTTATTTATATAATCATATTTATCAATTATATTTTTATATTTTAGAGCATCTCGTTTCGCTTGGGCAAGCGCCTAGTACCTCGAGCGTTTTGAGACCTTGGCGTCTTAACACTTTTAAAAACATCGTTCTAACCTCATCATTGGATATAAAAGAGGAATCATCATTGGATATAAAAGAGGAAAGGTTTCAAGAGACAAGAAGTTCTAAAAGTTTATCATCAGGACTGATGTTCTTATCTTCCTATGGTACACTACTCCTGGCTCCTGCCAATTGGGCTAGCATAGCACCAAACAAACTATTCCAACAGCTTGCTAGAACAAGAGTTGCCACCAGACTTAAAGCCTTGTTTTTGGAAATTCATTTTGTATATACTGAATTTTTTTTGGAAACTAACTCGAGCCTAAAGTCCTTGTATGTAGCAAAAAAATAAGAGATAAAATGGTAAAAAAAGACAGAAGAAGCTCCTATGGACCTCTTTGGACAATCAAGCAACCTATCCATGCATTTCCATATACTGGCACTGCAATGTGAAGAATAGATGCAGGGGAACAAAATTAAGCTGGAAACAGATGATCATAGAAAACAGATCATGTCCTTCTTGCCAACCTATGAATCCATTCTCTTTTGCTAAGTATCATTTAGCTCCATCAACCCGAGAATTGCCCATCCAATGCCCAAGTTCGGCACTCAAAAGGGGCAACAAGACACAAGTCCTACCATCTACATTCATAAACAAGGACATAGGATTGCCAACGATACCATCCATGATTTTGACTTCATATTTGCAGATCAGCATACCTTTATATTCATGTAAGATACCTTTGATTCTCTTTTAATCTAGAGATTCGTTCTTAACCAACATAATGCAACCGCAAAATCTAACTTTGATTCTTTGGGATCCTTCCTTTCTTCAAACGGAACGAACAGAGATAGAATCAGATCGATTCCCGAAATGCCTTTTTGGATCTTCCTCAATGTCCCGGCTATTCACGGAACGTGAGAAGCAGATGAAGAAATCGAAGAATTTCTTGGGAATCGTACAAGATCAATTCGTTCTTTTTTCTCTGACAGATGGTCAAAACTTCATCTGGGTTCGAATCCTATTGAGAGGTCCACTAGAGATCAGAAATTTTTGAAGAAAAAACAAGATGTTTCTTTTGTCCCTTTCAGGCGATTGGAAAATAAAGAAATGGTTGATTTCTTGTGAACAAGAGGTTAAATTAGGTAAGTGTGAATCTCTTTGCTTACTACAATAAAATCTAACCCCACCAATCCATCTAACATAATATCCGGACAACCACAGTTGAAGAAAATCTTTGATACCTTCAACTAAACCACATTAACGGCGAAGCATCATGTCGCCCACATATTCCCAAAACGCATAAAAAAGAAGACAAAATCATATGCATCCCAAGACAATAATTTACCAGATTAAGATGAAAATGTCGCAGATCTGAAGCAGAAAAGGAAAGCAAGGAGCGGAGCACGAAAAAGGGGAATGACGTAGACCTGTACAGGACGTCGAATGCAACGTAGGCACGGGCGTGGCCGATGTGGCTGAAATCGTAGGGCGTGACGCCGCAGACGTACATTGAGACCTGGCCCTCCACGCGAGTCTTGAACACCTCCTTCTGCTTCGACATCGAATTGAAAAGTATCAATTCGGGATTTTCCATCGTTCGCCCCCCCTTTCGATATCTCTTTTCCCCTTCCCAGAGAGGATCTAAAGACCCTAACTCTCAGAGACGATGACGCCAATAGCGGTGCAGGTGCGGCGGTCGAGCAGTGCAGGTTCGGCGGCGGCGAGAGCGGATGGTGCGGCGCGTGAGAATAGGGTGTAAAGAAGATAGAAATAGGAAATGGGTTAGGGCGAGAAGGTGATATAAAATGGCCGAAATTTTTTTTAGACTTCCATAGTATGCCTGAAAATTAAAATAATTTTATACTTTATAACTCATAAAACTAATATAATTATTTTTGTAGTATGATTTCGAATCAAAATAATCTATTTTTGTTAGAAATAAAATAACTATATTAGATAATAAAGATACAATCAATTGATTATATCTTATTATTCTTTATATATTTTATGATTTATTTTAAATAAGATATGTTTGAATTTTAGAAGAATTATTGTCAAAATTTAGTCACACTTACAAAAAAAAAAAAAAAAAGTAAGTAATCGTAACAATATTCAATGTTAAGATTTTTAAACAGTCATAAATAAAGCTTAAAGTGTAAAACAAATTAAAATGATATTTTAATTTTTTATAACATTTCTATCACTTAATCTCATCGCCTTAACGTTCTATAAATTTGATGAATAATGATAGGTGTATTTGATTAACATATTATAGTACAAAAGATATTCTTGATTTTTTTCTATTCTTGGCTATATTGAAAATCAAATAGATACCTCCAATTTTAAAAACAAATATCGTTACCCTTTTTATTAACATAAGAGGGTCGTTTAACGTCTACAAAATAATACAGATGACCATAATGATGTGAAATCATAATATAAGGGTCACTTATATGAGTTTTGAAGTATAAAATGTGATTTTGAGACATAGTCCGATGGGTCAACAAGAATTTTGACTATATATAATTAATAATTAAAAAAATAATATTATTATTATATTTTAAAAAATTTATATTTATTTTTCATATGTTATTAATTTTTTTCGTCTATAAAATTAAAATTATTACGAAAATTAGAATTAAATATTAATTATAATGAATAATATGTAATTACGTCTAATGACATATGACGCTTCGTTGCTCTTTATAAAAAAAATATTTTCTTTTTGAGATTTTTATGATTTAGGTATTTAACAAAAGATTCTTTCTCTTTAAGAATATACCTTTAAAAAAATCTTTTTTTTAATTTTAATTATTATAATATTTTTATTTAGTTCATAAATAATATTTATAATATTCTATTTAAGCATTGAAAATAGTAAACATTATTAAAAATACGATAAGTGACATCATATTGTGTATTTCTGATTATCAATGTTCATATCTCATTATAATATAAAATATTTAAGGTTAAAAGTTTATTTACTTTATTTATAATATTTTTTAAGTAGATTTTATGATGTTTTTATTGTGATGATCAGATCACTATAATAGGTCAAGAACACTGCACCATAAGATTCTGACAAACGAAAACAATAATTAAAAGGATAATTTGAGTGCTTTAAAAGTTAAAAAATATTATTTGGAAAAAGCAAAATGGGAGATACTGATTACGAAATATTTAAAATAAAAAATATTTTTAAGAAAAATCACCCTTCCATTTTTTTTCTCGCACAAAACCCCCAATTCTATTTTTTTTTTTTTATACCAAGCGCCCATACTTCTTTTTAAAATATCCTCCTACTTTAGTGAAAAGTTTTTATATTAAGCGCCCATATTCTATAATGTCATGTTCTATTATGTTAGATTATGAATTATTTTGGATGAAAATACTCATATCTTAGATATTTTTAATTGGTATTCACTTTTTTTTCCAAATGGTATCATAACTAAAAAAAATCTAGATTGTCCCTATAATTTTTTTCACCTATTGTAGTGTTTTAGTCTCTTATAATTTTTTTGACTCGTTATAGTGCTTAGGCCACCACAAAGAAAAACGCTGTAAAGCGTGTTTGAGATAACTGTAAATACGAAACCAATTATAAACCTAAAAATATGATATTATAATAATATGTGAGTAATAACAATTAACATGGTATGATATAATATCACTTATAGTATTTTTCAATGACATTTATAGTATTTTCAGTTTATTAATAAATTATTATAAATATTGTTAAAAAAATATTATGAACAAGTCAAATAAATTAAAAAAAAATCATGTGAAAACTTGAAGTTTTTGATCTTTTTCTGAAATTTTAAATTACACATGCACATACAAAATGAAATAGAAATGCTGTTCGATTAGCTGACTGAAGTAATATCATATACTCATACTTCAGAAGGTTTTTTTTAAAAAAAAAAAAAAAGAGAAACCAAATACTGTTTTATTATTGTTTTACATTACTTCAAAAAACACAATAAATTTCTTGTTTCCATTATATATACTGTCTGTGAGATTCTTTCTTCTTGATCTTATGACAAAATTAAAGAGACAGAAAATTAATATGTTTTTAAGTACTGCTGCTCAGACCCCACATTGACCAACTGCAATAGCTGGACTGTATTCTATTAGTAGAAATAGTTTAACAACAATAAAACCCTAAGTCCCAAGTGAGTATTTAGATGGGATCTTTTGCCATCTTAAGGAAATAGTTATTAGGTACAATTAAACTGAAACTAAGAACACTAAACGATTTCCACATTGTCTGGCAAAGTAACTCAGAATTATTTCGTGCAGCTACTCGGAACTTTTTATAATCGATCTTTCACGATGTAACCTTTGCCCACAAGTTTTTGCATGTCCAAGCGAACGAGCAACCTGCAGCAGAAGGCACTTAGCCTAGGCCTGACCCTGCTGTTTCTTTACGAGGGGCATCGGCCTTGATACGTGCTGGTCTGAGGATTCGGTCGATGAGTCCATACTCCAGAGCTTCTTTGGCAGTGAAGCGCTTTACTTGACTCAGATCCTTGTGAATCTGCAGAAGCCAAATATTATGTCAATCAAATACAAGTGGAAAAGAAAAACCGGATAACAAACGTTCCCACAAGATTTCTATCTCTGTTCCACAAGCTAATAAAGAAATTTCCTAACGAAAAACAATTGCAGCCAAGTACTTTCAAGTGTGCTTCTAAATGACTGAATTACCATGAAATTACTGGTAATCCAATGCATATCTTCATCATGCCTTTGACCAAATCATGCATCGAGCCTCGGGAATGGTCACCAATTGTTAATGTGTTAACCTGTTCTGGATCTAACCATTTGTTTATGGGTCAGTCATTTTTCGATCAAGGAATTACAAGTCTGATCAGGTGGGATTTATAACAAACTTCTTTTGTTAAAAAATCAACTCGAACTGACGTGACATGGCCCAGAAACAATCTAATCTTAGAAGGTCAAATTCGACCAAAACCAGTTACGTGTTCACTCTATTGAAAGTGGAAATCGATCTGATCTGAAACAACCCTACCAACTCTTAAGTATTCAAGTCCAACAATAGCGAACCACACAACTCAATACATATCAAGGTCAATACGTTCGATAATAATATCTTACATGCATCCTGAAAAGACTTACTGTAAAATTCAAAAGGGAACACATACCTTTTCAACAGGTTGCCCCGTGTGTCTAGCCAATTCTCCGAATAGGTAATCCCTAATTCGGAGGAGTTCATTTGTTTCATTACGAATATCATCAGCCTGCAAAACAAATAACTTTATTATTTATGGTTCTAATTCTGGAGTCGAAAGAATGGAGCTACAGGGCAGAGATCAATTGTCTTTTGCCACATGACATCAATTCTTCTATAAGATTTCAATCCAATAGAAAGAGCAGACAACGCTGACAATAGCATGGATTTAAAACTTAGCACTTTACTGATAGCGTGTTACATCAGTGAATTAACATGCATGATTTGATACTTAAAGACCAGATTGACACGGTGCAATCAGCAACTAGATGTATATAATAAACATGAAACTTGAAAGAATTAGGTGGCTTATCTGTAGATGCAGAACAATTCAGAATCTAAAGATGATTTTCTTGAATCCTGATATTTCAGATAGGAGTCAAATACCAATCTGATCGACATATATTGACCGGTACTTACTAGTCCTACCAAGAACCAATTCTGGACAATATAGGTCAGTGTGTATAAGTTTGTTATACAGTTGTTAATGCTGGTGTATTTTTGTTGTAAAATTTAATTGTTTCTCGTATTGGAGTCAGCAGATTTCTTTGATTGCTGATGTAGATTAAAAGTAAAATGCTTATACCATTGCTTTTCTTGCTTCAGCTTAAGGCAGTGAGTTATTCATATCATTTTGATTGTAGAAATATAATGATTCTTAAATTACCAAAAAATTCATTATGATGTAAAACCTTGCTGGTTAAACATAGAAAATTGTGCTCCATTAAAAGTTGATAAAAGGAATAAAGACCTGGCCACGAGCTGCTCCAGCAGGTGATTGAAGGGCAACACGACAAAGAGGCATACCAACACGGCTACCCTACATAACAACAAAGAAATTGACAATATATAAATAGAAGTTGACAAAAAAACAATTGTGCTGACAGCACAATAGCATCATTTACTCATAGACAAACCAAGAAAACAGCCAAACCTTCTCTCCAGCTGCAAGAAGAAACCCTGCCATGTTAAATGCATAGCCTATACAGTGTGTCGCAACTGGACTTTTTAAGCTTTGCATAGTGTCATATATAGCCATGCTTGGAGTAAGCTGCAAAACAAGAAAGTCATTATGCTAATAAAAATGAAGTGAAGGCGACAACAGTTACATATGTAATTGTGACTAGTTATATCTGATAGACTTGCCAAGGTTGCCACATCAATGTCAGCATAAGCAACATGCTTTGGGCTTTCTGTTTCAGGAAGTGATATGTCGCTAAGAGATATCAGAAGATTGGAGGCTATAATAAAACATGAGAAAGTTTAAATTTTGGCGAATAGAAGAGACTCCAAAGATCCTTATTGCACAAGAATCTACTATACAGCAGACAATATTTGCTGTTAGTTATCTATAAATATGATATTAATGAAGTCATATTAGTCAAGAAACAAGCAAAGAAGCATAAGACTGACAATTTATTACCAACCATGAAAAAAAAGGTAATGGTAGTAAAACGATCTCTTGTTAGATGTTTCTTCATTTTAGCCCAGTTAGCCTTTTTCCTGGCTCCAATGCTAATAACATCAAAGAAAATTTAAAAAGAAGAAACATATGGAACTTAAAGATTTGAAGTCACATTAGTGATAGTATGTTAATAGGTATTTAGGTTTCCACTCTCTCATAGAATCCATGCTGCTAGAAGTTTATTCCAAATAAATGGTCCTTGATGTCTTGAATATGAAACACCAAAACAAAGGAGGATGTAATCAAACCTCGAAGTTAAGACAAATGAGTCCAATGTGTTAACAAAAAAATGATGCATGCACAACATATGAGTTTGATGTGAATTACAATGATGAGACAAACATCTACCATACATCTACCATAAGCTTGGAATGGAATGATTTTAAGATAGGACTTTTTCTAAAATAAAATAGTAATTAAAAGATTTTTACAAGTAAATACCAACATCTTAAATAAAAATTACATTCATCCACCACCAAGACTAACATTAAAACATTATATATATATATATATTCAAACATGTATATTACAAAGTCAATATGTTAGGTGTATATTTCTTGATGCCAAACTACACTGTTTCCAATGGCTCAAGTGAACTTGGATCTAAAGACCACAAAATCCTACTTCTCTTAACCTTGCAATAGAGAGTACATCCTTGTTCAAATTAAAGATATGCAAATTTACATGCGTGTGATATGTATATGTAAAAGTTAATTCAATTGAACATTATAATTCTAAATAAATTAAATAGAGAGCTTTGATTTGGGTATGGTGCATGGTAAAAAAAAAAAGAAACAAAGAATCTATTAAGTACTCACATCTCCACCTGGGCCATTAATGTAAAGGTGTAACTTTTTCGAAGACTCAATGCTGTCAAGATATAACATCGATGCCAGGACTTGGTTGCTGAATTCTTCATCTATATGTTCCCCAATAAAGATAACACGTTCTCGATACTACAATTTAATAAATTAGATTGAATTCATAGTAATACAACAATGGAACTTATTTTGAAGGCAAGTACATTGAAAAAATGAATCAAGATAGACTTGTTCTTCTTACTAGAGCATTCCACAGATCAACCCATTGCCAAGTTCCTTCACCTGGAGTTCTGTATGGCACTCTTGGAGTACCAATGGGCATCATAAATATGCGTCCTTTTGAACCTCTCTTTGCAGGATGCCTAAAGTACATCAGAAAGATACAATAAAGAAAATTGACATGTCAATAACATGTTAAAAAAGAGCTTAAAGTTAAATACATAGCAAAAGAAGATGTAAATTTTTATAGTTATATTAGAATGCAATCAGGCAGCTAGTTATATTAGTTTTGTGGTCATCGGTCATCAAAACTAAACAAAATATAACATGAAACTTCTGAAGCATCAACCAGATCCACTTTAGATACCATTGTGATTCAATTGGATATACTAAATATAGGAAATACATCAAAACTTAACAAAGCTCTAGACAGGAAAGCTTCTTTGTTTTTAATTTGCAAAGCTTTTCCACATTCGTCTCTTCAAAATTCATCGATATGCAAATGCAAATTCATCCCAGCTACAGTTAATGCACTGCTTCTCATTCTTCTTGTTGCCCGAAATTTTCCATCAAAACTTCATAGTATATGTCATAGCAATGAGTTGTATAACAAGACTGTATTAGAACATAGATACTAAAAATCATTCATTTGATAAAATTATCAAAAGAATCATGAATCGTAAAAGATGCCCAACTCGAATGAGTTAAAACGTACATATTATTTCAAAACCACTCATTCCTGTTCAGGACAGACAAAGCTTATGTGAGCCATTTTAAAGAGGAACAATTGTAGCTGAAAATCTACCAATAATCAAACCATTTCAAGTTTTTTTTTTTCTATCTTAAATCTCGCAACTTGGTCTTTTCATAGAAGGTCCTTATGTTACACTTCTCTCAATGCTAATCCACCATTAAGAGTTGAAGTTATCAGACAGCAAAAAGTGGTGAAGACAGGCTGATGACTGTTCTGCCCCCACTTCACTACCAATCCAATGCCCTCTCCATCAGTCCCTCACTTGGCAGGTCAGCTGCGAATACTGCCCCTAAATTACTTCATCAAGAGAGGACTGCGCGCTCCTTTTCTCCATAATAAGTAAAGTGAAATGACCACAAATATGATGTCAATGATGTTACCAGCATTCTTGTCGGTGCCAACCTAACATTGGGAAGCAGCCAGAAGAAGAAAACGAGCCACAAGTTGAATGAACAACTCTTAGTCAATCAATTTACTTAACGTTGCTGAATAACATTTTTATTAACGAAAAAATTAGTAGCAAGGTAAGCGAAATTTGTCTGGGATGAATCAATATGCATCACTACTTTAGTCTAATTTTAATACTAACGCAGCATAAACTTTACTCCCAAGGATAGCATAATGCTCTCAAAAGACAAATTGGAATATATGGGCATAAAACAAGAGTACTAGTGCATAGTAGCTACACAAGTTTATATTAAACATCATGAATGGTAGTGAAAAAATAATAATCACGAGCATAAGGACAGACTTTAAAATCTTTAAGAACAAGAAAAGAATCGGATGCGAATAATGAGCAACGATTACCTAAAAGACAGGCTTTGATGAACCCTACAGTGAAATCCAGCGCTGACATTGGGCGGCCCACACCCAAAAGCACCTGCTTCATCGAATCGAAACCACTGAAAAAGACCAACAGACACAATTCTACACCCAACCATCATTCTAACCCTAACAATTGGGAGAATACGTACTAGATGACTGCGACTTGAGACCGACAAAGCTCTTGCTAGTTAAGCTGCCAGGAATCACAAGAACAAAGGGCAAATAAGAAACCGATTAACAGCAGGGATTAATCAAGACAGACAAATCGAGCACGACTACGACGACCCAAACGTGAGGAGGGATTGGGAGGGGGATTCACCTGAGGGAAGGTTTCGGATCGAGGGCTAGAGGGCGTAGGCTTGTGGATTGCAGGGAGACCGCCATCGATGGTGTTGCTCCCTCGGTCGTGGACGAGGGTTTGGGAGTGGCGAAGAGGCGGACGAAGCGTGGATAGAGAGCGAAAGCTCAACCGGGGGTAACTTCGCGTGGAGGTCGGATCCTCTCCAAGTAGCATGGATCCGGTTCCCTTCCAACGCAGCATTCACCATCCTTCATCCCGTTTGTCCTCACATCACGACCGTCGACTACACTCCGATGCCCGGGAAGATCGAATCACCTGCCGCACAGGATCTGCTTCGGCCCTGTCATCGAAATGGACGGATGCGATTGAAGCAAAAGAAAGATCGACGACAGAGATGCAAAACTGAAAGGGAAAGTGGGAATTAGAGCGTTATTTTTCTGTAATGTTTCAAAAACTCCTACGAATAAAAAATCATTATCTAAAAATATAAATTTATTTTTTATGATTTATTCACTGAAATTTTCTTCGATGCTAATTAGTTTTCTTTATATCATCTTTCACCATTATTAAGAAAGATAATGAACATTAGTTCTCAGCGAAATATGTACTTTCGTACCATCTTTTATTAGTTGGAATATAAATATGAAAAAAATTTGTGTTTATCAAGATTTTTTTTCTCCAAATTGATAAGGATGTCTGTTTAATTGAGTTGTTAGGATTTTGATTAACATGTAATGTGGAAAAATAAGTCTGATGGATATCTATAAATAATAAGAAGATTAACTATTTGTGTTAAAATTGGGAAAATAGAAAAATTCTTCAAACTTATTTAATATTTTGAAGATATATATGGAACATAACAAATAATGTTTATTTATTGTTACATAATTATTTATTTATTTATGTTAAAATTAGTTCATATATTTATAGGTTTAAATGAAGAAACATAATTTAAGGAAAGCTCATTAATGTTTAATTAGGAAAAAAAATAGTGGACTAAGATAGAATTTGTTGTAAGGATTAGCACAAACAAAATGATATAAATTGAAATATATATATAGTATTATGACTATTTTTCCTAGAAAAAATACTTACATGTTGGATATTTTTAAATAGTATATTCAATTTATTTTTTCTTAAATAAAATAGTATCTATAATTCAAAAACTCCTAAAACTCAGGTGCATGGTATAAACCAATTAAATATTAGAGAGAATGACTTTATATAAATATTTAATAAAATATTATAAACATATAAAATGATAAAATATAATTTTAGGTTCATAATTTTTTTAAAATATATATACCTTGAAGAAGCCAACCTCTTCTCTCCTTCTCCTTAGTGATATGTGATACGAAATATCCTGACTCATTCGAAGGGAGCCATCAAATCATCACAGTAAAGTCACCTAAGCATCACCAAGTCAGTTCGTATAGTAATCTTGGGACTGGTCATCGCTACGTCATGCCGTCCAAAAAGTATGATAAGGTGTGACACTCCAAACGATTTCAGCGAACATATCATCGAACCATCCCACCATCCAAGGAACATGACAATGCATGACGTAGCACATACAACATTGACGTCAAGGTATAGTCAAACCATCCCAAGATGCTAGCATGTATTAACGCCCACATACGTTGGCACCGCCAATCATTAAACATCTTCATACGATGACCCCCCCTCGATAGGGGGCATAAAAGTCACATCGACGAACAATATCAAGAGAAAGAAAAACTCACACACACAGATCACACCATGAGGAGGATATCCTCAAGAGCTCGGGCTCTCAGCTGACATAATCATCAGAGGGGCCGAGTCGAATGATCCTCCATCCGGCTCTGTCCTTTTGTGTAGGACACGATCGAAGAGGAGAATGAGACAAGCACCATCCCCGCCTCAAGGAGCTGGTCAGAGACCCCAAAGCTGAGTTATCATCCCGTAGCACCCTCTTCCCAAAATGTTAGAATTGCATGAACGCACTTGTACACTCGGATTGGAGCAAGTTGAGACGCCATCGTGGACTTGACATAAAGAATAAAGAACGACAACAATACGAGTCTCGATTCATAGGGCAATTGAAAACCACAAAAGATTGTTATTGTTGAGGTCTAAGGAAGAAGTTGTTGATCAACAACCCTTAATCTCTTCAATTTTTCTCGGACAAGCGGCTAGAATAGAGAGGACTATTATTAGGATTTGATGAGTTGAAGGGGTTATGCGCCCCCTCTTATCTTATAGATAGAATCATAATCCATAACTAGGTTAGAACTAATGCTTATAGGGGTTGATAGGGACGAATTTGGTGCTGGCCTAGTGGACGCGTCCCGTCCTCAAATATGCTGAGCAAGCCTTTGCTGGTCCAGGCCCGTGTGCGCTAGGCCGCCCGCTTCACAATCTCTTCGGCGCAGAGCGGAGCTGGTCCGGATGAGCGGTGATTCAGGGGTCGGCTCGGGAGTTTTGATGCTGGAGTGGCGAAGCCCGGGTGAAGAAGGGGTCATCCTGTTGGGGTCGGCCGCTGGTTCCTGCAAGGAGGTCGGGTCGGGTAGGTTCCCGACGTGACCCCTCCGATGATCAAGTCAATTTAATAGTCTTTTTTGCGATCCCCCTGCCCTGTGGAGGTGCAGGAGCTTTTATAGTGGGTGCTATGGGTTGTTCGTACCTGACGACCGTACCGCATTCATGGCTCACCATGCTACCGCGCCTCTCGCCATGCCTGCCGTACTGGTGGTGAGGCGTGCGCCTGCAGGTAGGGGTTGCCGACCTTACCTGTGCCAGGTCGGCTGTACGGCACCTGGTGTCCTTCGTACATCCGGTCAACCAGTTACGTTGGTTTGGCCACGTCAGTGGCCTAGCTGTCCTAGGGCGTGATGACTTGGCGGCCAGGTCGGCATTTGCCATATTAGGGGTAAAGCCCTAATTAGGTAGGACTTTTTTTTCCTAGTTGTTTTTATGGACGGCTACATTGCTATCTCTCTTCCTCAATTTGGCCATCTACTTCTGTTTCAATTAAGATTCAATGTATGTATTATAGGTAGATGCTGATTGAATATGACTTCGGGGGTTAGGATTGAGATCAAGTTGAGTTCTATAAATTTGATATTGAATAAAAGTTCGATTAAACTGATTTAAATAAGATCATTGAGCTCATATTCTAGTTTGAGTTTAGTTCCATTGGATCAAAATCAATTTAAAGTTTGATTTGAATTTGGCATAATAATAGTTGATTATGACTCTTGTTGCTGGATTCAGTACCGTGGACGAGGAGCTAGCGCGACATAGTTCAATTCGCATGCATAGGATCGTTCGAACTGGATTATGAGGCTCGATCAAGACGCCAGACTTTGGTCTACCGCAGCTCCTCGGGTCGGGAACTCGGTAAGGACGACTCTGAGTCACGGTTAAGACCTACAGGAAGGCCTTCGTTGGGGTGGTGTGTGCCCGACATGACCCCTCCGGTGGCTTAGTTAGCTCTTCGGGATATGAAAATGAGAAGCTAAAGAGATGGAGTAATCAGAGAATTCTGAGGAAGGGTTTTCGGGGGTTCCCCCCCTCTCGTCGTGGGCTACAACGAGGGTATATATACCTACGGGATAGAAGGAGGCCCTCCATAGGTGTTTAATGGGTGTGATAGTTTTGGCTGACCTGTAGGTACGGCTCAGCATGAGACGTTGTTCTCGTCAATTTTTCGAGGTCTCGTTCGGCAAGGTCGTCGATCGTCGATACGATGCTCTAAGCAAGCGACGTTTGCGTAAAAGGACTATTTGCGCTTGTCGAGGTGGCTTCCAATGCGGCACGAGTTCCCCGGAGAGCCAACATGATGTGGTTGGCTGATGCATTGAGTGGTCCTCAAACTGACGTGGTTGGGCTTGGCCGACGGGCCCAATATTTACCCTATCAACTCTCGACACATTATATATATATTTTTAAAATATAAAAAAATATTATTCATTAAGAAACTTGTTGTTCTCTCACTAAAATTATTTCCACCATTCCATCAAGCATGAACCGTGGTGACACCCTTAAGCATGAACGAAATCAAGTAATAAATTGAAACATACCTAACCATTAATCTATCCAACACCAACCCAATGTTGCTGGCAATCGAATCGAGCATGGAAGATGATGGAAGCTATTCGTCTGCCGTCTCATTGGAATTCCTACACTTTCTTGTCTGCCATTTGCATGTAAAGTAGAAGAAGAAGAAGAAGAAGAAGAAGAAGAAGAAAAGAAAAGTTGCACTTCTCTAACAAAAAGGAGTTATATTTTAGGTTTAACAATTCCTCTTCTGCAAGATATGTTACATTATGTGTTCTTCTTAACCCTTCACCAAGAACCTTTGCACTTAATATAATCCTGAGGAAAGCATCAACACTCTTTAACTAATGATGCAAGTCATATGTCCCTTACACCTTCTGACCTAAACCAATGACATTTTTATTATTGGTATCCTCTTCAACCTCCACTTATGTCATGCATCCCATAAATTAATTAGGGGTTTTACATGTATAATATTTATATTTATATTAATAAGGTAACAAATTCCATATAGAAAACCCTAAGTGAATCAGTTATAATTACTATTAATATTAATATTTTAATTATAATTACATAAACAATATTTAAAATACTCTTGATATCCTAAGCATCATGATTAAATTTGATATAACAAACTAGAGCTTCTTCAACTGTTAGGGGTATATATATATATATATATATATATATATATATATATATATATATATATATATATATATATATATATATATGCTGAATTTAAATTTATACAATTAAATATACGTGTAATTAATTAATTAATTAATACTTGCCTACAAAGTCCCTCAGATTAAATCACACAAGTACTTCCTTCACCTGATCGTTACGTACCACTTTGTCTACTTGTCCGTTAATTGGTTCTATTTTGACTTTCCTTGGGGGCCCCACATTTGTATCAAAGGTAAAACTGTTGGGCGGGTTATTGACGGTGGGGATACGGATGAAACGTAACAATCACGTGATGAGGTCACGTGATAGGTTTCCTCAACACCGCCCGTTTGTTTTTAACCACAGGAAATACCCGACATCAGAGAGGGAGCAGAATGGGTCCTCGTGGGGGCCCATACGTAGTCCAATCATAGGGCAGATGTGCGAGTAGGTAATGTAAATTAGGTAGAGAAAGCATTGGCTCTTTTCGTGATGCCCAAGAAAGGAAGGAGGGAAAGGCCACGAGAAAACCATCGAATGTTTCTCGATCCCACTTGAGGAATCCGACGGCCGCGATTGGTTTTCCACGACCACGGCTTTCTCCGCCCTATAAATACACCACAGAACACACTTCAACCTCATTTGGTGGTGCCGAGGTAGTCGAGTTCTTTAGTCCGGTTGTTGAGAGAGGTATGGCGGCGATCGCTAGCGTCAAGGCCCGTCAGATCTTTGATAGCCGTGGCAATCCCACCGTTGAGGTGATTCTTCCATTGAATCGACCTTTTTTTGGTAGATCTGGCAATTACTAGTTCAAAACGTTGATCCAGATGATGAACGCTTGTGCTGGTTGATCACCCTGATCCTCCGGCATTAGGGTTTGTCTCTCTTGGATAACGATTTAGTTTGCTTTTCATGTAATATTTGGTCAGTTGATACATGATGGAAGGATGTAGTCTCTGAATACATATATGATTGGTGTCAGGTGGATGTTTGCCTAACTGATGGGACGTGCGAAAGGGCCGCTGTCCCCAGCGGTGCTTCAACAGGTAAAAGATCACGCTACAATGTTGTTTCTATATCTGGGTTCGTCGCATCTTGTTATGATCTATCACATGTTGAGCTTGAAATGCTTGCTTCGTGGATGATCCAATTTTTGGTGCAATATATGTATGTTGTATGAAAACTTGGTATATGATTAATTTTCATGTAGCCAGCACCAAATAGTTTCGGGGATTATGCCTTGTTTTTCTTGCTCTACTAATTTCCAAGCTGTCGTGGGATAAAAAAAAATGATTCTGACTTGGTTGCCGGTTCTCCCTCCCATTATCTATCAGTATAAACTTCATTTCTTTTCTTTTCTTTCTCTTGCCTTTTTAATAAGCCATCAAGTAATGCTATTGGCTTTCTGATGCGGGCAAATATGTGAATGAAGATTTGTAAACTGTTGTTCTTTTGTGAGTTTTTTAAATTGCAAAGAGGACTTCTTTTTTATGAGAGTACGACTTCGATCCATCATAATGGAAGTTGGTTCCGTCCAGGCTTACATAATTTGACATATGCGAGCAAGTGGTTACATGAACTCAACATGGAGAATGTTATGCAACGAGATTACAAGCAAAAACTAACTTCAAAATAATGACACCCTTTTAGAGTGTTCGTGCCATTGCTTTTGTTACAATGAAAATACAGCTTATTTAATTTTCTTTCCATGGTAATACCACTTAGTTGCATTTACATTGTTAATTCCTATTGTATGCTAACTTTCAGCTTTACCTTATTGGTTGTTTAGGTGTATATGAAGCTCTAGAATTAAGAGATGGGGGATCAGATTATCTTGGGAAGGGTGTCCTCAAGGTCGAGTACCTATCTTTACTATTCTAGCTTATTTGTTTAACTACCTTTTTAAACATTTCTTGTGTTGGCTTCTTACCAAAGTGTTCCCTGTGTTTCGCTTCTTGTCAGAGCAAATATCTAGACTAGCCAAACAATGATAGACAGAAGAAACTCACACTTTTTGAATTGTCTGATATTCCTAGATGGGAGATAAAAAAATCAATTTGGACTAGCCAGTAAACTGATGATTTGAAATAACTAGGCTCAAGTTAACTATTTGTGAATTGTCCATGAGCAAGTTGTGGTTCTCCACTGAAAATTTAATATTTATTGCATCAAATATAATAGTTATTGGATATTACACTCGCAATATATGTAGGAAACAAGATGGATGGAAATTTTGATCAACATGAGCCTAGATCATGTAACTTTTGAACATCTGAAACACTTGAAATGCATGCATAAAGGTCATATATCTTTTTGTTCTTTTGTCTTGCAGCATTTCTGTTGTTAAAGCATTTATTGAGTTTTCAATCTAACTTACGAACATTGTTGAGTGAATCTTCTACCTAGAACTTTGGTGGGCATTGATTGGCCATTCTGTCATATTGAAATTGACTAACTTTTTTTTAAAAGGCAGAGCTTCATCTCTTCTAAAGTGACAAGTAGATGTTGATTCTAAGAGATGATTCATGATCTTACATCTTCCCACTCTGTAATTAAGTTGACTTCTAGCTGAGTATCTTATATGTATTTTGTTTTCATATGCTAATTTTTAATGGTTTATTACTTTTCTACATCTATTGTCAGTATGATACTTCAGAACTATTCCCTAAGTATCAGTTTACATTGTAAACTTTGATTGTACTCCAATATAGTTCCTGCATTATGGACTGATTCTGAATTGCCTGCGAAAGATGTCTGCTTTGTATTCTTTTCTCCGAACGTCCTTATGCATTTTAGTTATCAGATGTAACTGAACTGTTATTATTATTATTATTTTTCAGTGTGGTGGGGAGTCTTTAAAATTTGTTCTTTAAATTGAAGATTTTGAATATATCAAGTGATAATTTTTGAAGGTTCTCTGTTAAATAATTAACTTGAAATGATTTAACTGATTATATTTCTTGCATTTTCTGATTTAGGCTGTTGCAAATGTTAATGCTATCATAGGACCTGCTCTTATTGGCAAGGTGAGTGCTACGTGATTTTACATGACACCTACCTAGGATTCAGTCTTGGAAAGTAGTAGTTAACTTTGTAAACTATTAAAAAAATTGACCCCTGCTATTTGTCTTGCAGGATCCAACAGAACAGGTTGAGATTGATAATTTCATGGTCCAACAGCTTGATGGAACCTCCAATGAGTGGGGTTGGTGCAAACAAAAGGTACGATTACAATTTGTTATTAACTTTACTATTTTTGCAATAGTGCTGCAACCGGATGCACTATTTTGCTTTAATTCACATTCTGACTATACTTCCGGTTGCATATTGCAGCTAGGGGCAAATGCTATACTGGCTGTTTCTCTTGCTGTGTGCAAAGCTGGAGCCAGTGTGAAGAAGATACCTCTTTACCAGGTTTGTGAAACCTAGTTTCATCGTTCTCGATCAACTGATGTCCATTTCTAATATATGCTATTATATTATTTCAGCATATTGCTAATCTTGCTGGAAACAAGACCTTGGTGTTGCCTGTACCAGCCTTTAATGTTATTAATGGTGGATCACATGCTGGAAATAAGCTTGCCATGCAGGTAATGCTCCATTGCCATTTGTTGTTGAGTAAACAAACAGTCCTCTTTTTTCTCATTCTTGGCTTCTTTCAGGAGTTTATGATTCTTCCTGTTGGGGCATCCTCATTTAAAGAGGCCATGAAAATGGGCGTGGAAGTTTATCATAATTTGAAGGTAAAGACTTTATCGATTTCCTAGTCTTTGATTTTGCTTTTCTTTCTAAGTGCATCATTATTTGTTTTCTTGTTTTTCAGGGCGTAATCAAGAAAAAGTATGGACAGGATGCTACTAATGTTGGTGATGAAGGCGGTTTCGCTCCAAACATTCAGGTGGGTTCCCATTATCAGTGGAAATTATTATGTCTATTGCAAGTTGGCCTTCTTTGGTTGTGCCCAGGTTCATTACCTAAACTCTGAAACAAGAACCGTTATCGAACAAATTTCAGTATGCAATTTTGACTTTGCTTTAGACCCTTGTAGTTCCTAAAATGTCACGGAACGTTAAGAGTATTTAAGCACCTTCAAATGCCTGAGGACTTCAAATCGTACTTCAAATCGTTTTATTAGCTGACTTACATCTTTTGCTTTGTACTGCTACCATATCATAGGTAGAGTAGGAAATATCACACTCAGTAGAATTACTAGTTTTGGAAGGATTAAGGTTCTGTGTTCCATCCTAGTGCTTGCTGGTTATTCTCCCATTATGTACTTTGATATAAACTGCAGACACTGCTGCATTGTTATAGACTTTACAATCTTTGTATTAAACACTCCTATACCACTGACATGATTAACTGGCATGGATAGAACCATTATAAAACAATATATCATTTCAGATAACAAACTTGCTCTTTATAAGTGCAATATCCATACTGCACTACATTTGTTTTCTAGCTTCTAATTTCCTTTGTACACAAATATTCATGTTGTTTTTTCCTCCCTCTCTTCTATTGCTGTTTGCTGTTAGGATATGAATCTAATTGATCCTTGGATAACATGTGCTGTCATCACTGGAACTTGTCAGTCTAAAGTAATTGAATTTTGATCAACTTCTTTAATGGTTCTGGACATATGTCTGTGACCTCCTGAACTTAACAGGAAAACAAAGAAGGTCTTGAACTTTTGAAGACAGCTATAGCGAAAGCTGGATACACCGGCAAGGTAAAATAAGTATATTTATTTCCATGCAGTTCTTGATTTTTCTCAGCCTCAATGAAACACTTTGCTTGGGGATTTCAGGTTGTTATTGGAATGGATGTTGCTGCCTCAGAATTTTATAATGACGGTGATAAGACTTATGACCTTAACTTCAAAGAGGAGGTAATATCTAGTTATTGTTTCTGAAAGATCTCTACTAAATTTAAATTGGTATTTGTGATGAGATGGCTACATGGACCTTGTCTTGCTGTGTTTTATATTTTTATTCTAAGGTTTAGAGTGATTTGTTATTAGATTTTCTGAACACCACTGTGCCTCCAGTAGTACCAACTAAAGGCTACTTACTGAGTTGAGAAATTCCCTGGTTCTTTTCACTGCAGAACAATGATGGTTCACAAAAAATATCAGGCGACAAATTGAAAGATGTCTACAAGTCATTTGTATCCGAATATCCAATTGTGTCCATCGAAGATCCATTTGATCAAGATGATTGGACCCATTATGCCAAGATGACCGAAGAGATTGGGCAGCAGGTCCAGATTGTAGGGGATGATCTTCTTGTTACAAACCCCACGGTAAATATTGATTGATTGATCAGTGATGCAGGTTGCAGCTCTAAAGATTGTGATTATGACCCTTTCCTTTTGATCAAACTGTTTCAGAGGGTGGCAAAGGCAATCGATGAGAAGTCATGCAATGCCCTTCTCTTGAAGGTAGTATTGAAGTCCTTGTCTTTTACAAAAGCATATTATCAAATCTCCATCCTCTGTATGTGGTGACAGTTGTTTAGGGATCTACTTCTTTGAGATTTATCTTGTGCCAAGTCATAGTTATATTTATTGTGATACCCATAATTCTCAGGGTTTTTTTTTGTTTTAGTCCACTGTTCATGAGGTTAATCCCTGTTGTGGACAGGTTAATCAAATAGGAAGTGTTACGGAGAGTATAGAAGCTGTGAGAATGTCTAAGCGTGCTGGCTGGGGTGTTATGGCAAGCCATCGAAGGTACGACATGTGATGCATGCATGCTATTGTTTGTGGTTTTGATGTAACTTCTCTTCTACCTACTTCAGTGGTGAAACCGAGGATACCTTTATCGCGGATCTCTCCGTCGGTTTAGCAACTGTAAGTTTCTGTTTATTGGTGCAACCTCCATTGTTTCTTGTTTTTGTTGTGTATCATCCAAACGCCTGCAATATTTAAGCCTGCGGACAATAGTCCCCTACTAAACTTAATCTCCTACCCTAACAGGGACAGATCAAGACAGGTGCTCCATGCCGCTCCGAGCGCCTTGCCAAGTATAACCAGGCAAGTCACTTGTATGATGTGTGCAAATTTAAGTTTGTTTTGCTGCATCTTTTTTTTCTTAGTCCAAGCATGAGCATAATGTATGTATGTATGTTTAAACATCTTTCTCGTCAATAGTTTACCTAGTTATTAAAAGTTGCTGGGTTGGTATGATAGCTAGAGAAGACCACTAGAGATGCCAGGAACGAAAACCATGTAGTTAGTTAGTAAGATATTACTATTAATCCTGATATTGTTACTTGCTCTTTCTATGAAACAAATTTGTCTAACATCATTATCAAAATCCTTCGGCACATGTCAGAATTTATTACAAGTTTGTATCACGGAAGATACTGAAACATGAACATAGACACAGCCTCACCGTGGTAAGATTATGGTTTGGTCCCAAGTATTTGAACAGTGTTTTGTTGGGATGCAGCTGCTTAGGATTGAAGAGGAGCTCGGCGACGCTGCAGTCTATGCCGGCGTCAAATTTAGGGCACCCGTGGAGCCTTATTAGATGGAGATGAGCTGCTAAACTAAGACACTCGTTGCTGAGTTGTATGATTTTGGTATGTCCCCTCTTTGGGTGGGTGGGTGGGTCTGAAGCATGTCATCTGTGTTTTAGCAGTTGGCTTATTAAGTGAATTGTTTCGGTATGTGGTCAACAATGACAGCGTTATTGTGGTTGTGACTGTTTAAGTTTGTAGAAATCTCTGTGTCCCAAGAGATTGATTACGTGTTATTTATCAAGTCATTTCCCTTTTACCGTGCTTGCATATTGGTGGCATTTGTGATTTGTTTGATTCACTCGAGTCAAACTTTTATCCAATTTATTATATCATCACAATCCAATAACTTCATATGTTATTGGCTACGCTCAACATTTATTATCTCTGATCATTAGCAACGTGGGATTAAAATTTAGTCGGAATCTTTTTCCTATAACAATAGGAGTAGCTTTTAGCATCTACATGAATGTGGTGACAACAATATCACTTTTTAGTAATTAGATTTCTTATTAAGAATAATAAATAAAAAAATCACTTGAGCTAACCTAAACCTCAGATATAAAGTTTTTTTTTTTTTCAAAGTATCTCTGGCCCTAAATAGGAAAAGAATAACTAAAATTAGTCATCCACTTTTAATGATAAAAAAAGCTCCATAGTTCCATGTAGAAATTTCAAACTAACAAAGACCATATAGTTCCCCAAAGTGGGAAGCCAATTGATCAAAGTTTCCGTCGTCAAAAGTTGGTTACTACTAACCATCAATTCCATATGCACAAAAAAGTGTCTCTAACATTGCAGAAGACAATGATATGAACACACCACACCACCACCGCTACTATCTTTCTGCTTCTCCCTCCCACAGTAACATATATTCCAATTGCTTCACTATATCCTTTTTCCCTCCCACCATCTGTTATGTACAGATCCAATTTGGAGGCAATTGAACCAGAGAGTTTAGCGTCTATACACAGACGCACAGGTAGAACTCAAGAACAGGACTTGATCAACCCCAGATTGTACAGGTTTCTCCTGAACAGATTTCCCAGGTAGAACAGTCCAATGCCAACGCCGCCACCACCCTGGTCGTCGTCCGCAGCGGCCGCCTTGCGCCGGAACTGCGGCCGCAGCTCCTCCTTCACCGTAAGGCAATCCGGGCCGATCCTCAGCCGGACGGCGTCGATCGCCTTGGGATCCGCCGGTCGCCCGGCGGCGTCGGTCACGTAGAACACGTTGGAGGCCATGTCGCCCTTCGTCGAGACCTCGGCTCTCGTGACCAACAGGCTGTTCTCTCGGAACGTCCGTGTCACCTCCGAGAGGAGCCCTGGCTTGTCCTCGATGCGGAGCTCTAATCTTACCCCCTGGAATCGATTACAGGGACAATATCTGAACAAGAATGCTTCTTCCATGGAGGAATTATTAATTGGAAACTTTTTTGCCGTTGATTACCTCTGATGATCTCCTCTCGATTGCTGCTTGCAAGCATTGGATAACCCTTTGTCTCTCTGCTTCCGAGCTGACGGGGCTGCCATCTTTGTGCCTCACGTAGAACTCCTGAATTTTGATCCAACAGATCGATAAATTAGGCGCAACTTTTTTCTTGCATTTGGTGAATCTTGACGAGGAAAAGGTCAAACCTGATGAGCTAAATCGCCGTCGGTGTCGATGGTGCCGTGGAACACGACGTATTCCATGTCCGTGAGAGTGCACACGATGTCGAACAACAGCTTGGGGCGGTCGCGGCACTGTACGGTGACGACGGAGTACCCCCTTTCGACCCAGTTTTGGACCGAGACGGAGGGTGGCGATGGAGACGTCCGATCGTAGTCGCGGTCCGCGAACATCATCTGGTGGAGGCGGCGGTCGGTGTGGGCGACGGCCATGGATGAGACAGCGGTTCGGGCGCCGCAGACGCCGTGGTCGCACTTGAGGACGTGGCGGAGGCGGGACTCGATGTGGTGGATCCGCCGCGCGTCGGCGTCGGTGGGGGAGCCGGAGCGCTCGTCCTTGACGGAGACGAGGCACGCCATTCTGCCGTTGTGGGTCCACACCTTGGCCTCCACCACTCCGCACCCGAGATCGGCGAGCACGGCGAAAACCTCGGAGAGGAGACCCGGGCGGTCGGCGCCGGTGAGCTCCAGGGTGGCGAGGCCCTCCTCGGCGCAGGACCGGCGGAGCCCATGGTCCTCCGTGTCCAAAGACTGCGTTTATATCAGTGGGTGAGCAAATGCCGAACCAAAAGGGCGAATCTTTGGCGTCAATCACGCAAGACAGAGATGGATCGGCACCTGTTCGATGTAGGAGATGACGCTGTCGTCGGCGAGCTTGCGGCCAAACTGGTCGGTGACGTGGAAGACGTCCATGAACCAGCGGCCGTCCGAGGAGATGTAGGCCTTCTTGACGGAAAGATTCAGGTCGGTGAGGACCTGGACGGCCTCGAGGAGGATTCCATGCTTCCTGGCGCTGTCCACCTTTGGGTTGATTGCCATAACACCCGTCAAGTAGAGCTCTGTTACTCTTTCCGCTCCATAGAACAGATCAAAAAAAAAAAAAAATTGACGGCTTTGAACGAAAACTTTCTTTTGGCTTACCTTGACGAGAGTCGCGGTGGGGCAGACGGCATTGTCGATGACAACCCTGCAACAGAGAGCCAGAAAACAGAGGAACGTCAGGCAGAGCTTCTGAAGAAGGAAGAAGATGGAAAGCTCTCAATACCGTCAGAACAAAATCAACGGATCTGAAGCGGCAACCCAAAACCCAACCAAAGCAGAGCTCACAAATCACCTCGGGTTGTTCATCCGAATGACGAGCTTCTCGTACTCATTCAAGTACGCAGGCCATTCCATCTCCGCCGCTTTCTCTGCGCCTCCTCTCTCCATTCCGGCTGAGCGCCTCCAGAGCTCTTCTCCCTCACCCACAGCCCTTCCTGATCTTTGATGTCCTCCTCCCACAGCAATGCCGCGGCAGCAAAGGCAACTCAAAGATCCGCCTTCTCTTACTCGCCTACGATTGCTTTGGTCCAAACCTCGCTCTTTCCTGCAACCAATCGCCCCCTTCTCTCTCTCTCTTTCTCCACTTCAAGAAACGGCAGCGGAGGCGGACGGCTGTGCGCGCAGCGGCATATTTAAAGCGGGAACCCGCGGCGGGTCACGGCAAACCAGAAAGGTCCTCGCAACCCATCCACCCCCGACCTCACCCGCCGCTGGGGCCCACGCCGCGACATGTCGACGGGATCCTCGCTTTCCTTGGGGACAAGACTGTGTCGGCCGCTCGCGTGCCGATACCACCGGTGGGGGACGACGTGGTCGAACGTGGGTTGCCGCTCGCCCCCCAAATCTTAGAATGCTGCGGCCATCACTCTCTCTCTATCTATGGTAGGATGTTAAGGTTTACCACAAATCTATGCCGAGGAAACCAGTAGATTCTACTGTTGCATATTTGTAGGTTAAATTGGATGAGATGCAGGCATCCCAACACAACTCACTCACTCTGCATGCTTTTTGATGGCTAACAGTGATCAAGTCAGTAGAAGCGAGACAAAACAATGATTAGATCATCCGCATGCGCGTTGAACAACAACAGCTGCCACCGGCGACCGGAGAAAGCATGCAAACTGTCATCGACGAGCGTCATCGCAAGGTCATGCCACCCCACAACTTCTCCATCATCTCCTACCACCGTCGCCAACTCAGACTTCTCTAACCATTAGTTAGACCAACACAACATAGAGCTATGATATCACATCGGCTTATGTAACCTAGTTTGCCGTGGACGTAATGCATGATTCCATGTGTTTCCCGCATGACCTCGCCATGTCGGAGACGCAGCTATTCCATGCCTTCGTCGTGCGCCACACCTTGTCGGCAATGATGTGTAGAGAGAGAGAGAGAGAAAGAGAGAGAGTATGATCGGTCAACCCCTGGGCGACGTGCTGAAACTTGCCTGCTAACTCTCACTGCCTGCATCAAAAGTCAACCGTCACAGATCAAGCTGTTCCTCAAAAGTCAGCGCATAGATTACGAGTCGTCCTTATTTCTAATGTGTAGATAAGATACTTAGCCTGGAGATGTGTGTTGTGGTCAAACATGTTCCAAAACATTGGCTCATTTCACATGATTCATGCCCTTCTGCGATGATCATACAACCTAATTCAATCTCAAAATAACATTAATATATTAAAAAATAATTTGTTAGTGTACCCTTAAATCATTACACTCATCGGTAATCTACTGTAAAATAATTTCATATTTCCCATCTCAACAGGATCAATCACAAAAGGGGCTAATTACAAATTATTTCTATAATTAGTTTTTTTAGCATATTAATCTCTATTATTTTTAAAAATGATAATGAGATCTTTATATTGTTGAAATCCTTAAATAGAGTTAAAAAGATAATTTTATAGAATTAAAAATCAATAGATAAAAAAAAAAATTTAGTGACATGAAGTGTGGAGTTGTCTATTACTGCGACCAAATCTATCCCGAGATCGTGTCAGCAAAACCCTACCGATAAAGTCGGAAGTCAAACGAAAGTGGGGGGGGAGGGGGAATGGCGGGAAACGAAGGAAAGCGGCGGCGGCGGGCGTGTTCCCGCCAACCAAGTCTGCAGCTCGCCACGTCAGAAACGGTAGTGTACTGCGTCCCAGCTCAATAAAAGAAGAGAAAGCTGCCGAGGAGGCGGCGAGCAAATCGATGGCTTTGAATCCTTTTCTTGTCTCTCTTTTGTATTTGTATTGATCCAATGAACGCGTGAGGAGACAGCTACCGGACACGGAGGGAGGCGTTGTCTTAATTGCCGTGTCACAGTCGCGGCAAACCAGAGGAGGTGCGCGGTCGCTGCCATTTGATGAACACAAGCTTTTCGCCACAATGCCGCATAGGGTTGCTGCTCGACTTCAAACCATCAGCATCGAACCCGAGTGAAATGACGGAAGAAAACTACAGTGTATTTATATTCAATCGTTCTTGTTTTCCTTCCCATTTGATCTGTTCATAGTTACCAAAAGTTGGATTTTTTTATTTCCCCCCCTTAAATTATGTTGTTTCCCTGAGATTTATACGGCGAGTGGTCCTGCTTTCAAATCTGGAGTTTCTCGAGGTCAGAGAAACAATGAAGCACGTACATGTCCCCAAATTGCGGATTTTGTGCTGCCAAAAGATAACCATAACATAAATATCAGA
The DNA here is from genome assembly GCA_029747655.1 of Ensete ventricosum. Classification (NCBI taxonomy): domain Eukaryota; kingdom Viridiplantae; phylum Streptophyta; class Magnoliopsida; order Zingiberales; family Musaceae; genus Ensete; species Ensete ventricosum. The sequence goes on from JAQQAF010000003.1 coordinate 2,615,306, forward strand.
TCTTTGTTTTGTTTTTTGATCTTCTTAGCAGGCACGAGATGATGAGCGATCAGAGTGAGAAGAAGACCTCCTTCTCCTTGGAGAAGGTGTCACGATTCAAAATAGTGGTGGAGCCTTTTCTGGAACCCTTTCTTCCACAACAAGACCCTCGGTTGCAGGAGCCGATGCTCCCCTGCGCATGCCATCATCTGCATGAGCCATGGGCAGCTGCTTGGTTGTCCCAGTAAGTCCTCATCAATGGCGAACCAGCAGACCCGGGTTTTCCGGTGCCACCGGATCATCATCTCTGCTGCCAAAGGAGATGATGGTAGCTTCGGAGGAACAGCATGTTGAAGGGAGGCAATGGTGACTCCATGAATTCGAGGAGGATGTTCTTGGTAGAAACCAACCCATGACTTGTCTTCCATCTTCAAACTTAGATTCCCCCAACAACAGTACAATAAATCTTGTCATGCATTTTGCATCAGCAGCAGTGGTCGTATGGCTCCTGCCAATCACATGAGAGCTGCGTCTCATCATCAGTTCTTGGATACTGCTGTGTTGGGTCCATATGGGAGACTGGTATTAATGCTCACTACAGTTTTGATCAATTATTATTCTTCCAAGCTGGATAACGCAGTGTTGGGCTGCACTCTGTTCTTTAGGATCACGAGATTTCAGTGTCTCAGCCTCACAAGAAATTAAATGTGATGATGAAGAGTTCTGCCGCAGTCATAATGAAAGCTAGCGGAGAGTCATTGCAAGAACTGATAGGGATCACAGCACAGGATTGTTCAGGACCACTGCATCCAGGCACACAACTCTGCTGCTGGATGTGCCATGGCACACTGGCCCTTAAACCTTTGTGATCTCGAGCAGTCATAGCTCCATCTGCATCGGCCATCACTGTGGTTCTCATCAAAACCCAGCATGCTAGACTTTTACTGAGGTCAATGTTAGCATCACGGCGGGGTGGATGTGGAGATCAGTGGCCACAGTAGGAGTCGCCGGAGGTGACGAAGCCGTGGAGATGTGATGTGTTTGGGTGCCAGGCTTCTTCTGACAGCAAGCAGCTGGTTTCATGCGCCTGTTTGGGGACCTCCGATGAGGTATGCGTTACAGCGGTGGTGGCTCCACCGCGAGGCTTAAACCTGGATAAAGTTATCAGCTTGTGATAGATGAAGAATACACGGCGTCTTCCTTGGTCCACCGGAGTCCACCATGCACGGGTTTCAAAGCAGGGATACGAATAGCAGAAGAATACAGGGTTTTGGGTCAGCAGACGGGCCTAATTGGACCGGACAACATTGACCGGCCTTTGGCCCATTACGTTACCTCAGTTTCAAATCAAAAGGGCCTTTTTATGATGAATCATTTTATCTTGTTTGACCAGGTCAAATTTCCATTGTGGAGATGTTGTCTCTGTGAGCCATCATTGCACACTGTTCATGGTCAAATGGGTGTTCCATACTCTTACTAACAGGAAAGAGGAGCAAAAAAAAAAAAAAAAACCTGGATTATTTTTAAAAGCTACCAAACAAAGATTAGGTTGATAAAAAGAAAATAAAAATGTTTCTTTTTAATATATATCTTTTTTGTTCTGAAAAAAAACAGGTTGGTGTTTTTTGACATACTTCAAATGACGACAATAGAAAGTTTTAATGGTCTTTTAGTGTATAAAAATCATCAGACATTTATGGGTGGGCATGAATGCAGCATGCTAACGCTGTACGAACGGATGGCGATGCCACTTCGCCTGGGATGAGGAGTGCAAGCAGGTGCGGGAAGAAGAAGAAGAAGAAGAAGACAGCAGACGAGGCCAAAGCAATCGCCATCACTCACATGAACGCTCTCTCTTGGTGGTCGGCCTTGCCGGCATTACCCAATAAAATAGTCCCCAAGATGCTCGCTGCCATGAGCATTAGTTTAGGCTCAGTGCAAGTCCTCTCATGGAGGATGAACAGCACCTATCATCGCTTACTATTGGCTCAAAGAATGGACTCCCATGAAAGCAAAAGCTTAGGTTTTTTATTTTTTATTACCGACGGCCGTGCAGTCGTTAGTGCCGGTCACATGGACGTGGATGGAGATGTTAACCATCAGTAGGCGAAGAGCATTATAATATACATGAACGAAGAGGGGAGGGAGGAATGAATCACAAGCTGATGACTTCGGAGGTCACAACTTCTCTGCTCATAAATGCTACAGGCCGCAGCAGTGTGGAGTCTTTCTGATGAGTTCCATCTGCTGGGATGTAATCGAAGAATGCCACACCTAAAGCACACATGCACATCGTTCCTTCTCTCAAACAAGTTGTAGTTTATCCCAGTTCCAGCAAGCACAGAGAGCGAGAGAGAGAGAGAGAGGGCGGAGCAGCAATGTGATGCAGTTTCTGAGGCGGCCATGCCGACGAGTCCTCGAGAGAGAGTGCCTCGTTATGTACACGACAGAGGGGCATCTGCATATGGGCGTGTGCGATCACTGGCAGTCTCCGTCGTGATGGAGCTTCTCGGGGAACACGAAGAGGCCGATGCTGCTACGCCAATGGCTCGTGGCCTGCTGCTGTCAGCACGGAGCTCTTCGTTCTTGGAGCTTGCAGCACGCAGGCCCTCTCGTCATCACCACCACCCCCCCTCGATCCCTTCCCCACTGGTCAAATGGATCCACAGGCAAAGCACACCTTTTTTTTTTTTTAATCTAATACCCAAAGTGTACCACCTTTTAGTGTCACTGAAAATTAAAAAACAACATGTTCTAATAATATTTTCATACTATATTACAGTATTATTGAAAATTTATAAACAAAAACTATATAAAAATCCGGTAAAATAATATTCTTATATTACGTTACGATATTTTTTTGGTATTATTAATAGTAAAATGGATTCACAGAAAAAGAAAATAGATATTAGATTAAAAGAAAAGACACTTTGAGAATCAAGATAGCTTCTCGAGAAAAAAAAAACCTCAAAAGCGAGGTTTTATATTAAAAAAAAGATAAAAGAAACATATAATACGATGAAAAAGAATTAGAATTTCCTAAGGAGAAAGTTTTCAGATTAAAAATACAAAAATAATCATCAGATTATTATATACTCGTTCCAAGATGGAGGGGGAATTTATCGTCGACGGCGCCGGTGGAGAAGTGGTGGGCAGTAGTCTCCTCCTCCTCCTCCTCCTCCTCCTCCTCCATCATCCGCACAAGCTTCAAGAACTTTGAAAGCTTCAAAATTGCTAATCTGTCGTATACTTGAGAGGAGGCCCCCATTAAACTTTTGACGAGGTCGTGGCACTGCGTCAAACTTCGAACCTTTCTCTTCTTCCTCAGCTGCCACTCTCATGTTTTTTTATTACTCCTTTGCTTTGCATGTTGTGTTTGCCCTCTCTCGGAGATCTTTGTGTTTGACATGTAATATAATGATTTATTTACGATACGAAAAAAATGATGTGATCGACGTGTCGACACTATATCCGTAACATATCAACTCGATCATATCGCGATCGACGTAATTGACTATCGAACCTCGATACCTCATCACAACGTGATCAACACGACGGAGTCACCTGACCGACACCTCATTATCGCATGGGCACTCCAAATAGTAAAACTAGATGGTGGTCAGATTTTTTTACCCCCAACGATCACACAAACCGTACGGTAGACGAACATAACGACTTCGAGCATCACTATAAAAGGAGATTCATAGGTACACCTCAGATCATCAAACACCTAACTTGATCGACTTATCTATTGATTTAGGTATCGAAATGACATTGTCGAGAGTACCCCGATATAGTTTCATAGAATTTGGGACCAATTGTTGCAGATGAGTTTATCTTGAGATCGGATTGAAAAAGAAACTAGGGTTGGTTCTAAGTCGGCTTCTAGCTCCGACAACCAAAAATTATCCTAACAATGTAAATCAATGAATTCTCTACTTTCATAAGATCCTAACTTTAGATTTGTTCTTAGATATTGTTTTGAGCAACAACTGTTCTCGAGACCAAATTAAAAAAAAAAAAAAAAGATTTTTTCATAATATCAACTTTACAAATGATTTCAAGCAACACAATAACTACATCCTATTTTATCAACAACTGTTCTTGAGACCAAATTAAAATAAAATAAAATAAAGATTTTTTCATAATATCAACTTTACAAATGATTTCAAGCAACACAATAACAACATCCTATTTTATCAAAGTCTCGAATTATATAGTTACTCATTATATCAAAATTGTTAATCATATGCTGCACTCGTCATCATCGTTTACTAACTAACATATCTAAACAATAGATCAAAATTTACTCCCTTCTTTTATGTGCATGCATCACAGGTGAGACGAAACCAAAGTATCATGGAATTCGATAGCATCCTAATTCCTGTAAGACACAGTAACCAGAATGAGTTCTTGGACTGTACCAAACTTACAAACAAAGGTGATAGATAGAGTTCCATGGAGGACAAAAAGAAGGGATGATTTGGGAGCACTATTAATTTGTATGTATGACCTAACCAATGTTATCATGATTGAGACTCCCACAGCATGAATCAATCCATGCTTATCCTTCTACCATCATTTGTTAAACAAGTAATACAAGCTTTTACTAATATAATTAATCACTTACATTTTGTCCTTTGTAAGGCTCTTTACAGCCTATAAATAGCTCATCAACCATTCATTAATCATAAGACATCACAATGCTTCAGGGTGATCTTTTGGCTGCTTAAAATAATCAAAATATTCACACTAATCGAGATTTGTACCCATTTTTTTTTTTTTTTGAACATAATATTCTAAAACATTCTTCCAGTAAACAACTACAACTTGCTTTTGGTTTCTTTATAAGCTTGCAAAAAATAAGAACAAAACATTCCAACACCTTCATCTAATGTTTGTCAAACTCTATATCGATGGAAGAGTCCACCGTACCTAAAGCATCACAGTTTGATGCTCTAAGAAATGCACGCATAATACCCAATAATAGCTAACATCCGCTTTGTCAAATACATATTTGAAACGTGAAGTCAATTATTAAAATATTTCTTCAAACATGTCTATTGAGGGATCCTTCTGTGTAGTTTGACTACGCCATGCGTTATTTCACTCGACATCTAAAACATATATGTTTTGTTAAAGTAATCTGTGAGGAAGTCAGCAATACTCGTTGGATTACGACCATTATAATAGACAGTAATACCAACGATTTGTTATATTATTTTTTTCCTTTATTCAAATAACTCATGAGGAAATCCAACGTATTTGTTGTATGAACTTGACGAACATGCAAGTCGAGCTGTATGACGATCTGCAAATGTGCGTACGCAACGACGTATCCCTCTACAGAGATGATATCAAAACGATACATGTCGAACACTAAGCACGTCTCCCTACGACCAAAAGAACACGTTTTAGTTCCTGTTTCTAATCGCCGCCGTGTCTCCGTCCATGGTTCGGTGGGGGAAGCGAGAGAGAGACAAACCATAGATTTCACCTCGGAAATAAGAAGAAGAAGAAGAGATCGTGTGCTTGCCATGCCTCGGAAACATTCAAACTGCAGCAGTGTGTCAACACATCAAATCATCGATTTCCGACTGCCTTCTCCTCGTTCCTCTCCTTTCATATATGACAAAAAGACACATCGGTTCAGGGTTTTCTTCCAATCTTCCATGCATGTCTCATGTGTACGTATCCGTTCTCTTCTCTCTCTCTCTCTCTCTCTCTCTCTCTCTCTGTCTCTGTGTTTTAGCCGTCTTTATCATGTAGATGGCTGTCATCGTCTGTAGCCGAGAGCGCTCTTTTGGTGGTGAAGAGGCAGTGAAGTGGCAGACGTACTTCAACCTGTCCATTGAGGGAGCGGAAGTTCTCTTACCGCGGTGAGGTGACGTTGACGACGAGGAGATGGAGCGCACGGCCGCCTCGGAGAGCGTGGGGGCGCGATTGCCACAGTGGGCCAGCGGCCGGCCAACCCGCGATGGCACCCCACCGACGGTTCTACTGCTGCGTGGACGGGTTGGTGGCGCCGTGCGAGGCCGCCCCATCCATTTCGATTGGCTAGAAAAGTGGGAACCACGAAGGGACCCGCCGTACAGACCAACAGTGCCGCGAGTCTCGGCGTCGGGGCAACCGCCGCGACCACCGAAGCCGAGCGAGTCCGGGATGCGTCGGCCGGCCCTCTCCGCTCGTGAGCTGTCGGACGGCTGTGATCGAGACGTCGCGTCGACCGTGGGGCCCGCACGGTGGTCAGACGCCGGGAACCACGAGTTCGTACCCGAGCGGGATGGCCACGAACGCCACATGTCGAATGCCCAGCGACCGGTGCGTCCTCGAGATTCGAGCTCTGCTGGATCACGACAGCCTCTGACCTCGCTGGAAATATTTCTCCACATGGAAGAGAGAGAGACACACATGCACCCTCACTAGATTCTCTCACCCGTCGTACGTGGCTCCGTGTCTCCGAACCCGTTATTTCGTACCCGTTTAAATCCTGCCCTGTGATTTGGATGGTAGAAGTGGGACCCGATGCGTGCGAAATCTCTCACATGGAAAGGTAGAACGAGCGAGTAGGTAACCAACGGGTGGGCCGTGCCATTGCTGCCCCCCAACTGTGGCATGCGTGATGGATTCCATAACGTGGGCGCCACGCTGTTCCTCCAAAGTCCAAGTCGAGGTGGTAATCGCTGGTAGTGTCGGATCCGGTGTACCGTAACACACGAGGTCCAGCAACTCAACCGATCAGCAGCACGATCCCGTTCGATGATGGGCGATGGTTGGTGGGATTCAGTGCACTGCGTCCCTCGTTTCCAGTGAATCTGTGCCGAGTGTAATCAATCACAAGGATAACCACGATGGTGGTGTCTCCTGTAGCAACTCCATCTAAATTTAAGCTGACCTTGACTAAGAGAGCTCTGAAGAGAAGCATAATTAATGCCGTGGTTCGATCCACTGCAACAAAGAATGCAAAGGGCAGATCAGATCGAGTGAGAGAGAAGAGGCAGTGGATATGGATGGGGAGAGCTGTTGACGGAGAGATTAATGAGGAGAAGAAACGGAGTGAGGAGATGAGTTCAAGAACGTGGGGGAGGGGACAAAGGAGGAAACAAAAAAGAATAGCATATCGAGAGTTGAGGCCCACCCACCGCCAACACCAAACACCGGCCACAGCCATCCCTTCCCCCCCCCCACTCTCTCCTTCCTTCCTTCCTTCCTCCCTCCCCTTGACTTGCCCAAACCCTAATCCAAGCGCCTCCTAAAGCAATCCCTTCCGCCGCTTCCTCCTCCCTAAAACAACCCCCTCCCTTCCCCAAGAAAGATGAATCGGTTGATGAAGCTCTTCACTTCCATTTTTGCAGCTTTCGGTTCCTGGACAGATTGATATTAGAAAAGCAAGGAAGGAGAGACAGACCGCCGCCTTCCTTTTCCCTTCTAGATTACCTTTTTTTAACTCCTATTCAAAGCGTCCACCTTCGATCTTGGTTTCAAGAACTAGATCTCCTATTTGTTTGATCTGCACAGTTGCACTTCCTGAGGGTGCACACCAGCTAGTTTCGTTTTTTATAAGCAAAGGATAAAAAAAAAGAGAGGGAGGAACGGCGTTTAAGGAATTGATGGATCCAATTTCAGCATCCACGCATGGCCACCATCTCCCTCCTCCCTTCCATGGCCAAGAGTTCCATCCCCTCCACTTTCAGCACCTTCAGCAGCAGCAGCAGCTGTCGCTCAAGGTCGAGGAAGATCGCAGCGGCCTCCGCCGTGGCACGAAGCGCGACCATGACGACAGTAACAACGACGAGAATAACAATTCCAGCGGCGGCGACGGCAAGGAGCTGGCTCCAGCAACTTTCTCCGCCGGCGGAGAGGGGGAGATCATGCGCCGGCCGCGCGGCCGCCCAGCCGGGTCCAAGAACAAGCCGAAGCCGCCGATCATCATCACCAGGGACAGCGCCAACGCGCTGCGGTCGCACGTGATGGAGATCGCGGGCGGGTGCGATATCGTCGATAGCGTCGCCAGCTTCGCCTGCCGCCGGCAGCGCGGCGTCTGCATCCTCAGCGGCAGCGGCACCGTCACCAACGTCAACCTGCGCCAGCCTGCCTCTTCCAGCGCTGTCGTCAACCTTCGTGGCCGCTTCGAGATTCTTTCTCTCTCCGGATCTTTCCTGCCGCCGCCTGCACCACCTGCCGCCAGCGGCCTCACCATATACTTAGCCGGCGGGCAGGGCCAGATTGTCGGGGGTAGCGTCGTCGGGGCTCTAATAGCTTCAGGACCAGTAATTATAATGGCCGCATCCTTCGGAAACGCAGCCTACGAGAGGCTGCCCCTCGACGAGGAGGAACCTCTACAACAAGCTCAGCAGGGTGCTCTCGGTTCGCCTGGACTGGTGGGACAGTCGACCCCACCGCAGCAGCCCCAGCAGCAGCAGCTTCTCGACCCCAACAATCCGCTCCTCCACGGCCTCCCGCCAAACCTCCTCAATAATCTCCAGTTGCCAGCCGAGGCATACGGCTGGGCCACCGGCGCCGGCGGGCGCGCCTCCTTCTGATCCTAACAGCAACTCACCACCCACTTTGTGAAGAAACCCCGCAGGAGCTCATGCTGATGCCAGCTTCAGCCTCAATTCAGGAATTCTTCTCTCTCTCTTCTGTCTCTCAACTTAATCTTCTTTTTGCTGCTTTCGTCGTTTCCTTATTTCGGTTCGGCATAGGATCATCATCCTCATCTTTCTTCTGATTTGGAGAAGCACTGTACAAAACCATGAGTTCTTGGAGTTTCGACTTCGATGGCAGAAGATAAGCTTATGCGCAAAAGGCATGCATGCACGGCGGAAGAAGAGAACGGAAGAGTGATGCGCCGTTGCTTCTTATCCGGTATGCTTGCGAGGGAAAGGGAAGGAAAGAGGAGATCTGCAAGTTTAACCCTGGAAAAAGAGGTTCAGCAATGTACTTCCCTCCCACTCTTGTTGTTACTTTGAAGTCTTCGAATCATAATTATGCTGCTGCATAGGTTTCTTGTATGCTACTCCAATATGAGTATCTTCTTGAAAGCTACTAATTCTATTACTCGATCCCATCATCACGCACACATGCTCTTGCCATATTCTTACAGTCTTTCTTTCAGAAAAGGAACACTGAATCTTACTACTTTGTGCACTTCTCTCTTTCTGGTTAGTCTGTCTGTTTGTGCTGTTGTGATGAAGAAGGTGGTCGTGGCGCAGACAGATGCCTGTAGTTACGGGTTTGTAAGCTCCGTAAGCAGACAGTCGGAGGAATCGGAGCTGAGTTCCTAAGAGAGGGAGTAAATGAGGTGTGTCGTCCTGTTCTGAGGAAGCTGTTTCCCGAGGCAAACAACTTCACAGTGCAGCGAAAACTAAGACGGGCGTTATGCTTCGTGAGCAAACAGCATCACCCGCAAGGAAATGTAGGAGAATGAGTGGAGAGAGAGAGAGAGAGAGAGAGAGAGAAGGAGAAGCTGTCGATCTCTTAGTTTAACTACTCTTCTTGTCCTCCTCAAGTCCCAGCGGCAGCCTCTTTCCGAGTGCCGTTCCCTTGCAGGCTTTACTCCATTTTGGATTTCGTTTTCCTCTCTTTTGGTTGCATTCATGACTCAGAGGTCTTCATCATTTACGTTCAGGTGAAACTTGTGTTGAATTTAGATCATTTTCTATCCTTTTAAGTCCCCATCTGATATGACTATTTCACATTTTAACATCTTTTTGAGTTTGAAATTTCCATGAAAGATTTGAAGAACAGGATATAGTGAAAAGAGAGATAGGAGTTGGATCTATTTTATTAGGGGGGATTAGCTTGATGAAATTTCCATATCAAACTGTTCTATAACTTGGATGAGACTAAGATTTAGATACTACTCTCTTGAGTATGGAATTCTGAGGATGAATGCTTCCTGGGTGGGTGTTGACTTTAACCAAACTCCTCGGTCTTAGGGTGGAAGCTTGAAGGGTTGCATATGATCTTAGCACATTTTAGGTTTAATAGTCAACCGGAGCAAAAGTTTCATCTTCTCCAATGGGATACCAAATGCAAGTAAAACTGAATTATCATATGTTCTGATCTGTGATGCCTATATACTTCATTTGTTATTTGATTGACTCAACATTATGTTCATAACATTTACAATATAAATCTCATCACTGTTAGCAACATATACTATTAGAACTGAGACCAAGAGAAAGCAGAAACCCTAAAAGTTAAAGAGATTTGTTACACCAGAAGAGCAAAGGATTAAATATGCCACTTGAAGCTGTAGGTGAAGAAAAGTGAGATCAAAATATTACCTATGATTCAGATCAAGAGGGAAGGAAAACTAACAGAAGTTTCTTCAGAAAATTGTAATGGCAAAAATAGTTCCGGTGCATAGAAAATTGTTAAAAAGTCAAATATTTTGGGTTCTATAGGAAAGGAAAATTATCAAGTTCAATGTTTTAATGATATTTTGTTGTGGATTATCTTATAAAAAAAATCAGCAAAAAAAGATGAGATCATGAACATAGGTTGTGACTATTTTGGGGAGTCTTTGATCTGAAACCAATTTAGTTTATCTCTTAGTGAATAAAATTTAATTAGTTCATATATCAAAAGTTGTGACAAATATCTACTAAGAAGGAGAAGACGGAAACAAATGCAGAAAAAATAAATAAATCAGATTTGATCATTTATTGAATTATAAATTTTGATTGGAAATATTAAATATTCACCCATGGAAGTTTATCAATCAGAAAAACATTAAAAGAGGAAGAGTAATTTTCAAATTGAATTGGAAATATCTTTTTTTTTTCTTTTCAAAAGGAACAACAACAGACCATATATCTGATTTAATCTAACTATAATTTTTATTATTTATATATTTTTTTCTTATATTGAACATATATAAAAGGGTCATACTGCTTAAGAAAATGAGTACTATTTTGGAGAGTTTTTTGTATCAACAAAGAAAACTAATATATAAATGCATAAGAATACTATGTTTAGAATTAATTATAAAATGACATCCAATCTTTATGATGTATGCAAAGTGTGTGAATTAGCAAAAGCGGTAAAAGGAATTTGTGTAAAATTTAATCTATTAAAAAATAAGCTTTTATATGTAATTTTGAGCATTATAAGGCAGAATCTAATTCAAATTCAAACACAATAAATAACCTTCAAATGATGAATGAAAGAAATCTTTGAATGCTTCTGGAAAACTTGAAATATGTTAGACTTATGACATTATAATAGATTCGAGGTTTAGTTATTTAGGATCAAGCAGTCACCAAAACAGTAGATAACTTTATCATGGAGAATTGACAAATTAATTGGTAAAAGTATGTTCCAGTTGCAGGAATGATTAATATATTTATACAGAGTGTAAAACCAAATCATTCTGTCATGAACATATATGACTATGTGATTGCCAAAAAAAAAAAAAAAAAGTTAATTAAACATATATCTCCTATTTGATTAAAACTAATACCTCTGGAGAAGGTTTGGATTTACAAACTAAATTTAGACCGTGAGAAAGATACTTTATAGTCACTCTTTTTTTATGATTGAAAATATGATATTTTTAATTTTTATTTGGTTTTGAAGATTCTAACTAAAAAACCTTTTTATCACTTTGAAAAATTAGGAATCTGATACTATTTTTTGAAGAAAAATGTTCTGGATGCTGTGGAAATCATGTTCCTCTATAAACCATGACTCCCTTGGAATCAAGATTGCTGGGACTCCACCCATCGATACCTTGGAACACAGTTGCTGTGAAGGAAGGTGAGGCTTGGCAGATGCTACTACTATCCATGCATGAGAACCCTACTGGGAGAGGCTCCATTGATAGGCAAGAGAAGTTTTTGGCCGCCATCTACTTGGTCAACTGTGACCAGAGAAATCTTTTTTTAACGAGGCAACAACGAGGTTGCATCAGAATTCTCCGTCATCCTCTCGAATCTATTGGATCGATCAGGTGAGTCTTGGTTGCAAATCTTGCTGCTGAGACAACTCTGCATGCCGTCGTTGGACGTCAGTGGTCGGTAGCTCTCTATCTATCGTTTCATTCGCATCCGTCTCACACCTCGCTCTGATGGATTCTGACTCAACCGGGCCCCACGTTTTCTTTGGCTGTGAAGGCGGGTCGGGTCTCATTCTGGGAGCGTCGCAGTAATTTTGCAGGCTTTGCTTCGAGAGACGTCACCGTCGCCGTCGCCGTCGCTACGGCGATCGCAGTCTCCCTAACGCACACCTCCGCGAGAAGATTGGTGGGCCTCGGCTCACCTGTGTCGACCGAGTCACCGTACAGGAAAGATAGCCCATCGCGTCGGTCACAGCACGCGCGCCCGGCTCTGGTGTCGCTAGACGAGTCGCGACCAGGAGGGACGCGCCACGTCCTCGCGTCACGAACTGGCCCCCGTGGTACGATTGCGGGCCTCCTCAGATCGTGACCGCCCGCTCCTGATGTCATAACACACGAACGCTGTGGGTCCCTTTTGTATCGTACGTCGATTATCCAATCGACACATGGGTATATTCACCCAGGTGCACCATAGCGTATCCCACAAAAACAATTCCTTTTCCGTCTAACTCAACCTACGCACGCTACCTACCCCACCGCTTCTTCAACCTAAACTAGATGGTGGGCGCCACATATGGGACTCTAAATCTCCAATGGTCTCGCCGGTAGTGATGTGGGCTGACCATGTAGAAAAACTGTTGCAATTAAGAACGAGAGGGCCGAGCCCTGCGTTCTTCGCACGGACTCCCCTTTCACGATCCATTTCTTTTCTCGAGTCAATGGTTCAATTCCTCCGCTGTTTTCTCCAATGAGCTCCGATCTCAAGGTCCCCAATCGCTTGACGCGGATCGGTGGCAGATCTAGGAGAGCGGTTTTCTAGGCTTCGCCTTCGTCTCCGTCTCCTCCATCTGGGCTATATTTGTTGTTTCTTATGAGACACAGGGCCGCCTCCTCTCCTCATGGGACCTCCTCCTTGACTTCTCGAGGCAAAATGAAGTAAGCTTCTCTAGATCCTCTCCATCTGCTCTTATTTATCCGATTCAGTTTGTTTGTGATGCTCTATTGTTATCATTACATATTCTTTTGTGCTGAGGATTTGGTTGGCGTTTGAAACATTAGAATGCTTAATTGATTCGGGGCTTTCCTTGATATGGCAAGCTTGTGGTAATTTCTCCGACAAAATTTGGTAACTACTGCTGAAATATTATTCTTTGATGCCATCTACAGCTTGATTCTTTTCCTATATTGCTATTTCCTTCTTTGTGGTCTTGAGGAAGGGAAGCAGCAAATGCATACTGGGACAATTGAGATAGAAGAACCAACTGGGCTGGTTTTAATCGGATATCCGATCCCATAACAAAGCAAATTCGAATGGCTGGAATTTTGTGAGTGTTTTCGTCGGTTTTCTTTATTGTAGGAGTAGACCCTGATGGTACTAACAATTGGTTTTCTTTCTGATCTTGATTCTGACCATATATTCCATGATGACTAGAATAAGATATGAACTACCCGACCTTGATCACATGTATCTTGGAATACGTAGAAATGTGTAACAAGGTTGTCGATATTATAGCCATGATATGAGTTGAACATCTAGGTGAACTTAACAATACGGCTGGCTAGGTAGGACAACCTATAAAGGTGTTGCAAGGATATCTTACGACGCCGGAAGTGAAGTGCATCAGATGGTAATTGGACATTCATCCAATCCAAAAGTTTTAAGATGATAAGTTATTGGCTAACACCAGTGTATCTACCTATATTCTTTAATCTCTTCACTTTGTAGGGCTAACACCTCTCACATTTATGAATAATCTCAGCCTTAAACAAGAGTTCCACTTCTTATCAAATAACTAGTATTCCTCCATGAATCATCTCTGCTATTACACGAGTAGCCACACAATTAAATCATGCAAACTTGGATCTAGATTCAAACACATCTTCTTGGTAGCCCAAGCTAGCCTTTTAAATTGCAGGTTATCCAGCATTAGCAACCATTGTGTCAAGGTTTAACTGCATAATTTGACTAAAACATATCAAACCTCTATATTCATGGTAGTCCACCACTCAAATCAGCCCATCCCTGTGCTCTAATACCTATGGCACATAGATTTATATTTAGAAATGAGGAATGTGCCAAGCAAGTTGGGGCATCAATATGGGAGGGGACATGATTACAACTTAAGAGATTAAGCTAATATGTTACGAATATATCTGGGCCCATTTAATCTTGTCACCATGTGGAACTAATCCCTCTTACATGTTCTAACTGTCACTGGACAAGAGAAGATGAATTGGTATATGGAAAATGAATTAGTTGGAAGGAATAAAACATAATCGGAATTGTTTCAAGAATGCCTGGCTTGTAGGAGAACATTTACAAGATATCCAAGTACCTGGAATTTGAATGGTTTCTCAAGGTACTCCATTTGCCTCTAATGTAGTGGAACTTGTAGTTGTTCCACAAACTGTTAAAAGAAGTTGAGGCATATAGTAAAAAATGAGTGTGGGTGAAGTTGAATAATAAAATGAAATAAGTTGTACTCTTAAGTTTATGGAGCTTAGATGTTGTCAAAAGAGAAGAAAAGGGAAGCTAGAGTATGATGGATGAAGAAGTAGGTGAGAAGAACAGATATCTTAGACTCATTCCAAGTCCTCCAAACTCACTGTCATTGAGAGAAAATGGATCCACACCTCTCACCAGCTGATTTAAGATGAAATGAAGTCAACAATGACTCGTCTCTCGCTCTCTCTCTCTCTGGTAGATGCAACTTGGAAGTCTTGTATAATTTAGACTAGATTTTATACAGTAGATAAGTTGGTTAGCGGAAGACGATACACAAGTTGTGATGTGAATATCATATCTTGCTACTTAAATTTATCGTAAAAGAATTCATGTTTGCTGGTGTAACCCTGTTTTTGGAACCATGATTGTGTTTTTTTCTAGCAGGCTTCTATTTGCGTTTTTAATGACTGAATTTGTCTGCTAGTGGTTTCAAAAGATCATACTTTTTTGGTTTTATTGAACTCAAAGTTAGAATTACTCAAGGCTTTTTAGAATTGCAGGGATGAGTGGTTGAAACAATTGACTACTGTCCTGATAGCTGGTTCACCTATTCTGCTTAGTAGTTTGATATTTAGTTGTTGCCTTTACCATAAACATGTACTTTGTCATAACATCCCTACTTCCCACCAGTACAAGAATCAGATTATGGATTAATATTCCTAAATATCGTCCATTGTCAATAATTTATATAGATCCATATACAAACTTCAGTGCATATTTAATGGACATGTTATCTTGATTCATCTCAGTGTCATACCAATCCCTTGCTGTACATGTATGCTTCAGTATCCAGCATCATGCATATTCAATTTGTGCTATATAATGGTCTATCTATATAGGATGGCGTCATTTAATCCGACTCTTGGCTATTGTGTTAGTACTTTTTAGCAGGGTTTGTAATGTCGTACCATACTGCTTGGTACGGGCGGTATGTACTAGCCGATAGAGGACTGGTATGCTTAGTACAGTTTGGTACCTTAGTGTACCATATGTCTGTACACTTGGTACAGCTCGGTACATACTGTACCGATAGCTGATCGGTACATCGATACGGTATGGTATTCGGAACCTTGCTTTTTAGAAGCATTATCTCAACATGAGAAAGTTCCAAGGTTTGGTAGTTTATGTTTTTTCTTGTGTGATTTATTTACACAGTAAGTTTAAGTGGCATTGTAGCCATCCAAAGTAGTGATATACCTGATAGAGGCAAGGAATGCAATTTCGATCTGTACCGCCCGGTAGTGCTCAAGTACTGGTTCGCCAGGTTACCAGTACGCAGACCGGCCACTATCGGGCGGTATTGCCAAAATCGACTGGTACCGCCAAAATCGACCGTCGGCGATCAATTTCGACCGTCAGCGGTCGATTAAGGGAGAAAAAGGGAAGAAGAAGAAGAAGAAGAGGGAAAAAAGAAAGAAGAAGAGGGGAAGAAGAAAGAAGTACCTCGCGCCGTCCTCGCCCGCGCGTCGTCCCCGAGCGGGTCACCCGCGAGCCGTCGCCGCCCTCTCCCGCAGGTGATTTTTCTCCGGGGAGAAAGATCGAGGCTCGATGACGTCGCCCCTTTTTTATCTTTTTTTAATATATACATATTTAATATTATATTATATAATATTATAATATATTTTAAACATTGGGTAGTATGCACTGTGCGTACCAACAGGTACCGGTACCGAGAAAATGTCGGTACACTGGTATGGACCGGTAAGTAAAACCTTGCTCAGAGGTATATGTTATTGTACTTTATTGTTAAAATGCCATTTCAGGGGAAAATGTTTTGTTGCATGACTTTCAAAAATAAATTTGTGCAATCCATTCATGTTATTCTTGTTCTTTGTTCCCTTGTATCGATTGTTCCTTGATGTTATATGCATGTCACAAGATTAATATAGAATGACATTAACAGTTTTTTGAGCCTAGTTATTATTGTTTCTTTTGACACAGATCAAGAAGAATATTTGGGTTCTCTCTATCTCTTATTCTCATCAACATGGCTTCTATAATGGAGCGTGCTGATGAGAATCTCTTACCAGCTGTTTATAAAGAAGTTAGTGAGGCCTTTAATGCTGGACCCATTGAGCTTGGATATCTTACCTTTATACGTAACTTTGTGCAATCAGTATCATCACCCATGGCAGGAGTTCTAGCCCTTCATCATGACCGTCCTGTAGTTCTTGCTATGGGTACCGCATGCTGGGCTTTATCAACAGCTGCAGTCGGTGTAAGCCAGCATTTTAATCAGGTTGCTTTCTGGAGAGCAATAAATGGCTTTGGATTGGCCATTGTCATCCCCGCACTCCAATCATTCATTGCAGATAGTTACATGGATGGTTTGCGTGGTACGGGATTTGGATTACTAAATCTTGTTGGTTCAGTAGGGGGCATTGGAGGTGGTGTTCTGGCTACAATCATGGCAGGACATGAGTACTGGGGAATACCAGGGTGGCGTTGTGCTTTCATCATGATGGCATCATTGAGCTTGCTAATTGGAGTTCTTGTGTTTCTTTTTGTTGTTGACCCTAGGAGAGACCCTTTAGTTGCTGTTGGTGCTGATCATGACACCGAAAGGTAACTATCATTTTTCAGGTTTATTCTGATTCTTCTAGCCTTGAAATTATTTTGTGGTTTACACTTCAATATCTGATTTTATTATGTCCAATCATGTATTAGAATTTAGAACTGCAATTCATTATGTTCCATACACCTCAAGGCATGATTATAATGCAGAAGATAAGTTTAGTCAGTTAAAGATCTTTGTTGAAGCTTTCTCTGCACACTGTCACTAATGAGATTTTTGTTTGGGTGCTTGTATTTTGAAACATGAGCCAACTTTAGAGACCTTAATCATGGCATGAAGCCAGCTTGAACAGCATCTGATTTATGGGGTGCTTGTATTTTGAAACATGAGCCAACTTCAGAGACCTTAATCATGGATGAAGCCAGCCTGAACAGCATCTGATTTATGGCATCTTTCAACTAGATATAAAGTGACTGCTGCGAGTTAACCTAAAGATCTGATAAATCAATATGTGGATAAAGGATAAAGTCTGCAACCAAAACATGGTGTGTCAGTCCTGTGCTAACACAGTTCATGCTGTTTGTACAGCCTAAGAAATATCTCATGTTTAAGGAGGGCAAAGTCTGCTAAAATGGTGTAAAGTGAAAAATTTAAAACAGGGTATTATTACTTTTATTTATATTCCCGTTTATAGGAGGGCTACTACTACTTAAATAACAACTAACCTAAATTTTAATATGAACTTTTCTGATTCTGAAACAGGGGATATGCCATAATACTTGAACATGGTTCATATATATATTTTTTTCTGTTCTTCTGCCTGATTACTAAGACATTTGAGAACATAATTCTTGTAGATCCATCTTTCAACCCATTCATTGATAATATTCATATATTGTTCACACTTGGAGTATCGATAATCAATTTTACAATAAGTTTATGTCTCCTTGTCATTTGAATCTAAGACTGCCATGCTGCACACAGGTAGTGTTTATTTTCTGAATGATCTGCATATATGTCACACCAATTCTACTAACTTTTTTTATGTTACTACTTACTAGTGATTCTAAATACACTGGACTTAAACTGCTGCATCAAACTGGTTTACTAGTTGATCTTCTAATAGTGTGTAACTATTCTTGTTTTTCCAGGGCTAACCTGGTAATGAGAAGTACTGTACCTCCATCGTCGGTCTGGAGCAATTCCTGGTTGGCAATGAGATCTGTAATGAAAGTCAAGACATTTCAAATCATTGTCTTGCAGGGAATTGTTGGTTCACTACCTTGGACAGCAATGGTCTTTTTCACAATGTGGTTTGAACTGATAGGTATAATAACAATTTACATATGATCCGTTATTCTAAGTATCCTTTAGAACTTTGTTGACTGACGGTATGAATTTTGAATTCTTGACAAGGAAACTTGTTACTTTCTAAAATCCTGTACGTCTTAATCTTATGTTTCAGGGTTTGATAATAACAGTTCAGCTGCCTTAAACAGTCTTTTCGCCATTGGATGTGCTACGGGTTCCTTCATTGGGGGGATGATAGCTGATCGGTTGTCAAAGTACTTTCCAGACTCAGGCCGAGTGATGTGTGCTCAGTTCAGTGCCTTCATGGGTATTCCCTTTTCGTGGATTCTTCTTGCTGGGATCCAGCCATCCGTGAACAACTGGACAGCTTTTGCTGCCACCCTACTCCTCATGGGCCTCTCGATCAGCTGGTGTGCTTCCTGTGCCAACAACCCCATGTTTGCCGAGGTTGTCCCTCCGAAGCACCGTACCATGATTTATGCTTTCGACCGTGCGTTTGAAGGATCGTTCTCCTCATTCGCAGCACCAGCAGTAGGTATCCTTACCGAGAAGTTTTATGGCTATGATTCAAAGTCGCTGAAGTCAGTTGGTGGCTCTGCTCAGGGAGCACTAGCGCTCTCGAGGGGTCTATTTACGATGACCATCATTCCTTTTGGTTTGTGCTGCTTGTTTTACAGTCCCCTTTACATTGTTTTTAGGCGAGACCGAGAAAGCGCCAAACTGGTTTCTTCAAAGGAGCAACAACTATCATTAAAAATTGATTCTGTAGGCAGGTGACAGCCACAAGTTATCATCGCATAGTGGCAAATTAGAATTCATAGCGTCAGGCATATCGGTAGTAGGGTGTTTATTTGATGCGAAGAACTTGACCTAGCAGTTGAGGTGTGTTGTCTGCTTGTCTTATTAAACATATAAAGCTGCCCCTGTAGATGTAGCTGCTGTGAGAGCTGCCCTTAATCGGTGAACTCATTTAAATGTCGTGGGAATTCTTCAGTTGGATCCAATTATATCAATGTATGTAATCGTGCATTCATCCGAGTTGCAGGTTCTCATGCATTCAACCATCTCAAGCACCATCCATGTTTGACCTTCATTTCTTGAATAGTAAAAGACACTGATTCAGTGGTTCTCCAATTTATTTGTTCATCCTGTGTTGTATTACTGAATCCAGCAGAGACCAGCATAAACGTGAATCTTAGCTTGTGATTTGTTGTATTACTGAGGCTGTACGTTCCAATTCTTCAATGACAATGGATCTCTCAACTTTTTGAATCGTAGAGGGGTTATTAATTGAATCTGTGAGCATTTTGTTGCAGGATGAAGTCCAAATATGATGAGTACGATGAAATCTTAAATGTTTGCAAGGAAATAAATCCATGGAGGAGGCAACATATGAACTCCTCCGTGTCCTGAGGTTGAATCCGAGCCCAAAAAAACTTCTCTGATCCGAACGCGAATTCCACCACCAGTTTCTTCTTCATCACTAACTACGGGGAGAGAAAGAGAGAGAGAGAGAGAGAGAGAGAGAGAACCTTGGGATCAACAGTGTTGTTTCATGGTCGGCTTCTTAGGTCTCCTCCTATAATACATCACTATCGAGCTGGTCACCATCTTCTTCTTCTTCGCAGCAGCAGTCGTCGTCGTCGTCGCGGCCGTGTCGCGCGCTCGACCCCAAATCCTGCCGCTGATCTCGAAGACGACCCCGTCGCCAACTCCGTCGGCCCTCCCGCTCCGGATCACGTTGCAGCAGCTCTCCTCCTCGTAGCTCCTCCTCAGCTGCTTGACCTTCGCGAGGATCTCGTCGTCGGTGAACGACCTCTTCACCGCCCTCCTGATCCTCCCCACCAACGAAACCGAGGGGTCGAAGGACTCCACCGGTTCCTCCGCGATCTCCAGCGCCGCCCGCAGCAGCCGCACCTCCTCCTCCTGTGTCCATGCCATGACCAGCTGCCCCTATCAGAGCCTGAGTTCCTCCACGGTATCAAAGGCATAAAACTATATTATATCGATTCCAAGTGGATTCTTCCATCATATCGCGATGATGGTGGTTACGATTTATGATTTGCTTCCCGATCCACGCTGCTCTATTCAAAACTTGAATTCTCTCTCTCTCTCTCTCTCTCTCTCTCTCTATTTATATATATATATATATATTTATTTATAATATAATATATTCTCGCACCAAACAAGGGCTAATATGAGATATCATTGGAACAAATGCCAAGGGTTTATACATATGTTCAAAAGATCTTAAGTTAGTATTGTATAATAACCAAAGGGAATGAGAAATTTTTATAATGTTCTAATCCTAGTTATATATATATATGATTAGATATATTACTTTTTAATGAATAAATCTCTATAGAGATACATGCCACCATATGATTGGTGTGAAATATTGTCCATATCACTTACTAATTTAATTTGCTGGTATAAAAGTAAACTTTTAGTACCATGAATTTTGAAACATTTAAAATGTGAAATAATCTTCCTAATTTAATTTTGAAACATTTAAACTCAAGAGATCTGCATGGAAAAATCTCAGCCACGAAGAGCACTTAATAGACAAAACAGATTCTTTAAGTTGTTTCAAATATAGATCTGTAGGAGAAGAAATATTGCACGAATTAACTGAGAAGAATGAGATGTCAATGACGAAGAAAAGAAATATATATCTTTTTTCTTCGGCTTTGTCCTCAACAACAATTGTAGGTTCTGACCTTTCAAAGAAGTCAAATCATAGGAGAAAGGAAATCCACTTCAATGCCGTGGGTGGATTGAGGCTTTTTCCCATCAACAACTCATTCAGCAATTAATTCATGGGCATTATTTTATTTATGTGGACTACTTCAATGACCAGATTAAACAAGGAAAGCAAGTTTGATGAGGGGTAGTACGAGTTCACTTGCAAATCAATATCGATTCATACAAAAATATATCTGTGCCTAAAGTTCTTACCTGTATATCCTAATACGTGGTTAAAATCATAACAATTAAGTGTCGATAAAAAAAAAAAGAGCTAATTACAAATTACCCCGTATAGTTAGTTACCTTTAAAAAGTTATATTTGCATCTAGGTTCATTTATCCTAACGATATTAGTTTTATCGATGAAAAAATAAAAACAAAGGATAAAAAGATCATTTCAATGTTCGATGACTCACGATGTCAGTGGTGGATGGAGACGCCGTTAATGTCGATGGTGGCGGACAGTATCTACGCCGACATAGTTGCCTAACTGTCTCGGACGATGATAAGGTTCGCTCTCACTATGATGCCACCCACCTTCACGAGGAGTGTGTCGCTCTACATCTACGTTGACGTTAGTGCAGTTGTTGAGTGACAACTACATTGGCATCAACTCAAATGGTGGTGGTAGCTCTACAACTGCGTCGGCATCAATGCAGATGGTGGTGGCTGCTATGGTCTCTATGACGAAGATGGTTACCACCTTGCTGATGACCCATTGGGTGGATCGTAGTCTCAACCCCTCCCCCTTTGCATTTGCGTCAACATCAACACGCTTATCGAGCGACGAAGGACTGCTCGACATCTACATAAGCATTGATGCAAATGTAGAACGACGCCTCTCGACATCTGCATCTATGTCGATGCCAATATAGTTGTCGAGTGATGCTCCTCCTCATTTGCGTCAATGTTGATGCAGATTCCGAGCATCCTTTCGTCGCTTGATAACTACATCAACACCGACGCAAATGCAAAATGACGAAAGAGCCACTCAACAAGAGGTGGTGCCATAATTGACATGATAACAAGGGGAGCAACCGAGGCTCCGATGATCCTAACTTCCGATCGAGACTAAGATGCGCCCAACAGGTTAGCAATGATATGACTATCATCTTCGTCATAGATGCTGCAATGATCACCACCATATGCATCAACACCGACATAGTTTCCGCTCAACAACTACATTAACATTGATGCCAACAACACTGTCGTTAGCCACCGCCAACACTGTTCGTGACCTAACATTAATTTCTTTTACTATTTATTTTTATATTTTCATCAATAAAATTAATATCATCATGATAAATAAATTTATATATTTTATTTTCATAATTATATGAATGTCAATAGAAATTTTAAAATTATAGAAAACTAAACACTAAAAACAACTAACTACGATTAATATGTGTGTCTGTGTGATGTGAATGAAAATCACGAGTTCAAATATCACCTTGATTAGTAAGCATAGTGATAAACATTTCTCCCCTGCAAATAAAAATCACAGTAATAATTCGCTTATTAATATAATTATGTAATATATTTATCCTGTAAAAGAAAACCATAGCAACAGTCCATATATTGCTGTTGTTATTCAACCACAGTAATAATATACATATTACCGGGATTGAGTAACCATAATAATGGTTTCACCCTGTGAAAGTAAATAACATCAACAACTTTTTATAGTCTAGACAATATACAAGATAATTTACTAATTGACAACACAAACTGGTAACATAAATTGATTGTTACCGGTTTCAGAATTGCTGCAGTAATTTTGATTGCTTGTCCAAATGTTACCTGATCGATGATAAAGTTGCAGAATTAAACATAAATGAGTTGTATAATTACTGTTATTTGACTGCAAAAAACAATAGAAAGTACCACACAAGAGAAACCACTGCTATAAGCTCATATTTCATAATTCCATGTGCTCTCAGCCATTAATTTTGGATACTTCTGTCGCTCTTCCAAATTGAATGATGCTGAAATCTGCAGGGACAAAAAAGGTCGTGTAGTATTGCATCTAAGAAAAATATTACTTCTCAAACACAAGTACGAAAAAGAAAAACCCTGAATGATGCAATTCCAATGCATTTAACAAAAATAAACAACACATAGTTCCCTTTTATATAGTAGCAGATCCCTTTAGTTTAGCTTTCCTGAATAGTGATTAATCACTTAATTGGTAAACAAATGTTTTATAGATAAACATTAATAAAGTCACAAACATGAGTACCTGAACACATTTGCAACTGGTGCAAACGCTAAATTTTCTCTACGAGAAAAGAATAACACAAAAGATCACTAGTTCTAAATATCCTTCATTATATTGTGAAGGATGAACAAAGAAACAAGAAAAATCAAAACATTCAAAATATAGCAACAACAGCAACTTATGGTATATTTATTAACAAACAAAAACAAGCAGGTACACAAATTATCACGAAAGCAAGCAATTATCAGGTTCCCAAAAGTCAAGGACTATGATTTAATTGAAAAAAAAAATACGACAGCAACAGCAAAGATGTAAAGCGTCCACAGAGATGATTGCAATGATGGAAGAACTGTAACATAAAAAAGTAACTGGTGCACAGGCAAATATTGGACATAATAGATTGGGAAACACAATATAATCATAACCTCAGTCATAAACTTCCAACTGTACCCCTTCACATGATTCCTTATACCAAGGATCAACCATCATCATAAAATTCGATTGCTTCCAGTATCCAGACAAAATTTCCTGACTTTTTCCTTGCTTCTTTCCAAAATTCATTAAAGTTCCAGGACCAATATTAAAAGCCTTTCAAAGTTTGTATCTGCCACATAACCTCTAAAAGGACCAATCTGCATTTTGGCTTCCTGTTCAAGTATTATAAGCATCCACTTAAGCTCCTTCAAAAATCCTCACTCAAACTTCTAAGCTTGTTGATAAAAGAATGTTTTTATTTATCTATTTAAGCACTTCACTCTCTCAGTAAATACTGCAGCTAATGTAAAAAAATTTGAACTAACTTAATGTCAACATATTTGACTTGAAGACCCAATTGGGTTCAAGATTTGAAAGGAAAAGAATATGCACAATTATTATGTTTTTAAATTGATTAGTTACCTTGAAGCCTTGATGGAAGAACGGAACAGACTTCCTTTGTTCGCCCAACTTAAAATGGACTGACAAAATCAAATGATATATTAAATTCCCATCAACTGATGAACTAGTGGTTGGCTAACTTTCACCCGTCTTTTTTAAATTGTGGTATGATGCTTGCCTATCTGAATTCAACCAATATAGATTACTTGGACAAGTCTCTAGAAGTTGATTGTCTCACCAGTCATGTTAGGCACTGAGTCAACTAGAAATCTTAGCAAGTTGAATTTCAAGTCAACTGAATGATTTTCTGAATTGTGACCACAGCTATACCCATCTCTGATCCTATTACTATTGCCATAAACAAATGCTTAGCTACCAGTAATACAAGATTAAAAAAAGTGAAAAAAATACTGATGCGAGACCATTTTAATTTATTTTTTCTTTAATAAATTTAACTGATTTAACTTACCTTTTGCAAATATGACAAGTTGCTGTATGAAAACAACTTCTTGATTTTGCATTTGCTACCATGATTGCCTATGGAGAAAAGGAAAAGGAAGACAAACAAAAAAGGAGACAAATCCTAGTCTTAATTGGAGATCTCAAAGGTTGTTTGAAGGTTCCTTTCATAAAATAGTCTTATCATAATTGAAGAATTTGCAAAGAATGAAGTCTACCAATCAAAATATCTTATCAATAAGAAAGATTAATTAAAAAGACAAATCTGAAAATATATCACCCCAGATAAGGATGTAAGAAATAACTAACAGACTTAATATATCAATAAGAATGATCACATTCCTGATGGTGTGAACTCATCATACACGTGTGTCACATATGAAGGTGCAACACCTTTAACCCATGAGATTTAGTCCTTGGGCTAGAATGGATCTATTAGTTATTTTTTCATCTCACCAAAATCTTTTATTCGTCGACTATCATTGTCATCTATGCTTTCCTATCAGAGTGATTATCCTACATCATAGACACATACAGAGCACTATACAGAGTCTTCTATGACCATAAGATTTTGAATTCATAAATGCCTCAAGACTCAAGATACAAGAGAGAACACAATACATGTTATAAAGTAATAACATAGAGAACTATACTAAGTTTTAAAGTTTACCATCCAACAACATGTGTCAGAATCAACCAAAGGTTGATCAGTGCTGGGGTCAAGACTAGACCGAGGTTAGGATCAAAGACAAGGGACCATGATAAGGTACAGTATAACAAATTAGCTGGAGCACTATTGGTTAACACCTACAGCAAAATGGGGAAATCTATGGAGATCAATGTGTTTAGGGGACAATTAGCATCTTACTGTAGTTAATATTTCCTTTAGTGCTTAAACAGGGTTTCAAGTCATAAACACCTATCTTTGTGGAGACATGAATGCAAAGGAGCATCCTGATCAAATAGCAAGCTACAGGACCTTCTTGTTTGATATGTTTAACAGATTAGGCATTCATTTTATTGAGGCAAAACTGATAGAAGCAGGCCATAATTTAGTGAAGAAAATTGCAAGAAACAAAGTCAAGGTCATGTTGTGATGCAGTGTTGACATGAATGGACATGAAAAAATATTAGGGGAATTGATCATTGCCAGTTTGACTATAAAGACAGTTCTATTTTTGTGACCATGTGTTATAACAAAGAGGTGATATAATGTAACCTAGCTGAGAAGATCTTCAAATTGGCACTTAAAACAAATTGGTTAAACAAACATGTGAATGTGAGGACAAATTGGATAGAAGAGAAGCTAAGTTAAGTTGAGCCACAAAGTATGCAGCGTTAAAACTGAAATGAAAACCATGAGTATTTTCGAACATGCCACTAAAAGTCCTTGAAGAACCATTGTCTAATTATAAAGCTTGCCAATTTACTTAATGTTGAACTGAAACAAGAAGTCATGACCAATGGTTACAATTAGTACCTCCCTCAGGACCTCAACTGAAGACAAATCTGCTGTTACTATCATTCTAGATTCCCCCAGGGGTTCTTTGACATAAAACCTTTCCAAATATTAAATTGTTT
The DNA here is from genome assembly GCA_029747655.1 of Ensete ventricosum. Taxonomy (NCBI): domain Eukaryota; kingdom Viridiplantae; phylum Streptophyta; class Magnoliopsida; order Zingiberales; family Musaceae; genus Ensete; species Ensete ventricosum. Next base: position 2,641,562 of record JAQQAF010000003.1, read on the forward strand.
TAAGTGTTAATCAACATATCACCCATATTTATTCGTCAAGGAAAGGAGCCCTTAAAAAGGAAAGTGCAATCATCCACGTTAGACAAGGTACGAAAGGTCAAATGCTTAAATTAGCCAATGTAAAAAACAAAACAAGGCAGATCAAACGCCCAGTTAAAGGGATGAGAATTATGATGATGGGAACCAAAAGATTGAAACAAGCATGATGACAACTTTGTTGAGATAAGATAGAGTGGATCTATAAGTAGGCTCTGAAGCTAATGAATCGTATTGGTAAAAAGCTGAAAAACAAGTCAATTCACAAGGAAACAATTAGATGCACCTAAGAAATATGAAGGAATTAGTTTAAATTTTCCTGGATGAAAAAAAAAGAGCTCCATTTGATAATCTTGGTTAGTCTTTTTCAATGAGTAAAATCAAATTTCAAATCCAGTACTAACTGAAGCAATGAATTCAGATTTCGATTAATCTTTTCAACAAGTAAAATGAAAGTTCAAGTCCAGTATTAACTGAATTACTGAATTCAGGTTTGAAAGGGAGACGAGCAAAGAAGCTGCTACAGATTTTAGTGATGATAAAGGACATCAACAATGATAAAACAACGCAGATATAATATGTCACAGAAGTATAGTTTATAATTCAGATAGTATGGCAACATTTGAATCATACATTAGTTTATGCAAAGATCAAATGTATTTATCAATTCCTTCAATAACAACCAAACCAGTAAAAAAACTTGGTAAGTTGGTCATAGATTACCTTGAATGAGCTGTCCTTGGAGTCCCTATTCCACTCCAATCCGAGATTCTTAGTCGTGGTCTGGTAGGTCGCCTTGAGGGAATCACCACCCTCGAACTTCCTGGTCAAGGCGAAATCCCACGCGTTCTTCGACACATCATAGCACGGCTCCAACACCAAGCGTCTCAGCTCGCCGTGCGCGTACCAATATTTCACCTTGCAGTTCCCCGACCCGAACGCATAGTTGATCGATACCTTGTTCGCCGGATCGAACACCAGCGACCCGTCCAAAGCCGTCCGGTTAGCCGCTTTCGCATGCGTGTAGGTCAAGTTCACGGTCTTGTCGACCACCTTGAACGAGTTCATGAACTGAACCCTCACATCCTGATAGGGGAAAGCAACAAAAAACAAACAAAAATCCAGTCAATAGTTCAAGAAATGGCGATCTTAAATCGTCGGGGGGGAGGAGGAGGAGGAGGAAGGGATGAGAGTCGTTGCCTTGTTGGGGACGTTGTAGTCGAGGATGAAGGCGCCGGGCTTCTCGACGGAGAGGACGAGGCCCTCGAGGGAGGGACCGCTGGAGAAGGTGGCGTCGGTGAAGGAGGTCTTGAGGCGGGCGTCGCCGGCGTGCACGGCGAGGGTGGCGGTAGCGACGCTCTTGTCGACCTCGTACCGCCCCTTCACCGTCGCCTTCATCTTTGCCCTATCTGTTGCTGGAACTGGGAATCGCGATTGCGAGATGCAAGGAGAGGAATTAGGAGGCGACGGCGGCGGGGTTCCCCCCTCAAAACATTGGTGGGTGGGGCGCGCATGTCTCGCGCAAACCAGGCGCCAGTATTTTTTACGGCGCTCCTCCAAAATCCACGTAACCCTCGAGGACAGGCGTCAAACTTTAGATGCACGCGTCAAAACCACGCTAGTCAAAAAAATTGTTTCCCGCTTTGACTGAGACAGGTGATCGATCTCTCCGACTATTATTACCTCACAGTGGTCGTATATAATTTGTGTTCGTTAACTTTTTTTTTATGAGTGGTACATTATTTAACATCTAAAAAAATATATATTAAATTAAGATTTTGAATCATTAATCTTTGATAATTGACACACAAAAATCTATCGGATAATAATTTTATTTTTTTAACTCTCAATAATTATGTACGATACACAAAAATTTATAGAATAAAATTTTAAACTCGCGAATGTAATATATTAGATAGAAATATATCGAATGGGATTATAAGCTCTCGATCTTTTAAGAAATAAATTAATAAAGAATAATTTACTTTTTAATATTCGTTGTTGCAGATATGTTAGACAATAGGGAAAGAAAGAATCTTCAAAACTATCCACGAAAAATGATATCTAAAGGCAGTCAGAATATGCTACAATCACCAACCTTTTAAACTAATTAAAAACTATAATATATTACATAGGAGAGATGAGCGATGCAAGAAAGAAGAAACGATAAATATATTTCGGACATATCATACACTAGCAATATATATCTATAGATATTATAATTTATATTACTTATATTATTCTGAAGTCAATAATAATGTATATTATTTTATGCCTTGTGTGGTTAGACAATTGGAGAGTTAGAGTTGGATGTAAATAATAAATTTTTTTATAGTCATATATTGAGGATTTATTTATGGGACAACCTCTATGTGTTATTTATCAAAAACTTTTTCAAAATTGCACAAGTCTCTTTATGATCTTAAGTAGGCCCTATAAACTTTGAATACATATCATTTTAATTAGATCTCACAAATCTCAATCTGATAATTTGTTATTTATTTATTCTCGTGAGAGCATAATCATGTTTTACTAGTTTATATAGATAGCTTAATTATTACTGATAATAAATTAGTATTAATTAATTAATTTATTCAATGATTTAAATAAGTTTTTTATATCAAAGATCTTAGGTCACTTGTCTATTTAAGTCATCCACATACCATATGGTCCTTTTTTTATATTGAAGTTTATTAATACTTTAAGCCAATATTATTACTATGCCGAGTATTCCTCTTACCTTATTTAATAGTGCTAATCTCAGTGACACTGCTGAGTATCATTAAATTATTGATAGTTTATAATATTTGACATTCACTCGTTCCAATATTGCATATGTAATAAAAAAATTATCTCAATTAGGTAGTCATTAAATGCCTTATTTGTTACTTAGAGAATATTATGACATTTTTTTAATATGAGGTTAAATATTGAGTGTTATTTCTATAACTATTGTACTTTTTTGGATTCAATCATATTGCTATACGAATTATTTGATATGTTATCTGATCCTCCATCTATATATTATGATAATATCGAGGTAACATATTTGTATGCTAATTTTATATTTTACATTCGAATGAAGTATATAGTCATAGATGTTTTACTCTAATTCGTGATAAGATTCAAAATGATGAATTACGTGACTCTCGTGTCTAATCTTCTGATCAAATTATATATTTTTTTCTAAATTTTTATCTCACTAACAATTGATGTCCAAGATCTATATCTTCCATGGGAGCAACATATCGTAGATGCATATTATTATTATTATTATTATTATTATTATTTAGTGAGATCACTAAATATATGTCTTAAATCGAATCAAACCGATGATTCATCTGAGCAGTTCCACTAATTTGGTTGTGTTTGGTTAACCTAACCGGGCTTCATTTTGTCAGCATGATTTAGATTCTTTAAAGTTTCTTTTCCTTGTTGTCATGCACATTTTTTGGTTATGCATGTTATCAATTTGATACATGCATCTCCCCTCATAAGGCACTACTACTCTGCAACTTTGTATTAACTCCATGCATCGAATTCCCTATCTACTTTTATTGCTTATGCATTGATGTATAAATAAATAATATATATATATATATATATATATATATATATATATATATATATATATATATATATATATATATATATATATATATATATATATATATATATATATATAGTGAATAAATATCAAGACAAGCTAAGTAGAGAAAAAGGAAAAAAAAAAAAGTGATGACTTGGTCCATGAAGCTCTAGTTCTGGATCTCAGACCATGTTACCCTTTTCTTTTTTTCCCCCTCCTTTTCATTAACAAAAAAAAAAAGGAAACACTTAAAAACATATTTATAAAAGAGCACTGCTGATATATCATGCTCCTCTGTCAAACTCACACAGAGATTATTTTAAAAACAATAAAGTTGAATATATCTCTCTATATAGATATATCCCTTCCAAATTACTGAATTTTACATTATATGTATAATAATTAAGCTTAATACTACTAAAGAATATTTTAGTATTATTATATTTATTTTTATATAATTAAATAATTAGAACATTGTGACTTATAATTATTATTAATGTAGTAAAATTCAAACTTTATACTTGCTTATGATGGGTTGGCATTTACAGGAGATTTTTTTTTTAATGTTATATTAAAAGTTATATAGGGCAGAGTTGGTATTTCAAAGCTTGTGGAAGGAATCGGTACTTTGTGGCCGCGTATGTATTGGAGAATATGCCGCTTGCAGTTCCCTCCCACCCCCCAACTATTTGGGTGATTCCCAAGCCGGAGGGACGCCCTCTCGTCCTCCGTCTCTCCCATCTCCGTTCTGGTACTCTTCCTTCTCCCCGCACTCAAAAATTAGAATCTGTCTCTTCTTTCCTTTCCCATTTCTCGCTTTTTTTTTTTTTTTTTGTTTGGGGGGGGGGGGGGGGGGTCGGTCATTCTTGTATTCTCGATCGGTTTCCGTTTAGTATTCTTCTTGATCGAGCGTATAGATGGCGCATTCCGCACGCATTTTTCTTTTTACGAATGAGACTGTGGAAGGCGTCGCGTTTCTTTATGGGGGATTTGTTATTATTGGATGAGTTTTGGCATTTCGTTCATCAAGATAGTCGTGATTGATTTTCCTATTTCTTGGTGGTTGGTTCTTTTCTTGCCAAAATTCAATTAGAGCATCTGGTTCAGCAGTTCTTTAACGTGTTTAGCGTCGGGAGGCAGAATGCTCTTCTGTGTTGGAGATCGAGGAGGGTGTTAAAAATTTTGTGAGATTGTGAGCTTGGAGTGTGCTTGCCTATTGCTGATGCATGCTAGTCATTGTTCTGGTAGTCTAGGAGGCTAGCATACATAATATATTTAGTGGCAGATGGTCTTTGAAGAGTTGTGCATCTTGGATTCGATTGCAGGCTTGACGATTTTGGTGTTTGTTATCCAAAACCCCAAAGTAAAGAGAAGCTTCCTTTAGTAGTCTGAAGCACCTGGCATGGAAAACCTTCAATTGGAAGCTTTACTTGAATCATAGTTTTGTTGCACACTTCATGGTTGTAAGAGTGTCTATTGATCTTAGGACATGAGTCTAAGGCACTTGATTGAGCATGCTACCGGAGTTGAAAGCTCTATTTCCCTCATTAACACACTGATGAAATTAAAACTGATGCTCTTTAAGTACAATCAACCTATACTTCCTAACTTTTAACAGTTTGCTCATCAGTGTTTGACTCTGTAATTCATACTTTACTTTCTTTTTTATAGCTTGAGCTCGATGCTCCTTAGGACATGCTATTCTGCAGTTTTGTCAGTTTCTGGCAAATGTGGTTTCATCTAACGGTCAAAGGCAGTTTTGTTTGCTGTTTGTTGCTGTCTGAACCACTGTCATTTCCAAAACGTGTTATGACCAGTATAACAGTGGAATATGAAACTGCTGCTTATTGTGCAGGTCTTAAGAACAGTTTGACATACATCAAGAAATTAGGATTTTATTTCTTTTATAATTCACCATCTATGCCATAAATGCTTATCCATTTGTATTATTTGGAATAGTATTTTGTTGGTAAAATTGTATTTTCTGTAGGAAATAGATAGAGTTTATACTTGTTGGTTTCTTTCCTTGATGCCATGTATTTATCATTTATTTGGATATTCTCTGTACAGGACTAAACTTGCAGTTTGGTGGATTTTGTGGAAGATGTTGCATGCTCTTTATTTGTTGGCAAATATATGAAGTGCTTGGAGAAATTTAAAGTGCAAAATGATTATCTGATGGTAAATAATAAGCAATCGACGAGCCCATTTCTGGATACACTTAAAATGGAGAGAGTTAGTACAATCTTGAATCCAGCATATCCTTATCCACATGAACATTCAAGGCATACTATTATGGCAGTAGTTGTGGGATGTCTCTTCTTCATCTCATCCGATAACATGCATACCCTCGTTCAGAAACTGGATAGTAATGTTAAGTGGTGGTCTATGTACCTCTGTTTGATTGGGTTCTTCTATTTCTTTTCATCCCCATTTATTGGGAAGACAATTAAACCAAGTTACTCCAACTTTAGCCGTTGGTATGTAGTTTTTTCTTCTTGGGCAAGATTTGCTTTTCATCTTTTGATTGATTTGTAACATAGCTTTATCTATTCCAGTGTCTTACACTTTAGCAATCTAATCATGCTGCAGGTATGTTGTTTGGACATTTGTTGCAGCTCTTTACCATCTTCCTAGTTTTCAGTCTATGGGGGTGGATTTGAGAATGAATCTCTCTTTATTTCTCACAATATATGTTTCATCAGTTCTATTCCTTACTGCCTTCCATATTATTTTTCTTGGCCTTTGGTATGTTGGGCTTGTTGCTCGTGTAGCAGGGAAGAAACCTGGATTTTTCACCATTATCCAAAACTGTGCTGTATGTACTTTTTCACATTCCAGTCATCAAATTGTGAAGTGTTCTATTTAAAATTCTGCATGACATAAACTTGGTTCGTGTTGCCTCTTTCCCTAGTACAGGTTATAAGTATCGCGTGCTGTGTATTTTATAGCCATTGTGGTAATCGTGCTATTCAAAGAGACAAATATTTGGACCAAAGAAATTCTTTATATTCCATGTTATTTATGAAAAGCGAAGATGGCAACAGCTGGCTTTCAAACTTTCTCCATATGTATGAGTTAAAAGATCAAATATGCTCATCTTGGTTTGCTCCAGTTGGATCTGCCAGTGATTACCCTCTTCTATCGAAGTGGGTAATTTATGGGGAGGTATAATCATTTTATGTGAAAAATATGCTCAACTTTTCCTTTCAAACTTCAAATATTTCTGTTTCAACTTCCAATTGCGCTAATCATGCATTTCTCCAGTTAGTTTGCAGTGGATCGTGTGCTGGTCCCTCAGATGAAATTTCCCCTTTATATTCTTTATGGGCAACATTCATTGGCCTCTACATAGCTAACTATGTTGTGGAGCGATCAACTGGGTATGTCTTAATGTATCTGTGATCTCTAGAAAGTTCTAGAGGAACAAATTTAGTCTACAGGATCTTGGCCTTGCATTAATAGAATCTTTCACAGATTAGGTCTAGTTTTGATCCAGAAATATATGAATTGCCTAATGAGTATCTTGAAACTTGCCTGACTCTTTGATCTCCATTAGTCGAAGGCATTGTGCTTATTGACCAAGGTTTGCAATTTCGATCTGTACTGTCTGGTACGGGCGGTACATATTGGTCCGCCAAGTTATCGATATGCGAATTGTCCGTTTCGGGCGGTACCACCAAAAATAGACCGTCAACGGTCGATTGAGGAAGAAATCGGGTCAATTGAGGGAGAAAAAGGGAAGAAGAAGAAGAGGAAAAGAAGAAAAAAAAGAAGAAGAGGAGAAACAGGAAAGAAAGAAATACCCAGGGCTGTTGCTGCCTGCGGGTCGCCCATGCGCTGTCACCGCCCGCGCGCCGTCGTTGCCGGCGGGTCGCCCTCACGCCATCGCCGCCCTCGCTCGCTTTTTCTCCCGTGCGAGGAAACGGATCCTCATGTGCGGGGATAAAGATCGAGACAACGTCGCCCCTTTTATTTTTATTTTTAATATATTTAATATATTAATATAATATAAATATAATATTTTAATATACTGGGTGGTATGCACTGTGCATACCGCCCAATACCGGTATCGAGATAATCTTAGTACACCGGTATGGACCGGTAAGTCAAACCTTGTTATTGATCCATATTTATCAAACTATCTTATGCTGGTGTTGTCATGGCCATTTGATACTGGACACCTTTTGTTACTTAAGTGTTGATGCTACTCTTTTGGTTTCACTATTCTTTCTCAGCTTCTACTAATATGATATCCATGCTTAACAGATGGGCTTTAACTCATCCTCTGTCACTTTCAGAGTATGAAAGGTTGAGAAAACAGATGAAACCTGATTTCTTGGATATGGTTCCTTGGTATTCAGGGTGAGATTTTCTTAAATATGAAAGGTTTTCTGGTTTGAGATCCTAACAAAGATGTTAACTTGGTTATTGATGCATTTTACAGGACATCAGCAGATTTATTCAAGACAATGTTTGATCTATTGGTATCTGTAACCCTTTTTGTTGGTCGATTTGATATGCGCATGATGCAGGTTAGCTTACAAGTGATATTTGATTTCACATATCTGTTTCCCGTGAAATTTATTAGATACAGATGAGACTTGGCCTTTACTGTTTCTCCCGAATGTGGGAATACCTGCTCGACTCATCTATTATTTTTAAACATGTAGCAGTGGCGCATAGAATGGGTAACAGAATGCATAAAACTGTGTCAGAAAAATTATTTTGGCAAATAACAAACTTGATGTCAGTGTTTAAACCTTTGCAGATTGATTAAATGTCAGAAGTGACCAAGTAATTGATCAGAAACCAAATTGCTAGGATAAAATGGAGCAGTATACTATACTCTTATATCCATTAATTTGAATTATCAGTCTTCATTTTAAGGTTTAATACTTGAGAAATTTATAACTCTTCAACTTTCAAATGATGTGATGTCAAATGCATTATTTTATGTTTTGCAGTTGACTGCTACTCCTGGGATCAATGTTTATAGTATAATGCAAAGACTGATTTTTGTTGGTAATGAGTCCAATGGGATCTACTCATATGAATCAACTAATTGGGTCAACTTGACCAAGTTTCAATTAAACTACAACTTCAATAACAGATTATGACATCATAATTCTTTTGTTCTTGTCTTAATCTACTTCTTATGATTAATTCATAATTTTTTATTTTAGTTTGTATGCAATTTTCCCTTAAAAAATGTTCCGCTTGAATCTGAACCCAGTGCTCGTTAAAACTCTGTTTTTTTCTCACTAGTTTATGCATTATGATGGAACCAGGCTGCAATGAACAAAGTTCCTGATGAAGCTAAAAATGGTGATCTGCTGTATGACCACCTTAATGAAAGAGATGAGCTATGGTTTGATTTTGTTGCAGACACGGGGGATGGTGGAAACTCATCATATGCAGTGGCTAGATTATTAGCCCAACCTTCCATTCAGTTTAAGACTGACAGTCCCATGTATGCTCTTCCACGTGGAGACTTGCTTCTTATTGGAGGAGATTTAGCGTAAGCTGGTCTAATCTTTGTCTTATGATCTTTAAGAAAAAGTTCGATTGTTGGAAGAGATCCACTTATTAAGTGAAACCATCCGAATATCAACTGAAGCCTGTCAGAAATTCCTTATCAAATACCCAAACTTATGTTGTTCACTTGCCTTCTTGAATTGTAGCAGGATTTTCTAATTTAAAGCAATAGACAAACATTATGTTCTGATATAGGCCTCAAAAGTTAACCAATATAAGTGTCAAAGTTTTTCTGAATACTGATATTTTATTCATACTTGTAATGATTTGTGTTTCTTCAGTGACTAGAATTAACTTCTGATGCGGAGTGCACTTTATCAGTTTCTGTGGCTAAAAACTGACTGTTAAAACAATTATGATAGATGTGTTCAATGATGCCGTTTCGCTCTATCGGGTGGTATGTACCGGTCCGATAAGGTGTCGGTATACGGACCGCATTGTACCAGATGGTACATTATATTATATTTATATTTATATAATATAATATAATATAATATAATACAAATATAAAAATACATTAAAAAATAAATAAAAAATGCGGGGATGAGGTAGTCCCTCGTCTTCCAGCGTTGGGACAAGGTGCTGCCTCGTTCTTACGTTGAAAGACAAGGTGATGCTTCGTCTTCTTGCGCTGGGATGAGGCGACGCCTCGTTCACCCGCTGGAAGATGAGGCATCGCCTCGTCTTCCTTCTCTGGGAATGAGGCGTTGCATCGTTCTTTTGCTGAAAGGCGAGGTGGGGATGAGGCGGTGCCTCGTCTTCCTGCATTGTGATGAGGCGGTGCCTCGTTCTCTCGCTGGAAGACAAGGTGTCGTCTAGTCTTCCTTCGTTGGGACGAGGCGCTGTCTCGTTCTTCTGCAGGAAGGTGAGGCGACGCCTCATCTTCCATCACTGGGACGAGGTGTTGCCTCGTTCTTCCTGGGCTAGGACGAGACGCTGCCTTGTTTTTTTTAATATATATTATATTATATTATATTAATATTATATTGTAAAAATGTTAAATTATATTATAATGTATCGGGTGGTACGTAGTGTATGTACCATCCGGTTCCGGGTACCGTATCGAGAAAATCTCAATACACTGGTATGGACCGATACGACGAACCTTGGATGTGTTACACAATGATGAATAAAACTAAGATTCGTCAGCAACAACTTTTGCGTCGATTGTCCTAGGTGACTTTTTTAATTAGAAATGATACACGAGTTGCGAGTATAAGGGAGTAGCAGTTGAAGCATGACCATTTCATTATGTGAAAATGAACCGTTGAGTTAGAAAACTTAAGAACAGTGAAAACTTTTTTATTTTAGTTATAATTGCCACCTTTACTGTCTTTTAAGTACAATTAGTGGTACACCCACACCATACAACACAAGTTAATAACAACTTTTATGTCAATGTTCTTGGTCCCTGAGTATGCAGAAGGTTGACTTTTTTTAGGACTATTATGACAAATGCTTTCTTGTGCATATATGGTCTAGCATTGTGAGACCGTTGAGTTTTAATGGTGGTTGAACTGTTACTAGTCATGAAACCATGGATGAAGAATATTATAAGAATTAATGGTTAAAAGATTTAAATTGCAGCTTCAGTCCAAGATTGGTGCTATTGCGATAATCAAACTTAAGCCACTCACTGCTTCAGACGGGGAAGCTTCATGCTGTGTTAATAGACTTATCTTGAGAGATGTTGTGTATGATTTTCTTTTTACTACATTGCATGTAGTGATGTGCATAAATATTAATTTCTTTTTGTTTATCACAACTTTAGAGTAAAAAGTATAAGCATTAAACCAATACTGAATGCAAAGTTCTAATCGTTCTGATGAGCTAAGGTGGATGCTTGATGCTAATTTCTCTGATTTGGAAAATATATCCATTTTTTTGTGCATGAGAAGCACATAAAATGTTGGTTGTCTAACTCTTTTCATGATAGTCTAAGAATGTCTCCATACTTAATGTCTTTATAATTCTCACATTCACATCGATAAATATTTCTGATGCCAGTGAGTAAATATTAGAGTCGTGTCTGAGAAAAAAAAAAGCTGAAGGGTAGATCGCTTAAATGGTTGGGATCTTTGAAAGTATTTAGTTCCTTCTGATGGTTTCATTTTTCAGGAGATCTTTAAGTTTTTCAAGCTCTGTGTACTTAATTTGGTTATTGTACAGGTACCCTAACCCTTCCATGTTTACATATGAGAAGCGTTTTTTCTGTCCATTTGAGAGTGCTCTGCAACCTCCACCCTGGTATAAGGCTGAGCATATAGCACTAATTAAGCCAGAGATTCCTTTTGGAATAACAGAATTGCATCAGTATGATGGACCTCAGTGCTTCATAATTCCTGGAAATCATGGTACTTTTTAAATAAAACCATATATCACCCGAGTTCCAAAAAAAATGCTAAACATCATTCACATCTGGCATTTGTTTTTCATAAGAAAACATATAGGAACTTTATTTTATTTCCACATGAGGTTTCAATTTTAGCAACTAAAAATGCAACTTATTTAGCACTATGTCCTCATGCCAAGGGACACCAAAATTGATGTTAGATCTACATTTCCTTTTTCAGACTGGTTTGATGGTCTGCATACTTTCATGAGATACATATGTCACAAGAGCTGGTTAGGTGGATGGCTTTTGCCTCAGAAGAAAAGTTATTTTGCCTTGCAACTTCCAAAGGGATGGTGGATATTTGGTCTTGATCTGGCTCTCCATTGTGACATTGATGTGTACCAATTCAAGTTTTTTGCAGAGCTGTGTAAAGACAAGGTACATTTTCTTTCAATTTTCACCTATGGTATGCTTTTTATTTTTGTCCTTTCTGTTATGATATCTTACATATGGGACTTAATGGTTTAATATAAAATCACTTAAGGGTTTGATGTATGATTTGCTTGCAGAAACTCCAGTTGAAGTTAGTGAGCTAACAATTTTTTTAGTTTAAGAAATTACTTATTGTTCCTTCCTCAAGAGCTACCAATGACAAACATGAGTTATGTGGGTGGAAACCTGAGATTAATGTGCTACCTTAATCTTACATTTTGTCCTGTGTCCCTGGGCTCATACTATTAGGTGTGTAAATATACAAATTTGTCCTATTTTGACTAGGCAGTTAATCTAATCTATGTTGCAACCAGTCAGGTCGAATGAAAGCTATCTGCAGTGTAATGGACTAAACATGGAACTGTTGGTACAATGGTACTAGTTAAGTTATATACATATATGCATATATAGGTACATATGTTTTTATGCTGATTTGTTCCTCTTTTTACTGATACATTTAATTATCTTCTTTAGACATGCTGAAATCACCTTGAATAGTTTTAGAAATGCTTAACATCTTTGTATCATGCAAACGAGAACCATATTACAAACTTGCCTACTTGTGTTCCTGTCGAAGTGCTGCTTTAAGATCTTTCTATAATTTGTTTTAGGAACATGGAAATTTTGCTGCATATTAAAGTTGATTTATTATTTTGATCTTCTAATTCTGCCAAGGTCTCCATAGATTGGTGAGAATGACTCTGTTATTGTCATGACACATGAACCAAATTGGCTCCTTGATTGGTACTGGAATGAGACTACTGGGAAGAATACTTCTCATTTAATATGCGACTACCTGAAGGGAAGATGTAAACTTCGAATAGCAGGAGATTTGCATCATTACATGCGCCATTCTGTCGTTCCATCAGAGAAGCCGGTTCATGTGCAACACCTTCTTGTAAATGGTTGTGGTGGGGCCTTTTTGCATCCTACACATGTTTTTAAAAATTTCAGCAAATTTCATGGTGCAGTGTATGACAGCAAGGTTACATACCCATCATTCGATGATTCCAGTAAGGTAAAACAAAAATTTTCTTTTAGCTTTTGCATGTATTTGCCAAAAGATTTCCAATCTTGCCCTCCTTATACAATTGCCACTTTGCCAGTATGTTTCCTCTTGCTGTGCTGCAGTCTTTTTTTTCAATTATGTCAATTTTTTGGAACTGTATTATGTGATTTACTTGAATATCTGTTTTCAGATAGCATTGGGCAACATTTTAAAATTCCGCAAGAAGAATTGGCAGTTTGATATAATTGGTGGTGTTATCTATTTCGTATTGATCTTCTCCATGTTCCCACAGGTGTTGTTGTCTTGCTATTTTTTTTAATTTGGGCAATATTGAATTGTGAATCTTGTTATCATTGTTATTCCAAACAATGTATTTCGCACAACTAAGTCTCTGTTGATTGCATAAAGTAACCTGTATGCCGAATGAGATAGTGGCATCTTTAATGAGACAACAGCATCTTTGAGACATGTGCCACTTTCTTTAAAAATTATCTTACAACATTTTAACAAGCAATATGACCAAGTGATTTATCTTCTTAATGGAAGATGCTTGGTACAGGTACTGAATTTATAGTAATCATCAGCATGGAAATAATTACTCTTGCATTTCTGATTGAATAATCAGAACATGTGTTACTCCACAAAGCAAGGTTTGCAATACAGTATCGTACTGTTCGGTACGCTCGGTATGTTCGGTATGTACCAGTCCGATAGAGGACCAGTATGCTCGGTAAACTCAGTATCTTAGTGCATCATATGTCGGTATGCTTGGTATAGCTCGGTATGTACCGTACCGACAGCTGATCGATACGTTGGTATGATACGAGATTGCGAACCTTGCCACAAAGTACCATCAATTTCATCAATTCATCAGATAGGCGGAATACTTGAGTGGAGAAATCAACAATGAATATCACAATGAGTAGTTGTCAGCAAGTAGTTACAGTAGGTTCAGCTTCATGTAGTTTCAATAATATCTAGCTGTCGGTATGCTCATAATAGTTTATGATTATTTTTCTTGGACTTGGAGTTAAATATTTCTTTTTGTACTATAGACTATCTTTTAAAATTTATAGCAACTTGTAATTGATTAAAGATACAGGACTATATGTCACTAATATATTTTGACATCTAAGCTCTTCCCACACTGCGGTAGGTTACCTGAGAAAAAGTTATGATGAAACATTAAAAAGTTGTGGTTGCACAGATATATGCCTATCATAGAAAGTTAAATCTAGTCAGGTTTATGAAGTTCCATGTACCAAATGCAAGTATGCAAAATTCTTAAACAGGTTTTAGAAAATATTATGTTGTGTGGTTCCTGAAGAAACTTTGGAGAGCTATGAATGATACAGTATTCATCACATGATCTTCTAGTCTATGTATATGTATAGAGCTTTGCAGTTATATTTTCCAGATTCAGCATTTTCTACTGAACGTATTAACATAGTAGCTACATGAGATCTTTTGAACTCATCGTTCAATGTTTCACATTGCAGTGTAATGTCATCCAGATCTTGCAAGAAGATTCTTGGCTGGGTCGCCTGAAAAGCTTCTTGACTACACTGAGCAATGCTTTTGTTTACATGTTACAATATTCATATGTGTCTTCAGCAGCAACTTTGATATTAATGATGTCATCATATTCATTTGTTCCTTCAAAATTGTCACGAAAGAGACGTGCTTTGATTGGGGTTCTTCATGTTCTTGCACATATGGTTGCTTCGTTTATCCTAATGTTGCTGTTAGAGTTGGGAATCGAGATATGTATTCGTAATCATCTTCTAGCGACTTCAGGTGCTGAAATCTTTCCTTTTCTTTGCGAGTAGCATCATCCATAGATAAATCATTTGTTGACAAAAATTAAGTGTATATATGAAATGAACATAGTGTTGATGGGAAGCCATATTGTTATAAAGACAGTGGCCTATAAATTAATGTGTGATGATTTGAAGATCTAAAAGTTGTACCAGTTGCCAGACAGAAGCACTTGATCCTTTCAGCACATTCATTATGGCCTTAAGATTGCAAAATATAATGTTCCTGAATGCTGTTATTACAAACAAAACATAGTTATTAATCATTTCTCCGCCTAAAGATTAACTATGGTAAATTTGGCAAGCTCTCAAAATCAGTGTGCTAAGTGGTCTCTTCTTTGAGTTGTCGTTAAATAGACAACTCAAAGAATTTTAGGATGAGAGAAATAACATGTAATGCAATTCTTTGAGTTGTCTATTTAACTATTGGCTTTTCTGAACATCCTTCTTGTAGGTTATCACACACTTTATGAATGGTATCGGGCTATGGAAATTGAGCACTTTCCAGATCCCACTGGACTTCGTTCTCGCATGGAGAAATGGTCATTTGGTTTGTATCCTGCATGCATAAAATACCTTATGTCTGCCTTTGATATTCCAGAGGTAATATCAATTATTTACCAGGGCACTTTTCATGCTTCATCATTATAATTTTGCTGTCAATTTTTACAGGTTATGGCTGTCACTAGAGGTAACATATGCAATAGTGGTATGGAGTCCTTGTCCCGTGGCAGTGCCATCATCTACTACGCTTCTGTGTTCCTTTATTTCTGGGTATTTTCAACTCCCGTCGTATCTCTCATATTTGGGAGCTATTTGTACATCTGTATCAATTGGTTCCACATACACTTTGATGAAGCCTTTTCTTCACTTCGGATAGCAAATTACAAGGCATTCACCCGCTTTCACATTACTGTTGATGGCGATCTTGAGGTCTTCACACTTGCAGTTGACAAGGTATTTAAATCAGGCTTTCATATAACATAGAATGAAGGTGTTGGCTAGCTGTGGTAATAAAAATCTCAACTGTAGGATGTCCTGGGATCAAATTTTGCCTTGATTCTTAAATTACTTTGCTAAACTCAACCAACACACACAAAAGAATAAAACATAAAAAATATAATGAAGGAAATTACCTCTCAGATTGATTGAGAAAGTAGTTTACGGTCTGTTCAGGTCAAGATAGTAAGATTCTGGACATCTAATTTTTGCTTTCGAAGAGATCTTTTCTATCATATCAAAATTTGCATTATCTGCATATTGCAACTTGCAGTGGGCCTGCAGTTGCAACTAGTGTTTCTAGCTAGATGGTGATAAAGATTTGCAAGCATTTTACACCAGTGTTCCCATGAGACTTCTCTTCCCTATGAGATTGCAAGGGTCTGAATAGTTCTTTATTATAATCAAATTTTGATTACATTCCACAGTATCATATCTGCAGTTAGCATACTTCTATATGTTCCTAAAGAATTTATTTCAATTCCCTATTTTCTAGATGGGCACGAAGAGCCACCATTCAATGTGTGTGTTTCAGAATGACATATGACCATATTTTGGATGATTAGGTTCCTAAAAGTTGGAAGCTGGATCCTGAATGGGATGCAGAAGTGAGACCGCCGCAGCAACTCAGCCATCACAGGCGATTTCCCAGCAAATGGAAAGCTGCTTCAGGCCCAGACCCCATCAACTCGGTGAGGGTGGTCGATCATTTTGTCATCGAAAGAACCAAGCCAAATCAATCTCCACGGCCTACGTAACTTGTCGATCTCCTCAATTAGTTGTTTGCTGATACCCCTCCTGCATATTGGCAATTGTATAGTAAATTTCCAAATAGGTTGGAGCTCACATGATTCAGGGTTTTACGCCACTTGTTCCATTCCTTTTCTATTCTTGTCGTGTGAGCGTGATTGCTCCATCAGCAGACTGAATTCCTCCCTGTCAGATTGATTTGTGTTTTTCAAAGTGCAAACATTATGCCAGCTGACCTAGTAAGTAGGCATTAGGATACAAAGAAAGGCTATATAGATAATTCTTGTTAGTCCATGTTTTAGATGCAAATTAGATTTCCTCACTGCTTGAGATTCCAAATGGTGCATGATTTACTAGTTCTTTTTTTGTTCTTGATTTATTGTCAGTGATGGGGAATACTGCTTTTGTGTGGGGAGGGACTGCTAATTTCTATTTTCCAGAATTTTTTTTTTTTTTTTGTTGCTTTGCTTGGCCTCATCCCCTTACGAGTATTCTAGTGATCAATGTTATAGGAATTGTTAGGTCAAATATCTAGCGACAAACTCTTGTTGTTTGCAACCTTGATGATGGTTTATAATTGAGCATGGTTTCTTTGGGAAGTTGTTATATATTTATTTGTTTCATTGTTTTTATCATATATTATTAGACCTGAGCATGATTTGATTTCATTCGGATCGAGAATTAATTAGAACCAATTTCTAGAATTGAAATTGCAACTAGCGATACCGATTCAATTCCAAGTCGGGTCACCCAAAAAAAAAAATAAAGTCATATATAACTAGCCAATAGTCAACTTGCTCCTTGCAATGGCTTAATAATCATTAGTAGAAAGGATCCCGGTACTCGAGGTTCTCACTAATATTAAGTCTATAGAGGGTAATGCATGACGCCCCTGACCTATAAATATTTAAAAAGATTATTTCCGAGAGTAGTATGAATATATATATATATATATATATATATATATATATATATATATATATATATATATATATATATATTAAATGTCCTTCCGACTGATTATTATTTAACTATTAGACTGGGCAAAGTTATTTTTTTCAAAAAATTATAATTTATATTTATAATATTATAATTTTGAAAATTAAGTAGAAAGGATATTTTAAAAAAAATTCATATTATAAAATATAAATTATAATTTTTTGAAAAAAAAATAATTTTATCCCTTCTAATAGTTAAATAATAGCTAGATGGATAATTTTAAAAAACTCTGTAAATACCCCCTCCGTTTCATTTTTCTTTACACCAAATCTTCTGAATGTGTATTGCTATGCCAAGTGAAAGTTTAATATCTCTAATTTCGGGTACACGCCTAACTCCTTTTAAATATTTTATTTTTATGTTCAAATAATACAAAGTAATTAGTAAAATTGCGTTTCCATTGAGTATCTCCCTTTTAATTTTGGTAAAAAGATTATGTTTAGTTAAATATTGTCAAAATAATTTAAATCTTACTGGAAACATGTTCACTAGACTACTCTCCCACGCACTATTCAAAAGTTTATAAAAAAAAATTATAAAATTTATTTTGATCTTTTGATGAACATATTACTATTTGTTGGCTAATTACATATTAGCCCTTGTACTTATACCTCTTTAACATTTTTTATCGTTAAACTTCAAAGATTTATATTGAAATCCCTTAGTGAAATACTTAGGTCCATGTATCTTAATACAATTGGTTTTATCGATAGAAATATAAAAATAATGAGTAAAAAGATAATTTTAATATCCCAATTGGTGATAATCGATGACATGGCGGATAACAACGCCACTGTGGCCACGGGTGGCTATTGTGGATGAGGAGAGCAGTGGTGAGCGATAAGTTGATGCAATTGCTTAGTGGTGAAAGGGCTATTCACTGTGTTGGTATCAACACAGATATCTAGTGGCGAAGGGGTCACTCACTGCATCGACATTGATGTAATTGCCATGTGGCGAAAAAGCTACTCAGAACTTGCATTGGTGCCAATGTAGATGCAAAACAGTGCCCCTCAACAACTACGTCGGCAACGATGTAGATGCATATGTTGAGTTGCCCTTTCGTCACTTAGTAATTATGTTGACGTCGACGCAATTGTAGAGCAGCGAAAGGGCCGCTAACTACGTCATCGATGACACACTTGTTGATCGATGAAAGGGCCACTCGACATCTACATCGATGTCAACACAGATATAGAGCGACGTCGCTCGATAACTATGCCAACACCAATACAGTTAATAGCCATTTCATTGCTTTGCCTCTGTATCAACATCGATACAGTTGCGGAGCGACAAAAAAGCTGCTTGACATATGCATTAGCAATCCTTTCATCGCTTGGTAATTGTGTCGATGTCGACATCGATGTAATGTGGGGAAGAGTCGCTCGGTAATTGCGGCGGCATCGACACAATTGTCGAGCGACAAAAGGGCTGCTTTGCATCTGCATTAGCACCAAACATACTTGTTGAGTAGTCCACATTTGCGTTAGCGTTGATGCAAATGTCAATCGACCCTTGGTATCGACATAGATGCAAAGCGACGTTCATCTCTCGTTATCACTCTCCTAATCTATAGCAACCACCCGTGGCCTCTAGTGTCGTCGTTATTTGCTACTATCGACACCATTTGTTACTAAAATACCTTTTTGCTTATATTTTTCATGTTTTTATCAGTAAAAACAATGACATTAGGGCAAACGGACTTAGCTATTTTATCTTCATAATTATAAGAATTCCAATATAAGTTTTATAAGTCTAGAGATTACGATGCTAAGAGATCTAACCGCGATAATATGTAATTACCCTCCTATTTCTAGTGATATATCTGGAGTGATCATTAGCAGATACATTTGTACATGAGAATTACAAATAATTGGGTTGATAGTGATCGGACCATTCCAAAAATCTAATTACCTATAGAGTTTTTGATGAAAGACAAAAAATATTTATAGAATGATAAAAAAAAATTTAGAATAGTATAATTGGATTTTTTAATTTTTTTAAAAACCACCTCGAGTCAATCTGGGTCCGATTCAGAATCAGAGTAATCGGATGTAGCAAACACAAAGTACAGATTGAATTTTCTGTCACGACATCATGTTGCCAAATTATAGCAGAAGAAAAAAAATGTAAAAAGTTGAAGGACCAATATATCTTTATGAAATTGCATCAACCAATGAAAATTTGACCATTCATCCAAATTTCAATTTTACTAGAAATGTAGGTAAGAATGACAAACAATAATCTAGTCAGAAGGGACAATTACTCAAGTAGGGCTGCTTACAGAGATGATGATTTATGCAGTAGTGACACCGGTGTCTTCAAGTCTGAGGCACGTAAGTCAATAATTCCACTCGCTGCTACGACAACTAAGGTAAAGCCGATCACCGAACCCCAGACTAAACTGTTTAACCGCTCCTCGCTACATATAAAAGTAGAACTTCACTTGCTGCAGAACCACTTGGCTGGAAGAAGGCAACCTTGTTCTTTCTGGTAATTTTTTTCCAGTGGCAGCAGTGTTACAAAAGATTTATGCAGCATTTAAAATAAAACAAACAGGACACAGGATGTGTTGTCACTCGGAAATTTACACCCAGGTGTTTAGCAAATGCAAAGACAACATCGGAGAGTGCCTCCTTTTTGGACCAGAACAATGCGTCGATAGCATGATGTGTATGGAACAAAATTAACTTGTTTGCTCGACTACAAGTATCATTACAGAAAGTTCCAATGGCAGAAAACATTAGCGACTGTCTAAAACGCGTGAAGTAAACTACTTGAGAAGGATCCACTGAAATTGAAGAATAAGGAGCCTGTCATTCCCATATGTACAGATGCCCAGTCAACCTACAACAGAATTTGACAAATTTGTAAGAACTAACATACAGTATAGCTCCCGTTGTCATCCCATTATCATAGTTACATCAGCAAAATAGCATTAGATTAAATATTATATGCTCGTAGGAAAGGACCTAATTATACCTGGACTCTAAATAATTCACTGTTGCCATAACTATGTACTTGCATGTGGTAAGAAACAGTATATCTGATACGAACACACAATACTGCATATGAGAGAAAAGAGGGTACCACTAACAACATTAGTCACGATATAATCAAAGCATGAACATGAAGATATAGTCACGATATAATAATTCCTGATTGTAGAGTACAGCATTGTGCAATCCTATAGAATCAATCACAGAAAAGTCAGATGCTTGTCCCATACTCTCAATATAAATAAATTTCTTATTTTAACAGAACCTCCACAAATTTGCAATGGTTTACACAATAGAGAATATGAAACCATAGGCAGTTATCAGAAGCTTGATGCAGTATTGATGTGATAAAAGTGCCTCTTTTTTGTCTCTACTTTTTGAGAGAAAAAAGAGAGAAGAAAAGGAGATTAAGAAAACGATGTCTGTAGAAATTTACCTTGGAGGAAAACATATTATATGTTCAGTCGGTCACTTCCAAAGCCATCATAACTAACCCCTCCAGATATAGTGACTAGTTTCCTAGTGTCCTCTAACAAGAGTAATAAAAATATAGAAATCTCAATTAAATATGGAAAAAAAATTAAATAAATATTGAAAAGAGACAGATAAAAGAACAGCAAAGCAATACCTTTAAATTCTGTTGCTGGAGAGTCCAGAAAGTTATTTGAATCAGGTGGAAGATAAGGAGATTTATCATAATTCTCTAGTATATCTTTGGACAGAAGAATACAACATTAATATATATATCTTTAGAAAAACAAAGTACAAAAAAGGGCAAAAAGATTGCGCTTAGAAGTCAGGTGACTAAAACAGACCAGCACAGTGAGTAAAGTCATGTGATAAATCTGAAAAGCTGAAATTTCGGGGAATCTGACTAATAAACCCAAGCGAAGGTGTATCAACATCCAGGAGAGTGCTGTTTGCCGGTTGTCCGGTTAATTCTGAGTTCCTAAAGGATCCAGCTGAAGCATCTCCAAGTGGTTGGTGTGCTTCCAAGATGATGCTATCATTAACAAACGGAAACTCAGAATTGTTTAAATAGTTAGGCTCTGACTTTATTATTGTCTCGCTCATTCCAGAAATCCTTCCCATGTTGGAGTTATGTACAGAGAACACACTCGTTGAAGCATGCGTAATTCCAGCAACAATTGATGAATCACTGCCAAGATAGTTCCCTTGATGTTCTGATGACCTACCATTTACAAGAGCACTTGAAAAATCTCCATTATAAAACATGCCGTCTGGTCGTGAAGATGTGGACGCATGTTGAGGCATATAGGATGATGGAGTTTGAAGCACTGGAGAAGGTGATAGCAGTAAGATATATCTATGGGAATATAATATCATGACACTGATGGTTCAATACTCATCAACAAAACCAAATGATTTAACAAATTATGTAAATTTTGAAAGAGGATAGAAAAATCTCTCCTAGTCAGATTCTAATCTAACTTCTGCTCTGTATATGATTCCCTTATACACAGCTGCATTTCCTGATACACTTGTTTTTTTCTCATGCCACTATGTAGCATTGATCATCCTTTAGAAATCACGTTTGGCTCAAATGGAGTTGGGTAGATATCATCACATGTTCATATTTGAAACAGCCAGATGACAATGAGTATGGTACATACATATTAGTTCACACACAGTTTAAAATATAATCTTGTCTGTTTTGGTCCTTGTTTTTTGCAAAACAAAATTTCATCTCCAAACCCACCCTAAATCATTAATTCTCTTATAATTCTTTAGACCATGATGAAGTTTCAATCTTATTTTTCTACTAATTAATCTTTGTTTCATTCATCATACAAGTACTTTCAAGATGTAACTTGAAGGGTTTGAAGCAAGGATTGCAATTTCGGTTTGTATAGGTGTATCGAGCCTTGCTTGGTATGGTACGTACCTAGGTGTACCGACGGTATGCCCAAAATCATTTAAAAAACCTCAAAAAATACCTGAAAAATAGAAAAAAATTGGATTAAAGTTTTTACCGCTAGAAACATAGTCAAATATGTCAAACATAGTTAGTTAATCCTAATAAGTCCTCTTTCACCGCTGTAAGCATGTCAACGCCCTAATAGGTATTAAAGACATTGAATTGACCCAATTTCAATCAAATTTTGATTAAATCATTATTAAAATCACTAATCACAGTATTACAAAAAAAACTTAATTAAAACCTAATTAAACTTATTATACCATCACAAACATATGGTCCAATCCTTAATATGCAAGAAACATAAAGATTTGACCTATTAAGTGTCTAATTTCGAAAATCAATACTAAACATACTAATCACAACATTAAAGGCCTTAATGACTCCCTAATTAACATTATTCTACAATCAGAAACCTATCAAACAATATATTAGATATTAAGTCATACACCACATAAAATAGGCTTACTCATCTCATAAATCAATAAAAATCTAGAAAGAGAATACATACATTTTGATTAGAGTGTTCTTCCTCTTAATCCTCCCAAATCAGCCTTCTAACTTCGATCCAATTCATAAGTCGTAGCCTTGTTGAGTTTAGGAGAGTAAAAATATGAGAATAAGAGAGAGCTACGAGTGAAAAAGAGTTTGAGGGAATTTAAGAGATTGAGAGAATGAAATGAATTGAAAGAGGAGGGAGGAAAAGGTTTAAAAATCCTTTTCTACGCTTTAAACGGTCGAATTGACTGTTTGAAATAGGACAATCTTAGCCCTTGATCAGTAACGATCGAAATCCGACCATTACCGATTGATACAAGTCGGTAACGGTCGAAATCCGAGCGTACCGACCAGTACAAGTCGGATTTTAATCATTATCGCCCGGTATAGATCCTGTATCACTCGATACGGGGTCAAGTGATCGGTATTGCCCAATAAAGGGTGGTCCGAATATCGATATCCTGTTGGACCAATACGTACCACCCATATCGGACGATACACATTGGTACAACAAACCCTGGTTTGAAGAGCCAACTACTTTAAAATATGGAAGTCTGGATGATGGACTACTGTAAACTTTTCAAAATGGATTGGTAGACAGATCAACATTCATGAAAGGAAGAAGATCACAAACAAAGAAAAAACCTCAGGAATATATTTTTTGATTTAAGAGTTTTGGAGGAAAGGTATTATACTAACATAAATGACAGTGGTGTGTAATGTTGGGCATTTCCATGAATGATGATTTCAGGGATGCAGTATGTAGATCCCAAAAAAAGTTAGAAATTGGTAATGTAATCTTTTTTTTTTTCCCATTAACCTGCAAGCTCTATAAGTAATCTTTGCTTTTTGATAAGGAGAGATCAAACCCTAAAACTTACCATTTTAGCTGTTCCTAGGAAACAACTTTTTGGCTGCATATATTTTTTATACATTCTAGTGGATTGCTTATGTATTTTTATCACATTTTAATTTTATTTTATTTTTGTACTTTAGAGTCTCACTTTGAGTCATGTTAATACTGAGTCCTACTTTTAGTATACAAACTTGTGTCCTCAAACCACTACAAGTTGTGTTTAAAAAGTTCTCCAGATGTCTAAAGAATTTGTAAACATTTCTTAATATAAAACTTTCCTCCCACAAGGCTTCTTTGTGATCCTATAAGTAGTAAGAGATTGTATCTCCTAGAGGCTATACCCAAGAATGGTTTTCTTTCTTTTGTACAATAAATAGATCAGATTAGTCTCAGGGCTTTTCCTAAATTAGAGAAACCACTAGGGGTTATAGAGGCCAACTTTTCTCCCACTACAATCTTTTGAGCATGCTGATAATTTATCCATCGTACTTGGTTGATTGGTTCTATGTGGCAATCCTGGCACATAATGAACCATTACATAGTGAACCATTATCCCTCGAAGCACAAAAGAGAAGAGAAACCTGAAGGCCATTCGTTTCTCCAGGTTTTGGTGGTCTTTTGCATTCTTAGTATGTTGTGCTGACCAGTGTGCACTAGCCAGAGACGAAATACCTTTAACATAACTCAGATTCTTCTCTGTTCAAAATAATCACCAATGCCTCATCTGATTCTACTCATTCAGCCTTTTAGCCCTTCCATAGAGGCAGATCCCATTCCACGTCAGCCTACCCCTTCCATAGAGGGGGCTTCCATCCCCATTCAGTGGCAAATAGTTCATTTTTTTCGCAGCTTTCACCAGGATAGTATTTGCATTGCTGTTGTAACTTCAATGTTGTCATTCATAGTGCCATACCCCTATTTCACAGTCTATACAATTTTTACTGGTATACAATCTATGGGGAACCGACAGGTCTATAATATCTCTTTCAAATACCTAGATATGCCCTTCAACAATTTTTATGAATATCCCTTTTCTATGACAATGGCAACACAATTTTTCGAGGCACCTCTTTGCTATGATAACACCTCTATCCCATTCCTCCGTCAATGTCTTTATTGTAGCACCTGTCTAACCTGCATCTCATAGTGAGGCAATTCCAATGACCAATGACAATTCATGGCGCCAACATCTTCTACAGTAGCCCAAATTGATGAAGAATACATACCTAGAAGAGATATGTGGAACATGATAAAGCAGACTCAATTAATTGGAAAAATCAACAAGCAGCTTGAGAAGCTCAAGATAGCCTGATGCATCATCACTACCATGCAATAATCTTAGATGGATTTGTTCAATCAGCGAACTGCCCTTTCTGCATCATTCAAACAAGCATCAATGCCCATTCATCTACCTTCTCCTTGCTTTTAAGTATATCCTGAAGCCCCCAACAACCCCTAGATCAATCTGAAGAATTTTCAAGTATGATGAAAATTTTAGCTTAGTGAAGAATAGCCTTTAAAACAGCAGTTTGTTCAACTGTATCAACATCCCACCAAAAGATCTTCAACAGTTGAAATATCTTCACCAGACCAACCACACAAAACAGACATTAATTTGTCGATTTTCATCCCTGTATGAACCACTTTGTGGGCTTGGATTTGATAATTTATGCACCAAAGATGATTCAACTCTAAAGCCACAATTGTGAACATGCGCACTACCTTAGCATGCACAGAAGAAAAGAAAGATTATGAGAATTACAGAACTAATCCCCAGCCCTCGTCATAAAGGACCCAACTTGACTAACACTAGACAAGGATCTTTCAGTTGGATTTTCTGTTTTCTAACGATTTTGGTCCATATTTTATTTTCATTTTATCTTGTTTTTCTAAATGTTGTTTTAGAGTTTCATTTTTCTATTTATGGTGATACTAATAAATAGCATTAAATAAGACATTAAGCTACTAGAAGTTGTTTTGAAACTTCCAGAAGTATTTTTAGATATAATTTTATGTAGGAACAAGATTTCTCATAAAATAAAGAATTCCAAAGCTTCTTAAAAGTCTTATAAATATACGAGACTGCAAGGCCCAGAGAGGCAGAGACTATATTTCAGATTGATTATTCTCCTTGATAATAACTAATAATCAGACTAGATTAGATAGTCCCTCATTCTCTTTTGTTCTTCCTTGGGAGGTCCTTTTCCTCAGAATGAAGAACATGCTGATGGAAGGGTCATATCTTATCTTTGTTTTAGGAAAAATTAAGAGGGTAATCTCACACCTAGACAATTTGATGGGTCATATAGTGGGTCATATAGTGGGTCATAAACCTCCATATTACTGGACCATAGTACCCATTCAAGATGGAGAGGGTACCCAAACAATAAACCTGGTTGGCCAGCACTATCTGGGATATGCTATTAATGAGTGAGTTTGTACAATAAAAGATTATTCATAGAGTAATGACCACAAACATATTTTTGCTAGTAAAATAAATGTCTATTGCAATATCTACTCTATTTTGGCAACTGATGGAAATCTAAATCAAATTCCTATCTTGTAATGGAAATTTTGCTATTCATATAGATATATGTTCATTAAATCCTTGTTTTCAAAAGGCGCTCGTACGAGGAGAGACCTGAGCACCTTTCAACACCTCAGGACAAGACATTGGGTCGAATTCGGGCCTAAATTCCGCTGCACAAGTTGGTACTCAAACAAACCAACTAATGTCACTTACTTTTAACTTGCGCCCCCCCACCCACCCACAAAAACACCACCAAACATGTCGGTTACTTCTCTGTCTCCTCAGTCCTCTCTTTCCTATTTTATAGGGAATATTCTTTCATCGACTAACTTGCTACACCAACTTGAGGTTGTGCACTCTTAGGAGTTAGTTCACCTAAGGTAGGAACATCACACACTGCTTGGCAGTTATCACCCACCTCAAATTTCACCCCTTTTTAAAACACTACTTAAAACATAACAGCATATATATTTTTTAATCTTAATATTCAGAAGCATCTTGCTTCGCTTAGGCAGGCACCTAGCATCTCGAATGTTTTGGGACTTTAGCGCATAATGTTTTTAAAAACACTACATAAAATAATTTTTTTTTCCTACATATTATTTATTATAAACAGTACCATTTTACCCAATATCAAATTGGTTTTTGGGCCTTGAGGAAAGTATGTTATTAAAGTTACATATTGGCTTTCAACATATATTTAAAAAGTTATATAATCTAATTGCATATAGCGACGACATCTATGAAATACAAGCAAAATCCAGACAATAATTAATAGAATCGAAGGACAATAACAAAATGAAGGTAATGGCAGCAAAATTTTAAAATGCACATACAAGGAGAAGAATTGGAGGCATTTGGAATTGGTAAGATAGCAACTCCAGATGGACATGCTGTCTGCATAAGCTCAACCTGTTTCTCAAGGAGCATATTAAAAAGCAGTATTTGGTTTTTAAGGATCAGTCTAATATGATATGCTTCGAAAAATTCCCGGTTCTCCTCCTCAAGTTTTTGCCAAACTGTAAAACAACCAAAGATGACAATCATTAGGACTAATAAATAAGATTTTTTAAATACAGATCCATAGGCTTCCTGGGTGCAACTTCAAAATTCTTCTTACCAGCAGTTTGGTATGCGAATTCTGAGGAATATTTCCAGAACACATACAACATAGTGGTCACTTCTTAAATTAGTTAATTCTGATATAAGCATATTAATCTAGTCGTAAGAGATGCTAGCATATACCAGCATGCAAATGCATCAAATGTGCATTCGACTAACAATGTCAAAAAAAAAAAAAAAGTCACCAAAATAAGCAGTTGCAAAGTCAAGATATTTTATTCCAACGGTTAAAAATATATATGATGAAATGCAGAGAATGAAGAATTATATTATACGACTTAAAAGTTTCCTTGTATTGAAAGAAAAGACTTGCAATACAATGAAAAATCAGAAAATATAATATTACAACTAACTGTGGCAGTTAATCAAATTAGTTTTTCAGCAGCCACATCCAACCCCCCAATAATGGTCATGGTTTTCTGTTAAGCATCCAAATTTCCACTTCTTGTTCAAAGATTGTAGGTTGGTCCTAACAAGAATCAGTCAACTTATTGACCCATGGTATAAACTATAAAGTATAAACAATACAAAATTGAATCATGATATAAAATAGAGCATATACCTTTTTTTAATCATGTCATCCAGTGATATGAGGTGGTATAATTATAACCCTCCTGGTATGCTGCTCATTTTCTTAGTACCATACTGGTCCAATGAATTGTTGAAGTCAGTATTTAAAACCTTGATTCAACCATATTGGTGTCTTGCTAAGCATGCAAAATTATAGTTTTGCAAGAAATACATATTCACATGCCAATATTTTTGGTATATATCATTGAGTTGGTATGATTTTGTCAACATTCTACTCTAGATATATTCCAATCAAGAGAAATAGTCACAGTCTCAAGTTTCAATTTCAGTCCCATAACGGTCCTTGGTATGTGTCTTGTAGATACCAACACACACACAGGATTATATCAGTGTACCAGTCAGCATGGACTAAAAAGAAAGAGGGAAAGAAGGGGGGAAGAGCAGGAGGAAGAGAAGGCGAAGGAGAAAAAGAGAAGTGGAGGAGAAAGAGGAGAAAGCAGAGGAAGCAGTCAAACCAGTAAATACTGGTCAGTGTGACTGATTTGTTTAACCCTGAATAAAGTAGAACTTCAATGAAATAGGCAACATTGAGTGTGATCTAATGCACCTGAAATGTCTCGAGACATATATTCAACTCATTTCATGATTTTCTTGTTGATGTACTTAACATGAGCAATAAAAAGGAGAGAAGTTCAGAGCCTAATGCATCCAACAAGAGCCAAAAGGGCAATATACACAATAATGCAACTTTACAATATTTTAATATTAAAACACCGATCTTAATATAAAATTCATGAGAGCATGTAGAATGTAAATTAACGTCTTACGAGCATATGTATGATAAATTTGCATGGACATAAAATGTCAATATACATTGGATTGTTTGTGAATGAGTCAACTGATTTCTATGGCATACTTGTATATTCAATATATTGTTTTGAATCCACATCAAAGAATTTGAATTAGATAAAGATGATTTAATCAGCAATTCTCAACGTGGCGAATCTCAATAGATAGAGATGAAATACTGTGAAATTACCAAGTTCAGTGAAACTAGGTTCTATCTTTGCTTGGAAAGACAAAGTGTCAACTACTTCTTTCTGGTTCATATACAGCTGCAGGCACCTTTCAATAAGATTCTGAACCTGAAAATTTTTTAAAAACATTGGAAAGAATATTACATCCCTGTTTCAGTAAAAAAAAAAAAATTAAACTAGATATAAACAGGCAATAAATTATCTACTATAATAAGCCTTAAGAGGGTATGTTGACATTCCTTTTGTAATTAAAGCAGATATTTCTCTGAGGAGCTAAAGGCCCTTATCATATTGAAAACAGAAAAGAAGAAATGCAACATGAACTTCAAAAACCAACAAAACAAAGTTAAAAGATTATGACGCTCATGCATTTGGGCATCAAGTTTCTGAACTGACACTAGAAAAGATGGATAGAGTGGCATATGGCATCCTAGCAGTCCAAGAAAATCACATTTGCTGGTGATGATTATGGAGAAGCATAAAATTATATTCAGAACCTCAGGTTAATGGTGGTTTTGAATGTTACTGGAGAAGATATACTAATGCACCGATATGATGAGATGCATTAATTAGAATTAGTGATGTGAAAGATGGAGCACAGCCAAGGCTTGGTTAAAATAACCTTTTGACATCAACCACACTACATTAGCAAGACATGTTCCTGACCGCAGATACTAGCAGATATTGCTCGAGGCAGTCAAATTCCAACATAGTGTGCAAGCATGAATAGATAATGGAAAATTCCACATGAAACACGTAGCATAACCAAGCATATGAGACACTGATGATCTCTTAGATCGTGTTCTTTAGTTCAACATTAACACAGATTTTTTAAATGGGAAAAAAAATAGAGAACACCTTGGTATTTAGCATTCCAAAGCATGTATAACAGTGAACAAGGGCATGTGATATGTGTTGTTCTACCATATAAACTCCAAACACACACCAACAAGAGCAAACTGACAAGACATTTCCTTTTACACTCTGGCCTAGTGTCAAAAGATCAACATTTTTGAAACATAGTTCTCCGAAGAAGTATCCTAAAGCATCTCCAAATATCTTAAAGAGTATCATTTTTAACAATATCCGGATAGTTTGAGAAGTATCCCACATATTTCCTACCATTATTTTAAGAGTACCATGTCTAACAACACATTCAATAAAAATACAAGTAACTCAAAAGGATCTTTTACATAGACCACTTGTTCGCACCAAACAAGTGGTATAACAATGCTGAACAATCAAGACAAATTGACTGCAATAATATATCTTAAGCTTTATCAATTTTACATGGTATTATAGGACTCGAGTGTTTGGCTGCTAATACCAAAGAAGTGTTTCGCCCTAGTCTACTGTACTAGTCAAGAGACAGCAGATACAAAGTTCTGCTCCAAAGGTTAATTACTGTTGATGGATTCACTAAACCTAAGTATTTGAGAGCTCCTTCCATCCAAAAATGAAAAAATAAGTTAAACTGAAACATTGTGTAGAAATTTACTACAATAACAAACCAAAAGTGAAGCACACACATTTTATGTTTGTCCTACATCAACTGACCTAATACATTTATAATTCAGACGATAAGAAAAATGCGATGCAAAGCAATGCTTCAGCACACAATCAATAATCTGCTGTTTAAATGAAACCGCAGTCCACATAGCACCAGATCATAAAATTAGGATTATTATTCAGATGGAGCAATTTAAATACAATATAACCAAATAATGCTTAAATAAGCATAAACAGCTACAAACCAAGATAACATGAAAACGAGAACTCCATAATAGAATATGAAAAAAAAAAAATCAAGAATAGCTTCCTTACCAGTTGTATATCCTGACGGGAGACCTTCCTGACTTCACCGCTCGACATATCCCTTCCCCTACGCAGAAAATCCAACGGCTTTAGGAATTCGAATCCTCCTCACTTAACACTATCCCACTATGCGCACGATCGCTAACTCGGGTGATCGTTCACGAAGAACAACCTAATGAAAGAATCAAGCGGGAACATGATCAGATAGCAGATGAAACACACCAAATTTACCATGGTGCGTGATCCATGAGGGATCATCGATTTACCTCTAGGCGAAAGAGCGGAATTCTTCACGAGAGCGCGGTCCATTTGTGGCTTCGAATTCGTGGCGAAGATATATGCGTCGTGATCGGAGATGGGTATGAAACGAAGAGGGGAAAATGGCAAAGGCTAGGAAGTGGGACGAAGCTTCCCGAGTCGGTAGTGCCCACCCAAAAGAGGAAGGTGATAAAAACAAGGGTTTCGATCGAGCCACGTCGACTTGGATCAGGACCTTGAGCGATCCGACGGCAGATGATGTAAGCCATTTCGGTACGCGAAAACATATTATACCCTTTTGTGACTGCCCACGTCCTTACCCGCCTTGCCGTTGCTGATAGCAATGGCATCTGCAGGTAAGTCCCACAGACAATTTCCTCTAAGAGAGTAGGTAGCGATGCGGGTAACGTATGAACGGTCAAACAATGGCTTGTGGTAACCTCGTATTTTTATCTGAGAATTGACCATGTTTGTTATTTAATTTATTAATTATAGTTTTGTTGACATGTTTGTAGTTTTATATTATGCTTTTTTTATATAACTATTTTATAATAAAACCAATTAAACAATTAGAATTTTTAAATCTTTATATTTATATATAGTTGTATTTTTTAGGGTTTATTTAACATAATATATAAATTTATTCTATTTTTAAATTTTTATCAAGGACAATATTGATGTCCAATTAGATTCTGATAACTATGTTTTTTTATCAAAATTTATATTATGTTATTTTTTATCAATCTCTTTATTACTTGATTTAGATTAAACTATATGTAGCTTGAAACCTAGACGTCTTATGACCTTAAATAGTGTTTAGGAATATGTTATTTAGGTTAACATTCTAAAGTCAACTGATAATTAGAAAAAAAAATCCATAAAAATAAAGGAACTTGAGAGCAACTTAAAATTTTTAAGTTTAACATAGAGGATCAAGCTTTAGCCAAGACATCCGAAATGCCTACGAGGATCAAACTTGAGCAAAAATGTGAATCCAAACCTCTTAATTACTAGTTCATGTTTAAATTATAATTGAATTCTCAATAATGGGTGACATGGAAATAATTATAATATACTTTTATTCATGAAATGGTCAAAAATAATAAAAAATGCAAAATTTCCTTAAAATTCAATGATTTTGTATTCATCTCTCTAAATTATAGTTCAGAAAAATATTCCTGCAAAATCTAAAAAACATGTATTCTCTATTAGTTAAGCACGGTTAGTTGTTAATTGAAGTTCTGATTAACTTTACTAAAAATTGTCATGATTTCATGATAAAAAGAAATATAAGTATGTTAGATTTTATATTCATATATAGATTTAAAACGTAAGAAAATTATTGGTAGCTATAATTCTCAACCGCTTGAAGGATCTTAATAGTAAGATAAACATATATGTTTTATTCTTGTTATTGTATTTATGTTGTGGCTGAGGTGATGATATGACTCGGTTCAATTTGAGTGTGTAAGATCGTCAATGATTTCGTGAAATAGGTTGGCGGGTACTAATCGAATGCCCGATCATCGCATGGCGCGTCTGCTCCTTTGATCTCTCCCACCTCCAGGGTGTCTGCACTACGCACAAAGGTCAGAACCAAGCGAAAGGATCATGACTTAACCTCTTTGATGCTTGAGTTAGTCGAGGTCGGAGCCTTAAAACCTCGGGCAACCTATGAGGGAAGAGAATCGAAATGTGAAAGTGTTGAGAGTCCGACCTCTTGTACTGTTTCTAGGGGTGGTTTTTGTTATCTCTGGCCTTGGGTAAATGTATGCAATTGTTTAATGCGTGCTGACGTCTAAGGCGATCGACCCGTACTGTACACTTATGCCACTTGGATTTGTGCGACATTGCTCCTTACTTCTCGAATGATGAGATATGACTTAACCTCTTTGATGCTTGAGTTAGTCGAGGTCGAAGCCTTAAAACCTTGGGCAACCTCTGAGGGAAGAGAATCGAAATGTGAAAGTGTTGAGAGTCCGACCTCTTGTACTATTTCTAGGGGTGATTTTTGTTATCTCTGGCCTTGGGTAAATGTATGCGATTGTTTAATGCGTGCTGACGTCTAAGGCGATCGACCCGTACTGTACACTGACGCCACTTGGATTGTGCGACGTTGCTCCTTGCTTCTCAAATGATGAGATATGAGGCTACGTTGTCCCGTACTTATCAGGGGGTCATTAATGTGAAGGACGGATGGCTGAGTTGCCCTGGTTCGTATGGTTGAGTTGGTTCAGGATGCCTAACTAACTCTATCGTGGTGATCAAAAGGCTCGCTGGAACGGGGACATGATATGCTATATCAATTATGTAAGAAAAATATATTGTTTTAAGAGAGGTATATTGTAAAAGTACCTAATAAAAATAATAACATAATTTATTGATTTCATTATTTTCTGTCAATTACGATTATAAAATACCATCCATTATATTCATTGCAAAAAGAGGTCAAAACACCTCCTGTATCTTATTGCTACTATGATTGATTACAATGATGCCACAGTATATTCAGCTACAGCTTGCTTGTATAAGGGTATATGGAAGTATTTGACTATGAACGATCCATCAGGAAAAAGTCGCCAAATTAGATCGAATGAACGAAAATGAAAAGACAAAGAATAAAAGAATAAAAGAATAAAAGAATAAAAGATACATGTTTCATTTGTCACCCACTGCCAAAGAATAAAAGATGCCATGCCTCAATATGGGTTCGTTTCTTTCAACTCCGTCCGACAGAGTTATCTACGGATTGAACCAAGTGCTTGTAAGACATGGCATCTCTCACTGCATCAAACACGGAAAAAATGGCTGACCTTGCACCCGTTCTTCCCCACTACAACTCGTCCGGCACCCGAATTGGAGCAGCAAAGAAGCCGCCACCAACGTCGGTCGACGACACCCTCGAGCGCTACACCGACGGCAACCGCGCATCCCAACTTCTCCAAGCGACCTTCGTCTCCTCGCTTAGTTTTTCGATGCACAGCAGACCTTCATCAACGTCTGCACGGATGCAGAGCCCGCATGGCACTGCACCGGCACCGGCGACACAACGTCGGTCGACCAGCACGGTGCAGTAGATACCAGGACCGTCGGCATGTTCTCGGCGATGAAGAACAACAACCAAAACATGATTTTGGAAGGCAGTCTTTTAGCCTATAGTTTGCAGTCACACTTCCAATTGCATGCAAAAGAAATATAAAGGTACTACGTAATCATGTTCTTTTTAGGTCACAGTGGGAATTACCCAAGCGGGAGGAGGCCATATCCACTGGAAATTATAGCCGCCACAAGGCTTGAGGCTCTTCTCCTTCAGGTCGAACACCCCCACATCAGGAACCACTTCATGGCACTTCTCATACGACCACGAGCCATCGTCCGTGAGATAGACGCAGTTCCCTCTCAGCTCAGGGCACCCCCTCACCTCGACGCACATCGAGCTGTTCTTCCCCAAGAACAACGCGAATTCCTGCAAATTATCGCCCTCGTTCTCAACCCAGACGCATCCCTTGGCATCGTCTACCTTCAACCTGAACACCTTCACCCTGGTAGTGACGCACTCCATGTAGAGCGGGCGAGGCTCCCACTTGCACTTGGATTGCACCGGGTCCTTCCATCGGTGGACCTGCAACAGCTGCCCCCGCGGCAGCTCCACCAGGTACTTGGAGCAGTCGTCGAAGCCCAAGCGCGGCGCGACCAGGGTGGAAGCGGGGAGGGGTCCGCCGTCCAGGTCCCAAGCCTCGACCCTGCCCATGCACCCCAGCGTCAGGAACTGCCCGCTGGAAGAACAGATGGCGTCTACCCAGTATAGCGACGGGGTGTCGATGAGCGTCCACGAGTCGTCGCCGGCCCTCGCAAAGGCCAGCCCGAACAGGGGGTTGTGAATTAGCATCACGGTGTAGCCTCCCCAAGAAGAGGAGGAAGAGGAGTGAGACGGAGGTGAGGAGAGGACGGCCTTCTCGTAGAAGAAGTACCTCAGCCTATCCGGCTCGAACGGCTCGGGCGGGATGTCGTCCCCGAAGCAGAGTGAATAGCGGGTGACGCGGCCGCGCTTGTCACGGACGGCGTCGACGAAGGGGAAGGTGGTGATGGAAGGGAGCCGGACTTGCTCGCCCGTCAATGGGTTCAGGAGATGGAGCTCGGAGTCGGCGTCGGCGGTGACTAGCCAACCGTGGGAGGAGCCGACGACGAGACGGTCGGAGACTGGCGGGTCGGGGAGGGGGAGCCTATAGGCCTTGCGGTCAGCGAGGCTGAAGAAGGCGGCTGCGGAGCCGGTGGGGGTGAAGGCGGGGTTGAAGGGGAGCATGAGCCAGGGGGACTGTGGCGGGGAAGGGCAGCCGAGGTGGGCGCCGGAGGCGGAGCGCCAAGAGGAGCAGACGGCGGCGAAGCGGATTCGGTCTGCAACGGGGAGGCGTTCGAGGATGGAGCCGAGAAGGTCCATCGGGAGGTCGGACCAAGCATTCATGGGCCAGCAGAAAGCAAGAAGAAGACAACAAGAGGTTGTCTTGTTGAAAGTGGTGGAATTGGCGGAAGCTGGAAGACAAACGAGCTGTTGTCTGCGGAAGCCGGTGCGGGTGTCGATGACTTGGGAGGTTTATAAAGAGGGGGGGCGAAGCAGCTGCTGCCACATGTTTTGCAGGGTGGACCAGTGTGCGGCTTACTGTTGCGGGGGGCGGAAGGAGGCTACGTGCTCGGCGGGGCAGTGCCATTTCAGGGGCGGCGGAGCGCGACACAGGATGCGGGTCGCCAGCGGAATACGGAAAGGCGGAGAAGCTTGCGACCAGGTCCCGCGTGCGCGGCCGCAGCCCGCCGTCGGATGTTGCGGCTGGCCTCAATCGCGTTTATATATATATATATATATATATCCTTCAAGGAGTAGTCAATCGCTGCACGCATTCGCGGCCGAACCATAAAATATGAACCGGCGTGAACCGTTGATGCTGCCAAGACTACCAAACCGGACTCCAACAGAACCGTCCATTGACGCCCGCGGAATTATTTTTCGTCACCCGGTCTACAACTTCGATGGGCACCACCGCTATGACCCACCGACTTCATCCAGTCAAATCGCGGGTAAACTTTATCGAACAAAAGGGTAAAAGGGTTTCGTTACCAAAAGGAGGACCGTCAATATGAACCGGTTAAAAGTAGACGTGTCACTTGCTGCAGTGTACTCGTAGCCTTACCTTGAAGAATATAGTCTGTGTGCCGTGGGACTCACAGTGACCCGTACTATCCATCCAATAAGCTTGTGGGTGGATTTGTTGGCGCAGATTAGTGGAAGTATCGCTCTTTTGGGGGCATCAGAGTTCCGCGAGCCCCTATAATTCCATCTTTCGTGTGATGTGAAGAGAAGAGAACGAAAAATGGCGAACGTCGTCTCGCTTTCCCACACCGCCCTCGGCAGCTACTCCTCGCGTCCGATTAGAGCTTCCTCCAACGGTTCCCTCTCTGCCCTTGCAGCTCCTTTGATCGAGAGCGTAGTCTATTGTTTCCCTTCTTGTGAACCGTTCTTTTTCTTTTAAGCGTGCTCCTGTTTGGATTTCATTTCAGGGGTTCCATTCTCGAAGCCTAAATCTGGAGGACCGGCGATTCTGGAGCTGCCTCTTAACAAGATTCGGCGGCCGCTGATGCGGACGCGGGCGAACGACCCCGAAAAGGTTAAGGAGCTCATGGAGAGCATCAGACTAATTGGGCTCCAGGAACCTGTAAGGAAACTTCCTTCGGTTCTTATTTATATATTTCTTTAAAAGCACTGTTTTAGGATTATCAATTGTTGTTCTTTTGCTACGTGATGAAAATTGGTAAAGCATACAAGGGACCTCTAAGTTGCTTTTATGTTGTACCGGGGCTGAGGTGTCGCATACTACCCGCGTACACATGGACGCCCGGGGATAACGAATTCGTTGGCGCCCGAGGGATATGCTAGCTCCTCGGGACATCGGCTGGTAGATCGAGAACCCGGGCGGTCGTCTCGTGCTGGAGTCGACTTATGGTCCTTGGTTGAGCTGTAGCCGCTCGGAGTCCGTTGCAGCGTTTTGATGAGAGTTGCTTATCTTTGGTCGGGGAACCTTGTTTGGTTGGCCTCTGTGAGCAAAACTTTCCTCTTTGTGAGTGCGTCCTTCCGCTCCTCAATTGGCTCTCCGGTCGTCGACGCTTGCGCCAAGGCCGCGGTCGGGGGGTGAGGTGCCGCCCCAACTCGGCCCCTCTGACGGTCAAGTCAACTAGGTGAATTATTCTGTGTAGTATGCCTAGTGTTGAAAAAAGTCCTCTTGCTTATTTGCCTGGACACTTTTTATACTACCTGGGGAGGCAGAAGTCGTACGAAGTGAGTTAATGCGCATGAGTGGTAGGTCGGCGCTATACACTGGTTGGTGGCTGAACCCTTGACCTGTCTGCCAATTTCGACTGTTGTGCTAGTTGCTTTTATTGCATATCTACAGTAGGCACGATCCTTCCATTGGTTGAAACAGGTCCTCCTACTGTGTAGGAGACGTACAGAAGGAAACCTTGCGGTGGAGGCAAGGGATGCGGCCTAGGCCTAGCTCCTCGAGCGGTAGTCCGGGACAACTTTTCTTCTCGAGACCTTGATTTGAGCTGAGTCGATCATGTTTACTTGGCTTTTGAAAGGTGATGTGGAAGTATATATTGGACGGGCCAAAATATGCCCCATCACTTTACTTTCCGAGGGTCTAGACTGAATTCAACTTGTAGGTATAGCCATTTTGTTGGGGGATAAAAGACGTCAGAACCAAAATAGAAATCTCAGATACCCATAAATAAATAATAAATTATAAATCTATCAAAATATTTATATGGTTCGACACTCTTGACCTATATACGGAGAAAATCAAATTTTTTACTACTACTATAACGATAATAAAACCGTAAGTCCCAACAAAATCAAATTATTTACTATACAAGAAAAATAAATATAAGAAATATGTGTCTTGAGTTAACCCAAATTCAATCCTTGAATCTCTTGTACATCATCATGTTTATCTCAATCTCCTATGTCCACTAGAGAAAATCCTGTGAACACTCAAATTGTTTTCTATATGTTTCTCCCTCTCGGTCTTGAGATACATAGTGTATTTATATCAATAAATCTTAATTCATTAATGACTCTGTCTCCTACTTGAATTCCTAATCCTAATCCTCTAAGAAGTTCACATCTAATTAGTACTCCTAAAATACTTACTAATCCTAACACATTTTGTTTGTCGTCATCTGATGATATGTAGAAGGCCGAGATGCTTGAATGATGGGCTTTGGGTAGGCTTTGTGTGGTGCTACTGATGATCTTTGCAATCATTTCACCTTTAGGAAGTTGGAATCACTGTTAAAAAAAGTCCTTTTGGCTTAGTTTTATCTTTAGTCTAGTTAGGAGTACCTTGAGCCTAACCATCTATGCCGTGTCAGTTTATTCTAAATAGTAAATACTATGCCATTAGCATACTGTAAAAGTTGGATGCTTCATTACTTTTGAATCAATCCTATGATGCAATGGTTGCTACTTCATGCTTAAAGATCCATTCGAGCATACCCTTGATGTGCCTACTATGAAATTAATAGTCAGGATATGATTTTATAGCGTCACAGATCATGTGTTTGACCCAGATCATCCAGTTAAGTCCAAAATTTTGATGTTTTAAGATGGCCAATAAGGTTTTCCCACTCAATAACATGAAATCTCTTTCCAAAATCAAGCTTAATCATGGCTCCATGTTTATCATTCTTATGTCGCTATTTAGGACATTATTTACACCCATGTAATACTTAAGGATGAGACTTTTATGATAAAAATTGTTTTGACTGCCATTAATGACATCAGGTAGAATGGCCTTGATTTTGTTTGCAAGGACTTAGGAGATCGATATGATATGACATACCAAACAATCAGACTAAAAATCATTTGTGCTAGCTTTCTCCTCCTTGGGGTATTAATTTATTAGAAGTGCATTTGATTTTTTTCAAATTAGTATTCTCTACAAAAAAATTGTTAAACTGTAATATGAAACTGTTATGAAAAATAGGCGAAGCTGGTTGGTGGAGTGCAAATGTGAATCCATCTGATCCAGGATTTTATGTTTTCCCAAGCAAGAAAACAGTGAATTTGATTTCAGTTTAGGAGAGGATATAGTGTTGCTTATAACTTATTACTAAATAATCTAGTTTTTTGAGGGATTTACATTGAGCATATTAATCTAATCAAACAGGACTTTGAGTATGATTTCACTGAAGTCTCCTAAGAACGGAAAACTAAAAGAGATTAAAGAATGAAGTGGATGGACATCTCAATTACTTTTCTCCAAGATTTGTACAATGCCATACATGAGGTCTAAAAATCTACACTAGTGATGTCCCTTGAAGCATAGAGAATCCTTCTTGTTTGTTAAGGTCCCAATTTTCAAAATAGAAAGGGTTTATCGTAAGAAATTTTTATACAATCTAGACGTATGCTCTTGTAACATCATTTTCTCTATTGTGGGATCCTGTGACTTCCTGGACTGAGCATAGGGCACCATCAAGGTTTACTGAATTTATGGACAAAAGAGGTTCAATGGTCCCAATCCAACAAAAATGGCTCTAAAATAACATGGAATCAGGAATCAACGTATGATTGATTGTTAGCATGTGGATCTAGTGGGGAGAATGCTAGATATAAAAGAATGGCTGAAGAAAGTAGTTATCAGTGCTCCAAAATTTGGGTGCAAACTTTGGATTTATTTGTGGTTGATTATGCTCGTAAATTTCATCATGCATGTTCGGTGTGGTCAAGGTATATTGCTGATCATTCTAAATTAAAAATTGGATACATGTTTTTGATAGAGTTGACTGACTGCCTAGTCTAGAGATACTTGTTACTCAACGTAGTTTGGCCCTGAAGTCAAAATCTTTTACAATTTGGTTAACTTGAAAAATTAGCATGTAAACTTGGCTGAGTTTGGAGTTAAATTTTTCTAATTGTGTGGGTCTATATATGACTCATATTATTAAGACCAGGGAAACAAAAAGTGTATCATGTGCTTGTGCTACTTGATGAATAATATACCCATCTATCAGTACCTCATCAATACCTTTGTTGTTACACTTCATAAACTTTTTCCTATCATTATGCAAGCACAACCTTTTGTGGATCATATAATTTTTATCTTCAATACAGATTTTTTAAAAATGGTTGCTGATTCATGATTACAATATGTCATGAATTTGTAATCCCTTGTGATTATATGCCAAAGAATTCAACTGAGTGATGAATGAAATTAGTGCTAGCATGGGTGATAAGGAAAATAACTATGTAACTCAGTTCAAGTGGTGTCTCTAGATTACATATATGGACATATGCATATTTTTCCATATACATAGGTATATATAGATAAATTTACATATCCGTGTATGCATTTCAATATAAATAATCTGAAACAGAACTATATTTGATTAAAAGTTTTTGAGTTTGGCTCATTCTTTCAAAATTCTTAAGAAAGGATGGGAAGAAAAATTAAAAAAATGTTTAACCTAAAAAAAGAATTTGGTAGATGAAATGATCCATTAAGGACAAGAGGCTCTTTTTGGCTGAGATGCCACAAAATTGATTATCTATGGGATGTACTGACAAATGGCGAATAGCTAGCATTACTTTGGAGATTCCAGACCTAAGGCAAAGGTGGTCTACTATAATTCGATATGTAGATTCTATATATGTGGCATCCTGAACATTTCTGAAGGGGCAAAACAATATGTACAACACCAAAGTTGTACTATGATGTTGACACAACAATATGTACAACACCAAAGTTTGACGCTAACACAACTTGGCATGGGTTTGTTGCTTGCACAATCATATTCAATAGGCTTAGATTTGTAAAAGAAATTTCCTTCTCATGGCCCTTTTTCACTTTATCCAATTTATATATACTTCTACAAAGATTGTAACATTATGGTTGTTAAAATGATTATGAAGTTCCTATTGATGTTTGGTTTAAGATTCCAAAGAATAAATGAACTTGCAAATTGGATCAACCTCCTTTGGATGTTGGAGCTATATAGCGTGTAAATTCTCATTGGAATAGTAAGATGAATAATCTAGTTTCTGAATGTTGGTTCAATGCACAGATATTGATCCAACGTCAGATGGTGCTTTACACAAAATGAATCCTCTTGTTCAAGTTTTGTAGACAATTAATTCAACTATCACATATGCTTAAATGCTTGCTTATCGAATTCATGAAAACTTGCAGATTGATGTGCTGGAGGTGGATGGAGTTTACTATGGTACTCATACCACCAAGAGATATACTGATCTTCGTATAACTCAAGCATATCTAAAAGTGATAATATGTTTGTAGGTTTTTCTGGATGTCACCGTTTCGAGGCTCATCAGCGCCTCGGTCTGCCAACAATTCGCTGTAAAGTCCGACGAGGAACAAAGGAAACATTAAGGTTAGTTGCTCCTTCGCGATCACGCTATGTCTCAGTATTCACACCCCCCCCGCGTTGACAATTTGAACTGGATTACATTTGCCTTTCTCTTTCAGGCATCACATGCGATGAACTAGAATCTGTGGCAAGTCATAAACTACTCCATCAATGTACTTAAGTCATCAAATCTACAGATATTGATCTACACAAAGCTCAATGACTGAAAAAAAAAATTCATATAATTGGCCTCAAATTGTTGGAATATTATAACTTGTTATTGTTGTATATATCAAATTAATATATTTATATAGTCAATCTTTGTGCTACTATATTGCTTATGAAGGTGAATCTCTGAGCAAAACTCCGAATTCAATTGCTATGTTCTTCAACATTGTTCTTTGTCGAGAGGTTGCATAAAATTATCATGGTTGTGTTGCGGTGACTAATGGCAATCTAGGCTTCATGGGATGAGGAGCTGCAATTATCAGCACAATGTTGTGCCCTCTCCAGGTGAGATGCTGCAACCGTAATGGTGATGATTCTATATCATGTGACTAAAGCAGGTTTAGACCTTTGAGTCGATACTTGGTCGTACTTCCCCTGTAGATACAACTGGTAGTACACATTTGTATCGAGTTGACTTCATTTATTTGGATAATGTTTGGCATCAGCAATCTTTCTTTAGATTCATCTTGATATACTTGAAAAAAGAGTTGACCAACCCATCGGCATGATTCAGACCGAAATGTAACGTGCGAGACCAGTGCAAGAAGACATCATTGGAGTCAGCTCTTCTTTGATTCTGGTGTTGATGGATATGGTAGGAACAGTGCAAGAAGACATCATTGGATCAACTGAGTTGTTTCGTGAAGTATACTTCTATGTAGATGTGAATGATTCTACAGGCAGAAACATTTCACTGGAATCTGAAATAGAGAGTTACCTTTCATCGACAAACCTTTGTCTGCTAGTTTTTTTGTTAAACAAGCTTACTGGTTGGTGCTTGAAAAGTAGGAGAAAGTTTTTGCATGGAGGTTTAGAGATCATGCATGCATGGTGTGTAATGTTTTAACAAGTGTTGGATCATTGAGTTCACTTTAAGCGAAAGAATAGCTTCTAACAAATCAAAAAACAAATCTAGAGACAAAACAATCTACTCTAGATTGGACTGACTACAGGACATGGAACCTAATCTTTATGTGAGGAATCTACTCTACCATGAAGCAAAGGGAGATTAGCAAATTTTTATTTTTATTTTTCTTTCTTCTGATGATTGTAGATGAAAAATAGTAGAATGTGTGATATTTCGTAATAGGTACAAGAATGTTGTTGCAATCTTAATTGGTCACAAGCCACCAATCATTCTTTTTCATAACAAATGCATGATGATTACAATGAGATTTTTGATAGATGAATTCAAATGCCAGAAAGTTTCTGTCACACCTTATACAAGTAAGGCTTATTACGACAAGACTTCAAACTCACACCACACATAAAACATCAGCAGCAAGCCATGGGCGGAAGATCGCCCTTGCCGCCGCCAGCCGGCTGCAGCAGCGTCTTCTGACACGCCGCGCTGCCGAAGAGTAGGAACCCGAGGGCGTGCCCGGCGACGGCGACGATCAGCACGCCGCCGTTGAACGACATGACCGCGAGCATCACGAGGTAGGCGAGGCCGACGCGCAGCGCGTGCATCGCCGTCTGGGTCAACCCCGCGGCGATGCGGCCAGCTCCCGGCCTGACGAGGCGGCAGTGGTTGAGCCACTCGAGGAGGAAGGAGAAGGCGAAGACGACGACGAGAGCGAGGGCGTACATGCCGCCCCTGGTGCCCGGCCAGCCCGTGAAGAGGATCTCCGAGTTCTTGCCCCAGAAGAAGGTCATGTGGGTGTAGTGCATCTCGGCCATAGAGGAGGCGTTCATGCCCATGTCGCTCATCCCGCCGTGATCCATCTCCGAGTTCCTGTCTTCGGAAGTATCAGGGTTGAGGAGAAGCGGAGGAGGTAGGGAAGACTTTGTGCCCTCTCGGGATGGAAGGCTAAGAGATAAGAGTTCTTTGCATGCAGTACAGATAAAAGACCGGGGGGTTGGTAGTACATTACCGCAAAGATAACTAGACTTGTTGAAATAATTTGTAAAATAATTTGTTAGAAAGTGAAATAATTTGTCGAGTCTTTTCAATTCAATTTAGTTCAAGAAAATGACAAGTTGAAATTTTCTTCATCAACCAATAAAAAAAACTTATAACATATTTAATAATTTACTTAAACATTCCTAAAGAGATTC
Source organism: Ensete ventricosum (assembly GCA_029747655.1). Classification (NCBI taxonomy): domain Eukaryota; kingdom Viridiplantae; phylum Streptophyta; class Magnoliopsida; order Zingiberales; family Musaceae; genus Ensete; species Ensete ventricosum. The sequence goes on from JAQQAF010000003.1 coordinate 2,685,413, forward strand.
AATCAATATCTAGCTAATAGAATATGGTTGTGACAAATATGTTGTTAGTATAAAAAATTATAATTATGTTACTATTATATGAAATTTTTTAATGTAAATTAAATAACAATATATTAATATGAAGATTATATATCTATCCATGTCATTCCAAAAAATATTTATTTGATCTGTATATTTTTACTGATATCATTATGTATCATTAAGACAACTAGACTTGCATTCTGCAATCAAATATTAAATAAGAGAGATTGAGAATAGAGTTGTAATATCAATTTTATTTATATTTTATTCTTAGAAAATCATGTCCTTTTACAAGCCAGAGCAAACCATTTAGAATAGTAAATAAAAGAAATCCCTTCTAAATGTTATTTTCTAAGAAATCCTATCATAATTGGATATTCTTTCAATTGATCGATAATCTTAATCAAAATTCATTTAGATATATAATATATCTTATCTAATTAAATAAGGCTATACAATCTAATATTCTATCTCTTGGCCATTAATTGGTAATAAATAAAATAATTTTTTATTAAAAAAATAAGTTTATTTAATTAGATTTTAAAATTTTTGAAAGGTATTTTATATATGGTCATAAATTTTAAAAACAAGCTAATAAGTACAATAATACTATATTAATAATTATACACTATTCTATGTACCATAATATTATTAATTTTTTCTAATGTAATCTATAATGACTTTTATAATTTATCTTATTAAAACATTCTGATTATCACATCTAACTATAATATGTATAAATTATAAATGATAAAATATTTATAATAATTTATATTCTATAAGCATATAATTATAGTCACTTTGGCTTTCATAAAATTTGAGGATATAAATTATAAATAATATTCACTAAATATCTTTTGATTTAATTTATGTAAAAATAATTTAATAATAATAAAACAACAACTATGATAATCATTAAATATTAATCAGAATAAAAGAAAAAACTCATATGATAACTATAATCATGATAAAAATATAAATCATAATTTTATGTAAAAGTAAAAATTATTTCATATGCATGTAAATAACTAAGCAAATATCCAAGAACAATAATTAAAAATTAATTATCACATATAAATTTTTTTTGTCAATATGTCATAAAGAAAACTATAAAAGAATCATAATTTATATATTTTTTCATTCCATATAGAATCCTAAATTAGATCAATTAATCTTATTTAATTAGGCAGGCTCATAATTGGATTAAACATCGACCCAATTAGATCAATCAAAATTGAAGTTGATCAAAGTACAAGGATTAATCAAAATTTGACTTTCTCCGTATTTGTTCAAGATATTATTGATCAAATCTAAATCCAGCCTAGCAATCCAAATACAATCAGGATTAAGTTCAAAATATCTAATTAAAATAAATCAAATTAATTAATTTTATGATCAATTAATTAATTAGAAATATATGTATTTAAAGGGTAGAACTATCAAGAGAAATCTAATTAATTAATTAATCCAAATACAATTGAAGTTAATTACTTTTTCTCACGATATATATAATAGAAATATATGATTTTTGAAGGGTAGAAGTAACAAGAGAACACATAATGAAATTAAAAAGATTTATAAAGATAAAATTATAATTTTAATGGATGAATTTTTTTTCCTTCTTCTTCTTCTTCTTCTCTTCTCAAGCGATCGTCGCCTATGTGCCTCCTATGGTCATCACGTCATGTCGCTACACTCACATGTGGTTGTTCCCACTACATGTAGGTTCCTCGGTGAAACATATCCATGGCCATGGTTCGTTAATCGACTCTAATGGTCACCGTGGTGTGCGATTATGCTCATGCATCCATCCAATTATGTTTGTTCTTATCTGTCATGCTATTATTGGCAACCACAACATTTTTTTTTTTCCTCGTCTTTTTTTTCCCAGTGTTTATCTCTTCCTCTTCCTCCTCAAAGTCGAAAGTTTGGGATTCTATCCCCACGGAATTCCTAAAAATAAGATTAATTATTTGATATCTATATCTATCAAAAAAAAGAAGAAAAAAAATACTTTATCTATTCGATCCGAAAAAAACGGGGAATGAACATTTGTTTGAAATATTTCTCAAAAACATCTTGTTGATGTTGAACCGTGACTAATAAACACCACCACAACTTTCAACATCTTGTTTGTAAGCAATGATACTACTACGTGTGTTGTTGCCTACGACCAATGGATTATCATCGACAACCACCCAAAGTCATCATCCTCAATAATATTATCATCGACAACAAGTTATCGATAATAATCCATTGATCAAAGATGAGAAAAATAGATTGATAACATAAAAAGATTGTTGAAGCATCTTGCAATCAAAATCTAATAACACTAAGTAAAGTGAAGAGTGCTGCTAATAAACAAATCTATATACAAAACATATAAATATGACTTTGATACTGCTAACTATAAGCATAAAAAAATTAAATTATTCTATTGTTATATTAAAATTTTAATGCAGAACTAAAATTAAATAACCATAGATCAAAATAAATATTGCATATCTCTTTAGATGTTATTTAAAAAGATCCGAAAATTATAACGATATGCAATATAAAAAGAATTGAGAATATAGTCTCAAATTTTTATATTTCGTCCCTAAAAATCATATAAGCTGAGTCTATAAAGATAACTAAACTTTCTTTCTATTAGATCTATAAGCCCAATTTAGATCTTGATTTGGATACTGCGGATCTGAACCTTCACCATTCACTGGAATGTTTTGTTTGGATTCAGGATTACACATGTGGCATTCAAAAACAACATGTTAGTGTCAATTATCATACTAAATAATATAATTAGCTCAATTTAGATCTTGAGTGTGCCCAATCACATTTCATGTCCGGAATGGGTTGATGCACAAACCAACGTTTGCAGAAGCTGCTACAGTCGAACCACACATTAAATAAGACGAATTTTATACATATCATCCACCTAACACTCTACTTGCAATCACTTCATCGATCTAAAGAGGAAACCAAATGTGCTCGGTGGACTCTTCTGAGTCCACGGATTAATTGACCTATGAACGAACCAACGGCGCACTCAGGGAGTGTCCGACGATGCGTTCTGCTTCACTTCTTCTTCCTCCATGGTGTCGCATATGCTTCTCCCTCTGGTCTCCGGCAGGCAGACAATGGACAGGCCGCAGCAGCCGATGACGAGCCCGAATACGCCGAACGACAGGAAGCTCCTCTTCCGCCCCTCGGCCACCAGCACGGGGGCGAAGACCCCGCCGAGGACGAGCGCCTGCCTGATCATCGAGATCGCCGAGTTCCTCACGCACGTCGGGAACAGCTCGATGCTGTAGATAAGCAGGACGTTGAAGGCGGTGCAGGCGCTGAAGAAGGAGACCACCTCCACCGCCATCCGCCACAGCTTGGAGGTCACGAGCACGCACAGAAGGCTGAACACCCCGCTTATCGTGGTGAACGTCAGCGTTGAGCACCGCCGGTTCAGCCTGCCGATGAGGAAGAGGGTGATCATCGACGATGGCAGCTCGGCCAACGCGTTGAATGTGACGCTCAGATAGAGGCTGGATCCCAGGTTCCCCACGTTCAGTGGCATCCCGTAGTAGACCATGCCGATCCCGAATCCGGCTATCATGGTCGCCATAAGCCGCCGGAACGCCCACTTTTTCTGCCAGAGTATCTTCATCGCCGAGAAGATGTCCGCAATCCCTGTATCTTCTGCAACGATCAGTTTCGAGAAGCTTGAGTTGATCACGTCGTCATTCGTCGATGCAATGCTCTTGAGCGTCTGAATGGCCTCATCCCGCCGGCCGCGCACCAGGAGCCACCTCGGGGATTCTTTGATCAGGAAGAAGAGGAGAACGGAGTAGCAGGCGGAAGGAACAGAGGTCCACAGATATAGCGCCCTCCAAGATGATCCACGGTTGATGTAGGCCATGGCGGGCAAGGATAAGAATCCCATGGTGAAGCAAACGAAGCCGACGATGCTTATCTTTTCCCGCCATCTCTTGCCGACGAGTTCGGTCGCAAGGACGAGCGAGGAGGTGCCGACTGTGGCCCGACCGAACCCGCAGAGAAATCTCAAGGCCGAGTAGGCCCATAGGTTAGGGGACACCACCGTCAGGGTGGCGGAGAGAGACATGGTGAGGCAGGAGAGGAAGAGCATTTTCTTCCGGCCCAGCAAGGTGTCCGCGAGCGTCGCGAGCAACAACCCCCCGGCGAGGCATCCGGCGAAGTAGGCCGAGGCAGGCAGGCCGACGACGGCCGAGCCCGAGCACTGAAGGCTCCACTCCGACACCACCGAGGCGTGCATGGGGAAGTCCCAGGCCCAGGAGCCGGGATCAAGGCCGCAGGGGCTGGAAGCCGTGGCGCACGCGGCGTCGCCGGTGCCGGTGCAGTGCCACGCGGGCTCTGCGTCCGTGAAGACGTTGATGAACGTCTGCTGCGCATCGAAACACCAAGCGAAGGAGACGAAGACCGCTTGTAGAAGCTGGATCACGCAGTTGCCGCCGATGTAGCTCTCGAGGGTGTCGTCGACCGACGTTGGCGGCGGCCTCTTCGCTGCTCCAGATCGGCTACAGGGAGGAAGAAGTGGCGCGGGGTCAACCATTGTTCCGACGCAACGAGGGATCGAGAAGAGTGGTCAGGAGGTGGGTAGGGGTAGGATCGAAGTACAAAGAAGACGGGATTTATAGAAGCAACATCTGCAGTAGATGTTGGTGGAAGAATCTCATCGCAACATCCACAGCTCACAAACAACTTTTTAACCCATCAACTCAACCATCTTGGTTTCGGTGAGAGGGTTCTCAAGATCTGCTCTGCTTCTCGTGGGAGGCATCTGTGGTTCCGTTCGATCTTTATCGTCGATCTATCATCAACTTGGTCTCTCGTGGAAGGAAAGATTCCTTTTGTTCATCCCACCACCATATCAGCAAGAGTGACAGCCATGCAATGGATGGACGGTTGACCTGATGCATGATGAGGTTGTTGATCTGGATGTGTGGTGATCGCGGCCGTATGTCCATCAACACGACTTTTAATGCATTTTTGCATGGTGCAGATGTGTTGCATGGGTAAGTAAGGTAGGCCAATTGTGTCAGCTTACGTGTGGGGTTAATGACTTTACTCTCGAGTGATCCCGAATAAATTCAATGAATTAAATCAGTGTAAATTATAAATGGATGGATTTTTTAATGCATTTTTGCATGGCACAGATGTGTTGCATATGCAAAGTAGGGCAATTGTCATGACTTAATTTCTAAATAATACCATTTTATTAAAATTTGATAGCATGATGACACCATACGATTCGATTACTCGATTCCGATAGGGTTCTCATCCTCGAAGAAGAAAACAAAACAGAAGGAGGGAGCCGAGAGAGAGTATGATGACAAGAGAGAGTGTAAGGATGTCGATAAGGTAGATTTCGGGGATGGAGATCGGATGCAAACTGCCTTCGTATCACACACAGCTGTGCCTTGGGATGAGTTGTGGCGTGAGGATGAAGAAGACTCGGCCATCGTTACCATCCCGGTCTTTGGGAGGGAAATGTAGTTGCAGCCATTAATGTATTCCTTCCTGTGAAGACGAAGAAGAACACTCTGGCTGTTCTCCCACATCAACAACCAACGAACGAGGCTGACTGCATTCCGACTCATATGCTGCTTGTTGCAGCCATTAATGTATTCCTTCCTGTGAAGACGAAGAAGAACACTCTGGCTGTTCTCCCACATCAACGACCAACGAACGAGGCTGACTGCATTCCGACTCATATGCTGCTTGTTTTATCGCATGGCAACAACAAAAAAAACAAATGCATTATCTCTCTCTCTCTCTCTCTCTATCTATCCCTCTATCTATCTCTATCTCCATCCTTTCATCTCTCTCTCTCTCTCTACCTCCGGGGGTGCCTAGGGATTCCAAAACCCTAAGTCCATACCTGATAACCTTCATGGCGGCAACGTGTTTAGTGAACTCATGCTCTATTTGTTTAAAATTATATATGATCATTACATCAAAACCAAAGTTGCGAGACTGGGTAGTGTCTTCGACGAGCTTGCTTTCTGTTCAACGAGAATTACAAGGTGGTGATAATAATTGAGCATGTGCCTGTTTTGGGGATCCCTGCTAACGAGATCTCGTTGTGGGCCAATAAAATCTAAAATAAAATCTAATAGACGCCACGTGGTTAGGGTGCAGCTGTGTTGCCGCTTAGATTAGATGTCACGGGATTTGGGTTTTGGAACATGTGTGACAAATCTGAAGCGCCAACCTGGGGGCTCATCGGCACGTGCAAATCGAGAGAGAGAGAGAGAGAGAGAGAGAGAGGATAAGAATGACTCGCCATCATGTCTTGAGCTGAAGTGGACGAACACGGATTCTACTTGCTGACTTGGATAATGATTGACATGTAGATAGACTATACGTGCCGAGTCATCATTCCAATAATAAAGCAGCGTTGTCATCGAGGTGGCACATCCGGGAAGCTTCGAGAATCGCCAGCTAATTCTCAACCATACTAAATAAAAAATTTGTACACACAAAAGGATATATACTCCATTGTGTGCATAGGGATCCACTCATTGTCGGATTTTTGTCTTATTGCTTGCAGCCACAACTTTAGTGAGGTCGACATCTCCATTATCCTTTTAAGAGGGAGCAATTATATATATTTTTTCATATAATTAATTATCATATTTTTCAAAATTATATTACAATTTTTTATATGTATTAAATTATAATATTTAACTTCGTTTCTCCTTATATCGTCGATTCTATAGACGAAAATATCGTACGTACTCATTGGTACGTCGAAATGAGACAATCAACACGTGTTCAATGGTAAACCTTATGTTATTTTCATCGGTAAAATCAACAATGTGAGGATCATCAAGGTTAAATATTTTAATTTTGTAAGTATAATTTTTGAAAAATATAAGAACTAACTACCTATATAAGTAAATATGTTATTAGTCATACTTAAAAAGTTACCATAGGAGTTATAAGATAGCATAGTTTGCATGGCAGAAAAGAAAGGTGTGAGATGGCAATCGATTCAACGCATTATATTTTTGAAGCTTAAAAGAAGACCACAAAATTAGTTTCATATTACAAAGTATTGAAAAAGTTAAAATTACATAGATTAATCTTGGTTCATAATTTTATGTTTTAGTTTTCAAATTGAATTGATGTTTAAATCCAATACATATTAACTTGGATTAGTTTGATTTGCAGTCATTATTGATTTTAAATCTTATCATAGTATCAAAGCATGTAAGAGTAAGTAAAAAAAATATTTATGCATGAAATAACTGAAATAAGAATAAGAATACTTTAACATTTGTTAAAGATAACATATACTAAGTTTGTTCCATAATTTCACCTGTTTAAGTTTTTGTCCACTCTCATGTTTGATAAATTATTACACATGAGACTAAGGAGTAGTCTAACGTTGCTAGATATCGAAAGAGTTGATTTCATCGGGTTTTATCATATACTTTTGGATTAAATTGATGATAACTTTTTAAAATTTTAAATCTTACCATTTTTAAAGGAGTTCTCGAATTTGCTTCTACTTTATACCAAAAAGTATTTTACTGATAATATTTACCAAAAAGTATTTACATATTAATTTAAATAAATAATATTTAATTTTATTTATCACATAGTACTCTTTTAAAGTAGAATTTATTTTTTACTAGATAATACTTATGTATTAAAATACGATATTTATCTATTATTTATCAAACATTCAAAATATTCCGTTTCTCCCCGGTGGAGGAAGTAATTGCTGCTTTGGCTGCACCGGAAGACATTGCAGTATCCCAAGAAGAAGAAGAAGAAGCAGCAGCAGCAGCAGTAGCAGAGATCCTCCACCATCTTGTCTGGTCCATGACGACGAGTTGCCTCAAAGAATTCATATTATGCATTGCGTGCTTCCAAGAACGCATGGAATTCCTCTGTGGCCTTCTGCATTCGCGGACTGATGATGCAGTAAGAGGATGGCGACGCCGGATACGAAGCCGGCGACGTAGAGAACTTGACATGGCGATTCGACAGCTCGTGCGACTTCCGCGGGGCCAACTTCGACATGCTCCTCTTCAGCGACCCCTTCCGGTCGCTCTCGAACACGAAGGCCGCCTTGACCGGCGAATTCGCCCCGTTCCGGCTGCTCCTGATCAGCTCCAATGGCAGGTCGAAGTAGGACTGCAGGCCGTCGTCGTTGCCGTCGACGTCGCCATCCAGTATGGCGGATGAAGACCACGACTCGCACTCGAACTTCTCGAGAGAAGCTGCTCTCGAGGCGGTGCCTGCGCTTTCCTTGCCTGTTGATTCTTGTCCGGCTTGGTCGGCCTCCACCGCAACTTGTGATCCGCCGACACGCGGCAACGCATGCTTCTTCTTGTGGGATAAAGCAAGCAAGAACAAGCACCCACACCGGAACCTCTCGCGGTGGCCAACATCGTCGACAGCGAGGTCTCCATCGTGACGCTGCTGCTGGATTGCAGGAGGTCGCCCCGCGCAGTTGCTCGGGGAGACGGTCTGCGGGGGTGAGGCGTGTGTGTTTGGGCGAGGCTTGCAGCTCGTGGTCGAGCATGGAAGGTTGCAGCTGAGACACTTGGGAGAGTTGGGCATGGAGAGAGACTCTTGTTCTTCTTTGCACACTGGCGCGGTGGGTTTCACAAACAAAATGGGTGAGAAGAAGACGGGGTTTAATGCATTCGAAAGGTGTAGAATATGATTATTAAGGAGAGAGTGTTGTTGCAAGCACGAAGCACAGGTAGTGTTCTACATGTTCTTCCTCACTCTGCCAATGTAATGAATGATGTATCACGAGCACTACAAAAACACCATGACCGGTGGTAGTATCTTTTCCATGACAGGCCTGCAACGATGAGCGAACACAAGAAGAGAGAAGCAATAAAGAAACATGCGAATGGTGCTCGAGTGAGATAAGATAGTTGCTTCGACAAGGAGTTTAGGTCATTGGATCATCTGCTGTCAAAATAATATGGAGAGAAGACCAGCAAATCTAGTAGTGGAGTGGGAGACACCAAATTATCTTACATTTTATATAACCTTTGTGGACCTCTGTATGTGATATTTTCTTATTTTTCGTTAAGAACAAGGCAGCAATATTTTACTCGTTTACCACATATTAAACAAAGACTTAATATATCCAAATAATTTCTCAAATTGTAAGGGTAACACTATACCGATGTTTTCATAATGTCCAATAGTTCCATAGAAACCAAGTGAACTTAAAAACACACACAGGATGAACTAAAAAGATGTCTCAGAATCAAATCCCATCAAATCAAATATATAACTTCTTTTCATTGAAGAAAGCATTATTTTTAAGTTGATCTAAAAAATAATCTTACCCTCTTGATGATATTCTTGATTAATGGACTTTTTTTTTGTTTTTTTTTTTTGCATAGCTTCCTTTTGCTGATTGTTGAATAGATGCTCGCTCATATGATTAACTTATTACACACATATAAAAAAAAAAATCAAATTTATTTTATTAATACAATCAACTAAATTGCTCTTACAGGAACAAACACGTAAAAGATCATTGGTGTTAAAGTGAGAAGAAAAGCCTGAGGCATATTTATTTGAGGGGTGCAACTCATATACATACATTATCTTGAAGCATGCTACAAAATATATGTTTATTTACCACATAAAAGGAAGACATGCTGATGATGCTTCATGCAACAAGTCTAGAATTAGAGGTGCATAGATTTAAAATTCCCATAGCTTGAACCACCTGAATTTTTCACCCATGTCAGCTGCAGTTCAACTTCGCCGCACTCCACATTTCTGAGCCTGAGAATAATATCCTGCACCAGCTTGCCACCCATCCATTTGATATGGCTCTCACCCACCAAGCAATTTTGCCTGCCTGGCTTCACAGTCTTTATAATGCTGCTGTCTGGAACACCTGCCAAATCCATCTTGGCAGCCTCAAGAAGTGGCAGGATGTCGAGCTCAGCCTCACCCATTTGATCATCTCGACTAAATGTGTCCTTGTCGTAAACTTCCTGCGCAATGCATCATGTAAGTAATATGAAAATTTAAGCAATGCATTACCGGATAAGTTAACTATGGTTTTTCGCCACTGGCAAAGTAGCATTCCGGAGTGCTAACCAGGTAAAAATTCATTCAGCACCATGCATAAGCCAAAAAAAAAATAAAAATAAATCAGAATACTTCTAAAAGTAATATACAATACTAGGCTGATTGTTTTTTAATTTCAGACTTATTGAAGTTCATTCGATCACGGTTGTAGTTTGAGGGGCATATGGTCCTTTCCTATGGTGTCCGTAAACAAGATGAACCAATAATCGCATGATATGACGCATGTAAATTTTGGTTAGGGTTCTACAAGTTTAAATTGATCTAGAATTAAGAAAATAAATGCCAGTTATTGTATCTGATGTCAAGATTTGGTTCATGGGTATGAGTTCCCTATTCCGGTCAGTGATTTCTGCTGGAGTGCTTTGAGTCTGTTTGTTTTCTCTACTATCTAATAGGCAATAACAACAACAAAGCCGCAAGTCCTAACTATTGGGGTCTCTACTATTTAACATGTAGAAGCCTATGGATTAACTAAACCATGAAATAATGTTTCAGTGACATATTAGTGGCTTCATATGGATGCACGTTTTTTACATTTCTTCTTCTTTACATGTGTACTCTCTGTCCCTTGATGCATTATTATTATGATATCAGAGAAATAAAAATAAATAAAATAAACAACATTTGAGAGCCAGATGACTTTTGTCGGTATAGTCATACATGCTGATGGTGACGAGCTGTTGCAACATAAAGAATGAACCACAAATCTTAACGCATCTAACCAATATTTTGAAAAGCAATCTCTCTGCTTTGAGAAAAAGAATACTAATGTCGAGACTCAAATGAACTAGTTGTTTACCAAACATCAAGAACGTGAAGAGGTTCTTGGAGTAATGCAGGATTTAGAAACCATTATCTTTTCTTTTTTATGTTAGAAGCAACATCAGATTCTGCATCATAGGCCGCAAGCCTCAAGACCAAGAGTCGAGTCCAAGACCTAACTTAAGCCCCCAAAGTTGATAGGACATCAGCCACCGTAATGGTTGGAGAATGTCCATGGCAGGCAAGATGGACACCTAGGATCCATCCTCTAACCTCTCATTGAAGAGAGAGATGCTCTACCAATCTAGAAAAGAGAAAACAACAGTTTGGAAGATTTTTTAATACTTAATAAAAAGCATAGCAAACTGATACGACGACTGGAGATTCATTTCACTAAACTGAAGCTGTTACAAAAAGTTTAGAAAAAAAAAAAAGATCTCAGAAAAAACACCATCTAACATAAAATATACTAACTAATTCAGTTGGTTATAAATGCAACATTAAACAATGGTATTTAACATTTGTTGTCACACAACCATGATTACTCAAGTTAATTTGGAATGATCATAATCACATGTACAGATGCAACATAATTGATTGCTGAAAGCCTGAAACTAAAAGTTCAGACTTGGGTGAGGTTTAAGTCAATAATTGAAAAATTATTAATCTGCTGTAAATTTTTTTACATTTAACTTGATTTCTCTACCTTTTCTCAGTTATTTATTACAGCTTCACAAGTCCAAGAGTTGGATCTTTGATTAGTTGATGAGATCCATATGCCCTGAATAAAGACATATGCCAATAGAGACATATGTTGTGAAATAGGCAACGAAATAGATGCATCTACATATGCCAATAGATGGCATTAAGTGCCAGAAACTTGTTATAATTAGATTAACCACAAGCGAGGCAACAAAATAAATAGGTGATAAGAGGCCAAGAAATAGTAAGAATCACTAAAGAAACATAATTGAAGTGCACATACTATTTACTTAAACACTTATCATAGAATACAGAATTGCAGATATTACAAACTCAAGTAAAATTTGAAGAAGATAAAACAAATGCAGCTAATTAAGCAACAATCCTTCAAGAAAGTAGTCTCGTGAATCTCACTGGCATTTGGGGTCTTGCAGTACAAACCCAGTTACAGGACTCATAGCAGACACTATTTAGGTAGAATCACCTTAGGAGTCATTCATAGTCATGCTCTATCTGTACTCTTACCTCTCTATGTTGACTTCAGCTTAGATTATCAGACACTATTATAAGAATCAATTACATGCTTACAAGTCCAACTTGTATGACTAGCAAAAAAAGAGATTATTCTTCACTCATTCCTTGTTTAAGACAAGAAAAATATCTAAAAACTATGAAATTTATTGTGTGTGAATATTTGCATTATTAAAAAAAGGAAGGATAAAACTTACAAGCTTAATTGCTTGAGGATGATCTGAAACAGAAAGAGTCAACTCCTCGTTCCACTCGGGATTGACATTCTTCTTCTTCACACCAGTCTTCACTTTCTGACATGAAAGAATTACAAAATGTAACACTTAAATGCTAAATTTTGTCATTAATGCGAGATCAGAATATGAAAAGTTTAATAAAAGATCTAAAATAGAAACCTCAACAAAGATGCGATGAGATGCTAGATGAATTTCTGTTTAATAAGGAACTTCATATAGATACTCATGAAAATGTATACATTACTATCTCTATTGTGACCTAGATGAACTTAAAACAAAATTATTTTGACCTCTGTTTTACCTAAAAAAAAAAGACTTAATCCTACCAATTTTGCCACTTGAAAATTTTGAAATTGTAAGAAGATTACACAACAACAACAACAACAACAACAAAGCTGTAAGTCTCAACTATTTGAGGTCGGCTAAAATTGTAAGAAGATTCAATGCACCAAAAGATTCAATCCAATAATTAAAACTAAATAACTTCAAATTGGTTAGAGAGAAGCTGTCTAATTTTCCTTCATAATAAATGAGTCTCTAGAAAGGTACCCATCTGTCTAATTAATTCCATCTTTTTTCTTTAGTACCCCTTTTATTTCCTTATTATCTGAAATTGCCTTGACATTATACCATTCTAATGGCCTGCCCTGAAACAGAATTTTGCACCTAGCTCATTAGGAAAGGAGCTGTCATCTTGTTAAGGAAGAAACAATTAGTTTTGCTCATTCAATCCAGTTAATGTGCCAGACAACCATGACCATGCAAGTTTCAGATGCAGTTTTGCACTGCCACAAGTTGGTCAATCATTCTGTTTGAGTGTACAATAACATGATATTTATAGTACCTTAAATTCGGCAATGTAATTTTAAATTCACATAAATGTACAAAACAAAGACATAATGGAATCTGAAGAACTCAACATAAATCATGATATCATATTATGTAGAAATGATGGTAAAGGACCCGTTATATGATCAAAGGACTTTATTGTTTTTCCTGATTGAGCACATAATCAATAAGCTTAACTAATAAACATAGCACTCAATAGGGTCCTATATTTGATTCTAATAAATCACAAATATGGCTCATTAAGTCCACATTCAGTTTAGATAATTAAAAAACTGAAATTAACAAGCCAAAGTTGGTAACATAAACAGAGCTTCATGAGTCTTCAGCAACTGAAAGTCACTGGGACACAGAAACAAAAGCCTAATTCACTTAAACAAATTGGGTATGTTTGGTCAATCCAATTGTTAAACAAATTACTATATATGAAGATTTAGGATATATAAAAAATCACAAAGTGTTTGAGCGGAAGCACTCCTATGTGTACTTGACAAAAATGCTTTTGGAGATATCACATCAATAGTGGCGATTATATAAACTAGAAATAGAACAGAAAATTTCCAGGTCAGGAACAAGAAGAATGCTCCAGAGAAAAGCCTCTCATCCACCAAAATGATGTGTAATTCAATATTAAAAAAGATGATGATCCAAAAGGAAAAAAGAGAGCAACAAAATTGAAACTCTCTCATAAACATTACAGTTTCTTTCAAAGCGTTGCTATGTGCCATGAATGATATTGTAGCTAATTAGTGGTCTTGCAGCAGCAGAAAGGACAATCATTTTTGGACACTAGGGTAAATACACAAGGGAAGAGGAACAGTAGAAGGTAAGAGAAAAGAAGACAAAGGAAGAAAAGGGAAAATTAGTCAAGATTAGATGAAAAAAAAAGGAAAAGAAATAACAAGTTATTTTCCCTTGATTTTTTTTTTTTTAATCAATAGGATATAAGAGAATGGATCCTCTGTTCTCCCCTGTAATCTTCACTTTTTTCTCTCAAGATAAAATGACTCTCTCCCATTTCTGTCGTTTAACTATGGTATCCAAACAAGAGAATTCGGGTTCCTCATCGCCGATTCAGTTCTCTTCTCTCCGCTTCTCTGTATCGAAACACCCCAAAAGTAAATCAAAATCATAACTAAAAAAAGTCTTTCTTTATTCATCCCTAGATACTAATAAACAAAATTGACACGCTGAATTAATCGGCTTTCATGAGTACACGTTGACAACCAATCCATTTCTTCCTTTGATCCCCAACAGATGCTCGATCTTTTCGTCTCTCTTTCTTTCTCTGATCGATCTCCAACTCTTACATATGCAATATTCTATTTATCCTCAAGAAAACGAAATCAAGAAACATGAACAACCGATTGCGATGTTATCAAAGGAGGAAGACGACGACCTGGGAGCCCATGCGAAGGACGACGTAAGGATCGCTGCCCCTGGCGTCGCGATAGGCGAGGTTGACCCCTCGCAGCACGCGCACCTTGAGAAGCCCCAGTAGATGCTCCACTCTTTCGGCTTTCCTCCTCCTCGGATCCATCTCTCCAAACACAACACGGAGGGATGGAGCGATCGGAGAGACGGAGCGACCTCTTACCGCGTCCACCCAACCCTGGCACATCAATCGTATATATATATATATATATATATATATATATATATATATATATATATATATATATATATACGTATATAAAACTTCCATAATAAGATTTTTGTTTTTTCCTTTATATGAAGGGTGTCTCTTTTATTAAAAAAATTTAAAAATATCCTTTTAAGAACTGATCAATCTTATTCAAACTCGATCGATCGACGCAAGGGTTAGTTCGATTCGATCTATATCTCAATCCGAGTTAATTTGATTCGAGTCGAATCTTTCGAAGCAGGTCGGGTAAAGATTTCAATCAAAAGACAAGTGGTCCTCCTCTCGTATGTATGTATTTAACGGCGAATGATGATAGATAGATAGCATCCTCTCCTCTCTTACAATAATGTTGTAACTTATGCTCATATTTGTAATAACATCCTTTGATTCTCTCCGATAAAAAAACGATAAATATTATTGTATTTGTGCTCATGATGTATGTACTTTGTAAACTAACATGTAATCTATCTATAATGCTTAATCTTATATCGTGTTTTGACAAAAAAAAAAAAAAGCCTCATTAAAAGTGTTTATCTCATGTAGAAAATTAAATTTTTATTTTTTTAAAAAAAATAAATTAATTAAATAGTAGAAAACTGTAAAGATACAATCATTTAATATTATATAATTTTAATTATTTCAACGATAGGTTCATGTTGCTTTGAACGATAGGCCAACGCAACCAATGCTTCAATGTTACTACTAAGGTCAGTATGACGCTTTAGCAACATTGAGGAGGACATTCGATAACACTATAAATATTTCACCAATACTATGATAAGTCATATAGTGATTTAATGAACTATATATAAAAAAAAAAAATTATACAACAATCGACGATGAACCATTGATCGATCACCAAAGCTACATGAAGCTCAACGCTCGATTGATGGCCACGGTGATGACAACCAACGAGAAGGCGAACTTATTTTATCCATCCAACTCAAGCAATGGCTTACTGGGAAAGATCTCACCGGGGATGACTTGTTGCCATGACCCAATGGTGACGATGCTCGAGCGTCTTGTTGGTAAAAACACCACTCGTGAGATCCCTGTCTCATTTTGATGACAACCAACAGAGATGGAGACCGTGATGTTTGTCAACCACCAATTGTTGTTGTTGAATGGGTAGAAAGGGGCAGAGAGGTGATTTATTTAGGAAACAAATCAAAGAGTGATAAATAATTTAATACTTGAATTATATTGAACCAGTCTGGTTCAATATAACTGGTCCAGTTCAGTAGTCCACCATCATCACACCAGTTCAAACCAAAAAAAAAAAAGAAGCCAAAGTCCACTTTAGGTCTCCTCAAGTGTCTTTTTCTTCAAAAGTATTGAGGGCATTTTGGTCTTACAGTGGAAAAGCCAAACATGGGGGGCATCATACGATAAAACTTCGTTATTGAGATTTTTTTTGTTGTTGGATAAATTACTCAATATAATAATATCTTAGGGTATCCTTAAACCATGTTTGAGAAACCCGAGTCGGATTAAAGATCAGGTACTTAAAACATATTATTTAATGGGATTGAGATCCGAATGCATGCACGCATGACCTCTTTCTTTTGTACACGATCCACTTAAATCGGTTCGGGTTCTTCGCAATTAGATCCAAGATTAATTTAATTAAAAGTAAATCGGATCCGATTCGCTATGAGAGAAGTGACTTGTGACTCGACCCCAACACCTAACAATTGAGAAAAGGTATAGTGATATAAGACGCGTCAAAGAGTGATCAACTTCACACGACAAGAAAGACTATTTCCCCGCATCGATATTTAGAGGAAAATAAATACTACTCCATCATGCAATGTTTGAACCATAATTTTGGACTTTTTGAGGTAAATGGCCTCCCAAAACAAAAAAAAAAAGAGTAAATTTACTGAATTTTAAAAGGGAGTCAGAGCAATGTATATAATTGAACAATATCATGATGAGAAGGGATAAAAGATGTCATACAATTTTATCTTTGACGCCATGTTGAAGATCTGTACATTTCAGGGACATATACTCTTGATCTTCCAAGTCTTCAACAGTAAACTTTAGAAAAAATAAAAAACACATAATTTAGCACTCTTCTCTGTAGTTGGACTACATACTGCTACATTTCTTAATTTTTTTTTTCCCTTTTTCCAATGGAAATAATGGGCTCTGTTTTCCACATTCTTATTGTTACATACAGGAGGAAGGCCTCATTTGCCACCTTAGTCCACAGGATGCCATGCAAGACCTGAGAGTTACTCAAATTTGGAACCTGAAATAAAAACCTTCGTCAGCTAAGAAAACCATTTACAGTGGAGCTTTTGCCACATCTACAACCATAAATCATTAAGTTCCTTGCAACTAGAGCAATGTATTCTTGGTCCTAACTTCGACACCGAGCAGCAGCACTGAGTTCTATGCTGGGGGCAGAGAGCGCCTGCAAGTTGGGCATTCCATCTTTATATCCATCCATCTCTGTAAGCATCCAGAGTGGAAGCAATGATCACAAGGTGTCACCTGCAGGACCATGTCATAATTATTTTTTATGAAAAAAAAAGCAAATACATAGAGATTTTATATCTTGTACAAAGTAAAACTCAAGCTAGATATGTATTATTACCATATAGCCATTCGAATGCTGTGTGAAGTCGATGGCAGTCATGCAAATGACACAATCTGTCTCTTGAGATGCATTCTCAAATTTCCTATAATAGCAATATTTTTCGGGGAGGATCTGTCAACCAGACAACAGTAAGAACTTAAAATGATTAATAATAACCTGTCAGCCAAAAGCAAACTGTTCTCATAAAAGGTAATAAGTGCATGACTCTGTGCTACCAGTGCTGCATGAATATAGAACAAAGTAATGCTTAACATTCCTGAGCTAAAGAGACTAATTTTACTTGCTAAATTATTGGTGGTGTATTTTGTTAGAGGCGAAGATAGAATCTTTCATAAGGCCAATTTCTTAACAGGTGGCACCAGCCAAGTGGTTCAAACATGTATCTCCTTTCTATGTCAAAGTACCAGTACGTCAATGATGCATCTGATGATTTATTCCTAATATAAAAGGACAACACATGCAAGAAAAATACCAGAAAACCAGGATATGTTTTTTAGTACTAGGATCAAGCATGCCATATATATACTTGTCTTTATCTTAAATAAAAAGGCTTTTGGACACTCATGTAAGGTCTTAAACTTTTAAAAGTGGTTTTCTCTAGATTTTTTTTTTCTTGAAGAAGATAATAATAGCCCTTTTATCTGATTAACAAAACTCCTTTCAAGAAAAAGGTCTTAAAACCTTTAGACCATATGCAGAGGGTAAACCCCCCCCCCCCCCAAAAAAAAAAAACTACTTAGCTAATATCAAAATGAAAAGGGAATAAAAAATTAAGGAACATATCTAAATAAAAAAACAGTGATTAAAGCAATCCAGAAAAGATATGATCTTTAGGAAGAGGTGAAAAATGAGAAAATATGCTACTTTAATTGTGTTTAGAATAATTAAATATGCAAAATGAAATTAAGCTATCCTTCGTTTTCTTGGTGGGTTCTCCCAAAATATAATCCTAAGTCCATCTGCCAAACATCAAGAAGATATTCAAAATCGTATTAGATTATCCAAAGCCATTACAGATTGCCATTAACCCAAGTGTTCCACAGCAATTAACATTAATACGAACAAGGGAAGACTTTGTAGACAGGTGTAAATGATATATTGCACAGTGGTGCATACAACAACGCCTAGAGCAAATGCAAGTGACAGACATGTACGCCCATCTACAAAGTCTTGTGTGATCATTACACCCAGGGTTTTTAATTTCGTACTATACCGCTCGGTATGGGCGGTACATATCAGTCCGCTAGCAAACTGGCATGTGGACTGCTTGCTACCAGGCGATATCAGGTTTTTAGCCTCGTATTGGGTGATACAAGGTTGTACCGAGCAAGGTTTGACTTACCGGTCCATACCAGTACTGGTACCGGGCGGTATGCATAGTGCGTATCACCCGGTATTAAAAAATAATATATTTTTTATAATATAATATTAAAATATTAAAAAAAAAAGAGAAAAGGGGCGACGTCGCCTCGATCTTTCTCCCCGTGCGGGGAGACGCTCCGTGTCCTCACGCGGGAGAAAAAGCAACCGCGGGCGACCTGCGGGCGGACTACGCGTGGGCGACCTATGGGCGGCAACGACGCGCCGGCGAGGTATTCTTTCTTCTCCTCTTCTTTTTTTCTTCTTTTCCTCTTCTTCTTCCCTCTTTCTTCCTCAATCGACCGTCGACGATCGATTTCTCTCTCAATAGAACGCCGACGGTCGATTTCTTCTTCAATCGGCCACCGACGATCGAAATCGACCGTCGACGATCGATTTTTGGCGAAACTGCCTGGTAACAGGCGATCTGCGTACCGATAACCTGGCGGACCGTATGTACCGCCCATACCGGGCGGTACAGGTCGAAATTACAAACCTTGGTACCCAGTGGTAATGGTTGAAATGTCGATTGTTATCGACCTATACCAGGCGGTACCGATCGATTCAACCGTTACCAACCTATACCGGGCGATACCAATCGATTTCAAGTGTTGCTGATTGATAACAGTTTCCCAGTGATCAATTTGACCGTTGGAGGCATCCTAAAGAGTTTTAAATCCTTTCCTCCTCTCTTTCAAACCATTTCACTCTCACACTCTCTTATAAACTCTCTCAAACTCATTTTTACTCATAATCTCTTTATTATTCTCACATTTTCACTCTACTAAACTCAACAAACCAATGACCTACGGTGTATCAATACACTATGTCGGGGACCAATTTCAAGATTAGGTTCGACAAACATATAATATTAATATAAAGATGCATAGGATTGAGGACCCCGATTCACCACCCGTAGAGGCCCGTTGTTCGTTTTGGTGGTAGAATCAAGTATATTTACACATGTGATTACTTAATTCATTTGAATATTAAAGTTTAAATTATATACAAAATAATAACAATTCAAATAATTTTTTCATAGATAATTCAATATTAATGGAAGGATGATCTTTCTGATGTTGAAATCAGTACGTTATCTATTCATCATACATAAGATTGCCCTTGATTCTTTTTTCATCTTGCATGTTAGTCCAACACATTTTTATAACTTGAATCAGTTAATTTTAAGGAACAAAAGTCCGGACTTAGTCCAACTGAAGTCCTAGTGTCCACTAGTTTCCTCCAGCTTGGGCTAATCCTAGAATTTTGAAGCTAGGTTTTTTGCTTCTTCCCTTAATTTCCTCTGCTGAAAACCTCTTGATATTTCATCAGAAAGGTACAATTGCTAGCTTGCAACTCCCTCTCCACCTTGTCAGCAAGCACCCAAAGCCATTCAGATTTTCCTTGATTCTTGTCCAAGTTGTCCATTTACTGATATGACAGATGGGAGGGAATCAACAAGTCACTAAACACATGGGAATATTTCCTACAGGTACAAAATTAGAGATTTAAAAAGGGGACCTACAGGTCCCCACTTGTCGTTTATGTTATTCCATTTGGTAACACACTACAGCTATGAGTTCCTCCATTTCATAGCTTTGAATGATCATAAAGTGGAATCTTAAAATCAGCGAAAAAGCATTTTGGTACCACAATCATAGAAATATTCTACCTTCAAGATTCTACTTGGAATAAATCATGATCGACTTTTTATAAACACTTCAAGAACAAGTTTTCAAAGATACGAGAAACTTGAGAATTAATCATCTGACCTAGCATCTAACCATAAGACACTATATTAATTGTCATGCTGAATTCAATTAAATTTCAATCTTTTATCTTGTTGCTCTAAATGGATTGTTTCACATGGTCAAACTTACTGTCTTTAGAAGCATTAGTTATCCAATGTTATCCAACAAACAAATTTTAAAGCAACAATTTCAATGAGGCCTCTCTCTGATTGCCTGAATGAAAGGTTGTGTTTACGAAAAAAAAAAAAAAAGGAAATGGAACAACAACATTGCTAAGAAAATGATCTATTGATTTCTTTAGTATTGTTTTGTTTAATTCAATCATTGTGCTCTTATTACAAGCATGTCTTCTTTATTTGTACTTCATTTTTCTTCTTGTGGAATGGATTGCAATTTGCTTGTCTTTGTATCAAATATTGACCAAGATCCGAACTTCAATTTTATGCTATATTGCATAACCATAATTTCTTCTAGTGCTAAAAATATAAAGGATTTTTCTTCAACAAATTCACATGTATTTAATGTACAATCAAATTGTACCCTACATTATTCATAAGTGCACCACTGACAATAGACTAATTCTTCAGCAGGAAAAAAGAAAGGAAAAAACTAAAGAGATTACAAAAGTTTTAGGCAATTAGCCATGACGACACAACAAGCATCATAATGGTGCCTATTCTCTTCTTTAAACATTAACCTTTAGAAAGATGCGCCAGAAGAAAAATGGTAACACTTAGTAACTAGAATTGAGCAAAAAGGTTGGAAAGGGTCATAAGATTCATAACAACAAGAATGTCCAAATATTTTCTGCTAGCAATGAACTAATGCTGTTTCTAGCAAATTTGCAAAATAATATACTGATATTAACCAAGGGGACAGATGTGCACAAGTTAACAAGAAATTAGGGATTGAACTGAATAACAAGAATAGAGTTACTTATGCAAAAAGGAAGATTTGAGATACCAATACAGAAAATCCCTTAAACTACACAAACTACAGGCAACATTGTCCAACACTTAACAAAAAACAAAAGATAAAAGTTAATCATGTTGGCTTTCCATCAATTGTGATGAATAGGAGAATTTCTTGTACTTACAGAAGTAGAAAACTGAAAATTAGAAGAAATCAACATAAAAAGCAGATTAAATGCTAATGTAATATCTTCATTTACATCTATCTGTGAGGTGCAAGAGACACAAGTCATCTATCCTCTTGATATTTTGATGCTTCAAACCCTTTTTCATGTACTTGACTGCCTACTATATCCAAAGTTAATAACATAGTTCCTGTCTCAAAACCTACTTATTTTCCTTTAGATGAAGTATTTGCCAATAGTGATGAAGTTTATTGAGCATTCATATTAACAATTATTTGAAAAAACTATCATGCAAGAACAAAAAGAATCCTGTTTTGTCTTGTCTTCTTGTGAATATAATTGAAGATAGAGAACTCAAACCTGTCGAGGAATGAAGCATCGGGATCCACGATAATGCTGTAGTAGAAGAACTGATGCTTGCAAACCCATAAATACTCCCAAATATATGCACCAATATTCATCAACCTCAATACGCAAAAAGTTGCTTGGGCAACCAAATATGTACAGTGGTATCGCAAGGCGAGTGAGAGTCATCCCGACTATATAATGTGGGTGCAGGGGTTTTCTTGTATCCCGAATAACATTAGTTACTATTTGGGGTATCCAAAATGAATACATAATGAGGAGAATAGGACGCAAGAAATTGTGCATTTGGTATAGTACCAGAATGCCTCCTAAAAGAATGCCATCTGCAAAGTAGCAAAATTTGGTTAGGCAAGTAAGAGAACAAAATACACCTGAATATTAAGTTCATAGTAAATATCTGCAAGAAAAGAACTTCTATGGCGTTAGGCAAGGGAGGGCATTGCCGGATAGGGACGCGAGGTTCTCCCTCTCTCTTTCTTTTTCCTTCTCCCTCACTGCAGCCAGGATGCAGCCAGGTTAATACCGCCTGGTAGTGGGCGACGACATCGAAATCGACCGTTACCGACCTGTTTCGAATGGTAACGAGGTGGAAATAGCCCAAATCAACGATACCACCCAGTAGAAGGCAGTCCGCGTACCGATCTGCTAGCAGACCAGTATGTACCGCCCATACCAGGCAGTACGATTCAGTTTTGAAAACCCTGCTTGGTACATTGGTAGGTTTGCCTTTTTACGACTAGGGTAATCAGGATTTAAGTCATGAGAATAGTCTCATTAATTGTAAGGGTGAGGCTACATGTGTTGACCCTCCATAGACCCCACATTGGTAAGAAGTCTGGTGCACTATGTTCATTACCTTATTTTTACACAGAATCCAAGAGTAAAATCCTTTATGTCACCATGGGCCATTCAGGAGGGGCACTGTGACACTTGCATATCATGGTACATAGGGAATTCCAGATTGCAAGCACAAAAGTGACGAGCCTGAAGATGTTCTTTTAATAATTATTTGTCAGATAGGTTATCAAAATTTACAAAATTATGGATATTGGTTATTAGTTCTTTCCAGACAATATTAACATGAATCTTGGTTGTCTTGTGTGATATTCAACATATGTGCTTGCTTATCGCCACAGCAATGGAAGAAATCCATAGAAAATGGAAAATTGGATAACTTTTACCTAGGAAAAGAAAAGGAGAACTCTTTTCCATGGAATACAAAAATTTCAATTTTCTGAGACATTTCGAAAGGAAAAAAATCCAGTCCCGCAGATAATTATTAGAACTGAAAGTAGAAGAATGATAGTTTTTCTTGGTTTCAGTGTGGTACTAAGTCAATAGCATTGGAAAGTCTCCAGAGAGCACAGCAGACTGCAAACAAGTTACTTATCTTCATCTCTTTGAAAGGGGAAAAGATATAACATCTCATAGTAAACAGCATCATGTTATTGATTCAATCATAGTGACTGAGAGAAAAAATGAATAGAGGCACATTGTTATGCAAGCATCTACATGGGCACAATCAAGGAAAATCTGAATGTATATTTCATTTGCTACAAAGTGCAGACTAAGAACTTACAGAAACGGCTATAAAGAACAGATAGCTCACGCCTCATAGTTTCCCAGCTTTCACCATTATGCATAGGTCTACTTGCCTTCCATATAGCAAGAAGATATCTCATCTCGAAAATCGAAAAAACAACAAACTTGAAGAAAGCTGCTGTTGCAAAAGCATTGAATAGAGACTCTGCAACAAAAAAGCATCCCAAATTCCAAATAAGACTACTACATCAGTGGCTCGATAATGTAGTCATAGATTACAAAGATCCTTCAGGTTATTTTACTTGTTTAAAAAATAATTGAAAACAGTAACAACAGAAATTATCAATATATAAATGACAAAATAATTAACAATGTTTGATTGCTCCATTGGGTGGCAACTAAAGATACAGAGAGTATTGACTAGTTAATATTAGTAAAGTTGCAGAACAAATTTTATATCTGACAGGCCCCTCCAAATGACCTGTAAAGTTGATTCTTATACTACTTTCACTGAATACAGTCCCTTGAGGTTTAAAGCATAGACAAAATCTACCAGACAGCACATCATCATAACCATCATAACTTATACATTTCAAGCAGTAACAGGAGTTCGTTATTTGCAAGTGGTTACATAAAATTATAAGAAACTAACATAAAGACTTTAGAGTAAGCATTTATAATGCACAAACTAAGGTCATAAGATGGCAGTTATCAACTTCAAGAAAACAACAAGGCCATAAATAAAATTTGATCGCAAATGATTCAACGTGATCACCACATTGCAAAGGATCTGTTGAGCAACGAGGAGCATGAAAAAAAGGAAATGGTTGAGATGATATTTTATGGCAAAATCTGGAAAAACTAGGAAAGCATAGATGGATGAGTAACAGCATAATCACCAGATACATGAATCAAACAAAGAAGATGTACAATTGACAAAGATCAATCAGCAGGTACAAATTGCAAACAAGATCATAGGAGGGTAGGAATCAAGCATAGATGCAAAAGTTTCATGTTTAGAGGTAATAGGATTGAGGCTGCTAAAAAGATGCCATACCCTTTATGGGAATAATGGAGATTAACATAGTTTACCATAAAATTTCTAATAATTTGATGACGAGAATGATATTGCATTATACAATACAGCTTTGCATCAAAGATACATAACAAATATTAGGACAAACCTAGCTCATGAGACACTAACTTAAGAAAATTTGCCTTTAAACTTCACAACATGGTATTCCTGAAAGTTGCTCCTATCACAGGGCAAGAGAATTTTCCAACAGCAGAATATTCCCTTGCTCATCCAGAAATGCAAAGCTGAAGGCAAGAATAGAAACTACATATAAGACATACCTACTAATATTCCAGCAGTTAAATTCAGAAGGCACAGATATGCATCCATAACAGCTTGTTGTCCAATCATTATAATAGAAACTTTAGCAGCACCCTTTGGGAAAGAAAAACATCTACTCAGAAGAAATTAAAAGAAATACAAGCATATTTTGATTTACTTCCTAAATCTAGAGATGAAATAAGACATCTATGTAAATAGAACAAAACAAAACAAAAACTCACAGATTGAGTATTGCTATGCTCCATTTGTCTAATCAGCAGCAGAACTTGGAGAAATGATATCTGGTGTATTAATATATTAAGGATTCCAAGAAAAGTATAATGAAATAAAAGATGGATAAGAATATGAGTTATTATTTAATAAGAGGATACAAAAGTAACCATCAAGGTATAGTTAACTGCTTTGTTGTAGTAGGCCTCAATATTCACAGAAGTTGCATTTAACAAAATGGAGGAGAAGCACTCTCCATCACCATCTGTTGCTGGACCTTCCATTAACCCCTCTAGATGGTAAAGATCATGATTCCCATCTAATAGCACAAATTTTGCTTATAAGTAAAAGCTGGTATGCCTCTTTGGCATATTATTTGAAAACAAGTTAAAAGACCAAGATCATATACAGGTAAAGTACAGGTAACTTTCATAAAAAGGAAAAAAAACATATCCATATGCTTCAGAAAGACAAATGAAATATAGTTTTTAACTATCATAAATTTGTTAAGATAAGAACTCGTTGTTTGCAAATTTAATACTCCAAACAAGCTTTTCAAACAGTAGATGGAAACAAACCAATCAGCATGTGATCGGGTCCCTTTCCCGCAGACCGAGGGTTCAAACTAATCCTTGATGTGGTATCTTATGGGCATATTGTTCCTTCATCCTGAGTGACAATCGACCACCCACAGGTGGAATCTGATTTGCCGAGCAAACACTTATGTGCCACCAACATCAACTATGAAGCCTTCTTCTGTCACCAACATAATCTGAATATGCAAAACACCTATTTCTGTGAGTCGAACCAGCCATCCAGGTCATGGGGGAGCAACTTTACAATGGAGTCAACCTTACAATGGACGCATGGTTCGCCGTGCCAACCTATACCAGGTGGTATGGGCGGTACGTAGCGTTGTGCCAACCTATACCAGGTGGTATGGGCGGTATGTATCGATCCGACAAGGGATCGACACGTGGACCATAACAAGGGACCCTGTATCATCCAATACGAGTTCTATAAAGGTTGGAACGATCGAAATATGATCGTTATCGACCTGTACCGATCGATAATGGTCGGATTTCAACCAGTACCGATTAATGGCTAGGATTTGTTGAATTCAAATGGTCCATTTGGCCATTTGAACCAGATCTATGAGTTTTTAAACCCTTTTTACCCCTTCATTCTCTTCCCTTTCACTCTCTACTCATGTACCCTCTTAATCATTTTCTCACTCACATATTTCTCTCATTTGCACTCTCTTGAACTCCACAAAGCTACGATTTGTAAATTGAATCAAGCTTAGGAGGCTAATTAGGGAGGATTAATACCTAAGTTAGAGGAAGAACTCTCTAATCAAAGGTATGCAAACAACTTCTCGATTGCATTTAGCAACCCGCTCGGTCCGAAAACATGGTAGTGACATGAACAACAGTGCCTCAGCCGATGATGACAGCGACATCGGGGAGTCGATGGTCTCATCTATACAGTTTGAGGGTGGTGCATGAATCGATGAGTAGCATTTTTTGTGTGCCACTCAAGATTCAAATCATAAAACTCGACATGATAGCTGGTCATTATTCTCCAAGCAATAGTACGATGATGATTTTATGATACAGAGCAGTAAATCAGTGGCGAAAGTAGAAGTTCCAACATTCTCCAGGCCCTGCACCAATACATGTCACAATCATACTTGCCTTAGGAGCCACCTTAGATGCGTGTGGTTCACGACGATCAGACTATGACCATCACCACATTGATGCACCAATGGCATATGATATATCAGTATACTATGTGATGAGATCAATTTTGTGATTGAATCTGACAAACATATCAAATTAATATATGAAAACATAAGATTGAGGACCTCGATCTATCGCTCGTGGAGTCCTGTCGTTCTTTTTTGTGATAGAACCACATATATCCATTGACCGATTACCTGATTCATTTGAATCTTAAAGTTTAAGTTGTTTAACAAATAAACTAACAACTCAAATCATTTCTTTATAGATAATTCAATATCAACAGAAGGACAATTCAGAATGTATCACAAAGCTTCTCCTCAAAGCTCGAAAAAGATATGTGGCAATATTCTTTCTTAATTTGGATTATTTTTGCTACAATTATACTAATTTATATTTATTCCCAACTTAAAAACCCTAATCTAACTTCTTTCTAAATTTTATTTAAAAAAATTAAGCTATTTTCAACACTTTCTTGGTGTCATCAACATGTTCCGTCATACCGACACATGGTACATCGGTATGGAGCGATACATACCATACCATTAGCTAGTCAATACACTGGTACGACTGGTAAGACAAACCTTGCAAGTATAAGAGTCACTAAATGATTATTAGAAAACATAGAGACCAAAACAAGAGTGTATAAAGAAATGTTAGTTCATTAAGGTAAATGTTAGGTAGACAATTGTGATAACCCATCCTAGAGCTTTTCAAATTGTTCTTCGATAGGTATCCTTTTCCTTGAAATTGGAGCGCTAACAATTAAGGGCATGCTTAGTCTCAAGAGAACAAAATGGCTTGTCCTTAAGATATGGTAAAATTAATTCCCTAGCTAGTGGATCACCACCAATATTATTGTTTTAAAAAATAGGTGGTAGAGATATGAAAACAATTATTTCCTGCAATAGATACATATTTTCATCCATCAAACATGATATATTGGAAAATTTGAGTGATATAGTATATAAAACATAACTGAAGGGGAACAAGCAACCAATGACAACATCATCTGTCCATACTATCAATAATTCAAGCACGATAGTTTTTCATTTGCACAAGAACCTCGCACCTTAGTAACAAACTTGAAACAATATCATGAATAGTACTAGAAGATATCATTGAATTAACATACCATTTTGGTTAGACGAGATACGTGAAACTTGGGCAGCTATCTCTACGTGACAATGCTTCTCCATGTCATAAGTGAGAGCTGATAAGATAAGATAACATCATGACAAAGATTTTTCAATCCAAAAAATGAAGCAGATTAGACAAACTAAAAATAATCTCACATTTGTTTCTTCGGATTTTATCTCGAGTAGATTCTTGAAGAACTTGTGAAGAGAAGACTCCAAGCTGACAGGGAAAGCCACAATATAAAACTAAGCTAATCACCATGAACTGAAGAGTAACTATGTCTATATCTGTATTGGAGAATTGAGAATTTGACCACAATTTTATGTTGACCAAGTGACAATCAAATATGGCAATCACAATTCCATTTTCCAGATTTCTAGCTAAAATTGGGTTTCATTCAAATTTTGATTAAGGAAAAACAAAATTCATGCAACTCCAAGCTGTCAGGGAAAGCCACAATATAAAACTAAGCTAATCACCATGAACTGAAGAGTAACTATGTCTATATCTGTATGGGAGAATTGAGAATTTGACCACAATTTTATGTTGACCAAGTGACAATCAAATATGGCAATCACAATTCCATTTTCCAGATTTCTAGCTAAAATTGGGTTTCATTCAAATTGTAGAGTCTTTATGCAAATGTGTATAAGGAATTAAGGAGTAGAGTGTCATTTTGTGAACAGCAACTGATGATACAAAAAACCATTTCTCAGACGAGAAAAAGGAGAATGATTAATGAAAAACAAAATTCATGCAACACCAAGAGTTCAGTAAAAGCAATAACTCATAACACTAACGTTCAAGTGGACAATTTCCTTTTAACTGTCACTATATCAGATTACAAAGGGATCACATGACCAAAATCCAAAATATATAAAAGAAAAACCTAATATAGCAAGATGAACCCCATGATTTAACTTAAAAATATAGCGAGTTTGTCTAGACAAAAGTTCTCCAGAACATCAGCAACAGCTTAGCAAGGGACATTAATGGAGCTAGTTTCACAAAGAATCATGGTTCTTGATATGCAAAAGGTTTTTACATTTTTAACCTCTATTCTAAAAAATATCTTCTCTTGGCTTATGAACCTAAATTGTGTCTACAGTAGGGTTCGTAATTTCATACTGTACCAGCGACGTCGCCTCCTTTTCTTCTCCTGACGTCACCTCCTTTTCTTCTCCCAGCGGAGATGAGGAGAAGCCTCAGCGACGTCACTGCCTCAGCAACGTCGCCTCCTTCTCTTCTCGTCGCCTCAAACGAGGAGAAGAAAGAACACGGTCTTCTCCTCGTCTGAGGCAATGAGGAGAAGAGGCAACATCACCGAGGCTTCTCCTCATCTACGACATTCAGCGAAAACGTCGAAGGTACGTCTTCGACCTTCAGCGAAGAACGCGACGAAGAAGCCGAGCCGCCACCTCACCATTACCTACTGGATTGGGATCATCAAGGAAGGGCGGCGCTGAATCGGGACGCATTGAAGTTCTCCCTCTTCTTCTCCCTCTTTCTCTTTCTTCTTCCCTCGCCGTAGCCAGGCTAATACCATCAAGTAGCGGGCAACGATGATCGAAATCGACCATTACTGACTTGTTTCGGGAGGTAACAAGGCGGAATCAACCCTGTATCATCCAATACGGTGCTAGATCAACGGTACAACCCGATAGCGAGTGGTCTGCATACCGGTCTATTGGCGGACCGGTACATACCATTTGTACCGAGCGGTATGATTCAGTTTTCAAAACCCTGCTCTACAGTAATGTAAAAATAAAAATTCCAGAATCTGTATCAGTGTACCACCTCGGATTTCCTTCAAAAGTCACAAAAGACCAATAAGTTACTTGCAGCCTTGAGCTTGCTTGCTGACTAAATTTATTTAATTCATCACTCCATTTGGGTTTCAAAATGTAGCCTGCTGAAACTTTAAATATCAACCAAGACTACCCAATTAAGATGGTTCAGTTATGTTATATGATGGTGGTCGAAACCAGGCAATCCACAACATAGTCCTCGGTCAAGCGATATGGAGCACCTGATACAGATGTTATATAATATATTCTTAATTTCTTATTCTCATGATTGGTAAGTTAATGATCAAAAGAATCTGATACATGGAATTCATATCATGACTCGCCATGGAGTTTTACAATGTTGATGTAATTAAGGCTGTGATTGTTTGTCAATATAAATGCTTCCATCAGATGCTACAAATCCTATAAAAGTCCCAACAAATACTGTTCAGTAGTCCACTGAGCTCATTCTCTTTTTAGAGTCATATTTGGGGTACTTCAACCAGTTCTCTGTCAAACAAGGGTATTGGTCAGAAATTAGAGTTTTACGGAATTAATCATACATCAAGATTGTACACGACAGGCTGGTAACTGAGTATCCATAAGATTCCAATTTGGAAAAATCAAGTGGTCATTATCATTTAAGTATTTACTCAAACAGTAAGACAATTGTCTGCCACTAAAGAGCCAATATAAGGTTGTAACTGATGTATGACTACTGAAATAAACGGGAAATCGCCTGGAAGTATAAAAGTCTCGACAGAAGACTGAAACAACTCCTAATTATTCTAAACTGGTTAAGTGATAAGTAGCCGTATATCTATTTCTTCTCCTCTTTTTTCCCTTACAGGTGTCATCCTATGTAACATGCATGTGGATAATAATTCTGATATACTTATAAAGCATATGTATGACTGCGTAAAAAGGATGAAATTCAAGGCAGTAATATTTGAGAAATACCCAGATTCTGTTCTTATTCTACTCCAACACTTAAATTTCTCTTTAAATCTCAATCTCATAGGTTCCAGTCCATTCAGCCCTAAAAGATATGAAATGAATGATGGTCAGCAAGTGTACCCACCAAATCAATGAGGTTATGCCAAGTTGATAATGCTAATTATTGAAGTAGATCACAGGAATTTTTCATTATACATGTCAACTGCAAATGTCAATGAAGCAAAGTCGTTAAGAAGCATTAGGCAATTGCATCTCACGTGTCATGATCATTGAACTGAATATGGACTGTTCAGTTGGATACCATACACTATATGTAGCTCTACATATGTAGGTAGCTCCAGATGGTGGTTCCATGTAAGTTAAAATTTAGTGATTGATCATAAACCTATTACCCAAAACACAGTTAGACAGTAGATAAGATACAACCCACATAAAGGACCTCAAGGCATACAAAATGGAACTCAATAGAATCTAAAAGAAGCAGAATAAGGTCAACTATATACATTGCTAATTGCTTACCAAATTATATGGATTGGAGAAGAAGTAATCTTCCTCTTGAATTGATTCATCATTTGCAACACTACAGGAAATGAAGTTAAACTGTATTAGTTTTTGTACAAGAGTGAGTGAAAAATCCTCAATATGGCATAATACAGATATACGTTAGCTTATTTTCCAGTTTCCACACAACAATGGGAATACCGGGCAAAACATAATTGAAGGATGGCAATATTTATATGGTATTGCCAACTCACTCTGGTAAGGATTATATTTTAGAAGGATGAAGAAAACTCAAAATAAGATACCACACAACAGATCAGGTAGCAAATATGATGACAAAATCTAAATCAAATAAGATGCTGTATTCAGTATTAGAAGCAAAACTAAAAATTATTCACATATTTCTGAAGCCCAAGGAAGAAAATTTTCAACATTTATCTGCCCAATAGAATCCAATTGTGTGTACTGAAAAAAGAGAAGGGAAAAATAACTTTTTAACATTTATCTGCTGCTATTACCTTCATTTTGTTATTGTCCTTTGATTCTATTAATTATTGTCTGGATTTTGATTATATTTCATAGATGTCGTCGTTATACGCAATTAGATTATATAACTTTTTAAATATATGTTGAAAGCCAATATGTAACTTTAATAACATACTTTGTAACCTCGAGGCCCAAACACCAATTTGATATTGGGTAAAATAGTACTGTTTACAATAATATGCAGGAAAAAATAAGGTTTTACTTACTGAGCGATAAGGCCCGTACCGCCCGATACATACCGGTCCGACAGCTGACCAGTACACGGACCGGCCGCTATCGGATGGTACCGCTAAAATCGACCGTCGGCGGCCGATTTCAACCGTCGGCGACCGATTGAAGGAGAAATCGACCGTCGACGGTCGATTGAAGGAGAAATCAACCGTCGGCGATCGATTGAGGAAGAAAAAGGGAAGAGGAAGAAGAAGAAGAGGAGAAGAAGAAAGAAGAGGAAAAGTACCTCACCCACGTGCCCTCGCCGCCCGCGAGCCGTCGCCACCTGCGGGTGACTTTTCTCCTCGCGGGGAGAGAGATCGAGGTGACATCGTCCTTTTATTTGCTTTTTTTAATATATTTAATATTATATTATATTTATAAAAATATTATAAAATATTTAATATATCGAGCGATACATACTGTGCATACCGCCCGGTACTAGTACCATACCGATACCGACAAAATGTCGGTACACCGATATGGACCGGTATGTAAAACCTTGTCTGCAAGTACTTAAACCTTTATTTACTTTTTTTAATATATTTAATATTTGCATTATTAGATTATATTATAAAAATATTATAAAATATTTAATATTCTGGGCGGTACATACTGTGCATACCGCCTGATACTGGTACCGATAAAATGTCGGTACACCGATATGGACCGGTACGTAAAACCTTGTCTGCAAGTACTTCAATTTGACACAATATCTAAGTATTCCTAAAGCAAAGTTGTTCATGTGGCTTGCTTAAGAAAAAAGACCACAGAGAAATTCTTTAAGTGGTGGATTTCAGATGATTCTTAAAAATCTCTGCAGCAGTCAGATCATAACAATTGAATGCTTTCTAGTTTCTACTATGAAGAATTTTGCTAGGCAAGCCTGGTGCCATGTTTCCTCTAATTGAAAGGTTCTCCAAAGTCCAAACTTAATCCCAAAGGGAATCTAGTATTGAGATGGATTATTCATTTTGACATGGAGCTTATGGAAAGAAACAGATGTCCATTTGGTGTCTCCAATATGCTGATAAGCACTATTAGAAGATTTTTTTTTCTTGAAATCAAGATTAATTAGCACATCATTAAGGACTTCATAAACCCCTTTTCTTTTTCCCCTTCCTAGTTAGAGAGACTAAATGTTGTTTCCCTTCTCCTTCCATTCTTCCTGGTCTATCTCCACCCTTTTTTTGTGTTTAACTCTCTTGATAAAATAAGACCACAGATTTCTGTCTTTTCCTCATTAAACATTATAATATACTTTACTTACAATATTTATTTTATATTTGCTTGCCAACCCCAAAAGTAGATTCGCTCCTAACTAGTTACAATGCTACTATTAAAGAATAATATAAGATTCTTAGATACTTATTTACAACTTAGTAGTGATAGATCCTAATTCTCCCATAGCATGCACATGATAAGCACAGTGGTGACAGCAGAATTACCATCTTTTACTGTCATGAGTTATCTAGGACAAAGCAATCAAGAAACAAGTGCTGGGCAGAATGACAAAAGACAAAAAAAATCAACTCAAGTCCGTGTCTGACAGAAGGTATGGGGGGTATGGGGTTCATATATAACATCTTTTTAATGAAGATTATAAAAGTATTGCAACAACAATTCCAATAAAAATAAGAGATGCACTATCATCTTCAGGTTAAAAATCAGAAACATATATTTGACAATTCCAGCGGCAACGGCCTTGCAGCAAATAAAAGTTCCTATAAAATAAGAGATACACTATCATCTTCAGATTAAAAATCAGAAACATATATTTGGCAATTCCCGCAGCAAGGACCTTGCAGCAGATGATGTAGA
Source organism: Ensete ventricosum (assembly GCA_029747655.1). Taxonomy (NCBI): domain Eukaryota; kingdom Viridiplantae; phylum Streptophyta; class Magnoliopsida; order Zingiberales; family Musaceae; genus Ensete; species Ensete ventricosum. Next base: position 2,719,262 of record JAQQAF010000003.1, read on the forward strand.
TTTCAACTCTTCAGAAATGAACAAATGGAAAAATAGTGAATTAACAGAATTATAAATGAATAAGCAATGGTTTAAATAGGCATCCAGGCGCTCGCTTGTGCGGTTGGGTGAGGCGAGGCGAAGCAAGGTCCGAGCGCCTCAAGGCTAGTGCTTCGCTTGAACCCAGGCATCAGGCGCCTCGGGCGAGCGCCCGATAGAAGTAAAGCAACCAAACTAGACTTGATAGTCTAGTTAACCAACTAAGCTAAATGGCTTTACAGAAACTACGCACCCCCCTCCCCACGTGACCTCGACACCCATAAACCAACCCTACTTCATGCGCAGTCACTGCCTCCACCATCGATGACAGGACCTACACTTTCTCTACTACCGACGAACACATTAAAAGGTCTAGCTTTCGTGCACAGTTCCCTATGCAATCACTACTAAAGTGTGCAGCTCTTTCCACCATCGAGGGAGAGGACCACAACTTCCTTCGCCATCGACAGACACATCTAAAACTTCCTCCGCCCATGACATCGTCGTTTGCAACTTCTGTCACTGTTGCTGTCATCCAAAACTTCATCTGTCACTGTTGTTGTCGTCCGAAACTTCCTCTGCCACCGTTGCCATGGCTCAAAAGTTCCTTCGTCACCACCGCCCTCTCCTTCCCCACTTCCCACCATCGGCGACTCTTTTCTCCCCTCTAACTACTGGTAACAATGGATTAAATTAGTTAACAGTACATTGTTAATCCTTAACTGATATTAAAATTATTGTTAAAGTGTTAACTACTTTTACCATATAATAGTCCCTATTTAGCACTAGTAATCTCTATTTATTTTGAGTCTTTTGACATTTTTATTATTAGAAGATGGATAATGTGACTTGGTACTTCAGATCTTTCAATTTATGTCATATTTGTATTTATATAATCATATTTATCAATTATATTATATATATTTTTATATTTTAATATTTTATAGCGCTTCGCTTCGCTCGGGTGGGCGCCTAGGTGAGCACCTAGCACCCCAGGCATTTTGGGACCTAGGCGTCTCTTGGTGCCTAGCGCTTTTTAAAACACTACAAATAAGAGAAACAAAAAATTAAAAAGAAACAACCATAATCAATATCCATAATCCTATATAGCATATACCAATCATAAATAAACCAAACAATTTTGTAGCAATATAAATATATAAAGCAAATAACATGGCCAGATAAAAAATAAAAGATAGAAGCTAGGGGCTTTTACCTATTTGCTACCATCCGAAGTTTTTGAAAAGGCCAAATATATACACCTTCTAGTCTCATCTGAGCAACTCCATGATCATGTTCATTGTCAAATACATCATGGAATGTAACTGCTCCCTGTCAAGACGTAAGATGTCAATATTTTTTTAGAAGATAAATGTTAATTTAGAACATTAAGATAGCAAATAAGAAAAAATTCAATAAGAAGAACTATCATATAGACCAAAAAAGTAATAAATGATACAATTTGCTCTTGTTTCATGCACATTTACTACTAAGAATTATAAAAAGCTATTACACATGTAAATCAATGATTAAAACAGCGCTAGGCGCCAGGGTCCCAAAACGCCCGAGGCGCCAGGCGCTCGCCCGAGCGAAGCGAGGTGCCAAAATATTTAAAAATATATAATATAATTATTTAAATAAAAATATCATACTATACTGTTAATATTTAATATACATTACACTGTTAACAATATATTAACAGTATACTGTTAACAGTTCATTAACAGTATACTGTTAGTATTTAATATACATTATACAGTATACAGTATACTGTTAATATATTGTTAAGTGTTAACAGTATATTAACAGTATACTATTATACTGTTAACAATATAAGATACTGTTATAATTAGTTATAATAATTAATCAACTTAACAGTATACAGTATACTGTTAAGTGTTAATATACTGTTACCAATATACTGTTAACAGTATAGATGACGAGCTGACCTGAACGCGAGAGGAGTAGCAGCGACAGCGACGGCGGCAAGCGACAGCAGTGACGGCGACGAGCTGCAGCGAACAACGGCGAAGAGAAAGCCTAGTGTCGGCGACGTAATCCAAGCGACAGCGACGACGGCGAAGATAGTAGCAGCGGCACCAAATACGACAGCGACGAGATGCTAATCCAAGCGACAGCAACGACGGCGAAGACAGCGGCAGCGGCTAGATGCTAATCCCGATTAGGGTTAACGGGAAATATATTGCTGCGTTAGTTGGTTCGATTGAACCAACTAACGCGACCGACCGAACCAGAGCTAAAAGCCTGGTTCGGTCGACTGTATTAAACCGGGCGCTCGCTTATTTAAAACGCTGATGTAAATAAAAAACTGACATTTACCATTAAGAATATTAAGTTAGGGTATCTCAAAATAGAACATTTCACTTTATTTCATAATGTAAGTATAAGCTTCTACAATATGAAGCCATAAAAAATTCTTAGACAATAATTTCTCCCAATTCTAGAAATGTGATCATATCAATGAATGATACAACTATTGCAAAGTTTGGGATTAAACAATAGATTACTGGTTCTATTCCCCTTTTCATAAACTATTGGAGCAGACATAAACTTAAAGACTACCATTACTACGATGTGTGTTACAAAGATTATGATATCCTGAAATGACCATACAAAAGAGCAACAGTGGTCGTCAGCTTCTCCAATGTGCAGCAAACAAGAATTAATTCTTCAGCCAAAAAGTGATGGTTTTTTGCTGAAGATGAAAGATTACTAGAGTTTTAACAGTCTTTTCTTTTCTTTTTCCCCTTTCTTAAGACTATATAATCAGCTTCAACTAATTTCAGTGTCTTCTCGTGGAAGAAGTCATCCCAGCCTAAACTTGTAAAGTGAATGTTGACATGCACTAGTCTAAAATTTCTATAAATTTTGAACCAGAATTAACAACTTTTGCAAATATATATAAAAATTAGGAACATTCAAGTATGTTTGAATGGACAAATGTTTAACTATAAGGGCTTTTATGAGTAAAACCTAAATAATTAAGCTGTTCAGTGCATTATTTTCTTAACATAAAAATTAAGCATAAAATTATAAAAATTAATTTGTCAGGAGCATCTAGAAACATATAATTTCTAAATCTTCTACCCAGACTAATTACTAGTGCAAAACATAAAACATCAAACAAGTAATGAGAACTAATAATCAATAGAGATCACGATACTTAAATCAAGAAGCTAACAACAAAACGTCCAACAAAAATAACAATGCTCAAGGCAAACACCACAAAATAACATGACATAATTATTTTTTCAAATAAAAAATGTTCTGATAGCCATTACAGATAAGTTGCTTAAGTAATTATGGAAAAGGTTTATGGAGCACCATTCTCCCTTGGAAAACTTCTTTCCAACATTTGTTTGGTACAAAACTGGAAATTCCAAATTTTTTTTCCATATTTCCAGGAAAAGTTAACAATTCACTTCTATGATTTTTTTTCCTCCAGAAAACAAGAAAGATCTATAGGATCTCTTTCCTATGTCTCTTGATGATAGCTCCCAGAAAAAAAGGTATGCTTTACTTTTTCCTGTATTCTGATCACTACAAAAGAAACAGAAAAAAGGCTTTCATTTCATTCTCAAGGAACATTCAACAGAAAACCATTTTCCATATTTTTCTTGCAACCGAATGGTCCGATAGGTAAAACATGAAAGCCTATCAACATGGCTTATGTCATGATTAGGATAGGTTTATAATCAAAACCATATCATTTGCTAGGTCATATAGGAAAGGAACCTCAATGATAATATGTAAAAATAAATGTGGCTGAGGAATGCATAATATATTTATTTCCAAAAAGCAGTGGTAGTCATCAAGCACCCGGACGCTCGGATGCCCAGGCAAGGTAAGGCCCAAGCGCCTGCCTATTGGGAGACGGGCAAGTTCACTCAAGCGCCGCCCAGGTGCTCACCTGGTTCAACTCAGGCAAGATCAAGCCTAAGCCAAATCAAAACGATAAAATCTAGTTCGATTGAACCAATTAACGCAGAAATCCCTCTTCCCGCACGTGAGCAGCGAGCCATGCTCTAATGCAGGAATCCCTCTTACCCACTGCGTTTCTGCATGACGGCAGAGTTCCTCCCATTGGCGAACGACAACAGCAGTGGTAGAGTCTTCCCCACCATCCTACCTCTATCCCGTTCACCACAACCCCCCGTCTCCCCAACCCCACCCCTTGAGGGCCTGATCATAGGCCCCCTTTCCTCAAACGCTCTTCCCTGTTCCCCGTTGCCTTCTTCCCCGTTCACTGCTGCCTTCTTTGCTGTTTGTCAGTTTTTTACAGTTATGTTTCAATTTTTAGATAAATTAAAGTTGATTATTTTTGTCTAAGTTTGTGAGACAAGCTGCCTGCTTTGCTGTTTGTCTATGTTTGTGAGACAAGCTGCCTGCTTTGCTGTTTGTCTAAGTTTGTGAGAACAACAGCTGCCTGCTACAACAGCTGCCTTCAGGTTAAGTTGACCAAGGAGCTCTCTAGTGGGGCTTGACTAGCCCTGTTTATAATAATTAACAGCAGCTGTTTATTTTTATTAATCATGATATATAATTTTTAAATTATAATATTCGGGAGGGCCTCATTTCTCTTGGGCTAATGCCTAGACCTCGGGCATTTTGGGACCATCGTGTCTTTTGGCGCATGACGCTTTTGACTACACTGCCAAAAGCAAAGCAGAGTAGGATGTTAATATTACACATCAAACAACAAAATAATTTCATGAGATTTCTAAAAATTGATACTGAACATTTATTTATATAATGATGAATAAATTAGAAGGATCTTCACCCATACCTGAATGTAATGTACACCATGTATTCTCGTTGGACTACTCACCAACTCCACAACTGATACACCACTAGACTTGCCAAAATCTAGAAACCTAGTGGAACCATTTGTAGCATCTAAAAAGCTCCACCTTCCTACAAACCAAAAGTCAGCACATAACTTCAGGTACCTTTCTCATCAGCAAAACATATTTAGTAAATGAATTTCTTGCTTCATTGGTTTAATTAGAAAAAAGTCAAAAACACATGCTAAAAGCCTAAAAGGTTATCTTCAATTGAACTTTATACAAAATGGTCAGTTTTGTGCACTTTCCACTCATCTAACATTCAAGAAATAAGCTTTAGCATATGATGGGGGTTTAGGAAATATTGACATAATATTGCAACAATACCATCTGAAATACAATACATGTAAATTACACAACTATATCTAGCTTCAAGTTCTTCTTCCATGAAACAAACATGGAAAGATCAGGTCAACAATCGGAGTATATACTGTGTTCACATTAACTACATATCTAAGCTTCTTGAATAATAGGAGGAAATGATTATTTTAACTTTTGTTGTAAACATTCAGTTTCAAATGTAGAAAATACAGCAAGTTTGAATCTAGAACTCAGTTTGTATATCATTAAGTTGAGCACTAAATTCAGTTTGCCTTGACACATGCCACAGCCTATTTTCATCAAAAATATTTTCTCACTTACTAGGATTTAGTTTTTGCAAGAGTGACCCATCCAATGTAACGAGTCAGCCTACCATATATCAATATAGTACACAGCACAAGTTCATGCTGATCAAAACATTAACAACTATAGTTATCTTTTATATTTACTTTTACTATTATGTTTCAGGCAGGGTATGCAATATCGTATCATACTGCTTAGTATGCTCGGTACGTATCAGTCTAATAGAGGACAGGTATGCTCAGTACAGCTTGATACTTTGGTGTGGTACTATATGTCGGTACGCTCAATACAGCTCGGTACATACCATACTGATAGCTGATCGGTACGCCGGTGTGGTACGGTATTCAGAACCTTGGTTTCAGGTTCATGTGTTTACCTTTCAGAATCTACATGTTATATGGTATATGATCGTAAAAAAATATTTCAACATTTAATATTTATTTCTTTATCAGATTTTATATTCTCTAATGTTTTGCTGTTGTATGCTTTTTTATATATTGCAGATTTCAAATTATTTTCACTATTGTTGTTTGTTACTACATAGACCTAGGAGTGTAGTTGAGGCTAGAAGCTTGTAAGATTCACCTTTCATGTTTTAGTTGATTAAAAGAACAATGTATTTTGTAATTGTTCTTGGAATAAAAATAATTATTTAAATAAATTCTTGTTTCTGTGTTATGATGTAGTTCTGTGGCATTGAATTTAAAGTAAACTGTCCACATCTGATATAGCTCAGCCATAGGAATTGGCACCCAAGCTGACACTTCATACCTATGTTATTACTCTAATTAACAAACAAATACGTCAATATTTATTATTGGTTTGATTTCTTAACTAACTTGATTTAATTGGTATTGGAGTTAGTTTTATTTGGAAAGCTAAGAATTTGAGCTGATTAAAGAGATTATTATAACTTAAAAATCTCGCCTAATCCCATGCTGCTGAACCCACTCCTAACCTCATTTCTCCCTCTTTATTTCTTCTCCTTTGCAAGATTCATTGAAGGACAACAAAGGTCACAGGAGAGACCATTATAGAATGTCATCGAAAGGGAATAAGCCATTGATAAGTGCTGGAGATAGCCAACGAGGATCAAAGACTGCCATCTTCACTATATCTCTTGGACTTGGAAAGCAAGCGAGGTAGGAGTCCTCAAAGAAACCAGCCAATTATTCTCATTGTTCTTCCCTTTAACATGATTGTACAATTCTCCCAATTGGAAATGGTTCATGTTTGATGATGATGTGTCTCATTTATAAGAGTTGGGGTCAAATTGGGTATAGTTTATTTTCCGTCACTTTCTTATTCTTGATCTACAATTAATATATGATACCACCATCCAATTTGTGCCCACCCAGAGGATCTATAGGTTAAATGATATGCAGGAAAAAGGATACAATTGAGGGTCTTATAATTAGAAGGTACCTCATCTCCACCAGTCATCATCAGCAGTCCGCAGAGCTTATTAACAATCTCTCTCTCAATCACCGGCATACATCAACAGCCTTGCTCATGACCTCTATTGTCTATCAACAACTACCACATGCAACAACATCTCACAATATACATGTAGGAAGATTTATAGGTTTCGATCCTAGATTAAATCAATCACAAACTTCCTATATAATACTAACTCCACTACTAATCAAGTATAGTTAGCTCAGAATTCAATTATTACTATAACAAATGTTCACCAACATATTCTAAAGCTCAAGATTGGCTGATATTGGTAATTTATTGGTTCAATCTTCCAAATGGTAGATATAAAAGAAAATTAAAACAATACAGAAGACATCATCTAACTCACTTGAACAAATAAATGTCAAACTTCACAACATATTAAGCAAATAATTTCACTAAGTTCCTTGACTAAACCATATAGTAGCTTAAGGGCATTTAACCAACTACACGAATGTGTTAGTTTCTCAATGGAACTAAAACTTTGAGATTCATGGGTTTCCCATGTAGTTCACAAAAAGAATCTTGTAACCTGTTTAAACATCATACTAAATAATAAAGCATGAAAAATATTTGCCTTTTAGTACAAAAAAAGCAAGGATGATTGTTAAACTTCAGAGGAACACTAAAAGAGCAGGGGTTAGTTTCATTATCCTTCTTTTTCTTTATATTTTATTCATGGGAAGAGAGAAGTTGAAAATGTTGCCAGTGGTGTTCTCTTGCTGCATAAGGACCATCTTCCAGCACCCTTTCCAAATATTTGTAAGAAAATTTAAGTTCACATAAATTATTTAAATCATATTCTTTCTGGCGGGAATGCTGACCTTCGATGTATAAGTCAATAACTTTTTATCTAACTTATCTCTTCAAGCTAATCACATTTGTATAGAATGCATAAACCTTCTCACAGGAACAATTATAGTGTCCCAATTAAAATGTTGCAACGTCAAGTTAAAATAGTAGTTCTGGTATTTAACAGGATCCACAATTATTGGGCATTTGATCATGCCACGCCACAGTGACTCAGAATAAAATGGTATTAACAGAAAATAAAAGAAAAAAAATGAAATGGAGAGATCAAATATCTAGATAATGACATTTTAGCTATTAAAATAATCCCAAGAAGTCAACTAAACAGATAAATTTACAAGAAACAAAAACAAAAAGGAACATAAGAAAATGCATGCTAACTTGTACCCTAAACTGAAAAGGAAAAACTTGAAATAACAAATAAATTTGCTGCTTGATTTTACCAATTACTAATTAACCGGGAAAAAAATGGTAGGGACAAACCTCTATATGTCCCAGTAATATTCCAGGCAGAATAAGAAATCAAATCATTTTCATCTCTCCTAAGGAAAAGCTGCTGTATGGAGAAACCATTAATGTGAAAAAAAGATCAAACAACTGATAATTGTATTAAGAAAGGTAACAACAACACCGAGTTGTAGCACCCAAAAGCAATTATGAAGTATAACTCCAGAAATAATGCACAAAAATTTGAAAAAGGAAAAATCAGCATGGACATAGAAGTAATCTCACTCCTCTAATACAACCAAATAAAAGAAATAGAACAGGTTTCTGGCACAGTTATCCCATTCCTCTAAGGACCAACATCATTTAGTAATCCATCTAGGGTTGGATATTCCAAAAAAGTTCTACATCACGAAAAAACGCAAACCAAGAACCAGTTTTTCAACCAAGTCCCAAGAATCAACTTAAGATAATTAGGTAGAACCAGCGGTCCTCAAAGATTGACAACATTGCCACGTAGCTACAAGTGTCCTGTGATCTGAAAGATCATCTCCTAGGGTTCTCCCACAGATACAATCCAACTATAATTCCAAGTTCAAGAAATAAAAGGTCAGGAGAGGGCAAAAACACAAACCTCTTCACCCCAAGAATCGGCGGCAGACGAAACCCTCTCCTTCAGAGGCCTGAGAGCCACGAAGGGTCTCACAAACCCAAGAAGCAGCAAGACCACCGCAGTGCCCCAGAGAAGCCCCTTTCCTCCTCCCCTCCTCACCATGGCCGCCGCCGCACCAGACTAGCCAAAATAACTCAATCCCCAAGGTAGGCAAGATAAAAAAACACAGATGATACCTCCTAGATTACGCCCCAAAACAGACCAACCGAAGACGAGGTGGCGTCAAACCGGATTCCAGAAGAGCACAAGTCATCATCGTCAAAGCGTTATAGCTGAAACCACACGAGATGGCAATCTACCTGTGGCGAAAAGGATGGGCACCATGGAGGGCTCGTGGCTGTGGGGGGTCAAAAGAGAGAAGCAGCGTGGAAAAGTAAACTAAGACGACTTCGCCAAAGAGTTGCAAATTATTTATAGATTGGGAATTAAGTGAGGAAACGTTTTATGCATACACATGTTACGATAACATATGGTTCAAATGAGTTGTAAGCTCGATCTTATTGTATTATTAGTTTTTGGTCATTCACATGGATGACTTGTGTTCCATGAAGCCCAAGTCTCGGCCCAGTATTGATCACCACCGTTCGTTCGTTGCATCCAACGACCCAACCTCCTCCGCCACGATACCAAGACTACCGGAAGACTGCATCCTAGGGCGGGAGGAGAGACGACGATGACGATCCTCCGCTCGCCGCCCTCTGCCGCCCTCGCTCCTCCCCAACGCCGAACGGTCCGGCCCTTCTATACCAACCCATCCGTCCTACTCTCCCGCCGCCCCATCGCCATCTTCACACGCCCATGCGGCAGCGGCGCGTTGAGACCCGGCGATGTCGACGAACGCGGCTTGGAGGAATGCAGGAGAGGGTCAACGACGGCGGCGGCAGTGAAGCGGCTGTTGGCTCCCGCCCGTGCCGCGAGCAATCCTCTCGCGACCGGCGGCGACGATGGAGAGAACGAGCGTAGCCTGCGAGAGGTCATCGTACGAGCTGGAGAAGTGTTGTCGATGGCTTTCCCTTTGTGGGTGGGGTCTGCGTGCGTCCTTGCCCTCTGGAAGCCGTCATCGTTCCTCTGGGCGCACAAGAACTGGCAGATCCTCGGCCTCACCCTCACCATGCTCGGTCTCTCTCTGTTCATTATTTTGTAGTTCGAGGGAGATGGCGGACTATTTTTTTTTTTGTTGGTTGGGTTCGTGCAGGTATGGGCATGACGCTGACGCTCCAAGATCTGAGAGGTGCGCTACTGATGCCCAAGGAGTTGGCTGCGGGTTTCGTCCTCCAATACACGGTCTCCACTGCTACCCCTCTCTTCTTTGCTATCCTTAGCTAGTTTATTTCACCTTTTTGGTCTTTGGGGGTACGATTGAATTTAGATCAGTTGCTTTTTTTCTAATTTCTGCAGCTCCTCCTTTCTACTGCTGTAGGTTAATTTGTTTTCTTTGACAATACAATATTTTTCTGCTAGTTTTGCCCCAGACGAAGCTACCACTTTCTAGCTAAGTTCAGTTTGGATTCGTTGCCTGCCACAAACAGACTCCCTTTTGATGCAATTGCACTTAATTTATGCATGAATCAAACATTGCAATATTGCTTGTTGGATGAACTTTGAGATAATTAATAAACCTATATTAGTTCTCCTGTGGATATATCTTCTGTTAGGCTTCTCAGATATTTCCTTGTTTCACAAAGGATGTAACAATCAATCTTACTTCCTTACATTTAGTTGTAAGCATGGAATTCATTGGACCAAATAACTAACATGAGGATGAAAATAGCTATACCACTGAACAGACCTTCTAATCATCAAGGTTCATCTTAGTTCTTTGTTTTTCATCTAAAACTTTGTTATTCTCTGTTATTAAATCTGAACAGAAATTATTATGGCAGCGAACAACAGCTTCCTAATTAGTGAGGCTCCTTTCTACATAATATATGGAGCAGCAACATAGAGTGAAATTATTTTCCAAATTCAACAATCTTTAGAAAACTTGTTTCCAATTTCCAAGTATTAATTATGGCAATTTGACCATAGAGGTGCATAGCATATGCAGAGAGATTCTAGATTAGTAGCTGCCAAAAAGCCTGGTAAAAGCATTGCCCTCAGGCTCTTGCCTTGTTTCTGTGGAGTTATGATCTATCTAAGGACAGTAACATAAAAGTCATGCTTTGTGCAAGTAAACAAGTAACTTGAAGAGTGAAATGTAGTCTGTCCAACATTAATTGTTGTATTCCTCTGATAAGTGATTGAAGATTTAGTCAGGCCTGACCATTTGTAACCTAAACCTTTGTTCTCTGTTGTCAACTTATATATAAAATCAACAAATAGAAGACTGTCCAGATCTGGCTGGGTTGTGAAAAATGTTTTTTTTTATTATTTATATTGCATGCCTATATTTGGTGGATCTTCGATATCAATAAAGAAACATTTGTATGATTTTCTCAAATAGTTACTCTGTGGTATTTAAGTTTAAATTCAGATACTTGTAAGTCGAATTTATACACAAAGGCTGGATAATTCCAATCACAGAATTATTTGGTTAATGTCAAATGACATTCTACTGAAATAGTTGATGATGATATCTAGCTGACATCCTTGTATTTCACATAGTATGTAAAATTTTCTTCTGATCAATGCTAGATTCAACCGTAAGATACTGGGACTACATATTATACAGGTTCTGCACAGTCATACTTCATGTATAATTTACCACAATACATAACCATCTCTATTATGCAAGTCACATGATCCTGTGTCCCTTGTTTGTTCCAATTTTTCTAGTTGTACTTGTTTCACAAATACTAATAAGATTATTCTATAATGAATGTGGTCAACATTCTTTTGCTAGTGCACTTCTGGATGGTCACTTATATGCATGATAACACCCTCTGTAATACTCTCTATAGTGGAATATGGCTTTCGATACATGTAAATTATGATTGTCAAGTCTTATGTTGACAGATTCTTCTATCTTTCAGTTTTTTTATAGCACAGAAGTCCATGATTCAGTTCTATTCTCCTATGCCCAAACTTAATACTTTGCTTTCGTTTTGAATGTTTCAAATTAATTAGAAGTTATCATAAACAAACCTAGTCATCTTGTGTGATTTGCTGTAGGTGATGCCTTTGTCAGGGTTTTTTGTCAGCAAGCTGTTAAATTTGCCTTCTCATTATGCTGCTGGTTTGATATTGGTTGCTTGCTGCCCTGGAGGTGTCCCTGCACGTTCTCCACTTCCTTATCTGTAATCTGTTTCTGTTCAATTGTTAAGATAAGTATGGACCACTGTTTCTGCAGGCACAGCAAGTAACATTGTTACTTATCTTGCAAGGTAGATAACTAGAGAATGGAAACCCATCGCACATATTCATTAGTGTAAAGAAAGTTGCTTAAATGATTTTGTTGTGCTCCAGGGGAAATGTTGCTCTCTCAGTGTTGATGACGGCAGCAAGCACCTTTGCTGCCGTGGTAATGAAACCTTCTCCATTTCACCTTTTTTTTTTTTTTAATGCTTAATGGCTTCCATCTTGTAGTTGACCTCCTAAGGTTTGTTGATTGCAGATAATGACACCTTTACTTACGTCCAAACTTGCTGGACAATTTGTTGCAGTTGATCCAGTTGGGCTCTTCATGTCTACTGTGCAGGTACATTTGCAGTAATTTCTTTAACTTGCTTGATATGTTCCGGCCGTTTGAATCCCTTTTCACGCTGTCGTTACAGGTTGTTCTTGCCCCTGTACTACTGGGTGCTCTTCTGAACCAGTATTGCAGCAGTGCAGTCGAGTTTGTTTCCCCCTTGATGCCATTAGTTGCTGTTGGAAGTGTTGCAGTGCTTTGTGGTAGTGCAATCGCCCAAAATGCCTCTGCTATCCTTTCATCTGGATTGCAAGTGGTGATATCCGTTTGTTGTCTTCATGGCTCGGGCTTCTTCTTCGGATATGTATTATCAAGGATGCTGGGAATCGATGTGTCTTCTTCCCGCACTGTCTCCATCGAGGTTGGGATGCAGGTAACTGGTTAACACTTATGATTAGCATCAGTATCCTTTTCACAGCACCAAGTTTGACATCCCTTTTTCAACATGTAGAATTCGGTGCTTGGAGTAGTGCTTGCTGGTCAGCATTTTGGCAATCCCTTGACTGCAGTTCCTTGTGCCGTTTCTAGCATCTGCCAGGCAGTCTATGGCAGTATATTAGCTGGAATCTGGCGGATGACTCCCACCACTGAAGTGAAGGATTAACTTTTTCTGTGCGGCTGTGCCCAAAAAAACATTAGGAAGTCACGCATGTCGTACCAACTTATGTTGTAACCCTAGAATCATTTCTCTTAGCAGTTTCTTGATGAGGTCTGGTACCAAACGAAAATTCATTTCCGAGAAGGAAATTTAGTCTCAGTGAAAAGAAAAAAACATTAAGAACTTAACTGATATTCTAGTCCCTGGAATCATTTTTCTCTTAGCGGCATTTTAACGAGGTCTGGTACCAAAAGAAACTTCATTTTTGTGAAAACGACCATTAAGTCTTAATAATATTGATGTAAATGTGCTTGTATAATTTTTCTTTGAGCAAAGTTGACTTGAATGCTCCTGACTATTGGAATTTGACCTTTTTATCTTTTTGCAGCTTTCCTAACTGCTATTTTAGGTTCTAAAACACTCATCAGGATTTTGAATTTTCTGATGCAACAGCGACAACATTACACGGTGTTGACTAGTTTAATTGGTAAGGATTTTGACTTGACGAATTACTGAAATGTTCTGAATCTTATTTTCATCACTTTTTATTATATAAAAACAAATAAATTACATGGGTCTGTCCTGATGCACAAACATTATAGTGGTCATTTGGTGTCAAAGATTTGTTTAGCAACAGCGTTCTATCTGCATGTGTTGTTCTATTTGATCGATCCCAGGGGAGGTTTAAAAGGGGAACGTCTGAAGAGTCACAATGAACATGGTATTGCAGAAGAAAATAATTTTAATTTACTTCATTTAAAGCTATTAAATGCTAGTTGTTTGCCTGTTGCTCCACTTGGAAAAAATTGTGTCAGAAAATTTAAAACCATTTAACATCGTTTGTACATTTATTAACTTTTGTTAAGGTGTTATTTATAAAATGTTTTGTTTTTTGAATTTATATAAAAACCATTGGTAAATAGTTAAATATTTTTTAAAAATAATAATAAAAAGAGAGAGAGAGAGAGAAAAAAAAAGCTAATGAAAAAGAAAGGGTTTATTTTTTGAGGATTATTCCGTGCATTTGAAGGAGAAGAATTCTACCGTGAAAATTCAAATCATTGGATAAAAAAGAAATGTGCCTCGATAACCACAGCTAATTAAATATTGTAGTCATCCAAACAATAATAAATAATCAATGAAAAGGGTCACTTCATTATCTTGAATTCTCTGATAAAACAGTAGCGCGAATGACTACGAACAAATCATATTTGTTCGAATGGCAGACGAAAGCCATAGCTTTAAGGCAGAATATAATATTATTAAATTGAAATATAATTCCAGTATCTGCAAATAAACTGCACAATGGTCGGATGGAAGCATAAGATTGCAGTAGAATAAGCAGCAAGAATACCCTTCTTCACTGAGCTCCAAGAACAAGTGCTAAGAAAGAGTATTGAAGCCAGTATGACATAATACAACAACAACGGACGGCTCGAATACAACTTGTTTGACATAATACATGGTAGAGAGAGTTGACATTACTCGTTGCAGAGGGAAGGCATGGCGTGACAGAAGAGAGAGAGCATGTTCCGATGGTGATGCCGAGCATCTCATCTGATCTGGAAGTGCTTGTACGTGGGCTTCCCGGGGAGGCTTATCTGCATCCTCCCGTCTTGATCTGCCTGACTGCACCGGTTCGAGCCTTCGCCGGCCTGCGAGTCGGAGGAGCTCTTACGGCGCCGCTCGTTGTGGCCTGCCAGGCGGCGGCGGCAGCTCCGCTTGGAGTCGTCGAACTCGGCTAGCGCATGGAACCTGCACGGAGCATGTCAGCGGACGAGGAGCAGGAGACCGAGAAGCAGAACAAAGCCTTCCGCGAAGACTCTCGAGTCGTTTGCTTGTCGATCCAAACAAGCACAAGCGGATTCCACTCTGTTACTCGTCTGGAGGGAGTGAGTAGTCTCCTTCCCCCTTCAGATCGTCGACCACAAGTGCCGTGTGTCTGATGTCGTGTATTCTTTTACCTGCTGCATTGCTGGCAGAACCTCTGGCGGAGGCCCGCGACCATGACGACGGCGGCCTTGGAGTGGGCCTCGCAGACCTTGTGCCGGCGGTGGTAGCGCTTCGCCTCGGTGAGGTCAGCGGTGCAATTCTCGGCCTGACAGCAGGGTTGCTGCGCTCCTCCTCCTCCGCCGCCGCCGCCGTTCACTCCTCTGCGAGCAGCTGAGGAGGAAGAGGGCGGCCTTCGCTTCTTGTCCGCCTCCGCCGCCGCCTCCTCCTGCTCTTCCTCGTCCTCGTCGTCGGCCGTGGCGACCACCATGTCCTTCCTCGGCTTCTCTCTCGTGCTCTTCCTTGAGGGCTCGGTCGACGGCCTCCGGTGCTCCATGAGAGCAAGTGGTAGAGGGAGGAGGAGGAGGGAGAATTAGTGGGATCGTTGAGGGGGGAAGAAGAGATGGAGAGGAAGGAAAGGCAAAAAGGAGAGGAGAAAAGGTATAGGAAGGTCGTGAGGACCACAAAAACCCAACCTTTATTTTGTGGGATATTTACATACTCAATTTTCACATTTTAGAATAATTATTGGTGGGTCCTATTTAATATATATATATATATATATATATATATAATATTTTACGTTCACAAAATAATGGAAGGTGAACCAAACATAAATATTCAATATTATTTTAAAATGTTATATCATAATCCTATCTTCGTCACTTACTTTTATAATAATTAGATTTTAGTATATCATCATAATATATCAACAAAACAATCCTCTCACTTTTCATAAAAATAGAAAAAAAATAAACGAACAAAAAACAAATGCTAAATAGGTAATATGTGTTAAAAGTATAATATAAACAAATGAAAATAGTGTGTGGGACTAGAATTTACGTTAAGAAAAAGGAATTATTATATAAAATAGAAACATACAAAAAGAAAACACCACACCATTTAACCTATTGATAATACAATCGATAAATCTATCTTATGTGGAGGATTAAGTTTCCAACCTTAGCACAACAATTTGCGATATAATCAAGGAAAAATATATTTCTTTCTCGAGTGTCATAGAAACCGATGGATGGAGTGAATGTGAATAGGGTGAGAGTTAGGAAGACGAGAGAAGAGAAATCAAGAGAGAGAGAGAGAAGAGTGATGGAGAGGTAAAGAATAAATGATAAAGATAGGGAGAGGAGCCCATTTCCAAGAGGCAGCAACACAAAAGCATCTTTCCTTGGGGGAGGGATTGTTACTTTAATGAAGAATAAGTTGGGAACTTTCTTTTTATTATTGGGATTGTCACTTTAGGTCTTTTGATTCTTCCTCAATGGTTAATTATCAAATTTGACAAATAAATCATGATTTGGTAAGTTATATTGATGATAATATTATAAAGTCAATTTTCTTTTCATTAGAGCTAAGGTTTTTTTTTATTTTTATGATGGTCATTTACCTTAGGAGTTTTGATTTTTTTTTTATGTATAGTGAATGTATCAAATGTGACTCATTATATTATGATTTGATATTTTATATTAAAGATAAAAAAGACTAATTTGACTTATTCGATATTTTATTTTAAAGATAAGATTATGAAGTAAAACTTTTCTTCAAATGGGTCATGCAATGTCCCTATCTTTTTTTATTTTTTACCTCAATTATACATATGTCCTTTTTATTATTGGTAATGTTTTTAATTAGAACTATGTAATTGTAACATCCAATAACTTGTATTTGTATCTACTGTAAAGTCAAATATAGCTTTGGTCTGTATCCAAATCGAATCAGCTTAGAATCAAAATTTAATCTGATTAATGAATCCAGGCTATACAACTAAGATGGTGTGACGTTTTAATTTTGAATCATCTAAAATTGAAATTGATAATTTCAAAATGATGAGGACTAGTCGAATATTTATGACACTATATAGTATAAGAGATATAATTTATGATAAGATGAGAAAAAAAAATTAAATTGGTTATGCATAATAGTAGGGGCACTAATACATGAACACTAATACCCTCGTAATTTATTTGTCGATTCAATCATGTTCATCTTAACGGGCCTTTTTTTAATTTTTCTTTAATTTGAACCTTCATTTTTACTAATCTATTGACGATCTCTTAATTCACGGCACACCTTTGTCTCATCCAACAATTTAGCATGGATTATAACCAATGGAAGATTATAATATATATATAATGGTTAATGAAGTATAATTGGACCACTCTCTTCTTATCCTTTTTAAGCTAAACTGTTTATATGATTAGCAAGTGGAACATATTTGATAGTGTCATCTTCACACACAAGAGATTTTTCTATCTAGAGTTGTGAAATATAATAAAAAATATATTTTTATCTCTGGTTTAAGCTACCATGGTTGGGTCTGGTTCACTAATATTGATCCCAAAAAAATAATAATAATAATAGTCATATCAATTATTATTATTATAAGGATGAGAAGGAGAAGGATGGGTGGGGCCGAGGAAAAGGGGGGGGGGGGGGAAATAATGGGAGGGGGGTGGCGGTGAGTGGCACCGCCGGGGACCACCGGGGTCGGAGGCGATCGTGATGAATCCTTAACTCCACCGCCGAGCGCAGGCGTCGCGGGCCCCGTCGAAACGTCTCCTTCCCCACTCTCCGCCGCGCTCCTCCTCCTCCTCCTCCTCCTCCTCCTTTAAGCCACCCACTGCAGCAGGACCGCGACAGTTGCACCGCACGCGATCCGATCATGTGCGGAGGGCGTCGATGGCGTACGAGGACCGACTCTCTCTCTCTCTCTCTCTCTCTCTCAGTGAAGTCCGCTGTTGAAGCTGAGCTGCTCGCTCCTCAGGATTTGTCCCACTTCCTTGTCCCTGGTCAGTGAATGGAGTTTGGCAGCTTATCCGGAGTGACGGGTTGGCGTCGGGCACACAGCAACCCATATGGGCCTCCACCATGAGAAGCCGACGAGGGCGTTGCGTATTACTCTGCGGGGACGACGACGATATCATCTTTTGGTTACGTTACCAACTCGTGCCCAAAAGCCATTTAGCTGCAATCTATTTCCAGCAATCTGCTCTCAATTTTTTTTTCTTCTTCTTCTTCTTTTATTTCGATTAGAGCATAATTTGATGATTTCGTTATCACTAAGGTTTAAAATTCTCATCTCATATATTTATTCATATTATCTTTTTAAGTAATTAAAATAATAAATAAACAAAACCCATCCTTAAACATAAAATTAGATGGCAGAGTTACTGAAAGAGTGGGAGTTCATCTGTGGGGTCCCTCTGGAGTTGGCCGACATGTCCAGGACCGATGTACCTTTGGTTTCCCGAGCCATGCAGTGCCGTGTAGAGAGAGAAACCCCAAGTTGATTGATGTGTTGGATGGTGGACCTCATCAAGCTTTGCTTTCAACTTTATTAGTCGATTGTGATTTGTCTTCGTGTAATCTAATGAGTTAATAATTTATAAATTAATTTTCCATTCAAAATCGAGCTACTACTCCTACGAGAGTTCCGACTAGAATCGAGTCGATGATTTCGAATCGAATCTTAATCGGGCTCATACGATTTATTACTTTCGATACCTAAAATAGAATCGAAATCCATGAACTCAAGTCGACTAAATATATAAAAAAAATAAATAAATTATATCATAGTCGTTAACCCATTTGATTTAAAGACTTTCGGGCTTGATTTTCGATGAATATTTTAAAATAAATAAATAAAAAATTGATGAGTCAAAAAATCGATATCGAAATTGAATCGATAATTCCAGTTCTGAAATCTTAGTTGAAACAACTCGAAACCAAAATATTAGATGTGATGGATTTCGATGCCTCGACGATCTAGTCAATAATACACCATTTTCTCTTTCAAAAAATTATTAAATAATATTAATTAACCACTCATTGTGTGAATTAATCGGTATGGAAGAAAAGAATAAAACGTATACATTTCAACTTTATTAGTCGATTGAGATTTTTCTTCGTGTAATCTAAAGAGTTAATAATTTATCAATTGATTTTTGATTCAAAATCGAGCTACTATCCTACGATAGTTCCGACTAGAATCGAGTTGACGATTCCAAATCAAACCGTAATCGGGCTTATACGATTTATTAGTTTCGATATCTAAAATAGAATCAAAATCGATGAATTCAAATCGACTAAATATACAAAAAAAAAAATAAATAAATTATATCATAGTCGTTAACCCATTTGATTTAAAGCCTCTTGGGCTTGATTTTCGATGAATATTTTAAAATAAATAAATAAATAACGATGAGTCAAAAAATTGATATCGAAATTGAATCGATAATTCCAGTTCCGAAATCTTAGTTGAAACAACTTGAAACCAAAATATTAGATGTGATGGCTTTCGATGCCTCGACGTAGTCAATAATACACTATTTTTCTCTTTCGAATTATTAAATAATATTAATTAATCACTCGATGTGTGAATTAATCAGTATGGAAGAAAAGAATAAAACTCATACATTTCAACTTTATTAGTCGATTAAGATTTTTCTTCGTGTAATCTAAAGAGTTAATAATTTATAAATTGGTTTTCGATTCAAAATCAAGCTACTACTCCTACGATAGTTTCGACTAGAATCGAGTCGACGATTCCGAATCAAATCGTAATCGGGCTCATACGATTTATTACTTTCGATACCTAAAATAGAATCAAAATAGATGAACTCAAGTCGACTAAATATACAAAAAAATAAATAAATTATATCATAGTCGTTAACCCATTTGATTTAAAGCCTCTCGGGCTCGATTTTCGATGAATATTTTAAAATAAATAAATAAAAAATTGATGAGTCAAAAAATTGATATCGAAATTGAATCGATAATTCCAGTTCCGAAATCTTAGTTGAAACAACTTGAAACCAAAATATTAGATGTGATGGCTTTCGATGCCTCGACGTATCGGCATAGTCAATAATACACCATTTTTCTCTTTCGAAAAATTATTAAATAATATTAGTTAACCACTCGAAAAATACACATTTCAACTTTATTAGTTGATTAAGATTTTTCTTCGTGTAATCTAAAGAGTTAATAATTTATAAATTGGTTTTCGATTCAAAATCAAGCTACTACTACGATAGTTTCGACTAGAATCGAGTCGACGATTCCGAATCAAATCGTAATCGGGCTCATACGATTTATTACTTTCGATACATAAAATAGAATCGAAATAGATGAACTCAAGTCGACTAAATATACAAAATAAATAAATAAATTATATCATAGTCGTTAACCCATTTGATTTAAAGCCTCTCGGGCTTGATTTTCGATGAATATTTTAAAATAAATAAATAAAAAATTGATGAGTCAAAAAATTGATATCGAAATTGAATCGATAATTCCAGTTCCGAAATCTTAGTTGAAACAACTTGAAACCAAAATATTAGATGTGATGGCTTTCGATGTCTCGGCGTATCGGCATAGTCAATAATACACCATTTTTCTCTTTCGAAAAATTATTAAATAATATTAGTTAACTACTCGATGTGTGAATTAATTAGTATGGAAGAAAATAATAAAACTCATACATTTCAACTTTATTAGTCAATTAAGATTTTTCTTCGTGTAATCTAAAGAGTTAATAATTTATAAATTGGTTTTTGATTCAAAATCAAGCTACTACTCTTATGATAGTTTCGACTAGAATCGAGTCGACGATTCCGAATCAAATCGTAATCGGGCTCATATGATTTATTACTTTCGATACCTAAAATAGAATCGAAATAGATGAACTCAATTCGACTAAATATACAAAAAAAATAAAAATAAATTATATCATAGTCGTTAAACCATTTGATTTAAAGCCTCTCGGGCTTGATTTTCGATGAATATTTTAAAATAAATAAATAAAAAATTGATGAGTCAAAAAATTGATATCAAAATTGAATCGATAATTCCAGTTCCGAAATCTTAGTTGAAACAACTTGAAACCAAATTATTAGATGTGATGGCTTTCGATGCCTCAACGTATCAGCATAGTCAATAATACATCATTTTTCTCTTTCAAAAAATTATTAAATAATATTAATTAACCACTTGATGTGTGAATTAATCCGTATGGAAGAAAAGAATAAAACTCATACATTTCAACTTTATTAGTCGATTAAGATTTTTCTTCGTGTAATCTAAAGAGTTAATAATTTATAAATTGGTTTTCGATTCAAAATCAAGCTACTACTCCTACGATAGTTCCGACTAGAATCGAGTCGACGATTCCGAATCTAATCGTAATCGGGCTCATACGATTTATTACTTTCGATACCTAAAATAGAATCGAAATAGATGAACTCAAGTCGACTAAATATAATATATATATATATATATATATATATATATATATATATATATATATATATATATATCATAGTCGTTAACCCATTTGATTTAAAGCTTTTCGGGCTTGATTTTCGATGAATATTTTTTAAAAAAATAAATAAAAAATTCGATGAGTCAAAAAATCGATATCGAAATTGAATCGATAATTCCAGTTCCGAAATCTTAGTTGAAACAACTTTAAACCAAAATATTAGATGTGATGGATTTCGATGCCTTGGTGCATCGGCATAGTCAATAATACATCATTATTTTCTCTTTCGAAAAATTATTAAATAATATTAATTAACCACTTGGTGTGTGAATTAATGGGTATGGAAGAAAGGAATAAAACACATACATTTCAGCGTTTAATTTATTCTTGTCGATGGATGATCGAAGGATATTATGATTATTATTATTATTATTAGTGACAAAGACATATGTATAGAATTGAAGAGGTTATACGATGAGGAATACAAATAAGATGATGGTGGAGAGAGTACAAATGAATAGTTGTTAGTACGAGAGGATACAACGTAACATGAAGCTGAAGGCTGATGCTTTTGGGACCGAGAGAGGAATTGATGGATCCACCCGATGGTGTTGGTGGTGAAGACGATGATCTTAGGACCACTCACTCCTTCTCATATCTCTCCTCCTTCTCTTACAACAATTTGTAATGATGCATCTATCCGAAGCTTCTTATAGATTCAACTACATTTACGAGTGACACCACCGTTCTTAATCTCTCATCTCTCCCACACGACACACACACGTATTGCAATGTTGAAAGTTGAAGACTCACATAAATTATATTAAATGTGATGATAGATAAACTGGACGGGTTGATGGCTTCATTTCTGAATATCTGAACTATTTTCTCATGACTTGATTTACATCCAACTCCTCCTCCTTCTTCTCGACGTCTTAATCTTATAAAAAAAGGTTTGAATCGGATGGAGGGTTTTCTCGGTTCGATCCCTCCGATGGTCAAGCTCTCAAAGAAGTGTTGTTGAGAAGTTTTCTACGTATCCCCCTATATTCTTCATTGGGGTGATTTATATACCTCTTGGGAGGAGAGTTACCATACGAGAATGTTTAATGATCAACGATGCCAATGTACATGGATATTAATGTGTACTAATACTTGGGGGTGGTTGGAGCAATTTTGGTGTCGATGTTGTATGGGCTGCATTGTGCGTTGTCGTGTTCCTCGGATGATGGAACGAATCGACGATTTATCTACTAATGTCGCCTGGGCACATCACGTCTTCTTATGCCCCTTGGGTGTCGGGAGAGAGCAACGTCCAATCCCATGGTCTTGATCTGAGCTGAGTTGGAGGTGCCTAGTTAGCTTCGTTGTTGTGATCTGACGATCTCCATTATCAATTCGATAATTTAGTAACTTAATAAGTCAGTTAGGAGCGGAGTTTAATATGCATCATCCATCCATCCATGGCTAAATTTTGTTACTCTTTTCATGAAAAAAAAAAAAGTAAGACTAAAGAAATTTAATCAAAATTTTCTTGCCTATATGGAACAAGTGGTTTTTTTTAAAGATAAAATAGTGTAGTGCAAGCAATCATTCTCACATTTGTTTTTGCTTTCGAGAGAAGTGTCTTCAACTTATTTGGCATTCAGGAGAAGAACAAGTAGAGCATAAACGAAGGGACATATCCTATGCACCAGACTTCATTCTTTGCTTGGTTTGGATTACCAAATAAATTACTTCCATCTCATGACTCATTGGTCGTTCGTCCGAGTACTGTGGTTTGCGATGAAGATATTATTAGCTTTTAGTTTTTTTTTTTTTTTTGTGTGTGCTTCATCCTATTTGGTATTTCACACCATGTTGTTTAAAGTAAGAATTAACTTATCAGGTAGTACTGGTATATCAACATATTATCGATAATGATATGATATTAGTATTGGATGATATGCATAGTATATACCATTCGGTATATTAAAATATAATATAATATTTTTTATAATAAAATAATTATATAAATATAATATTAATATATTAAAAAAAGGAAAGGTACGACGTCGTCTTGATCTTTCTTCCCACTCGGGGAGACGTTATGTCTCCTCACATGGGAGAAAAAGAACTCGCGGACACGAGCGATGGGCAGCGTTGACAGCACGTGGGCAAGAATGACACGGTATTATTTCATCTCTTTTTTTTTCCTTTTCTTTTTCTTATCTTTTTCTTCCTCCATTGACTATCGATGTTCGATTTCTCTCTTAATCGACCATCAATGATCGATTTCTCCCTCAATCGACTGTCGATGATTGATTTTTGATGGTATCGTCCGATAACGAACGGTCCACATATTACTAATCTGACGGATCGATATATACCGTCCGTATAAGATGGTATAGGTTGAAATTACAAATCTGATTTAAAGTGTCATATCAATGTGAGATCACAATCTCTGCGACAGGAGAAGGCACTGTTGGGTGGTCAATCAAAAGGTACAATAGTGTGAGTGGCATCTATGTATATTTATATTTATATATAGTGTATATGTGTGTGTGTGAGAGAGAGAGAGAGAGTGACAGATACTAATGGTGGCATTTGATACATTTACCAAATAGATTGATGTGACCATAAATTTGGTAGATCATGAAGATCTTCTGATTTGATTTTTAGTTTTGTTCTTTTATCATTGATTGGGTCCATTCATTGTGATATCTTTCTTCCCGAATTATGAAGCCGAAAAGTGACCAAAAAAATATATATATGATCACATATTTGAACATTATGAATATAGTAATATTTGACTGAATTTATTACTTCTGTAAGCTACTAGTTGTGAAAAGTTGGGTATATACACTTAATTTTAACTTATGAATTTTTGAATGAATGGTTTAGAATCAATAAATTATTTAGTTAATCATTCTATTATTCCAGCCAACTTAGTATTGATAGAGATTTGAAATATATATATATATATATATCATTCATTAATTAATGAGACTAGGCATTATCGGTATGTCAAGTAAAATTATAATACTTTCCGTATATCTCATGAATAATTTGAGCTTGATAAAACAATTATCTCATCGAGTTGGATTTAATTAATGATGATATAGAATTAATAATTTTCTTAGAATGATGAGAAATTTAAGAACTATCTTAACATTTTGTCATATAAAGATGTCATTTCTTACTAACGATAAGACATTAAAAAGCTATTTGTATAATATTTGATAACGTCTTACGTTAGTTGAGGGAATCAATGGCTTATAAGCTTTTAGCATTACTCTTACTCTCAGAGACATCTTTTGGAGTTCATTCGAAAGGGTAAAATCATACGAGCTCAATCAAAACAGATATTTCTTCACGAGCCTTTGTGCTCTCGCATTAATAACGATAAAATATTAACTTATCAGTATCAAAATTATTAAATGATAACCCTCATCAAATTTGAAGATAAAAGAGCAATCAAATTTGTTATGTCTTCAACGATATCAAGAACAACATCGATAAATGATGAAGAACAATAAAACATCCGATAGATATACTATAATTATCTTCATCTTAAAGCTTTGTGAATCATCGGTCCAAGACTAATATGAATCATAAATATTATCTTAAGAGAAAATGATGTGTGGTTAAACAACTAAAAAAAAACTAAATGGCTTAAATTAACATCATCATGCACAGAAAGATCCACAGATAGACACCATTAATAAAATAAAAGACGAGTTCCATAGATCTTTGGCTCCCGCGAAGAACTAATCTCCAACACAAACTTATTTAAAGTTACAGACGAAGCACATATATCATTGGCATCACTACCAATGATGCCTCCTTAGCAAGTTTTGAAGCACAAGCAGACGAGGAGGGGGACACACTTCCCCAGCTGCCATCCTTCTCTCAAGCACGCTTCATTGCACTTGCTGTTCTTCACGCAGAATCCACGGAATGACCTGCTGAAGCGGACGCACGTCTTGGCATCAACTCGAGCCACCTCCTCTGCCAAAGCCACAAACACGAGGAGGATGGAGGTGAGTTCATCTGCATCCTCGATTCACTTTGGGATCGATTCAAGCGGAGTCATAATATTTCGATATTGTATCTTGTTGATCTTTGTCATGCATTGGTTTTCTTAGACTAAGTTCTTGGCCTATATACATGAATATATGCTACAAATTAAACTAAGAGATGGTGTCAAAGGGACGGATATATATATATATATATATTTATATATTGGTACGATCATTACAGAACAAAACAAATAATTTACTGGGTTTACACACCTCAACATCTTTGCATCTATGAACATAAGCAATTATTACAGCCGTACAGTGTTAAGTTTGAGTCAATCAATGTTATGTGCATCGATTTGTGTTTGTGTTTGTGTTTGTGATGGAATGAGAGAGAGAGAGAGAGAGAGAGAGACAGACCAGAGGCCAACATGAGTAACACTAGCAAGAAAGAGCATCTGATTGCCTCCTTACACTCCATCTTTGACCAGAAAAATTCTTTGGGAAATTTATGGTAGAGGCCATCTATGTTTTTATAGTGATGGAAGAGAGCGAGAGAGAGAGAGAGAGAGAGAGAGAGAGAGAGAGAGAGAGAGGAGAACACACAAAAAAGGAGCACCCAAAAAAGGCCACCTCTACTCATGGCCACATCAGCTTCATCTTTGAGGTAATCTGTGGGGGTGTCTAAGGTAACGTTGGATTGGATAAGACACAATATAAATTTTGTCTGTGTAACCTTCCAATTGAGAAAACTGAATGCGTGTAAATGAAGGTTAATTGAATGTTGTTCAAATGTGACAATAATACCAAAAAGAAAGCCTTAAATCCCTTAAATGCTTAGGTCTCATTAATTGCAACATTGTAGGAAGAGATAAATGTGTGTGCATTCATGTGTATCTTATCTCTATAGGAGGGGCTATATTTTCATTTTGTCTCTTCATTTATAAAAAAAAGAATAGAAAAAAAATATATTCCTACTGAGCCTCTCATTCATTCATGTAATGCAGTCATTTAAGGATATTGGGATTTCTTTTGGCATTTATGTCTATTTGATCCATTTTTAAGATACAGTAGTCAGTTCTAGATTCAGGTTCAGATTTGATTTTGGGT
Source organism: Ensete ventricosum (assembly GCA_029747655.1). Lineage (NCBI taxonomy): Eukaryota > Viridiplantae > Streptophyta > Magnoliopsida > Zingiberales > Musaceae > Ensete > Ensete ventricosum. The sequence goes on from JAQQAF010000003.1 coordinate 2,745,760, forward strand.
ACCAAAAGATTTGGGTTTAAATGAGTAGAAAATTGGATCTTGATTTAGATTAGCTGATATTTAGAATTGTTCTTTTTTTAGGTACCCACATCTATTAGATTTGCATATATTATGTTTTGATATCTTTTATGTAAGTTTGATAGTAGGTTGAAATCCATGACTATTTTAGTTATTATAAAAAAAATTAATCTAAAAAAGACTAATTTTTTACCTTCAGAAAAACTCATCACCAAGGTCGAAAGGATGTCAGACATAACAACAGTGAGGGTTAAGATAAAGAAGTCCAAGTCGAAGATATTGCATAACCTGGCTATGATCTCCAAAATGTGTGATATATACATTCATTTTAATTCTACAATGTAAATAACCAGACCGCAATAAGAACACAATTGGAATAACCCACACATCATTCTTAAAATATATTTGTATATCACACCCATTCTCTGGAATTAGAAAAATAGAGGAGTAAGATGAACAGGTTTGACCGGGTGCCACCAACGTAGTCGCTCCCCTCTTGATGCACTTGTTCTTCCTACATCTGCTGCTGACAAGAATGTGGAAGGACACAGCTGCCAGAGGCTGCACTCCTTGTAGTAGCAGAACTTAGTACCCAATTGAGTCGCACTGAGGGTATCTGAGAGCTTCTTGATCTTGTGTTGATGGCCTTTCCATAATTCTAGCAGCAGTGGAAGTTCCGGTGCTCTTGGATCATATTTTGCATGTTGTTGCTAGTACTGTAAGTTTTGCTGTGCTTCTGTTGAAGACGCAGCTGCTTGAGGTAGTGATGGTGGTCTTGTCTTCAGGAATCAGAATGCTCTTGTGCATTCCCTACGAGGAAGAGAATGAAACAAAAGTCAAAGATTTGAGGACTAGAGATGTGCATAATAGGCCCTCAAGAAAGGTTTTCTGACATGAGCTAGCAAACAAAATAAGCATAGTATTTATTGGTGTTGATAGCCAGGAATTAAGATGAAGATGCAGGCAGACACTAGCGAGTTACATATGCAAACATGTGCTTGTGCGGAAGAAATGGCACCAATCAAAGGCCATTGGTTGATTTATTTTTACCGAGTATAATTAAGCCCCTGTAAGCTTTCTTCTTTCCATGACATCATGAGTCTAAGAAACAGGCAACAAATGATGGATGGCCGAAGGTTTAACATACAAGATATCAGCATGGCAGCATTAGCTTCGTGAGTCTTGAAATTGAACTACTTCATGGTACAATACAGCGGACGCTTCCATCTCAATATGTCGGTGCCAATAGCAGCAAAGTTTAGTATAGTATTTCTCGATTATTAAAAATCTGAATATAAGAGTAAAATATTAACAGCTCAGAAGCAATAGCACATGGATGACTAGGTTAAACTCCACGTGCTTCTCTACTATAATATATAATGTAGATCACATTATCTATATCAAGGTTTGCAATTTCGATATTCACCACCTGGTACGGTCGCGGGCGCTCTTTCTCCTGCGCGGGGAGAAAAATCGAGGCGACATCGGCCCTTTTTCTCTTTTTATAATTTTTTTTATTTTTTAATATTATATTACAAAATATTTATATTATATTTTAATATATCGGGCGGTATGCACTGTGCATACCACCCGGGTACCAGTACCGTACCAGTACCGAGATGAACTCGGTATACCGGTACGGACTGGTAAGTCAAACCTTGATCTATATGATTGGTCAATACGGAAGCTGGAAGATTAATCATACCAGATGCAAATGGATCAGTTGCAAGAACCATATAAGTCTCCAGGTTAGATAACAGATTAATGTTTCATTCTGAACAGAGCCTACAAGAAAATGAACATAAATTAAAATGAGGAATATTTGCCAGAGCATATCATATAATTGGGAGCTATCACTTTCCATTTGACCAATTGCTAGAATTAAATAAAAAGAGTGCTCACAGATTCAGAATATGACCCATCATGGAGTGGTTCGGCACTGAAACTTCCTGGTCTTCATGACAAATCAGGGAGAATGCTATTACCGTATCTGGAATGAAAATTTGCAGCAGCATTCAAGTTCAAGAGATTCAAAGACCCAACTGAGGAACTTGAGATTGTAGTGGTTGCTAAATCTGGTTTCAGCTTCATAAAATACTGTGTTCCCAAGCACACCAGTTATCTCAACAAATATGATTCCACATCATGATTGCAGTGATCACCACATTTATATGTTTTGGTGGCAGGTTCTGTCTTTTGGATGCTTATTAAATTTATTTATGTGAGCGATGGTTTGGGATCATAGCTAGCATCCAGCATCTCTAATTCCACTAGTTGTAGCATTTCATATATACCTCTAGATTCAGGGTGTGACCTATCTTCCACTATGAAGACATGCACATTTCTCTTTACCTTGATCCAGCTCTTTCCTGGTGACTTTTTCACACTGTTACTTTTCATCATCTTTCTTAGTCTTGCAAAGTCATCCCAACAGCCAGAGGAAGCATAGATGTTGCATAATAAAACATAAGCTGCAGAATTTTGAGGATCAATATCTAGTATACTTTCTGCTGCTCTCCTTCCAATTTCCACATTATTGTGCATCCTGCATGCAGCTAGGATAGACTTCCACATCACAATATCAGGTTCAAAAGGCATTTGATCGATAAAATTTTCAGCCTCAGTTAATCTACCAGCACGAGCTAGCATATCGATCACACATGAACAGTGCTCTCTTGTAGGGACAACTCCGTGTTCAGCTTCCATCATATGGTAGTAATATAGCCCTTTGTCTACCAATCCACCATGACTACAAGCTGTAAGAACCCCAACATATGTAACATGATTTGGCTTAATGCCCGAACTTTGCATGCACATGAACAGCTCAAGAGATTCTTTTGGATACCCCAATTGAGCATATCCAAGAATCAAGCTGCTCCATGGGAATATGTCATATTTATCATCCATCAGCTCAAATAACTTTCTTGCATCCCCTAGGTTACCACATTTTGCATAAGTATCAATTACACCATTGCGGACCATTATGTCAACCTCCAGTCCAACCTTCATGGCATAGGCATGAACCAGATTCCCCATCTCCAAGTAGGCCAAGTCAGCACAAGCACTGAGTATAGCATTTAAAGTGATCTGATCAAACCTGTAGTCCAGATTCTGCATGAGTTTTATGAACGCAAAGACTTCTTCCGGTTGGTGGTGCTGCAAGCATGCAGAAAGAACTGTGTTCCAAGAAACAAGATCTCGATCCCTCGTGTCTTCGAAGAAATTGAGTGCGACAGACAGATCTGAGCATTTAGTGTACATCATAAGAAGAGCGTTAGAAACAGCAATATTTGTATTCCAACCCATTTTTACTGAATAAGAATGGACCAGTTGCCCCTTCTGAAAATAATCACAGCCAGTACAAGCACAAAGCAAGCAGCGGATGGTGATGTCATCAGGCTGCACACCCGAATCCCTCATCTCAGAGAATAATAACATCACTTCATTAGATAGACCAAGAGAAGAGAAACCACATAATATTGAATTCCATGAAACTAGATCAGGCATTTCTATTTCACTGAAGGCCTTCTTCGCACAATCCAGCATTCCACACCTAGCATACATGTCACTTAGTGAACACCCAGCAAATTCATTACTTTGGAGCCCAAACTTGGCACAAAGACCATGCATTTGCTCTCCATATTCTCTTGTACCTATATTGCCACAAGCACTGAATCCACTACCGAAATGGAACTCGTTGGGGCAATGAACACCTGAACTGATCATCTCCTTGAAAAGGTGCAGAGCTTCCAGTTCATAACCCTGCTTAGAAAAGCCGGCAATCATTGAACCCCATGAAATCACATCTTTCTGAGCAATCCTCTCAAACACAATAGCAGCATCGTCAATCCTATCCAACCTTGCATACATCGTGACGAGTGCGTTATGTACAATACGATCTGCCCCGCTCTCCGACTTCAACGCATGGCAATGCAGTTGCTTTCCCAATTCGACGTCGCCCAAGCCGGAGCCTGCTCTGACGACGCTTCCCAGCGCGAACTGATCTGGGTGCAACCCCGAGCGGAGCACCCCAAGATACAGCTCGACGGCTTCAAGGTCCCTGCCGTTCTGCGAGCAGCCGGAGATCATCGAAGTCCAAGAGACGAGGTTCCTGTCCGGCATTGCGTCGAACAGGCGGCGGGCGTCATCAGGCGAGCCGCATTTGCCATAAGTGTTGAGAATGTGGTTGTGGAGGACGACGTCGGGAGGGGCGGGGGAGGCGGCGAGGTGACGGTGGATGAGACGGGCGTCGGGAAGGGATCGAAGGTGGGAGCAGGCGAGGAAGAGGTGGGCGTAGGTGGAGGGGTAGAGGTGGAGGTGGGGAGACGGGGGTGGGAGAGAGTGGAAGGTGCGGAGGGCTGCTCGGTAGCGCTTCTGCTTGCAGAGGCTGCTGATGAAGTCGTTGATCTGCTGCTGCTGGGATTTGAAGGTTGGGGCGGAGAGAGGCGGCGGGAGAGAACGGAGTGAAGAAGACGCCGTGGAGGAAGTAGAGAACAGCTGCCGCGGGCAGTGTTTGAATCTGGCCGTCATTGTTTACAGCTCTTTTTGCGATCTGCGTGTGTTTTTAGAATGATTAAAAAAAAAAAAAAAAGGTCAAATTAACCTCCGTCAAAATATCCGAATTAATGAATATATTATTACATAAATGATAGATCTTAAATTTAAATAACATCTAAGCATCATATATGTTTTTTTAATATAATGATTTTTATTTTTTTAAACTTGAGCTATGGAGAACAATGAATAGAAGGTGTTCATGCTACTAAAGGTAGGTTTGAATTTATAATGACTATATGATACTAAATTAATTAGTATCGATGAGTTTTTAAATACTTCACTTACTGTTGGAGCAAAATTTCAAGGTAAAAAAATTTATAAAATAAGGTTTGAGCCATAAATTCATCAAGACTACTATTTTAAATATAAAAACAATAAAACAAGCAATGTGAGAGATAATACATGATGTACAAAGTATTATTTCATCTGCCTCATACAAATAATACATGATATATTACTTATATCTATGGGGTAATAAGCAATGTGAGAGATAATGCAGATTTCATCAACCTACCATTGACAACTCTCCACACATAGTCACTGCAACTTGTTAAAATATGAGGTTAAAATCATCCAAAAAACAAAACATCATGTCATATTAGCATAGTAGTTAAATGATAACATCGACTTAGTTACTGGTAATATTTCCTGATGATTAAGCCATTATTTTGTTGCTATTTTGCTTTAGAAAAAAGATATAGATGATGGCTATTATATTGAAAACAGCTACTCCCTTAATAATATTTTCTTTTTCTAAGAAAAGCTTTCTTATCACAGACTGCACTGCTGAAAACATTGACAATATATACATATATTTATGCATTGTTCAAAGGAAAAAGAATAAATTCATCAAACAGAGTTCAGTACAAACTTGATAGAACAACAGTAGTGTGTATTATAGGAGGACATCCTGACACAATCCATTTTCTTGAGGCCTCAAGATTAAAGGAATCAGATTCCTACACAAACATAAATGCTGGCTTGATGTATGTATGTATTAATTATATTTGAGACTGCAATGTCCAAGTGTTTCAGAGTGGAGTAGTTGTCTTCTTCATGCCTCTGCTTTTCTTTATCTTTAGGTTTGATGGTTTAACCGTGCCTTCTTCCTCTTCTTCCTCGGTGCCCGCTTCTTGTTCTGAGGTTGCAGGTTGAAGCTCCTTAGTTATCATCCCCGGAACGATGAAATTAGCAACCCAGTAGATGGACAACAGCAGGGCACTGCAAAGTGTGCAGATCGAGATCTGCTAAGGTCAAGAAGGTGTTGGTAATGGATGTGATGTGGAACAAAACACTGATTACCTGATCGGAACCAGGACCGACAAGTCACCTCCTGCTGCTGGAGAGGTGGCAGCTGCATTGAGACTGTTGCTGAGAGCTTGTTGCTGAGTGGGAGATACTGCGAGGAAGAGAAGGTTATTTCTGTGTTTTGGTGACTTTGTTAGAAGGAGGAGAAGCTGTGCACTTCTTCTTCTTCTTGGCTTGGCAGAGTGGTGACTGAGGAAAGAATGGGGTGGAAGAGAAGGGGATGGGCAACCAATTGACTCCATGGCTTTGGAACTGCAGAGGGTTTGCTCTGTTGGCTGAAGGTTTTTTTGGTGCAACCAGTCACAGTACTGTGGATAATGTTTGCATAGCTTTGAGTGGCTGGTAGAGTGTCCTATCAGCAAGAGTAAGGATTTGGGCAGCGCCACCACTTTGCCATTACAATAAGAGTACAGAAATTTTTTAAGAACATTTATCATAAATTAACTTGAGATGATAAATAAATACCGCTATTAATCTGACATCAATTCAGGAGTTTTACTATCAGGAGTCAATGGCTTAGAGGTGACTTTGATGCAATGATAAAATTGCTCATTCCTTACCTAAAAAAAAAAAGATTTTAATCATGAAAATAATAAATCTATATTTAAGGATAAGATCGCATAAAATTTTGCTGTGAAGTCACAGTTTAAACCAGAGAAGAAGGTAAGGCATGATGTGATTTATATCGGTAACAATTAATACAGCAGAAAAATAGAGTGCAGCTTGTGTGATCCAAAACGCTGCAGCTCGAGAGATCATCATGAGGTGCAGTCTCGAAGTCTTTTTCCTCTACCTATCACCACGGTGGCGGCAGATGCAATTGGCAAGAAGACACCGGTCGCAGTTGAGCTCGAATTAAAGCCCCGGCCACCCTCCACCACATGCACCGCCTATTTATACCCGGCTCGTGCTGCAGTCTCCACATCACAACCAATCCCACATCGACTGTGGTGAAGATGGCCAAGCTCTTCCTCCTCCTCCTCTTCGGCGCCCTCGTCTGCTCCGCCGGCGCCAGGAAGCTCGCTGACAAAGCGCCTTTGGAGCAGAAGAACTGGTTCCACAAAGGTGGTGGCCATGGGGGTGGCTTTGGCGGAGGAGGTGGATACGGTGGTTACGGTGGCGGAGGTGGTTATGGTGGTGGAGCTGGTTATGGTGGCGGCGGTGGGTACGGTGGGGGGTATGGAGGTGGAGGTGGTGGTGGACAAGGCGGAGGCTACGGAGGAGGAGCTGGCGCTGGCGGTGGGTATGGAGGCGGCTCGGGGCATGGCGGAGGATATGGAGGTGGTTACGGTGGTGGATCAGGCGGCGGCGTTGGCGGTGGACACCCATGAAGGATTCCCACGTTGAACTGCGTCGTATCGTACTTGTGTGTCTCTTCCATTGTATCGGACTACGTATGCTTCTCAATAATAAGTTGTGCAGCATCTGCTTGCATAACTTCTATTTTGTGTACGATGTAATATTTGGTGCTTACATATACTACTATTATTGCTATATTAAATCATTGCACATGCCACAGGACTACATGTTATCTCAAATATATATATATATATTCGGATGAGAATCGTCAAAATGAGATTTATTTTTTCTAAAAATAAAACTATATTAATTAAACTACAGAGAACAACTCTATAGATCAGAGTGCACAAAACTGATAAATTAAGAGGATTACTCTCCTCTCCAAAATTAGAATTTTTTTTTAGTCATTCTAATATATGTTGCTAGTCAATTAACAGTCTTATTTCATTGTATAGACAATTAGTAGTCTCATTCCTTTCTCTTTAAAATAAGATTTTAAATTTTATTATATAATTTGATATTTTTTAGATATATTTTTAACAATCTCTCTTTCCTTTTAGGATTTACTTTGTTAATTGTTCTTAATATATTTTTATTTTCTGTTCTAACAGTCTCATTATCAAAGTATATATTTGGATCCTTTTCCATAAGTTTCGGCTTTTGAGATTTTTTTACCACCTAATTCAATCTTCATACTATATCAGAACATGTCATGAATCCGAATGTCTTTATCTGATTCCCAATAGTTAGTTAAAATTATTTATGTAATATGTCAAAGTAAAATCATGTTTAAAAGCTTAAACTTTTGAGATCTTTCTGTCACTCAATTCCGTCTTTAAAAGGGCTCATCGATGCACAATTCATTAACTGCAAGTCCCCTTTTGTGTAGCATCATTACATGTGAATGCATTATGGCAATATTCCTAATACATTAGTGAATTAAAAGTTAATGTGAGAGTTGGAAGTTGTTCCATGACATATATTATATTGTTTAAAGTTGACTTAGTAGTCTTACTTTTCATCTTATAACAACACTTGGGGGTTCATACTGGATAATTTTCTTTCAAGATTAGTTTATTGATTTGTGATGATTGATCATTCAATCAAAATGGTAGAGAGTGGCTTCTAGTCCTTTTAGCTCAGTGTGAGGAGAGATTTGGCGTTGGCCAAGAAATTGGAAACTCATTCACTAGTTGGTTGAAGGATGAAATAGAGTGAGGCTTCAGTCGACTATTGAGGGAAATCCTCGATGTCTAACCTCTCTATCTCTCTCTTCCTTTATATAAATAGCTATCAGTGAATCAATAAAATCAATCGACACATTATTCTACTCAACTCTCTTCTCATTTCTAACATGGTATCAGAGCCGCTTGCCTAGAGCAAGCTCTCTTCTCGCTGTCAAACGACAACAAATTTTCATCATTTTTTGGCTGCGGGCAGAAGCTACAATAGACTCCTACCCATCTACCGTCGTCGTACTTCTGCCTTCTTTATCGACAAGTCTTCTATCATTGCATTTCTTTTTTTTTCTTTCTCACATTTGTGGAAGCCGGAGACGTATTCCTCCGGTAAAGCTTGGTCCGCCCCGGTGATCGAATCAGAGAAATCCGACTAGTGACTCGATTGCCAACGAACGGGTCAGAGTGGATCGACGACGGTGGCAGCCGCAACACCTAATCCTCCCCGACGACAACCGCGGCCACGACAAACCCGCCTCGGCAGTAGCCTGAGCATCAAGGCGGGCGATCCCAAACCAGATCTGCTGCTTCTCCTTCACGGAGCGATCACGAACAGAGGTCCACCTCCCGCGACCGTCGCTCGTGCTCGCCCAAACCAACGCTGCAGAGGACCGAACTATCTACTATTTTCCTCTATTCTTGACCAAACTCTCTGCTGTTTTCCTCTGTTCCAAAGTGATTCAGACCAGATCTGGTGTTGCTCCAGTACCAGATCTTCTCACCTGCTGCCCTTCACTGCCACCAGTAGCGATCCATCATCAGGATCAACTGCTGTGCACTTGTTGCCGCCTACCGCTGCCGACCCTGCTTCTACCACGAGCAAGCCACGCAACCACTTGAACTTGCCACGCAGCCACTTGAACTTGCAGCCACCGGCCCTTCCTTTCTCAGACAATTGCAAAACGTCGGACACTGCATCATTAAACTCTTCTCTGTTGCTGCAGTGAGACACAAATCTACGGCATTGAACTCTTTTCCTCCATTACTGCCGTGAGACACAACTAAAAAAAAACAAAGGACAGCGGTATTCCTCTACAATGTCTTCCTCAACTACTTCTATGGTCTCTGTCAGTGTTATTACAGGAAGCACCAGCACTTCTCCGAGTATGCGATCGATCTCGATCAATGTTGCCGTCCTCATTCCCTTCAAATTATCCAGAGGGAATTATGCTTCATGGCACGCCCAGTTCACTAATCTCCTCTTGGATATGATCTGATAGGATATGTTGATGGATCTTTCAATTGCCCGCCAGCAATGATTGATATCCCGGGCACAACAAGTTCAGCACCGAATCCAGAGCATAAATTGTGGCTCCGACAGGACCGTCTGATTTTTCAAGCGATTCAAGCGTCAGTTGCTGGTTCCATCGCACCACTTATATCTTCATGTGTTACTTCTGTCGAAGCTTGGTGCAAACTCCAAACTACCTTGGCAAATCGCTCGCGCACCCGCATGCTCGGCCTTATCTCGAGACTTATGAACACAAAACAAGAAGGAAGTACCATCGCTGATTACCTCCAAACTATCAAGGTAATCATCGATGACTTAGTCTTAATCGGACATTATCTCAGTGATGATGAAATTATCGTCCACACACTCAATGGTCTTGAGGCTGAGTACAAAGAATTAGCAGCAGCAATTCGGGCATGTGACTCCCCACTATCATTTGAAGAGCTGCACGACAAGCTGATTGACTACGAGACTTATCTGAAGCGCGAGGATAAGGCGACAACACAACCTATTATTGCCCAAGTAAGTCAAAAATTCAAAAGGAAAAATAATCAGTACCTTCAGTTTGCCAACAAGGGTCTAGAGCAGGCACCATCTTATCACAATCCAAGTGGTAACTATAGTACCCAACCATCTTGGCATCCTGCTCCCATGCCGGGAAGTAGCAGCATCCCCCATTGTCAGCCCTGACATCCTGCTCCAATACCTCAAGGTAGCACCTACAACTATCAACAGCCTTGGCGTCCTGCTCCTATGCCTCCAAACTGGATTGTCTGCCAGCTGTGTGATAAGGTTGGTCACTCCGCCAAGGTCAGTCGATCTCGTCCACGACCTCTGCCCCAAGCACATCTCACTACTGCTCCACCTTCTGATCAACACTCATGGGTTTTGGACTCTGGAGTCTCTCATCATGTCACCACAGATCTCCAGAACTTATCCTTTTCCAACAACTATGGTGGTACTGATGACATCGTCATTGGTGATGGTAAGCGACTTCCTATTACTCATACTGGTTCCACAAAGCTTACTTCGAATTATCTTCACTTTACACTCAGTGATGTGTTGTGCGCACCTCATATCAAACAAAATCTTATCTCTGTCTCTCAATTCTGTAAACAAAATAATACCTCTATTGAATTTTTTTCTGACCATTTTCTTGTCAAGGATCTGAACACGGCGGCATCATTAGTTCAAGGCCAGAGTAAAGATAACATATACCAGTGGCCATCCACCTCTCCGCCTACCGCCTATTCTTCTGTTGCTGCTTCCATGGATGTGTGGCATCATCGTCTCGGTCACCCTTCTACCTCTACTCTACAAACATTTCTTTCCCATTATGCTTTTCCTTCGTTTAAAGCTAGTCCTATTATTTCTCATTGTAATGCATGTCTTAGTAATAAAAGTCACCAACTTTCATTTGCTCATTCTTCTATTTCTTGCACATATCCATTTGAAATTCTATATACTGATGTTTGGGCCCTGCACCAAGTATTTCTTTTGACAAATGCCAATTTTATGTTATCTTTACTGATTATTTTACCAAATATACTTGGTTTTATCCTCTTCAACATAAGTCCGAGGTCTCTACCATCTTCCTTACTTTTAAAAAAATGGTTAAAAATATCTTTCAGTCCTCTATCAAAATAATTTATTCTGACGGTCGAGGTGAATACCAAACACTAACATCACACTTGTTAGCCTATGGTATTCAGCATCTCAAATCTCCACCGTACACTCCTCAGCTAGTTGGCTCTGTCGAACGCAATCATCGGCATATAGTTGAAACTGGACTCACACTTCTCTATCATGCTTCCATACCAACTACCTTCTGGTCTGCAGCCTTTCAGACCGTTGTCTATCTGACTAATCGTATGTCTACTCCTGTCCTCAATAATCAATCACCGTTTGGAAAGTTGTTTCATCGATCCCCAAATCTTCAAAAACTTAGGGTCTTTGGTTGTGTCTGCTATCCTTGGCTACGTCCTTATGCATCAAATAAACTAGCACCACGGTCAAAGCCTTTGTACCTTTATTGGTTACTCCCTTGAACATAATGCTTACCGATGCTATGCTCGTCATGTTGTCTTCGTGGAGTCTTCCTTTCCATTTCAACAACACCAATCTACCACTGTATCAACCACTCTGGTGCATATGCATCGGTGGCACATGCCTTTATCCACTAAACCACCATACGAATCACTCACTCCAACTCCTGAATGGAGCATCCCTCCAATACAACACCTCTCTCCCTCTTCTGCTACCACAAACATCCGATCATCGGACACTTAACAACCGGCATTTCCCTCGCCTCCGTCTACTACCACTACTGTTCCACAGTCCAACTCTCCCTGTTCTACTTTACCCACACTCATTCCACCATCATCTCCTAAATCACTTGGACATCCAATGACAACACGCTCTAAAAGTGGCATTTTCAAGCCCCGTCAGGTCCTCGATCTCCACACTGTTGTGACTCCCTCTGTTGAGACCTGTGAACCTACCACGATCGCTCAAGCCCACAAGTCTCCTCATTGGCGTCAAGCTATGTCTGATGAATATGACGCCCTACTTTCTAATTCTACTTGGACACTTGTTCCGTGTCATCCCGCACAAAATGTCATCAGGTGTCAGTGGGTTTTTCGAGTTAAGCAGAACCCTGATGGGTCCATTACTCAGTACAAGGCTCGCTTGGTGGCCAAAGGCTTCCATCAACGTCCTGGTGTTGATTTTACTGAGATATTCAGTCCTGTTGTTAAGTCCATAACAATCCGACTGATTCTGAGTTTAGCAATTTCAAAAGGATGGCGACTGCAACAACTTGATGTGTCTTACAAGGAACTTTAACTGACGAGGTCTTTATGGAGCAACCTCCTAGTTTTATTCATCCTCAGTATCTGAAACATGTCTGCAAACTCCACAAGGCCATTTATGGTATTCGACAAGCTCCAAGAGCCTGGTACATAGAACTTGGCTCCTTTTTTGATGTCCGTCGGCTTCTCTAACTCCAAGTCTGACACCTCCTTATTTCTCCGGCAACTACCTGGCAGTACACTTTATCTTCTGGTGTATGTTGATGATATTGTGGCATGTAGTAATTCTATAGAGGTCACAATGTTCATCAACCAGTTGGCCACCAGATTTTCCCTCAAAGATCTCGGTCCCCTGACTTATTTTTTGGGTATAGAAGCAATATCTACATCTTCGGGACTCTTCCTCTCTCAACGGAAGTACACTTATGACTTATTAGTTAAGACAAACATGAAGGATGCAAATGATGTCTCGACTCCTCTCTCCACTGGTGAATCGCTTTGGTTAAATGATGGCAGTCCTGCTGCAAACTCTACATAATATCGTCAAGTGATTGGCTCCTTGCAATATTTAGTCCTTACTCGCCCAGATATCTCATTTGCGGCTAACAAGCTGTCCCAATTCATGTATAGACCATCTACCACATACTGGTCTGCTGTTAAACGAGTATTACGATATCTTAGTACTATTGACTATGACATCATTCTCAACAAAAAATATCCACTTCAACTTCATGCTTATGCTGACGCTGATTGGGTTGGGAACCTTGAAGATAGAACATCAACATCTTGGTATATTATATTCTTCGGAGTCAATCCAATTAGTTGGAGTTCCAAGAAATAAAAGATAGTTGCTCGGTCTTCTACTGAAGCTGAGTATCGCTCCATTGCAACTGCAACTGTTGAACTTAACTGGATAATGAATTTGCTCATAGAGCTTGACATCTGCTCCTCTGCTACTCTTACAATATACTGCGATAATGTCGGGGCTACCTACTTATGTGCTAATCCAGTGTTTCACGCTCGTATTAAACATATAGCAATTGACTTTCACTTTGTACGAGATCAAGTGGTGAATCATCAACTACGTGTATTTCATATTCACACAGCAGATCAACTGGCGGACTCTCTCACGAAGCCACTCTCCCATAAGTTGTTCTCACTTCATCGGTCCAAGATCGGCGTCCTTGGTCAGAGCGCGATCGTGCAGGGGCATGATAAATGATAGAGTTGTTAGCGTATGTTGTAACAACCAGTATCATATTTGTTAGACTGTTGAGGGAAATCCTCAACGTCTAACTTCTCTATCCCTCTCTTCCTTTGTATAGATAGTCATCAGTGAATGAACAAAACCAATCGACATATTATTCCACTCAACTCTCTTCTCATTTCTAACATGTACCACATCCAAGTGGGAACTCGGAGGGTGATGGAGAATGTCCAGCACATCATCGCATCAGATGTTTCGTACAACACCATCTACGCTTGGAAGGCGATGACGTGCTCGACCAGGTCTATGCCCCTGTCATAGGCTTCCAGCATGGGAAGCCTAAAGCTCACAGGGATGGGCTTAACATGTATTTCTTATGTGAACAAGGATCCCTCGAGTGGGCCATCCTACATTCCTCATTCGATTTGCGAATCTCCCTTTGGACCTCGTCTAGCCATCGGGTGATGTGGCGCAATTGGGCCCGTAGCGAATATGCAGAGTTTGATGATAGGGTATTTGGCTCAGGGTGACCCTGATGACAAGAGCAAGTATCTGAATCACCTTGCTCAAGCTGAAGCCAAAGGGACGTCGACGGGTCTTCGTTTGGCTAATGCCCCCCCGGGATCGGTTGTTCAAGGGGAGGAAGGCAAAGATCGAGGAGGAAGTGTGTGGGGCGCTGGCAACGGCTGTAACGAATTTGGCGTCGTCATTGGAACTTATGAAGGAGGTGTAGGCTAGGCATGTTGAGGGATGAGGGGAATGATGATCTGGATCATTCCCTCTAATGCCTAGACTTGCTGCACGAGTTCGTGAAAGGCTTCCAGGGAGATGACCAGTTCTCCCAATCCTTTACTGGGGGGCAAGAGCCCACGGATTGTTGAATAATCTCTAGTAGCTAGCAAGAGTCTGGGAAGCAGTGTTCCCATCTACAGAGGATGGGGCGAGAATCAACCTCCCAAAACTAGGAGGGGGGTTTTGAATGTGGGTCCCTTCACCCAGATGTTCCCCTAGGTTATCGAGTGGTTTATGATGTTCCTATAATATCGGACCCTCTTTCTAGTATTAAAAGAATATTCAGGTTCCTTTTGCTAAGGCTGAGATGTCGTCTCGGTTTGGTTTAACCTGTGTATGTAGGAACATCTGTGTAGCCTCGCTGGATGAATCCGGGTGGAGTGTCGACTCGGGAGAGAGCTTCCTCGATGGTCCGAGGTCCATCTACTCACCAATCCCTCGATCTAACTCCCACGTTTTGCACCTAGGCCTTAGTTGAGTGATGTAGATGCCTCAACTAGACCCCTCCGACAATCAAGTTATTGATAAGAAGTAAAGTATTGGAGTATAGATTGCGTGAGTTTGAATATCCCTCCATTTTATTGTTTACCTGGGTGCCTTTTATATTACTTGCGAGAAGAAGAGTTCGTACAAGGTTATTTAATGCATGCGGGCACTGGTTCAGAGCCGCTATGCTGCTGTGCTCCTTGGGCGAGGAGCAAGCCATCGATTTGTCTACCGGTGTTGGCCTGAGGTCTTCGAGCGATGGATGAGGAGTAGGCCGTCGATCTGTTTGTTGATGTTGACTTGAGATCCTTGAGCAGTGGATTGAGGTATCGCTCCTTCCCAAGACCTGGGTCCGAGCCAAGTCGGATGTGTTTGCTCGACTTTTGTCAAGACTGACATAAAGATTCATATTTGATGGGTCAAAATATGCTCTATCACCGTGGCCTAAAAATACTATAAAGGCTATTCCTCTGGAAATAAATTGCGTTTCAGTACACATTATTCTTCAAGTGATCATTTGATCTCCACTCACTTCAAAATTTTCGTGCTCAGAGTGCATCGTTCATCTGAATGAAGTCAAATATGCATGAGGTTTACTGCATGTTTAATGCATCAACGTGGAAGTAATACCGGTAAACGCTTGAATTTAATGAGAGAGATCGTCTGTGAGCTGTCGGCGGGACTCCAAGTTTGACTCTCGGCCACCGGAGAAGGGTTTTAGTATCAATGCTTCGACTACCTTCTCAACTGCTCAAACGCGGCTACGATATGGCACCATTAAATGCCTCCATTAACACTCACTGCAAGTGGTGCGATGGGGCGATGGACTCGCTATCTTATCTTGTCATGCTTGGCTTGCCTATAAAAGGAGGACGATGGCCTTGACATTGAGACATCGAGCTTTGGTTTGCGTCGCTTGTGGAAGGGAGTGAGTCATGGCTGTCTCCAACAAACGTAGTTTGCATGTTGTGCTTCTTCTGCTGCTTCTTGGCGTTGTCGCAGAGCTGAGTTCAACTGTTGTTGCTGATTTCGATGGTCCTGCGAGGTTCGGCCGCGGCCCGTTCGGACATCGCTGCCGCTTCGGCGGGTGTCGTGGCGGTGGACTAGGCGGCGGTGGTGGGTTCGGCGGAGGAGGAGGTGGCGGGGCTGGTGGTGGTGGAGGATTTGGAGCCGGAGGTGGTGCTGGTGGCGGCGCTGGTGGTGGTGTTGGAGGTGGTGGAGGATTCGGGGGTGGAGGTGGCGGGGGTGTAGGCGGTGGAAGTGGATCCGGGGGAGGGTTTGGAGCCGGCGGAGGTGTAGGAGGTGGTTCTGCTGGAGGTGTCGGAGGTGGTGGAGGTGGAGGCGGCGGTGGCGGTCTTGGAGGTGGAAGTGGTCATGGTGGAGGGTTCGGGGCTGGTGGTGGTGTAGGCGGCGGTTCCGCTGGTGGAGTAGGAGGCGGTGGAGGTCTCGGTGGTGGTGGTGGTGGTGGGGGCGGCATTGGTGGTGGAAGCGGTCATGGCGGAGGGTTCGGCGCTGGAGGCGGAGTCGGCAGCGGTGGTGCAGGTGGCGTGGGAGGAGGCGGAGGCTTCGGCGGTGGAGGTGGAGGTGGAGGCGGTCTTGGAGGTGGAAGTGGTCATGGTGGAGGGTTCGGGGCTGGTGGTGGTGTAGGCAGCGGTTCCGCTGGTGGAGTTGGAGGCGGTGGAGGTTTCGGTGGTGGCGGCGGGGGCGGCATTGGTGGTGGAAGCGGTCATGGCGGAGGGTTCGGCGCAGGAGGCGGAGTCGGCAGCGGTGGTGCAGGTGGCGTGGGAGGAGGCGGAGGCTTCGGCGGTGGAGGTGGAGGTGGTGGTGGACTCGGCGGTGGGTCTGGCCATGGAGGAGGTTTTGGAGCCGGTGGTGGCGTAGGCGGCGGCGCAGCTGGTGGAGGAGGCCTTGGAGGTGGCGGAGGCGGTGGTGGAGGCCTTGGGGGAGGGCACGGGGCTGGTGGCGGTTTTGGGATAGGCGTGGGAGTGGGAGTTGGCATTGGAGTCGGCGGCGGCGGCGGCGGCGGTCGACATTAAGCTATGTGCGTCATATATGTGTGTGTTGCATGGCCATGTGTATCATTCGTTCACAGTTTACGTTCCCCCTGTGTCACGAGTCACGGTCGGTCTGCCCCGTTGACCGGTTCAGCTATTTCATGTCACTAAGCACTTTAGTGTTGTGTCTTCCACTTTTTATCTTTTTCTTAATAAGGAAATGTCACAGCCAATGAAATCTATAAATATAACAACAAGAGTCACTTATTTCTCCTCATCTGAATCCGAAATAATATAGGATTATATATGTTAATCCCTGCCCAAATGATTTAGATTTCAGAGATGGACTATGTTTGACGTCAAACACCAATACACTGTGCTTGATTTCAGAGATCCATCTTACTATATCATCATACCATACTATATATCACTATAGTGGCACAATCTTGCTTCGTTAATGCTTGAACTTGGTTGCCTCATGGAAGACGCGCGGGCTTCCATCAACCTCGACCTCCGCTGCCGCCGCCGGTACCAGCTCCCTCAGCCCCACCTGATGACCCATCTCCGCCTCCTCCACCCCCTCCGCTGCTGCCGCCGGTACTTCCGTACCCTCCACCGCGTGCCACCACCCCTCCGGCGCTTCCGACTCCGCTTCCGCCTCCCGATGCTCCACCACCACTGCCGCCACTCCCTCCACCGCCTCCGAGTCCACCGCCGCCGCTCACGCTCACGTGCCCGTGTTCAACGCTGATACCAACCCCGGCTCCTCCACCACCGCCGGCATGGACACTACCATTGCGAGCACTCACCGCACCACCTCCGCCGACCCCTATCGCGACGTCCACCCCACCTTTTCCGACGTGGATCCCGGCTCCGACGCCGGCACCACCCCCGGCGCTAGCTCCACCACCATCAGTGGTACCGACGCCGCCGCCCACTCCGGCGCCAATCGCCACGTCCGTTCCCGACCCGTTATGGCTTATGCCGATCCCAAACCCTCTACCGCCGCCGCCGCCGCCGGCCTTCAGGGAAAAGAGCTGACTTTCTGCATGAGCTTCGTCCTTATCATTCAGTCTTCGTGCATCTGGTGTGGAATGGAGATGTAAGATGCATAGGAGGACCAGAACGAGAGACCACGGCAAAGCCATGGGGAATCTGTACGCAGTCTGATGCTGTGGTGGTCTGTTTCTGTTCGAGTAGCCTCCTTTTATAGAAAAAGGGGAACGGGATCGATCGCTCTACGTCTTCATGGCCATGGAGGCGCCTGTGGGAACGGCTCCAAAGTAAAGGATGGAAAGAAAGGTGCTTCCACACCCAACAAAGAGCCATGGCGATGGACGTAAGAGTTGTAGTGGGTTTGGAAGCAGCGCTTTTAGGATTCGGAGCCCACCTTTAGCACACTGGAAGTCAATTCCTAGCTAACCTCGAAGGGACTTTAATGGCTGAAAGGATTGGCATGAGAAGGAAACGTCTTCGGGGAGGTGTAAAAGAACCGCGTCGATGGAGACAGTGGCATATTCGTCCGTGGATTTGTGACCACCAAAACGAAGAGAAGCGATACGAGTGAGAAACCATAATGCTAAGCATAAAACGGGCAGCACCAAAACATTATGTTAAACACGCCGATGGGGGCAAGTTTCGGACATATGAGTTGCAAATTTAGAAGCGCAATTTACGAAATAACGTTCTTGTTATTATTATTATTTAATTGGATGGCACTTTGCGTATCGAAGCTGAGGTATCACCTCAGTCTGATCCTGTCCACGTACACATGAGCACTCGATGATTCTTCGTTGGCACTCGAGGAATGTGTAGGCTCCTCGGGACGTCGATTAGTAGGTCGAGAATCTAGGTGGTCGTCTCATGCAGGAGTCGACGCCTGGTCCTTATGGAGCTGTAGTCGCCCGAAGTTTGTTGCGATGTTCCGGGGAGAGTTGTTTATCCTTGGTCTGAAGATCTCGTTTGGTCAACCTCCGTAGGTGGAGCTTTCTTTTTATGAGTACGTCCTTCCATTCCTTAGTTGGCTCTCTTATTGTCGACGCCTACACCAAGGCCCTGTCGTGCTGACTCGGCCCCTCCGATGGTCAAGTTAGCTTGGAGAATCCTTTTATGTTGTATGTCTAGAGTGGAAGAAGGTTCCCTACCGCACTTGCATCGGCACCTTTTATATTACCTGGTGAGACAGAAGTCGTACAAAGTAGGTTAATATATATGGGTGATGAGTCGACACCATACATTAGTCAGTGGCTAAAACCCTGACCTGTCTGCCCATTCTCGATGGTTGCCTTTTTATGTATCTACGATAGGCATGATCATTCTATGGGCTATCGTTTGGGTTGAAAACAGGTCATACTATTTTGCTAGAAGAATCCTTTTGTGTTATATGTCTAGAGTCAAAGAAGGTCTCTTAACACACTTGTCTGGACACCTTTTATACTATATGGTGAGACGAAAGTCGTACAAGGTGGGTTAATACACGTGGAGTGGTGGCTCAACACCATATGTTGGTCGATGGTTAAAACTCCGTCCTATCTACCTATTCCTGCTATTTGTGCTAGTTGTCTTTATTACATATCTATGATAGACACGATTATTCTATAAGTCATTGTCTAAGTTAAAAACAGTTCATTCTACTGTGTAGGGGATGTATGGAAGGAAATCTCGCGGTGAAGCAAGCGATGCGGCCTGGGCCTAGCCCCTCGAGCATTGGTCCCGAGTAGTGCTCCTTCTCGAGACCTTAATCTAAGCTGAGTCGATGGTGTCTACTTAGCTTTCAGAAGGCAACGTATAAGTTTATGTTGGATGAGCCACAACATACCATATCATTCTCTCTCCATCCCCCCAAAAGGGAGTTGTACCATGGGAGAATTGAGGTGTGTGGCTCGTGATTGTGGTTTTGCTTACTCTGCAGACTTTATTTCGGGAATGTTGGTCTTTGAGTCAAAAACAAAACTCATGGGACCGGTCAGGATCTGAAGCTGGCGAAATTGATTAAGACTTGTAGTCAGTATAAATGACAATGTGGGAGTTGTGTTCATAAATAAGGACTTTTGTTTGGCATAGATAACCCCTCGGAGGCTATTTAGAATAGAAATTTCTTTAGAAGTCGTCCAAGGTTAGAAATCGATTAGGGATTAAAAGCTTTGACCATTCCTCTGAATGCCAAGCGTAGATGCCCGCTCCTCTGAGCGACACCTTTCCCTACATCTTAATGTCTGTTTTCCCCCAAACGGTTGCGCGTACTGGCTGTTCCCCATACAGCTTAGCTAGGTCCCCCACGTTTGTATGGCAAGTGTTTCTGTGTGTGCTTATCCCGCTCTAATACAACAATGTCACGGGCTTAGCTGATTTTGCCTAAGCCATGCGGCACCCATGTGTGTTTGTCTGCAAAGGTCAGCCTTCCTCGAGATCTCCTAGGGTCTCTTAGGACTTACAAAAGAGAAAACGAGCCAGAAAAAGTAATTCCAACGGGATCCATAAGCAACTGCTCAAGTAAACAATTTATAAAGCTAATACAAAATACACCCATGGACATTACAAACTCAGAGATGCTGCACACAAAGGATAATGGTCCATTACAGTCCGAAGTCCTCACAAGTGCTTACAAGACACGCTCGTATTTACAAGCTAAGATCGGCCACAAAGCAAATCAAACTAGGGCTGCTAAGCCTATTGCAAGCCCGCTACTTGCTGTATAATGTATGTACACAAACCGAAGGACACGGACAAACATGAGCATTTCATCGAACACCTTGTTTACATTGTTATTCGTGATATTCTCCCCACTTATTCCTTCGACATCCTCGTCAAAGCTACTGTAGACGCTGCATCTTCTCGTATTTTGCTTAATCTTCAATCTTCGGCTTTGGCTGTAACACGACCCTTTGGCTCTCAGCCACTCTCCGTCGCTGTTGTTGAGTAGTTGAACTCTAATCCACCATGCTGCTTCAACTCACTAATGACTAAATCTAGTGTGGGGTTGGCTAAGTTATGTTAATCATTGTTCGTTCTCGTGAATCCTTCCGATGAAGGAAAAGACCTACCTTATTATGCGCCAGTATCACAGTTTACTGGTGCATAATGTTGCTTAAACTGGGTGGATGCTTGTTGGAACTTTGACGAGCATCGCCTCGCAGACTTTAAGGTTTTTGAGATCCTTCCTCCATAATATTTGCCCATTGATCCTTCTTCCAGGTTTAGTTGTCACTTCCTAGTAGGTTCGCATCACTCCCACTTTTGATTGGTATTCAATTGAAAAATGAAGTGGACAATCTACTTTCAGTAGTACTGATCACCAATGATGAAGATTTGACAACTATTGTCTTTCATAGGCCTTATTTGAAGAGTCATTGAACTTATGCAGAGCTCCTCTGTTGGATAAGTAAGAGAACTGGGATACTCGACTTCACCCATTCTCTTAGTAATTGAGAAGGCAAGGTTACTTGGCTTCGCTCACCTCCTCGAGTTAAGAGAATTGGGATACTTAGTTTCACCCATTCTCTTGAGTTGAGAAGGCAAAGGTTACTCAATTTCGCCTACCTCATCGAGTTTGTACTTCATGCATTGAGTTGGTTACTAACATTCGCCCGCTCTTTGCTCATACTTCTGAAGCACTTGAAGTATTTGTACTCCTTGCGTTAAGTTAGCTACTGTGATTCGCCTTTCCACTACCATTGAACTTCTAGAATGCAAGAAGTTTTACCTGAAAAGAGCAAAAAGTTTACCCCAACTTGGAGTAAGTCTTTGATAGATTTGGTCGCCTCTGGGATTGTACCGTCTTCTCTATCACCTTTGTCGCCTACTTCTCTGAGTAGAAAAGGTACAGTACCGCGTACTGTCTACTTTGTTCCTTGGTCGAGCACTCCTGCATCAACCCAAAGAACCTCACTTTCAGCTATCTTGATGAGAAGCCCATCGACATCGGTCTTATGAAATTCTTTGGCCTCTGCCCTTCCGCCCTGTCTTGGTACTTCAAGTTTGCCTTTACATTCTCCACCTTCTCGACCCCTTTTACGACCAATGCTCTCCCTCCATAAGAGCAAGGGATGGATAACTCTATGGAAGTCCCACCTCTGTGGTACCATGGTGCTACCAAGCCCATGGCCCTACTATATATTGCCTTGCATCTGCGTCCCTTCCTTCATGATCGGTAGATCCGCCTCTGCGACACTGTGGCAGTCCTTCGATTCCACTTCCTTTCTAACCGACACTTTACTTTTTTTGGGTAGCTGAGCCCCTCTGGACTCATCGTCGCTTCCTCACCCCTTTCAACCACCTGCTTCAACACCACTGTGTCATCATAATAGTTCTCCTTGGTCGATAGAAAGATAGACTGCAACTCTCATGCATGGCCTCCGTTATTTTGTTGCAGGGCTCGCGCCGATTATGTTCTTCTTAGCTTCTAGCAACGTTCGTTTACTCGGCCTTGTCCTCTGACTTGCCGGGCTCCCTTAAGCGAATGTGAGCACTGAAGTAGTCCAACTCTCCAGTCACTCTAACCTTACCTCTGTATAATCAAGTCCCCTCCATGAGACTCACTAGCACATGCAATCTTACTTCTCCGTTGGTGGTACACAGCCCCCATATGCTGATGACCAAGACTCTCATCTAATGCAAGCTTCGATGTATACACACGGAAGACCCGCCTCTGCGATACCATGATATTCACTCATTGAATCCACATCCCTTCTTGTCGCTGCATTATTCACCAAAGTGGAGCTCCCAACAGCTCCTGATACTCACATGATCACATCCCCCTCCATGGGACTCCTTGGTAATTGCACTTAGACTTCTTCCTCGGTGGTATACAACCCTCATATGCTGATGACTAAGGCTTTCATCCAATGCAAGCTCCAATGCACACACGAAGACCCACCTCTGCAGTACCACAACATTCACTTCTTGAATCCATAGCCCTTCTTGTTGTTGTGTCGTACACCAAAGTGGAGCTCCCAGTAACTCCTAATCATACCTCCGCATGATCTTGTCCCTCACGGGACACGATTGCATGTGTTGCATTGCCACGAACTATTCCACCACGATCCGTTGCACCATGTCGCCTCCTGGTGACATCTCCATTGCATACAGATTCTCGTATGATGAACTCGGACTACGACTTCTCTATGTGTGGCCTCTGCCAACACATCGTAAGGCCTCCGCCATCTCCAATTTTTAGTTCGCTCCCTTGACAATTCACCTTCGTCCACCCACTCTTAGGTCACACCTGGACAAAGCATAGCTCTAGGACAGTCTGTCGCCTAGTAGCTCCTGAAGTCCCCTAACTTCGCTAAATTTGGTACACCATTGTCTGGATCCTGGGCCTCTATCCCCTACCAGCACAATCTCCGCTATGCACCACTTGTTCCTAACAACTCGAATAGCAACACTGTGGCATATTCTTCAAGAGTACCCGCCTCTACATCCTCTTTCCTCGTGCTAAGGTCTCATGATCCCAACTTCGCCTTCGTAAGTTGAATCACTTTAGTTACTCCGTCAAATGCATCTATGAGGTAAGGTGCATGTGCCTCGAAGCTCCCTTCGTCTCTGACACCATGCAAGAGAAATCTGCCCCATCAGAATGAAGAACCCATGAAACGATGTGATCCCACTCTTGTCTTTACAGGAGTTCATGCCCTTGACCTCTGCCCAAGGAAAGCTCCATGCCTCCGCTCCATGTTCTATCTTCTATGTCGACTCCCTTCATGTGGCTTGGATACTTCACCAAGTTCCACCCAAGTCGCTCCGCTCCTCGATTTGCATTAAGTTGATAGTGGCCCTCGTGTCCACCATTCCACGGGTCAGCCATTCATTGAGTTCGATTTCCACATCGACTCTAAGTGTGTCTTCATATGATATTGCCTTGGATTGCTCCCCCACTTGATCTCGAAATGCATCCACTATTGCATTACCTCATTTGAGATCATGCGATTGATGAGAATAAAATAGGAATAAACTTTGTATACGAACAAATACTAGCAGACCGTCACACACAATGGAATCAAACAGAAATCACAATCAGATGAACACCAAGATTTACATGGAAAACCCCTTCAACACGAAGGGTAAAAACCACGGGACAAGCCAGAGAAAATACGTTATCAAAATAATGAATATACAAATCTCAAGGCTTCTTGCCCAAGCCCAAAGCAATAGCCACAAGAGAATCATAGGGATACAAGGACTATAATCCTAAGCATAATATCCAAAACCTTCCCAATAGATCACAGTAAGAATCCACTGCAAACTTATCTAACCTGAGATTTGAATGATTGAGAATAGTCTTTTCCTGCCCTTATCTTCTTCCCTTTCCTGGATATTTTATTTTATGGTCTCTACTGTCAACTGCAGTCTTCTTTCTCTCACCCACGTTTTCAGCCGTCGCTGCTCTCTTAATCTCAACCCTTGCCACCTAATCTAGGTTTTAGGTTAATATAAGTGAGGTTTTGGGCTGTGAGCTTCACTAAAGCCCATTATGGGCTGAATCTGGGCCATTTGCCCAACAGATGACTCCTCATTACTCGCTCGGTCCCTTGAACTTTGTGAAGATATTGCCTTAAAGAACTCTTCCTCAATATGCGTGATTCGTTGTACATGATTCTCCTTCTAGAGAACTAGGACTTATCTCTCTTGGATATCTATCATGTTGGAGTAATTTTCCTCTTTGCATTCTTCCCACTGGAAGTTTCGGAGACCACCATCCTCTTCAGATTACTCTGTCTTGCTGAACAACTTGTGCCTTGTTCTGCCGCGATAAATGCACTTGCTAGATTCCGACTCTTCGCCAATACAGTTCCCACTGCACCCTTCAAGGTCTAGCAACGTGTTGAACTTGTTGTATACTTCAGTCACCTACGGACATATCCTTTCCATGCTGAATAGAAAGTTCTTATGCTCCATGGTATCAAATTTCGATCACGCCTTGGGATGGGCACGAACACTCGGTCGTCCTTGTACAAGCCCTTGCATGAGTATCGAAGCCTTTGAGTTAGCAATTCCCCTCACCTCTGTGAGCCTTGCACAACTCTTACGGTCATTGAGTAACACATCCCACTTTATACGGTCTCATTTTTCACCAAGCGCCCTGCTTTGCCTTGAGCATCGTCAAGTTTAGTTGCCAACGTCGAGCCATAGCTCGAACTCAGCCATCCCAATCTTTGTGCGCTACGCATTCTTCTTCACTTGGTTGTCCTCGTGGTGCCTCTCACGCAAAGGGTTGACCATTCCTCTGAATGCCAAGCCTAGATGCCTGCTCCTCTGAGCGACACCTTTCCCTACAGTTTAATGTCCATTTTTTTCCAAACGATTGCGCGTGCTGGTTGTCCCCTATACAGCCTAGCCAGGTCTCCCACGTTTGTATGACAAATGTTTCTACATGTACTTATCCCGCTCTAATACCACAATGTCACAGTCTTAGCTGATTTTGCCTAAGCCGTGCGGCACCCATGTGTGTCCTTCCGCAAATGTCAGCCTTCCCCGAGATCTCCTAGGGTCCCTTAGGACTTACAAAAGAGAAAATGAGCCAGAAAAAGCAATTCCAACGGGATTCACAAGCAACTGCTCAAGCAAACAATTTATAAAGCCAATACAAAATACACCTATGGACATTACAAACTCAGAGAGGTTGTACACAAAGGATAATGATCAATTACAGACCGAAGTCCCCACAAGTGCTTATAAGACACACTCGTATTTACAAGCCAAGATCGACCACAAAGCAAACCAAACTAGGGCTGCTAAGCCTACTGCAAGCCCGCTACTTGCTGTATAAGGTATGTATACAAACCGAAGGACACAGACAAACATGAGCATTTCATCGAACAACTTGTTTACATTGTTGTCCATGACAATACGTTGGTCGATGGCTGAAACTCCGACCTATCTACCTATTCTCGCTATTTGTGCTAGTTGTCTTTATTACATATCTATGATAGACACGATTATTCTATAAGTCACTGTCTAAGTTAAAAACAGTTCATTCTACTGTGTAGGGGATGTATAGAAGGAAATCTCGTGGTGGAGGCAAGCGATGCGGCCTGGGCCTAGCCCCTCGAGCATTGGTCCCGAGTAGTGCTCCTTCCCGAGACCTTAATCTGAGCTGAGTCAACGGTGTCTACTTAGCTTTCAGTAGGCAACATATAAGTTTATGTTGGATAAGCCAAAACATACCATATCATTCTCTCTCCATCCCCCCGTAAGGGACTTGTGCCATGGGAGAATTGAGGTGTGTGGCTCATGGTTGTGGCTTTGCTTACTCTGCATACTTTAGTTTGGGAATGTTGGTCTTTGAGTCGAAAACAAAACTCATGGGATCAGTCAGGATCTGAGCAGGCGAAATTGACTTGTAGTCGGTATGAATGGGCATGTGGGAGTTATGTTCATAAATAAGGACTTTTGTCTAGCATAGATATCCCCATTGAGGCTATTTAGAATAGAAATTTCTTTAGAAGTCATCTAAGGTTGGAAATTGATTAGGGATTAGAAGCTTTGAAGCCCTTCATTTTTATATTATGGGTGAGAGCCCTTCCAGAGTTCGGTAGCTCTTGAGAATCAGTTCGAACTAAGAGCTTTATGTTCATAACTAAAAGCCCTTTGAGAGGTTGAAAGTTTTTGAGAATCTATTTGGGACTTAGAACCCTATGTTCGGGACTGAAAACCCTTTGAGGGCTCGAAAGTTTTTAAGAATCTATTCAGAATTGAGAGCCCTTTGAGAGCCAGAAGCTCTTGAGAATTTATTCGGGATTTAGAGCCCTATGAGAGATCAGTAGCTCTTAAGAATCTAATCAGGATTGGGAGCCATTTGAGAGCTCGGTAGTTCTTAAGAATGTGTTCGGGACTTGGGGTCCTCTGTTTATGACTGAAAGCCCTTTATTCGGGACTAAAAAACCTTGGAGAGCGTGATAGCTATTAAGAGTCTATTCAGGATTGAGAGCCTTGTGAGAGCTCGGTAACTCTTAAGAATTTGTTTGAGATTAAGAGCCCTATGTTCTTTGGGTGAACGATATTGTTAAGATTCAATTTGATTGACAAGTCTCAGTTATGACAATTATATTTCTTTGGGAGAATGATATTGTTAAGATAGATCTATAGGAATCCTTAAAATACAAAACTGCAGAAGAGTGAATGCAACTATAATATGATCTCAGAGTGTATGTATCATGCTTCATATATAAATAATTTTCAGCTTAAAGCGTAGGCTTGGCTCAAGAATTAAGACAAAAAATGCATCATGAAGCAATTTCACCGTAGCAAATGGTCTTGTGATAATGGCATAATTTGAATAGGTAGATAGATAATCTATTTTAGTCGAAACAAGGAAATTAGCATTTCATGATGTTCTGCATAAATAATAATATTCCTCCAACAAATTGATGATGGCAGTCATCAAATTTAATTAAACGGTGATCTTTCTATTTGATCACGGGACAATCTTTTACAATAACTCCCGGAGCCGTTGGACAATGAGCCAAAGGGCAATGGTCACCCATATCCAATCCCCACCAATTTGGTCCATATACGCCTCTAAATTCGAGGAGCAAAGTAACGGAGACGGCCAAAAAAGCCGCTCCAGTGTCTAGTCCAGCTGATAACACATAATTATAGCAAGCCCACCATCCTTTGAACTTTCGAAAGATAAAATAATTAAATATTATACCAACTACGAACCATGAATAAAAGTTAACCGGAGTGGCAGGAGGCATGATGGCACCGACGCCAAAGATAACTGACCAGTTAATTAGTCTTATCCAAGTTTTTTCAGGATACATACGCGATAGTATCCACACTGGAATTGTGCCATGAGGATAATAGAATATGTGCCATGAGGATAAAACATAAAGAAAAAGAACGAATCCAGCCATCATGTTGACTATCACATATGTAGGAGTTGCCATCGGACTGCCGAGGAAGCCTGATATGGTCATCCAATCTAGTGCGAAAGAGCCGACGCCTAATCCATAGAATGCAGAACCAATTTGATGCGCAGTTATCGAGTCTTTCCATATCCAACAAACAAAAGATAGAGCAGTGATAGAAGGAAAGAAGTAAACAGGAATGATATCGTGATATTTTTCCCTTTGGTCTTTCCTCCGACTCATGTAACGCTCTGCATGCAAGACAGAAAAAAAACAAACCAATGGTTCTTCTTCTTCTTCTTTCTTATATATACAAATAAATTCCAACGAAGCAAGCAATCACCTGAATCGATAGCACGAGCAGCATGGTGGGCAGCCACGGGATATCCTTGTGGTAGAAGATTTTGGATATGGAGACTATATCAAAGCCGAAAGGATAAGTAGCTGAATTGGCCAGCATGTTGGTCACCACATGTTCTTTCAAGTTGAAGGGGCCGGGATTCAACGAGAAACCCCACTTGGTGCATGGCACCCTTACCACTTTGTTTGGGAACGAGTTGGCCATTAGTTTCCCGAGTATGAGCACGATGATGTTGATGCAAATAGGCGATAGGTAAAGTATTTGCTGACGGAAATCAGATAGTGCTGAGAAGACGGAGGCAATGGCGCAGATGGGGATTCCGATAGCCCATGTTCGAAACGTCAAGGCTTGCAATGTTTTATCGTCGGTTGGTGGCACAGTCAACCGAACTTGCTCGATCGGAGAATCATCCATAATCGAACCTAGAAAAAAGAGGAGGAGGAGGAGGAGGAGGAGAGGGAGGATAGATACATGATGATGATGATGATGATGATGGTATAAGAAAGAAACATTCTTACAATAAAGAATCAAAGCATCTCTAAATATATTAAGCAGATAGATAGATATAAAGAATAAGCTGTATATTAAGCAGATAGATAGATATAAAGAATAAGCAGATAGATAGATATAAAGAATAAAGAATAAGCTGTATATTAAGCAGATAGATAGATATAAAGAATCAAAGCATCTCTAAATATAGTGGAAGGAAAGGATTTAATTGTCCGACCATTAACAGAAACAGTTTTTTGATTCCGTTGTTGCGATATAATACTTTTTATTAGTTGTAGGTGTGGCTGTGATTGTTAAAAGGAAATAAATCTGTCAGTGATCAGAATCTCTAAATACAGTGGAAAGGATGAATTGTCCGGCCATTAACGTAAACAAATTTGATGTTGTTGCCAAATATACTTTTTATTAGTTTCAAAGGTGGTGTAGGTGTGGCCGGGCTAATTATGGGATTAAATCTGTCAGTGATTAAAACAAAAAGTGTGTAAAAACAAAAAAAAAAATCTTGATGAGGAAGAAGATGGATGAGAGAGGAAACGAGGATGTGGGAAGGAAGCGAGTAGGAAGGTGCTTCTCCTAAAGCTCTTCGCAAACGTGCCCTCGTCGTCCTGGTTCTCTCTCTCTCTCTCTCTCTTTCTCTCTCTCTCTCTCTCGTTCTGCGGAAACGCTTGCAACGCCATCCTCCGTCACCGCTCAACGCCGTCGACGGTCGCACTAAGGATGGCGGCTTTGTTGGGGAAGGAGGAGCAAGGAAACGATAAAAACAGAATACTACGATCCAATGAACGAAAACGCTTTCAATCAAGAAAACGACGTAGTATTAAACAGGAGGTAAAAGAACAAGAACACTTACAAGATTATCTCCAAATACACAAAATTTCTTCTCTTCACACACTCTCTGCCTCTCTTGCTTCATTCTCTAATATCCTATTTATAGGATATAATAATAACTACCTCACACCACTTCCTTCATCCCACTATCTCACCCATGATTAATAACTACCCCCACTAACTCTTAAACTACCTCCACAACTCCTAAACATGAGTCACTACTTCTAAACATGTTAACTACCTATGTAACTACCATGAATCAATTCTCAACACTCCCCCTTGATTCATAGTTACATACACCAATTTGAGACATAAAATAAATATGCTTCTTAACGGGAAGCGACTTGGTGAGAATGTCTGCAACTTGTTCATCTGTGCCACAGTACTTCATTGTTATAGCTCCATCTGCTACAAGATCTCGGATGAAATGATAGTGTATCTCTATATGCTTCGTTCTTCCATGAAATGTGGGATTTTTTGCCAGTGCAATTGTAGATTTGTTGTCACAAAATATTTTGGTTGCATCTATTTGTTTTTGATGAAGATCTTCAAGAAGTCTTCTAAGCCATATAGCTTGACATGCTGCTGATGTTGCAGCTACATACTCTGCTTCCGATGTCGACAATGCAGTTGTTGCTTGCTTCTTTGAACTCCATGATATAGCTCCTGATCCAAGGCTAAAAATATTGCCTGAAGTACTTTTTCTATCATCCAAATCTCCTGCCCAATCACTATCAGTAAAACCAAATAATTTATATTTAAAATTATGAGAATACCATATTCCATAATTTGTAGTTCCAGCAATATAACGTAGAATTCTTTTAACAGCTCCGAGATGATGTTTACTTGGGCTTTGCATGAACCTAGATACTACACCAACAGAGAATGTAATATCTGGACGAGTATGAGTTAGATAGATCGAACCTCCAACTAAACTTCTGTAGTATCTTGCATTTGTCAAACCTGTACCATCTTCAAGTTTCAATTTCTCATTTACATTCATGGGTGTAGCTGCAGCTTTGCATTTAATCATATTAGATTTTTTGAGCAGATCCATTGCATACTTTCTTTGTGAAATAAAAATTCCATCTGATCCTTGCTTCACCTCCAACCCAAGAAAATAGTGCAGTAAACCTAGATCTGACATTTCAAACTTATTCATCATGCATTTTTTAAATTCTGCCACAACAGAGTCAGATGAACCCATATATATAATATCATCAACATAAAGGCAAACCATAAGAATACTATGTTCACATTCCTTCTTTAGATAAAGGGTAGGTTCATTATCACTCCTTTTAAATCTATTTTGATGAAAATAACAATCAATTTTACTGTACCATGCTCTTGGAGCTTGTTTAAGCCCATAAAGTGCTTTCTTTAGCTTATATACCTTTTCTTCATGTCCTTTAACCAAAAAACCTTCAGGTTGAGTAACAAAAACCTCTTCTTGTAAATCTCCATTTAAAAACGCAGATTTCACATCAAATTGATAAACAGGCCAACTCAAATAAGCAGCTAAAGCCAAAAAGGTTCTCACGGTTTCGAATCTAGCAACTGGAGAAAAAGTATCATCAAAGTCAATACCTTGTTGCTGTGAATATCCTTTTGCTACAAGCCGAGCCTTATGCTTCTGGATACTTCCATCTGCATTATACTTTATTTTGTACACCCATTTTAAACCAATAGCTTTCTTTTCTTTTGGTAGATCCATTAGCTCCCAGGTTTCATTCTTCTCAATTGACTTGATTTCCTCCTTCATTGCTTTTTGCCATTCCTCTTTTTCAACTGCTTCCTCAAAACTTATAGGATCTGAAATAAATAAAGCAAATGTTGAATCATAAATCTCTGTTAGTGATCTAAACCTTCCTGGAGGGGTTTCATCTGAGGAATCATTTGCTGAATTTGAACTGCTACTGGGTGAGGTTGACGTTGATCTTGTTGGAGCAGGATCTGTCACTTGATTCGGTGGAGTAATTAGTTCTGCTGGAACACGAATTTGTGCATCACCTTCATTAATCTCCCAATTCCAACTTGCCCTTTCATCAAATACAACATTTCTGTTAATAATAACTTTGCCATTTACAGGATTATATAATCGATATGCTTTGGATTGTGCAGAGTATCCAATTAAGATGCATTTTTCTGATTTTTCATCAAGCTTATGATGATTTTGTAAATTTACCAAAGCATAAGCAATACAACCAAAAATTCTTAGATGGCTTACAGTTGGCTTTATACCATACCAAGCTTCAAAAGGAGTTCGATTCATAACAGCCTTTGTCGGTGAAATATTCAACAAATAAACTGCTGTTGCAACTGCTTCTGCCCAAAACTGATTCGGAAGATGCTTTCCTTTAAGCAAACTTCTTGTCATTTCGACAACAGTTCGATTCTTACGTTCAGCTACACCATTTTGCTCCGGTGTATATGGTGCTGTCAATTCCCTGCGAATACCATTTTCTTCACAAAAGGAATTAAACTCATTAGACATAAATTCACCACCTCTATCTGTCCGAAGTGTCTTTATGCATTTACCACTTTGCCTTTTTACAAGTGCCTTGAATTTTTGAAAGTTATCAAATGCTTCAGATTTCAATTCCAGAAAATATACCCAACTCATGCGGCTATAATCATCAGTAAATAACAAAAAATATCGACTTTCCCCAAATGATTTTGTATTCATAGGTCCACATAAGTCAGCATGAATTAATTCAAGACAATTAGATGCTCTCCATGCTTTTCCAACAGGAAATGATTTTTTACTTTGTTTGCCATAAATACATCCTTCGCATACATCAAATGTATTAATTTTAGGCAATCCATAAACCATTTCTTTTTTATTTAACAACCTTAAACCTTTAATGTTAAGGTGTCCATATCTCAAATGCCATAAATTTGTCTCATTCTTTTGATTTGCAACAAAAGCATGTTTCTCAATATTTGAAACATCAATTGGAAACATCTTATTTTACGTCATGCAAACATTTGCTATAATCAAACCAGATTTCTTATCTTTAATAGTGCATGAACCATCATCAAATATAACTGAATATCCAATATCTATCAATTGTCCAACACTCAACAAGTTATGTGATAAGCTAGGAACATAGAAAATATTATCAAGGTGTTTTACCTTCCCTTGATTTGTCTTCACCTCAATTGTTCCTTTTCCTTCTACTTGGATTTGTTTGCTATCTCCAAGTTTAACTTTCAACTTGTGAGTTTCATCAATATCTTTAAATATTGATCTTATGCCTGACATATGATTAGAACATCCACTATCCAAAACCAAATGTCATTTGAGATATCATTAACTTGTGAATGAGTCATAAACAACTTACTATTATCTTCATTTTCTTCCACATAGCTTGCTTGCTTTTCTCTTTTCCAGCAATCTGCCTTCATATGACCAAACTTCTTACAATAGTGACATTGAATTCCACTCTTGTAGTTTTTCTGATCATAGTTTGATTGCCTTTCATCATGCCCATCAAAGTGTCCTCTTCCTCTTCCTCTTCCATTTCCTCTACCATGAAATCCTCCTCTGTCACGTCCTCTTCCTGTTGTTTTTTTGTCTTCTTTTGAAGTAGAAGACTCCCCCTTAACCTGAAATGTTTTTTCTTCACTTTTTTCAAGTGATCTGTTCAACCTTGCTTCATGTGCTTGCAAGGAACCCATTAGTTCATCAAATGAATAAGTAGATAAGTCTTTTGACTCTTCAATTGCCGCAACAACATGATCAAATTTTGGAGTTAAACTTCTCAAAACTTTTGCAACAATTATTTGATCATGTAGATGTTCACCATAGGATTTCATTTGACTAACAATTTCAATCACTCGAGAAAGAAAATCTTGCACTGATTCATTGCTTTTCATAAACAAAATTTCAAACTCACGGCGAAGGGTTTGAAGTTTTACCATGATCACCCTCGATGAGCCTTGAAATTCATTTTGAAGTATCAGCCAAGCTTGTCTTGAGGTTGTCGCTGCTGCAATTCTTGAGAAGATTGTCTCATGCACAGCTTGTTGAATGAAGAACAATGCCTTTGAGTCCTTCTTTCTATTCTCCCTCAGCCTGGTTTCTTCATCTGGATCTGCATATCCATTCTCTATCAAGTCCCAAAGATCCTGAGACTTGAATAGAGTCTTCATCTTGATACTCCAAAATTCATAGGATTTGCCCGAGAAGATGGGAATAAGGGGTTGAGACATAGAATTGCCATTAAAAGCCATAATGCCCAGTTCCGATTGAAACAAGGCTCTGATACCACAAATGTTGGGGAAGGAGGAGCAAGGAAACGATAAAAATAGAATACTACGATCCAATGAACGAAAACGCTTTCAATCAAGAAAACGATGTAGTATTAAACAGGAGGTAAAAGAACAAGAACACTTATAAGATTATCTCCAAATGCACAAAATTTCTTCTCTTCACACACTCTCTGCCTCTCTTGCTTCATTCTCTAATATCCTATTTATAGGATATAATAATAACTACCTCACACCACTTCCTTCATCCCACTATCTCACCCATGATTAATAACTACCCCCACTAACTCTTAAACTACCTCCACAACTCCTAAACATGAGCCACTACTTCTAAACATGTTAACTACCTATGTAACTACCATGAATCAATTCTCAACAGGCTTCTCTCCCTCTGCCGGAGTCCGGTTCTTCCGGCAGCGCTCCATCTCACAGCAGTGAGAGAACTAAGGATGACGGTCTTGCGCCCAGTGGCCGTGACACCGTCCCTCAGAATTTTTTTTTTTTCTGGATAAAACAGTACATTCTGTATAAATATTTTAAAAAATTAAAAGTTTATAACAAACCTCCTACCTTCATTCATTGAAATTTAAATACAAACATTATAGGTACAAGAAAGTACCTATCAAAGCACAAGTACATCATACGATACATATCACAAACTAAACAAACAACACAAACCGAAAACAGAAAGTACCGACTCATTACTGACGACAGATAGATAGATAGATAGATAAACTTGCTACAGATAATTTGTAGGAGGGCTATTTAATAACACTAATCATAGAATAGTGTTATTAAAAGGAGGTCGACAGCAATGGCGAATACTAGGACAACATTTTGGGTCATAGTCACCTTCCACGAAGACTACCATCAGAATCATGGCTACGGCAACGAGCAAATGGATGAAAATTTTCATCTCCATAGCTTTGAAGTACAATTCAACTGAATCAATCGGTCCTATTTATAGGGGATGAAAAAAATTTGATTAAACTAATTAAGTTTTATTATATGTAAATAATATAATATTCAATAATAATTATTATCATATAATAAGTATAAATATGATATTAATAATATTAATGAAATTTAACGTTTTGGGAATAATTTTAAATAATTGATGCATCAATTATTACCGTCGTCAGATTCTTTTACTATTTAATCGTGTCCTGCTGATTCCAAGCATCCCTCCTGCTGATCTCTTACTTTTTACCTTTACCGAGCAAAAGAAAAAGTGGAGACGTCCACTGGCGCGACAACAGAGTGCGTCCCGTGATCGCTGCCAACCCCTCCCGCCCGTGAACTCCGTCAACCGGGGCTGCCGAGTGGTGGCGACGGCATGCGAGCCCTGTTGGATGCGCAGCCACGGTAGCGCCCAGACCACCGCCCGCGCCAGCCCTCGCCGCCACCACGGAATGGGCAGCTACTTCGGTCAATGAATGTACAACTACTTTGGCCAAAAACTAGAATATTGCTTCTTCTTTTTTTTTTTAAGAACAAGCATATACTGTTTTAACTATTTTGGACTTCCTATGAAAAAAAGAAATTAAGAGTATAACTCCATTCGAGATCATCCAATAACTATTTCACGAAACCTTTAGTATCGCATATCAAGATGTAAAATAACTATTTTTTATGACTTTTGTACATCTAGATTTGATATTTTCATTAATTTCATCATTTCTTTTTCGTTAAGTTCTTATTTTGGCTAGTTTAAATTCAAATTTCAAACTTTTAACGTTAGCTATAGCATTTTGTGGAGGTCAACCTGTTGACGTCCCAAGGACAACAACTAAAATTATAAATTTCATTTCATCTAACTCTCTTTCCATATTATGACTCATAAAAACTACGTCAAGTTTTGTAATTTGAAACTCAACACATAGAATTCTCTTAACTTAAATTTTAGAGCATTAATTGGGTTTTATCATCGAGGGTAACAATGAAAATATCCTATAAATACAATAAAACATCATATAATATAATAGTGGTGGAGATTCATATTTCAAAATTATGGTAGTGATTCATATATATATATATATATATATATATATATATATATATATATATAGTTTCCCCTGAAGGGGCCTGGCTGTGGCTGGCCGCCCCTGCAAAGGGCTTAGCTGTGATTAGCCACCCCTACAAAAGGTCTGGTCATGGTCGTCCACCCCCATCCTTGCTGCATTCACTATAAAAACACAACAAGAATACGTAAACAGTTCTACGCAATTCAATCTCATCACACATAATTTAGAATCATTTTTTGCATGAACAACCTTGGTTCTAATATCACTGTTGGGATACCAAGCGGGAGCATCACATGCACAGCGGAAGATCAAAATAAAATAAGTTTTCCTCATATATCAAATCATCG
The DNA here is from genome assembly GCA_029747655.1 of Ensete ventricosum. NCBI lineage: Eukaryota > Viridiplantae > Streptophyta > Magnoliopsida > Zingiberales > Musaceae > Ensete > Ensete ventricosum. Next base: position 2,781,892 of record JAQQAF010000003.1, read on the forward strand.
TGCAAAAGATTGAGCCAGGAGAAAGCCACAAAAATCGAGAAAACTGTTATACATGAGAGATTGATTGTCAAGGAAATCGTATATCTCTATTTTTCCAAATCCGACTGGAGATGATGAAGAATGTCAAGCATCCTCCTCTCTAACGGTATCCACACGATAGATTGCTACAGCAAAATTCCTCAGATCAAGTCTCGCAACTTTTACGCAAAGGGAGGGAGGAGAATAGGAGGGGGTGACCCAAGTTACACCCTATCAATCATGAGCCTTCCCTCCCCTCCTATTTATAGAGAGCCACCAAAAATTCTTAGGGGTCCTGCCTTAGTGGGTAATGGATCTCCATTAAATTACCTACTACTCTTATATTATTGATCTCTTTCCAATAATCTCTTTTTGCCTCAGTTGGGCCTCATGACAAAGAGTCCATCAGTACATGATCTCATCTATTGAGAATAGAGGCAAATTAGATCTTCATCCAATCCTCTATTCGTCGAAGCATTCACTATATGTGTGTGACCTTCTAGGCCCGATACAAAGTTGGTCATTAGCTACTCCCATCAGAACTTCTTCTGATATAATGAATTATTATCTTCATAATAATTCACTTGACTCAACGACTATGGATGTACTAGGCCACTATGAATAGTCTCCAAATGGTACAAGGGGATCAAATCTATCAGACATGTTTGTCCATAGGTATCATGTATCTTTAATCCCTCCTCCAAATAATATCCCAGAGATTGTATATTGGACATAATACTTACTGTAAGGTCACATACAGAATTCTCAAATTCTCTTGGAGAATTCTTTCTCTCTCAATCCGAATGACTTTAGCCATGGATTTGGCTAAACAAGTATATATAAGATATTCCTCTCATGATACCAGCAGCTAATTGGTCACCCCTCTTCTTTGTTTGCCAGTTTCTAACAAAGGGATCTTATCCACATTATCTTGTTTTACCTTAGGGCTCAAGGTGGGGGCCTCTACCATCTTGGTCACAGTAAGTCCATTTGCCGAAGTGGCCTCCCCCTTCTTTTTCTTTTTTTTAATGAGTCTTGATCAATGATTTTTGTCCGTATCTTCTTATTTTACCTTCTTTTTTGACCCCCGGTCATAGGGCCCTAGGAATTTTTTTCAACAGCCCCTGTGGCTATGGATGCTCACCGCAGTGCAACAACGTAGATGAAGGTCTCGGTTTAAGCTTGATCTAGAGGGGGCCTTAGCAAAAGACGAGGAGGCAAATGACCTCCCTTCGACTGAAGAGGACTGAGCGACTAAAGGTAGGGGTTCGCTCCCCTACTCTCCGGAAGTAACCACAGCACGTACAAGCATCAGTCGTCTATCGTCGGAGATTGGCAAACCCTGAATCTGGTTGAAAGGGATGCCTCTACGCTTCGTTGTTGGGCAATAACTTGAATATGACTCCCTTTTCATTTGAGTTGCATCCAAAGCCTTTGTAATACACTTGATTTGTTGTAAGCAGTTCGATCCTGACTTTGCATGAAAGCCTTTGTAAGAATGGGTTGGCTCATTATTTGCCCTATTATATTCTTTCACTATTTGCTCCCTCTCCTCCCCCCTTTCTTCTCCTTTGCCAGAGGACGATGGAGTAAGAAGAGGAAGAGATAGTAAGGATTGAGTGGGAGATGAAGATAGAGTGAGAAGAGATGGAGGGGAGGAGATCAAGAGGGGTGGGGGTTAAATTTTGAGAAATTAAGAGATCAATCTATGACTCAATTAAATTAAATTATAATCAAGGTTTAGTTACATCGATCTGATCTAATATATCAAAAAAATTAATTTTAAAAAATAAGTCAAACCTAGTAAAAAAATAATCATCATCACTTCATTGAGGATATTTTAATCGAAATATAAAAAAGTTACATTTTAATTAAAAAATTAAATATGGGTTACCATATGCTAAAAGTTCATTATCATTTACTAAATTATCTAATTTTAAAAAGATAAGATTTGCTATAACACAAATAAATTCTAAAACAAAAATAGTTAAAAATTGATCCATCGAAACTAACCAAGGTTCATCATGATTGATCTAGGATCGATAAGATGGAAAGGGAATCCTATGTTGGGAAACCTCAGTAGATGCATCACATGCGCAGCAAAAATCAAAACATAAAATCAATTTCCCATGCAGATTAAATCGTCATACAAAGATTATGGTCGCAAGAAAAAATGCAAAACCGAGAAACCATGATGTGTGAGAGATTGATTTTACCTAGGGAGATCGTATATCGAGAGATCGTATATCCCTATATTCCAGATCCGGATGGAGAAGATGAAGGAGGTTAAGCGTCCTTCTCTTTAGCGGTATCCACACGATGGATCTCTACAGCAAAACTTCTTTAATCTGATATCGCAACTCTTGCATAGAGGGAGGGAGGAGAATAGGAGGTGTAGCTAAGGTTGTAGCCTATCAACCATGAGTCTCCCCTCCTATTTATAGAGAGCCACCAAAAACCCTAGGGCTCCTATCTTAGTTGGTATTGGATCTGCATCCAATTACCCACTAACCTTGCATCATTGGATCTTTATCCAATAATCTTCTTAGGCCTCTAATTGGACCTTAAAAGAGTCCATCAACATAGAGTCTCATCTAATGAGAATATGGGTTAATTGGATCTCCATCCAATCCTCTATTCACTGAAGCATCCACCATATGGGTGTGACCTTTTAAGCTCGATACCAAGCTGGCTGTAAAGCTGTAAGTCACTCTCATCAGAACTCCTTCTGATATAGTAAATTATTATCCTCATAATAATTCACTTGACTCATCGACTATGGACGTATTAGGCCACTACGCCATAGTCCCCAAACGGTACAGGGGGATCGAATCAATCAGACCTGCCTGTCCACAGTTACCATGTATCTATAATCCCTCATCCAAATAATATCCCAGAGATCGTATATTGGACATGGTACTGTAAGGTTATATGTGAAATTAGTTTGTCTTGCTCTATTCGGATTCTACCGGAGAACTCATCTCTCAATCCGAATGACCCTGGCCAATGATTTGTTTAAGCAAGCACATATGAGATATTTCTCTCATGATACTGAGAGTGGATGATCCTCTATTGACACTCAATTGCCTTCGTAAGGTTGGCTACCAATCCCGATAACTAGTTGTACCAGATCTGAAGCTTTTCAAACCTGTAAGTCTGACATCAAAGAAAGGAGTACTCATACAAGGCATCCTTGGTGTCTCAAGTCCAAGGACCAGATACATAACTGAGACTATGGAATCACTGTCTGACATTAGGTATCATTAACCATATAACATTCCATAAGCGGATCTATTAGTGAACTCATTTTCCAATGAGCACTTGTACTATATCTTTAGTGTCTCCACACAAGTGGCTATGAGACCAACCGCCTTCATCATATGGACGGGTATATAGTACACCGGTCTATCCGATTATCTCCATGTCCCTCTCAAGTAACCTATGACTGGGATTATTTAGGATCTGTGTTTAAAAGTGAATCGATCTCATTATCGTGATCTTATCACGATCCAATTCCCATTGCACATAACCAAGGACATCATAGTATATATGCTACAAATAATATAATGTGAGAATATGCTAATATTAATCATAAGTAAAAATATCACACAGCGTGTCACACGTGTTATCACTCACATAATTGGTTTGCAGGGCCCTGTAACCAGCATCCTAGCTATCTCAAAAAATTAAGAGTTTATCTTAGTGTTTCTTGATTTTTTTAGGTGATTATAAGAATGTAAATGAAGATCTAAGTTTTAATTTTGATTAACTCAACTATATTTGTAATTTACTCTCGTGTTGAGGAATTTGACTTTTTTTTAATTTATATACTTAAATATTTATATTTACTATTTTATATACTAATTATTTTATTAAGAATATATTCTTTTTTATTGTATATATATATATATATTGAAGGGATGCGGCATGTACTTAAATTTTTAGGAACGAATGCTCTATTTTTCTGCAAATTTCTGAGACTAAATTTGCATTTGAAGTATTTGTGTTGTCATCAAATATCCAAATCGAGGAGTTGAACGATCTCAATCACTTTGGAATAAAGACACAAAATAATCTCTATAAAAGTTGGAAGTCTCTATAAAAGTTGCGGGATGCCTTTACTTGTGTCCTCCATCCAACTTTACAGCTCTCTTTTTCCCTCTCTCTTTAACATACACAGCACTAAATCTTATTCGGCATACATTTGGATTTCTTCATCAAATGTGTCTCCATGACCAAACAAATACATGTTTAGCTCACATTGGCAACGAGCTGTCTAATGTTCATGGGATACACATAGGGCACCGATCCATCGAAGGCAGTGCTCATCAGAATCCCAGCAGTGGCCTCTGTTGGGTGAAAGAGATCCCAGAAGATATGATCCTTCCTGTTGGAGCAGTAGCTTGAGATTGGAAGGCAAGCGACCTTAGCATTCAGATCGCCCAGCCCACAGCAGGCAGCCTTCACTTCGACAAATCCTTCAACACAAGTAGCAGAAAGGCTCAGTCCTGCTTCCAAGCTGCATCCATGCAACAACAAACAGATCGGTTTACGCGAGTTCATACCATAAGCATCCGGATTGTTGATGTACTCGAGCAGTGCGGTGTAGGTGTCGAAGTAGGAGTAGCTCATATCACTGAGTTCCGCTGACATTTCCTGCAGCAGGGACGAAGCGCCCTTGTTGTACTGAACCGAGAGGCAATTGGCTTCCACACCGCACTCCCTGGTCTTGTTCTGATGCCTTTGTGCCGGGCAGCAACCGATCGGTCCCGTGCCGATGAACGCAAACTTGCGTGCACCGAGGTTGTATACCCTCTGATGTAAAGGAAGGAGAAAGGTGAGGTGAATTGTAGTAGGAAAAATCATATGCAAGAAGCTAACCGGATGCTTTGTGAACGCTGCTTACCTTTAGTTGTCCTCGCAGCGACGAGATCAGCGAACCAACGAACTGCTGTGGAGGGTTCTTGAGCTTGGTGGCGGAGCTGGACTTGACGTAGTTGAGTATGTCGTTGCTTCCGATGACGAAGGCAAAGACGGAGGTGGAGAGATGAGCTTGTGTTTGTGCACTGCCTAGCTGCTGAACTATGGCCGCGTATACTGAAGAATAGTAGTCTATTTGCTTGTTGAATGAGATGCATTGGTCCTGTCACACACACCCACACACACACACAGTTGATGTTGGCCATGAGAAGCAAACCATTTCATGTTCATGGATTCAACCTTCCCCGAGTTGACTCATCTCTTACTTTGTTGGTAGAATCCAGTACTCCACCACCACCAGAGGCGAAGTTGACACCGCCGAGGAATATATCGGTGTTGTTCCAGCTTGAGGGAATAGAAAGGTAAGGCGGAGAGGTCGGTCTTCCCAGTTTCTCAGCTGCCACATTACAAGTACAGATTATAATCATAGCAATTGCTATGCACTAAGATAAGCTCAAAACTCAGAAGCTAAATCGAAACTTTAGTTCCTACGGTGAACAGGAAAGCCTACCAAATTAGCGTCAGTGCAATCAATATAAGTCCATTTCATTCCTTGTCTACAGGACGGATGGAGAACAGCTGGGCTCTTTTTAGACCTTGACCTCTCACGCATTATTTCCTCTTCTTTGGTACACTATCAATCATAACTCATTCCACATTTACTAGACGTTGACCTTTCAAACATCAACTTGTCTCACTAAGTTGCAATGTTCATCTTACTATTTATTGTCTTCCAAGTAGTTTAATTCGTGTTAGAGTGTCAGCATGGATCAGTTTCCCATCCCTTGTGGATGCAGCTTAGAGTATGGAACTCAAAACTCATGCCTTGGTCACCTTACACACGATCCTAATTCAAGGGTAAATACGTCGAACAGCTGAAGAAGCAACGTGAACCGACGAAACAGTGGAGTTGGAAGTGGGGTGTGGTACCGAGGAAGTCGGCGGAGTTCTTGCCGTTGCTGAACCGCCCGGTGGCCTTGTGGCCGGGGAAGTCGATCCCGTTGTGCGGGAAGTCGGCCTTCAGAAGGGACAGCCCCAGGTGGTTGTTGTTGCCGACGTCGGCGAGGGAGTCGCCGAAGACATACACCGCCGAGACCTCGGTCTGCGCTTGACAGCGACTGTACCAGCAGCACAGAATCACAACGACGGTCACCAGCGTGGAGGAAGACGAAGAAACCATGGTCTGTGGGAGGATCCTTCGAGGAGATCAATTGAATGATCCCTGCAGGAGGTGGCGGTGGCGTGGCTTTAAAGACCTGGAGGCCCTGGGGTGCGTACGTACATCCCTTTGCAGTGGGGAGGAAGTGGTATTGAACGCGGAAAGGACGGGGCCCTTCCATGTTCTTCTCCAGCCACCATGGTTTCGCTTCCTTTCACACTTGAACGGTGGATGGTGGAAGGATGACGAAGGTGATGGAGAACCAAGTCGCTTTCTGCACAGAATGAGAGACAGCAAGACTAGTTTACAGTGAGGAGACTTTTTGGCATGTGGAAAAGATACCACTGGACTCGGTTCCACTGTATACAACCTATTGGACAAATTAACATAATTGAATTCAGTACTGTGATGCTCTATCGGAAATCGTGTCAGATATCCGATAGTAATGGAGTGCACTTCGCGTCATACATAAATTAAACTGTGGGGAGTATTCGCCTGAAAGGAAGCTCCACGAAGAGCGCAGAGTGAGAAATGTGAAAGGGCAGAAGGTTTTGATGCTCGGGAAGATTAGAGGAAGACTTATGAGAGGGAAAGGAAAGGGATGCCATTAATTCGTACATCCCTTTCGTGGCAGCTCACCTGCATGAGAGGTTTGGAAATGGCTTCCACACCTGACCAAGATAAGATTCTGAATGGGGGTATCACTTTCACAGTTTGGCACTGCACAACTATTAAGGAGATGTTCTTCTACTTGCATTGATTGCATGTACACACATTTCTATACGAGTGGTATTCGTTAGCTCAATTCTGTACAAAATCTCACCACTCCGTATCAGTCTCTTGCGCTCTCTCTGGTTCTCCATCACCTTCTTCCCTCTTCCATTTCTCATTCTAGTATGAAAGGAAGTGAAGTCATGGCAGCCGGAGAGCAAGACTTGGCAGAGTGTCATCCCTTGTCGCGTTTAATGCCACTTTCCCCACTGCAAAGACGTACGTACAACTCTTCCAAGTCCTTAAAGCCACACCACCGATCCCTCTACGACTCATTCAATCCCCGCTACAGAGTATGGCTTCCACCTGTTCCTCTGCACTGGTGTCCATCGCCGTGCTTCTTTGCTACTGGAACGGTGGCAGCTGTCAAGGAGAGGCCGCGGTCTCGGCGGTGTATGTCTTCGGCGACTCCCTCGCCGACGTCGGCAACAACGACCACTTGGGACTGTCCCTTCTGAAGGCCGACTTCCCGCACAACGGCGTCGACTTCCCCGGCCACAAGGCCACCGGGCGGTTCAGCAACGGCAAGAACTCCGCCGACTTCCTCGGTACCACACCTCACTTCCACGCCCACTGTTTGAGCTGTTTGTGTTGTTTCTTCAGGTGTTCGACAAATTCCCTCTTCCATCAGTCTCGGTTGTATTAGGTGACTAAGCTGTATATTTATGCATTCACTTGATTGGGGTGGGGTAGAGAGGGAACCTACTAATATCTAGTTTTGCCGGCCTGCAAAGAACATGCCTCCTTCGACCAAAGCATGAGCTTGAGTTCTTTCCTGTAATGGAGGTCGAAGCTGCATGCAGGCCAAGCAGAAAGCAGAAAGGATGAGAAGCTGATCCATTCAAGACACTCCAAACAGAAGAAGAGCTTCTCAAAATGGCTTTATATAAAAACTGCAAGGCAATAATATACTAAGATGAATAGTGCAATCCAGTGAAACAAGTTTATGTTTCAAAGGTCGACATCAAGTAAGATAATAGTATGTTCGATACATAAGGGTCAAAGAATAGAACATAATGCATCGAAGGTCAAAGTCGAGAGGCAGGTTTTCTCTGTGGAGCTATTGATGACGGAATGAAGTGGACATAGATTCAGGTCATTTATGGATTGTTGTGATCGAGTTCGAAGTATCAACAGAGAGGATTTGGTACTCTGTTTTTTCACGAGAGTTAGCTGTTGTTATAATCCAAATCAATAGCATGAATCTGATTTGTGTTCCAATGTGGCAGCTGAGAGTCTGGGACTGCCGACCTCTCCGCCGTACCTTGCTATCACTTCAAGCTCTAACAACACCGATGAGTTCCTCGGCGGTGTCAACTTCGCCTCTGGTGGTGGTGGAGTACTGGATTCTACCAACAAAGTAAGAGATGAGTCAACTCGGGGAAGGTTGAATCCATGAACATGAAATGGTTTGCTTCTAATGGCCAACATCAACTGTGTGTGTGTGTGTGTGACAGGACCAATGCATCTCATTCAACAAGCAAATAGACAACTATTCTTCAGTATACGCAGCCATAGTTCAGCAGCTAGGCAGTGCACAAACACAAGCTCATCTCTCCACCTCCGTCTTTGCCTTCGTCATCGGAAGCAACGACATACTCAACTACGTCAAGTCCAGCTCCGCCAACAAGCTCAAGAACCCTCCACAGCAGTTCGTTGGTTCGCTGATCTCGTCGCTGCGAAGACAACTAAAGGTAAGCAGCGTTCACAAAGCATCCGGTTAGCTTCTTGCATATGATTTTTCCTACTACAATTCACCTCACCTTTCTCCTTCCTTTACATCAGAGAATATACAACCTCGGTGCACGCAAGTTTGTGTTCATCGGCACGGGACCGATCGGTTGCTGCCCGGCACAAAGGCATCAGAACAAGACCAGGGAGTGCGGTGGGGAAGCCAATTGCCTCTCGGTTCAGTACAACAAGGGCGCTTCTTCCCTGCTGCAGGAAATGTCAGCAGAACTCAGTGATATGAGCTACTCCTACTTCGACACCTACACCGCACTGCTCGAGTACATCAACAATCCGGATGCTTATGGTATGAACTCGCGTAAACCGATCTGTTTGTTGTTGCATGGATGCAGCTTGGAAGCAGGACTGACCCTTTCTGCTACTTGTGTTGAAGGATTTGTCGAAGTGAAGGCTGCCTGCTGTGGGCTGGGCGATCTGAATGCTAAGGTCGCTTGCCTTCCAATCTCAAACTACTGCTCCAACAGGAATGATCACATCTTCTGGGATTTCTACCACCCAACAGAGGCCGCTGCTGGGATGCTAACAAGCACTGCTTTCGATGGATCGGTGCCCTATGTGTATCCCATGAACGTAAGACAGCTTGTTGCCATCTGAGCTACGGATTTCCTAGTGTTTAGATTGAGGAGCCTCAAGAACATGGAGGCAATGTACGAAGAACAAACTTACAGTTTACTTCCTTCTCCAAATACAATGTATCGATGAAAACTTGTATTTGAAATATATTAATATACACAATCATCATAACTGATGATAGCACATTTCATACGACGGAAGGAGTGTGAACTCTGATACTAGTATGAAGTATATATTATTTCGAACAACGATGACATAACCACTATTTGATTTCACCAAATATGGGTGAGGGTTATTAATCGAACAACGAGCTCAGTGCCAAGCAAGTGATGTTGTAGAACTCCACACAGACTCAAATCATTCAAATGATGTGTTTTTAGTTTGCGTGAGAGTAACACTTGGCAGCACGAGAAGTCCGATTTCAACCGAAGAATCCGGTGCGACTCCAGACGGCGTCCCGAACCCGGCTCATGTCCCGGCCCTTGAGCGTCCGGCCGACACCTTCGAGCACCGACGTCGCCACGCTCCTCCCCTTCTCCCTCGCCAAGTACTCGTGCGGCGGCACCCAGCCATCCTCGTCGTCCTCCCCCTCCTCCTCCTCCCGGCTGAGCCACCCCACCGGTGGCTCCGGCTCGACCCGGAGGAAGCTGGGCCAGACCGGCACCTCCATCGGCGCCGAGGCCGCCGCGGTCCGCCGGGGAGCGCACCCGTCCTCGAGGGCGAGAGAGAGCCCACCCCCAGGCCGATCGACCCAGGGGCGAGCCCGCGGGGCCATCTCGGTTCGTCGCCAGCCTGCGTCGTCGTGGCCGCTGCCGTCGGTCGTCGAGGACCAGAAGACATCATACTCAGCGAGGTCCGGAAGGTCCGCGTCGGCCCCGTGGACCGTTTGCGGCGGCGGCGCCTCCACGCTGCCGAGGAGGCGTTCCGCCCTCTCCATCCCCCCGGTGCGATTCCCCCCCCCCCCCCCCCCCCCTCCCACCGCTGACCGGGCGTGGTTGGAATCTCCATTTATACCGCAGAGTGGGGCCCCTCCCACGTGGGTACGCACTGGACGTCATACGGTGGCCGGTGTCGGATCATACAACTGGACGTCGGGTGAGGGACCCACATGGAAGATCTCAATCATGCAACAAGGCATCCTCCATAATTATCATCACCCATCATTAAGATGCATGTGGTAAGGCTTGATTACAAGCTGGCTTTAGATGTAAACTCCATGCGGGAGGGAGGGGCTACTGTGTCGATCGAAGGGAGACCACATCCCTCGGTAGGGCGGTAGAGTAGGCGCTGTCCTCTTTGAACTCAACAAAAGAAGCTTCACCAGCATCCAAATCTCCGACGCTGCTGCGTCCTCATCAATAATGCACCGACCTCCATCGGTAGGGCGACGGGGCAAGCTACGGAGCAGGAGACGGCCACGAAGGGGCTCGACGCTGCCTTCACTGCGTTACTTACTGCCGAGACGGGGGGGGGACCCCACGACGGCCGGCCGACAGACCCGTGACGAGGGAGATGCGAGGTTGGTTGCAGAATCGGAATCTTAGCTGCTGCCGGACGGGGAGGGTGGATAGTTTAAGGGCGTCGTAGCAAAGAGGGTTGAGAAGAGGGGGGGTTTGGGGTTTAGTTAAATGGGTTTCAGTGCAGGAGAGTATGGGTACGATGGAATCATGGTGATATGGGTGTCAGTATTTTATGTAGAAGCTTTTGCATGTGTATGCGTGCTGGTGTTTTGTTCCATTGGGTGGCCACTTATTATTATTATTTTATGAGACGGCAGCCAATGATAGTGCAGTTTGTGATGATGTTTCTGAACTCCGGAAGTGGTTCTATTTTGCTTCATTTTTTCTTTTTTAGTGGGAAATATGGATCATATTAGGGCTACCTGAAGCATGGGAGATACTAATGTATGAGTTTAATCATCTGTTTTATAATGATTGTTAAGATCATATAAAAAATCATAAGATTATACTTATTTTAAGTTATTAGAGGGTGATGGGTACCTTATGTCATGGTGGAGGTGTCAATATATTTTGGTCCAATCTGAGTACGTAATATCTTAATGTTGCTTCGAGTCGATCAGCGAAGATTTGCGGGAGACCCAATCACGACGGGATCTTCGGGTAGACCTTCTAAGATATGACGAATAATTATCATTTCCTTTCCATTGACCGCGTGTTGCTCAAAAGCCAAAGTAAAATGAAGGATCCTCCGACTCGACCCCTTCGATGCTCAAGTTAGTCAAAGTCTGAGCCCTAAGAAATATAAAGAGTTGTGGTATTAGTGTGGGTTCCCCTAATACTATTCCTGGGATGGCTTTTATACTTGGCTTTGGGGGTTGACATACGAGGTAGTTTTATTATCGCCAGTGTCAATGTTTGTGGGTGTTTAGTGTTCTCTGGTGTCTCGAGCGATTGACCTATGCATTAAGTGCAAATGATATATGGATCGTTCGATGCTGCTCCTTACTTTATACACGATCAGGTGTGAGGCTATGTCGGTCATATGCCCTCGGTAGAAGTTTGTGTTGGAGGGAGAGAGGAGGGAGAGAGGCTATGTCGGTCTATACCTGGAATCGTCATAACTATCTCGTCTAGGTTTAAAATACTAAGTTGGGTTGGTATGCTAGATTAGCTCTGTTATGACGATTCCATGTCTTCGTAAAGCGAGAAACTAGGATATATTATATCATAGGATTTTTTTTCTTTTTTACGAGTATAGATTAAGAGTGTCAAACTATGTAAATCTTATGTCAATATATTTTTATTTATGTTTAGGCTCTAGATTTCGTTTTTGGGATTAAGGTCTCTACGGAAAAGAAGTATTGATGCAAGTTACAATTTTACTCTCGGCAAAGGAAGATGAACACTCATGATCTTTTTGTTTCTTAAAATTTAGAAAAAAATTAGTAAAAGGATGAGCAAATAAATCAAAAATAAAAAAGGGATGAAGATCCAAAGGAGCTTGACGCAAGCTATATATTATATCGGTGATAATAAATTGCATAAAAATACCTACAATGAGATTGAGTGCCCTCAGAAGATAAGGAATAATTTTTTATAAAGAAAAAAATTCCTATAGGTTAAGATTTTGTTATTTAACACATATATGTGGAGATGTTTGTGGGGAATAATGAGAGAGAAGACTTTTAGTATTTTTAAAAAATTCTCTATAAAACATCTAGAGGGGATGAAAGAAGACGTGAAGTACTTGGAGATTTGTGTAAAATGATATCCAAGATGATTTATGATTAAATCAAGGCTAATTGAAAGTGACTTATAATTTGATCACATACGGTGAAAATTTTAATTTTCTTCATAAACATACTTAATGAATGCTAAACCACATAAATACGTAATTTTTTTAAGAAAAAATCTATCCATGGATCTTTGATTTGAGCTTATAATATGTCCAATATTTAGGCAAGTGATGACCATTCAGATATTAAAGAAATAGTCTTATTATAACCTCACCTCTTCTATTAAAATAAGATGGCGTAAAGCGGAATAAAATTACTTGAGATGAGTTATCGGCAATATGTGTTTGAGAAAATATCTTTAATTATTTAGCACCTCTAATTATGTTAATTTCTGTAGGATAATAATTAAGGACCTTAACTTTTTTTTTTTTTTTTTTCTCTCGGTCAATGAACGAGCTAGTAATCCTAAGAAGTGGTAGTTGGGGATGAGGACAATGCAATGCATACATTATTAATCAAGTTGACTCTACACAAGTAATGGTGAGCAATCCTCTCAACCTTAGTGGGGAGGAATCCTTTATGGCTCACCACACTCTCCCTCCCATCATTATTATACTCCAAAATATCTCTTATTCAAGTCAAAGTTTTGCTTGTGAATTAGTTGACTTGCAAGCACATTGTAATAATAGATGAGTAATAAATATAATGGGTTTTAATCAAACCTTTTGATAGGGTGAATAGTACTCAATGCAAATGAATCCTAGTCAACTTCAAGGATAACCATCAATCAACACCGGATCTCAATTTAATATAACTAATATTTCTATATTATGGTCTAGACACTATAAATAGGAGCCTCTCCCAATTTAATATTTCTTATGCATTTATCAAATTCAAACATCCGAGGAGAAATCATCGACTAACACAAGAAGGATATACATTGGATTTGAAATCACATCCAACTCCATATATATATATATATATATATATATGATTTTTCATGATATATTTAGACTTCCAAATAATTAGTAATCGATGTGACCGAGTGGGAGCACTAGAATGTGCATTATTAGATGATAGAATATAAATGAGATTAAGCTAACAATGTCATTATAACTTTCATTTTTATTAAAATTAATATGCATTTTAGTCCGCATTTGGGTTAAAGAGCAATGGATCTAAGATTTCATAAAAGTCTAAAATTATCTCTATCTGCAAGGGACAAAATCCAATGAGTCCATCTCAAGGAAATAAATTCTTTTTAGTATCTATTTACTCGTAGCTACTTTGAATCATAAAATATATAAGAGGATATTATCTTTTAAAATATTTTAATATTTTAATATATATATATATATACTCAAAAAATTAAAAACAAGCACGAGAATGTCCCAAAAAAGAGTGAAGAAATCTGGGATGTTCAACTTTTGACTTCCTTTCATTTAAAAACTTCTATTTAACTTTCTTCTGCATATTTATATTTACTTACAATAAATAAATAAAAATAAATATATATATAATTCTATTGTGTTTGGGGTGATTTTCTTGAAAGGCCATCCTTTTGAGAGAAAGCTTCTCCCAAAAGATACCTCTATTCTTATTTTTCCCAAATAATATTTTTATTTTTTGTAATTTCATAAATATATATTTTGTTGTCGTCGATCACTCATCGCTTTAGTCACCTTCATACTGTCCATTGAAATTCTATCACAATCCTTATTGTCCTATCGTCATTCTCGTCAGCTTTGTCTCACCAATGGAGGTCTCGCGGGACCCCTCATCATAATTCTTATCGTCTTAGTCTCATTCATGAAGGTTTCGTTGTCATCCTCATCGTTGCTTCCACCACACTTCCTTTCCTTCCTCCCTCACATGAGCCACCATGCTATGGTGTCCGTCACTTGCGCCTCTTTCTCAAGTTGTTCTATTCTGCTAATCAAATTATGATGAGGGACATAATCGAATGGATAAAAAAGATAGAGATCAAATAATAAGAACTAAGATTAACGACTACTACGATATATATGGGAAGGACTCGATAACATATATGGTATGATAACAAGAGGCATTTAAGATATTACAAAAATACGAGCATCATATATGAAAAATGAAAACAGAGACACCTAAAACAGAAGAGTTTTTTTTTTTTTTTTTTTGTGACTTTTCTAAGGTCATTAAAAAACTCCGATCGAGATATTATGGCTTTGTGCCGAAAGCTGAAACTTCCCCGTTTGATGCACTCATAAAGCAATCAGAAAGTACAGTCACAATGACACTCTTCTCTTTTTTTTTCTTTTTTTCCTTTTTACTGGAATCAGATCTACACTTCTCGTGTCCTTCTCTGACGCCGACAAGTAAAAAAAAGCACCCCTCATAAGGTGAGCTCCAAATCCATGGCACCAAACACCATGGAATAAATAGTTCGCTACACTCCACGCCATGGGGCCATTTGAGATGCCTTCACTTTTACCTCGCTCTCTCTCTCTCTCTCTGCTGCTGCTGCTGCTGCTGCGAGACCCAATGGAAGCTGCTCCTCCCCCCATTGTTTAACAGCCAATCATTTCCGCACCTCTCTCTTGTCTGCAGCACTTCACATGGGACATGCAGTCCCTCCACTGGCCGCTGTCTGCGTTCTTCGCCCCTCACCTCATGAATCCAGCATAAGGCAGCCTGGATTGCCCCGCCCTGTCTCTCCTCCCTCCACCACCAGGGAAATAAAGCAGCTCTTCTTTCTCATGTTGCTTGTCCATGTTCTTGTTGTTGGGGTGATAGGAATGCAACTGGCTTTTGCTTCCACTTTCCGTGGTGGATGATAACATGTTAGTCCCGAGTCCAGATCTGGAGTCTGACGGTGCATTGTAGGTTTGTGCTCTCTTGGACCAGTGAGCTCTGAGTCCTACTGCTTCACCCCTTCTCTTTCTCTTCTTTCTGGCGAGCCGGGATGGGTCTACTATGGCTTCCCTCGGCGGTCCTTCTTGTCTGCTCCGCCGGCTTCTTGGCTCTTTCTTCTGCAGCTCCGGCGAACACCCCGGCCTCTTTCTCGTTCAAGGAGAACTTCGACATAATGTTCGCGGAGGATCACTTCAAGACATCTCCTGATGGCCAAATCTGGTACCTCTATTTGGACAAGAAGACAGGTAAAACGCGTGCCTCTCCTCGAGCCATTCTCCCCATCTGAGACAGCCATGTCTTAGCGTGAAACCTGGTGGTACAGGTTGCGGGTTCCAGACGCGGCAGAGGTACCGATTTGGGTGGTTCAGCATGAAGCTGAAGCTCGTCGGCGGCGACTCCGCCGGGGTCGTGACAGCGTACTACGTGAGTGATGGTCGGGAGATCAGCTCGGGATTGCCGGAAGAAGGGGACTAACTAGGGTGTTTCGCGAGTGCAGATGTGCTCCGACCTGGACGCAGCGCCGGATCGGGACGAGTTGGACTTCGAGTTCTTGGGGAACAGAACCGGGCAGCCGTACACCATACAGACCAACGTCTACAAGAGCGGAATCGGCGGACGGGAGATGCGGCACACGCTGTGGTTCGATCCCACACAGGACTTCCACACCTACTCCATCCTCTGGAACACCCACCGCATCGTGTAAGCTTCCCACACCGCGTCCGAAAGCAGAGGAAGTATCGGATGGGAGTTCATGTTGCTGCTGCTGTGTGTTTGATCCGATCACAGGTTCTTCGTGGATAGGGTGGCGATCAGAGTGTATAAGAACAACGGGAAGCCCAACAACTTCTTCCCCAGCGGGAAGCCGATGTACATGTTCTCGAGCATATGGAACGCCGACGACTGGGCCACGAGGGGAGGCCTGGAGAAGACGGACTGGAAGAAGGCGCCGTTCGTGTCGTCGTACAAGGACTTCCACGCCGACGGGTGCCAGTGGAAGGACCCATTCCCGGCCTGCGTCTCCACCACCACCCAGCACTGGTGGGACCAGTACGAGGCGTGGAGCCTCACCGACGGCCAGCAGGAGGACTTCAGCTGGGTGGGGAGGAACCTGGTGATCTACGACTACTGTAAGGACACCGAGAGGTACCCCAAATTGCCGGCGGAGTGCTTCCTGTAGAGGAAGGAAGACCGGCTGACGGTAGCATATATGCTTTGGGTGTGCACCAAAGGAAGTCCGCAAAGTGAAATTTTTTTGTCAGAATTATTATTTTGGTTGCTGCAATGTGATTGCATTATTATGTTTGGGAAGGTGATTCATTTAGAGCATAAATGATTTTATTGTGTCTCTTTTATTAATCTACGAGACAATGATCCAGAATCATTATTTAATCATTTTTGAATTTTTAATTCCCAAGGCAATTTAATTTTTCTCTCCATTTAATTCGAAAGTGTAATCCAATTTTTTTTTCCTCTCGAGCTCGAGGTAGATGGATTCATGTCGGTCCGCACGTGATGGCACACATGAGCTCGATCCACACGTAAGGAATAATGTATACTCTTACTTCCCTTTTTTATTAATTTATTTTCATGTGATCTGATCCTTCTGTACTAATGTTTGTCTCATTTGATTTATAATTGCATGTTATGCACTTTACCTCTTCTTCTCATTTAAATTAGGGATAATTACAAATTTATGTTATTTAGCTAGTCATCTTTAGTATCCGGATTCTTATATTTTTAAAAAATATATTATTAAATATCTAGATCTATTTATACTAATACCATTAATTTTACCAACAAAAATAAAAGATAAAAAATAATTTTAATATTTCAATTGATAATCATGGAAGACGTCGATAGCATCAAATGAAATCAGCAATGGTGGATGAAAATACTATTAGGGGTCACAGGTATTATTGTGGATGAAAATACTATTGAGTATCGCTTTGCATCTATATTTACGTTAACGTAATTATCAAACGATCATCAAGTTTTATCGTTACTCTGTTTATCCATAATAGTCATTCGTGGCTCCTATTGACACTGTAATTTGTTGCCACTAATGTAGTACATCATGATCAACTCGAATATTAAGATTATTATTTTTATTTATTTTCAAGTTTTTGTTAATTAAATTGATGATTATAAAAGATGTTAATATAAATTTTTAAAGTATAATGATCGATATATTGAAGGTAACTAACTATAAAAAAATAATAATATATAATTAGTAACTTATCAGTTTTCAATCAATAATTGTTGAAACTTATAATTTTACTATTATTATAATATATTTAACCTATCGAGATTTCATAATATAATAGATCGAAGTAATTCAATAACAATACCCGTAAGTCCCAATCATAAAATGAAAAATAGTTCGGAAAAAAAAAATCCTTAGAAAGGAGGGGTGAGTTCTAAAGAAATCTGAAGCAAAGGAAGACAAATGGTTTCGATTTGTTCGCCTTTGCCTCCCAATCTTGTGGCCAGTTCCATCTCGGTCGAAGCTCCTCGGAGTAGAGGCCGATCGCTTACGTCCAGAGAATATGGTGTTCTTCTCCAATCTTGCATCGACTCCAAGTCACTGGAGCGCGGGAAGATGCTGCATTCTCGTATTCGGAAGGACGGGTTCGAGAGAAACCGAGATTTGCTACCGAGGCTCATCAAGCTTTACTCTGTCTGCGGCCGGATTGACGACGCGAAGAAGCTGTTCGATAGAATGTCGAAGAGAAACTCCGACGTGTTCTTGTGGACCTCGATGATTTGTGCCTATGCCAAGAATGGAAGCATGATGAGATGTTTTGAGCTTTTCGTGCAAATGCTCGAGCGTGGGGTGCGACCTGATTCGTACACATTTTCTGGATTGTTGAAGGCTTCTGCTGAATTTGGCTTCCTCGAATTGACTCTGCAATTGCATTCGATGGTCGTCAGGTGTGGCTGTGGTGGGTGTTTGTCCGTCGCGAATTCACTTATTCATGCTTACGGGTCTTTGAGAGTCGTTCACGAAGCACGCAAGTTGTTCGATAGAATGGTTGTTCGAGATGTTGCTTCTTGGTCTGCCATGATCCAGGCATGTTCTTCCATGGGAAGCTATGCAGACTCGATGGCATTGTTCTCGAGCATGCAGCTTGGGGACTGCCTCAAACCGAATGAGCTTACTGTTGTTGCGCTGTTGCCTGCGTGTGGTTTCTTTTCTTCCTTGAGAAAAGGGCAAGCTGTTCATGCTTATGTCATCAGGAATGGATATGAATCTAATCTGATCATCGGCTCCGCTCTGGTAACGATGTACTCCCGTTGTGGGGATCCTGATGTTGCTTATATGATCTTTACTAGCTTCTACCAAAAGAATCTTGTTTTGTGGACTTCAATGATCGAAGGTTTTGCATTAAATGGAAAGTATGACATTGCTCTGAATTTGTTCAAGAAAATGCAAGACCAAGGGTTTCAGCCAAATTATGTAACTTTAGTCGTGATCCTGTCTGCGTGCAGCCATGCTGGCTTCGTTGATGAAGGTTTGCAAATATTTGAGACCATGCAGGAGAAGTTTGGTGTGAAGGCTGGAGTCGAACATTATGCATGTGTGGTGGATATGTTGGGGAGGGGAGGAAGACTAGAGGATGCTGAAAAGTTCATAGAGAATATGGGCATGAGACCAAGCGGGAGTATGCTCGGATCATTGCTTGGAGCATGTCAGGTTCATCACAATGTGGAGATTGGTGAGAGAATGGCCTACAGGCTTTTTGAACTTGAGCCTCGTAATGCTGCAAACTATGTAATCCTTTCCAATGTATATGCTGCGGTTGGACAATGGCACGATGTTGGAAGAGTGAGACAAATGATGATTGCCAAAGGGTTATTGAAAGATTCTGGATGTAGTTGGATTGAGCTTAAAGACACAGTTTATGTGTTTGGGGCTCATGATAGATCGCATTGGGAGTCTGAGAAGATCTACAAAGTGCTGGAGGAATTAAGTGAGGAGATAGTCAGGGCAGGATATGTGCCAGCCACAGAACATGTGTTGCTTGATGTGGAAGAGAATGAAAAGAAGAAGTTGCTCTGCAGCCATAGCGAGAGACTTGCAATTGCTTTTGGGTTGCTGAAAGTGCCTCCGGAAATGCCAATAAGGATTGTCAAGAACCTTCGAGTATGTGGCGATTGCCATGAAGCAATCAAGCTTATTTCAAGGGTCACTTCAAGGAAACTTGTTGTCAGGGACACAAATCGTTTTCATCACTTTTATAGGGGATGCTGTTCTTGTGGAGATTACTGGTGACATGATGACAAGGGATAGATCAAGAACTGCAATAGCTGCTGAACATTTCTGTTCTCTTCAGTAATCAGTTATATAAGACTTTGCTGAGGTCTATATGTATCATAGAGAAGACCATGGAGCAGCGGTAGCAGCTTAATCTATGTCTAGCTGCAAGCAACTCGGAGCATGAGTTCGAGATGATGATAGATTTGAACCGTTCAGCGTAAGTCTTTCTGTGACACGATGATTTGGTGAGTTGATCTCGAGTTATGACATCCACCCCAAGCATGGTAATTACCACAACTAGCCTTTATTGCTGCACTTCAACATCAACAGATAACAAGATACACCCTACTGTCCTTGTTATCTGACACTGTGGCTGTATCAACAGCTAATGTATTTGATTAATATTGTAAAAATAGTTTGAGGGTTTGACTATAGTATGAGTAATCAGTTTTCATACTTGTACATTTTTTGATACACCTGTAAATAACCATATGCCTTCACATAACTTGAATCAGTTTCTATATTTTTATGTAGCAGGTTCATCATACATTTCCATTGTTGGATGCTGTTTAGATTGTCCATTATTCAAATCAGCACTAAATTCTTTTGCCAGTAGTATCAGCTCCAGTGTAAATTTTTCTAGAGGTGGACTGGGAGCTTTAAAGATCAAACATGGTTTAGAAGTGAAAACTGAGAAAGGTATGCTTCCATTTCCCTCTTTTGTTCTTAGTTTTGCATTTCTAGAGCTGAGCAGTAGCATCACCTGAAACTGTTGCCACAAGTATTAATTTTTGTGACATGGAATCGCATTTACCATTATTTTAGACAGGGAAGATTATACTGAAACAAATTACATGCATCCATTGAGCAAAACAAACAAAACTTAGTCTTAGATGACTGACAGTCAACTTGCCACAGATTGTGGCAGGCAATCAGCAAAGCAAACCTACCTGCCATGAAAACAACAGATGAACATGACAAAACAACAAATATTAATAAGCTTGTATGTTGAAAAATGTGGTGTCATCCTTCATCAAGCATTCGAATTCAAATTCTATACCATTATTTTAAGCTTAATTAATCTCCACTGTTCCCTTTGTTGTGAATGCAGGCCCTCCCTGTAACATTAGATTCGGGTCAGCCAGCACATAGGCGCCACGTGCCCTCCACTGCCGATATAGGGGAAGACTTCCACTTCTGCCTTGTAACATCAGGCCCCACCGGTGGGCCCTGCATTGGTCAAATGTACAGAAAGGTTCAAAACCCCCCCTCTAGCCGAAAAAATAATAATAAGATAAATTATATAAAACAAAATCCTAGTAAATAAAATAAGGGAATATATAAATCTCTCAAGATTTTGGAATCAAGCTGGAACTATCTTTTGGTGGTTTTTATGTATTATGATTATAGTTAATATTCTTAATTATGTATGCAGCTCAAATGAGGGTCCCACCTGTTCAGATTATGCCAAATCTGGAAATGTTAAATTTGCTTTCTATCATAGAATTAGAATACCAATCAAACTAGTTAGGAAGCTTAAAATATGTGACTAATATTTACTTTATCTGCATTACATCTTATATATTTATATTTATAAATTAAAACAGCCAAAGTTGGATTTGTTTGCTATCTAAATCTCCAAAAGACATGCCGCGTATGCAGGGAGTGAGTTGCTCCAGCAAGTCCTGTCATGTCATGTCGGTGGACGTTAGACCTTTCGACACAAGTCAGTCCTCCAAGAGAGAGAGAGAAGAGATCAGTCGATCACCAGTATAAAGAGATGACTGTTGATACAGCTTCTGCACCACCCAACCAAGATGGCTGGGAATCGTGTTGCAGGCTTCTTATTTCAAGTAGCAATCTTGAGCTCCCTTCTGTGCTCAAGCAATGGCTATGGCCTCGAGATGGGGTTCTACAGGCAGTCCTGCCCTCAAGCCGAGACGATCGTACGCACGACGGTGGACAGCTTCTTCTCCCACGACCCGACTGTGTCGGCTCCACTCCTCAGGCTGCACTTCCATGATTGTTTTGTGAGGGTAAGTAACACTGTCGTCACCGCCGTCCTCCCTCTGGTATCATCATCATCTCGTACACGGATGAACAGATCGATCGACGTGAAACAGGGATGCGATGGATCGGTGCTGCTGAACTCCACCAGGAAGAACTTGGCGGAGAAGGACGCGGAGCCAAACCAAACACTCGATGGCTTCTACGTGATCGATGCGGCCAAAGCAGCTTTAGAGAAATCATGCCCTGCCACCGTCTCCTGTGCAGATATCCTCGCCCTTGCAGCCAGAGATGCAGTGTCCTTGGTAGCTTCCTTGCCTTGCCATCGCTGGCCAAGCTTTTTACACTGAACCGCTGTTGCGCGCAGGCTGCAGGTCTCGAGAAGGGGATCGCCATGACGAATGAAAGCCTTTATCAGGTCGAGACCGGCAGAAGAGACGGGTTTGTGTCGAGAGCCTCCGAGGCAAAAGCTCATCTGCCATCTTCTTATGCCAATATCTCCGCGCTCATGGCAAACTTTGCTGCCAAGGGACTCACCGCCCAAGACCTGGCAATCTTATCAGGTCCATTACACGCAAGAACAAGAAACTGAGATCTTTGGTTTTGATCGTTGAGCAGCTTAATCTCTTCGTGCAGGAGCTCATGCCATAGGGAACTCGCATTGCTTCTCGTTCGACAAGAGGCTGAAGCGCTACCGTGGAAAAGGTGGGATCGACCCGACCTTGGATCCACACTATGCCGTCAAGCTGATAAGCAAATGCCGGCCGGGCAACGACACGACGACCGAGATGGTGCCCGGAAGCTCGACGACGTTCGACACCGAGTACTACGAGCTGGTGGTCAAGAGAAGGGGGCTGTTCCACTCCGACGCTGCTCTGCTCCATGACAAGGTCACCAGAGACTACGTCTTCTCCAGGCTGAAGTCACCCGAGCCCAGCTTCTTTGCTGATTTCGGATCAGCCATGGTGAAGATGGGGAAGGTTGGAGTACTCACAGGCAAAGCAGGGGTGGTCAGGAAGAACTGTGCTCTGGTCAACCGCTGGTAGTATAGCTTTGAGACTGTTGCTTCCTTTCTTGCAGTCAGGATTTTGTTGCTATGTGGAGGTTAATATATGCTATTTTGGTGTCAAGTTCAGATCGAAGGACGTAACATTTGATCGATAGGTCACAAGAAATTTTAATGGTTTCTTGATCTCATATACTTTATTGCTCGGTACAGCTGGTTAGAAATAGAGTAAGGAATAAACGAATACTTATTTATACAGTTTCCGACGGAATATTTATCTCAACTAATGAACGAGATCTTCTAGTTCAGTTATAAATCTGTTCAGCTAACATGTCATCGCAAGATCGAGTTCCTATTAAGGACGTCGATCTTGGATCGACGCAAGGAAAATAGTTTGCGCGCCAGAACCTTCGTGAGGGAGTTTGCTAGTTGATCAATCGTATGGACATGAGAAACACAAAGCTGTTGACGGATGACTTGATCGCGCATAAAATAAAAATTAATAGCAATGTACTTCATGCGGGAGTCAAAAATGCATAGAAGCATAGTGAATGTTGAGCTCCGTAAGTAAGTTATTGTTCCAATTAAGTTCGGCAGCCTTGTATCTCACTCGACCTACCGGTAACACTCCTATTGTTGCTCCGGTTGACGTATGTCATCGACGTCTTGGTCATCCCTTGACTTCTATTCAACAAAATTAATTTCTCATTATTTTATTCATGTTTTAAAATCTAATACTAGTACTATTCACTTAGATGCTTGTCTTAGCACTAAGAGTCATATATTATCTTTTGATACATCATCTATTTCATGTTCTAAACTGTTTAAGATTGTTTATACTGATGTTTGGAGTCCTACATCAGTTCTTTCCTTTGACAAGTTTTGATTCTATGTTGTCTTTGTAAACTATTTTACAAAGTACACATGGTTATATCATCTTCGTCAAAAGTCTAACGTTCCTGTTGTCTTCTCCAATTTTACAAAGACAGGCTCTTGCATCTTGTATGTCCGCTTGCGGTATTCAACATCTCAAGTCCCCTCCATATACCCCTCAACTAGTTGGCTCTACTGAATACAAACATCAACATATTGTTGAAACTGGTCTCACAATACTTCATCAAGCTTCCATGTCATCTACCTTTTGGTCCGTAGCATTTCAAACTATTGTCTATCTTATCAATCGCTTGTCTACTCCTGTCCTAAATATCAATCACCGTTTGAAAAGCTATTTCACAAACGTCTTAATTTGTAAACATTATAGGTATTTGGTTGTTTATGTTCTCCATAGTTACGTCCTTATAATTCTCATAAAATGCAACCTCGTTCTTGCGCTTGTATTTTCATCGACCATTTACCTTTTAGTCCGTAGCAGTGTTGCCCTGCCTGGTGATTGTTATCTCTATGCCAATGGCCTCTTCTGGATGTTGCGTCTGTCACCGAGGGTCCAGAGCCGAGAACCCGTCGCACTTGTTGAGGGTCTGGAGTTGACCACTGCCGCCCTTGTCGTGACTCCAAAACCGAGCAGCACAACACTTGTTGGAGCCTCTTCACTCCTATAGTAGCTCCAAAGAGCAGTCCAAGCGCGTTTGTAAGGTCGCACAAGGCAAGAAACACCACCCCGGCTGCAGCTTCGCTCTCTACAGCGGACACTTCAGCCGAGTCCTCGAGGACTAGTGGTGCCCCCTCCACTCTGCTGCATGCACCCTCTGCCATCGATGTCCTCCTCCACCTTCCTATTTTATGCTTCGTGAACGTGCTCCGATATCATGTTAGAAATAGAGGTAAGAAACAAAGGAATACGTTTCATTCATTGATGCAACACTTATTTATACAGAGTTGAGAAAAGATTTTCCTCAATTCATGAATGAGATCTTCTCGTTTATGATATTAATATTGATGGTCCAGGATGGACTTATCCTTGAAAATTGGTGGATAATAACAAGTACACTACCTCAAGATAAATAATTTTGACTTGAGAGATTAAAATGCCAATGATTTACAAGTATATATTGTCAGATATTAATATATTCCAGTAGAAAAAGATCGTGTCTGATTTGTTTAGATTATGAGCAATCCAATATTTCACAACTATATACCACAATCACTCATTTTTTTCTAAACCTAAATCTACTTTTATATTTTTATAAATTATATTGAGATCCTTATATTTATGAAAGTAAAATATTTAATTTCGTTGCTCTAACAAAATCTATTAAATTTTTAATCCTATAAAAAATTATTTTTTTAATCTTATAAAGAAATCTCAATGTTTCAATTTTATAAGTATAGAAATCTAAATATAATTTTTAAAAGTGTAAGGATTTAGATTTTGCTAAAAGTAGCTAATTACAGGGATAATATGTAATTAATCCCAATATAACTATTTTTTAAAAAAATAATTTTTTTATTTTTTATTTTTCCATTAGAGCATCCCTTTCAACTTTGTTCGCACGTAGCACAACTTATTTTTTAAAAGATGAGATTACCCCAAGTATCGGGCACTACCTCCTTCTTATCGCCTTGTATGTCTATCTTCACCTCATCTTCTTCTATTTTTCTCTCTTTTCAAGGATGTGAGCATGAAGCGGGAGGCAAAGGGAGCGACAGGGGCTTTTGAGATGGTACTTTACGACTATTCCGACTATATTACGAGGACGAAGGTGACGGTGAGGATGATGAGGACGAAGGTGACGGTGAGGATGATGTTGGCGAGACCTTCGTTGGCAGGGGCGAAGGTGATAAGCACAATGACAAGTGACCGTCCAAAGACGATGAGCACTATGGCAGGGCTTTTGTGTAGGGGCAACGAGGTTTCATAATAAGGCAAGAGGTTATAGGTGATGACAACTAGCGAAGACCATCAAGGCAAGACAAAGACCAGAGACTTGAGAAAACAAGAGGTAGTAATTATGCAGAATAAAAATAAAGATACACTCGATGAGAAAAATTAAAAACTTGAGGGGTTTTGTTTTGTTGTTTTTTTTATTTGACGCCATGTCAGAAATGCTTGCGACTAAAGCCAAAAGACTTGTATGCAGCAGCTCTTTATTTGCAACATTATTGCAGGAAGAACAAGATGCTGATGAATGAAGATATAAGTTTAATCCGTGGATGGATTGAAGACCGAAACATCTCTAATTGGTATACTGTACTATTTCATCTTAAGCTGCTGTTTCATGTCTTACTATTTACCCTTCGACAGTTCAACCTAATCTCTCCTTCTCCGCCTGTCAGCACTCCCACGGATCCGAGTTTGATCATCGACTTGGAGAACTGACGAACGAATCGCTTTGGGTTGCTCACGAACCGGGCGGCCAACCTGCTGGTGACGTCGGTGAAAGCCAGGTCTTGGTCTAACTGCAGCACTGCCTTCCCGTTGAGCAAGCTGCGGTAGAAGGTGGCGTCGAGGAGGAAGGGCGGCGATGTGGTTGCTTGGTTCAGGAGGATCTTTGGGTCCTCGGTAACGTTGCTGGGAAGCACGACTTCGGGCGGGCATTGCTGCTTGAGGGCGGCGAGCATGGCGGGATCGATCCTGGGGTCAGATAAGCCGGTGGTGGCCTGGAAGTTGTAGAGTCGGTCGATCACGAACCCGCAGTGGCAGAATCCAACACCATGAGCACCTGAATTCAGATCATATCTCTAAATGAAATCAAAAGACTCATGGATTGGATCGTAGTAATAATTAGTATCACAAGTATCGGGAGCCCAGAGAAGAAGTAGCTATTGGATGGCGTCGATCTTTGTAGACTCGCATGCAATGGGGCTTTGACGGGAACGTCGAAGTTTTCAAGTAGGAACACTGTATCGGTCTTAGCATCTCAGAATCGTGAGAGGTGAGGTTAAACTGACCTAATAACGTAGTGAGATCCACCAAATCTAGAGTGATGTTTCGGAAAGCAGCTTCGGCAGCTTGGATGGAGAAGTAGGGACTCGGCAAACGGACGTCGGAAGCCATGGAAACATTGCCATCCCTCCTCCCGGTGGGAAGAGCGTAGGCAGCTCCGCCCGACAACGCCACTCCATCTCTAGCAGCGAGCGCCAGCACGTCAGCGCACGACACCACTCCACTGCACACCTTCTCCAGCTCGGCCTTGGCGGCGTCGATCACGTCGAAGGTCCTCAGCGTCAGGTTGGGAGCCGCTTCCTTCTCGGCCACGTTGTCGGCGGTGCTGTCGAGGAGAACGGAAGCATCGCATCCCTGCGAGAGCAGATCGACGGAATAGTTAGTGCAGCAAGCGGTCACTCCCACTCGACCGACGAGCGACCGGAGAAAGAAACCTACTGCGACATACTCTTACGAAGCAATCATGGAAATGGAGGCGGAGGAGGCCAGCGGGAACAGACGGGTCCCGTAGGAAGTGCCGCCGCACTACTTGCTTAACGATGATCTCTGCTCTGGGGCAAGACTTCCTGTAGTAGTGGACTTCCAGGGAGAGGACGATGGTTGGAGCATGAGCTAAAGAGAGGAGGAGAAGCAAGGAGAGTGCTGCCATGTTACACATGGTTCTGTTATCTGTTGCTGCGCTGCCTGCTGTCCTCCATGGCAGCTTATAAGAAGAAGACAACAAACACCAGAGCTTAATTCTGTGAGAGTAATCTGGAGTTCATCGATTTGATTGCTTCCTACTCCTTGGTTTCTCGGGATCCTCCTCCCAGTTCAGTGAGATGAGTGTATGCACATGGACGCGCAGTTGCTGCTTCGCTCTTTTGCTGGGTCGATCCAGTTCTCTACTCAAAAGCAGCAGCACGGAGAAGTTTACAGGACACAGACATTACTCAATAGTCAACGCTGTAAATGGTATCTATTGACATGAATCAGAACAAATAACAACCTATTTCTTAGCAGTAAATTGCTTTGGGGTTGGTTCAGAGCTGTTGGTTGCTTCTCTAAGAAAGGCTTTTGACCTCCATTGTGCTCATCCTTCTCTGTCAAGTTCATGAAACCGAGAAGGGCGGGCAATATATAATGGCAGGAAGACACTGCACCGCTGGAGTTGGGAGTTTGTTGGTGGTGGCTAAGTTTGATACAGCCAAAGCATTATTTATAGACAACCCTTCTTAAAACCGTGGCTTTTAGTGGTTGACCGAGAAGTCTCGAGATTGCAGTAAGGAGATGTTTAGCTTAACTAAGCCCCCAAGTTGGCTTCTTTTTAAGTTGACCAATGACTACTGTTTCCAACATCATGTGTTTTTTAGTATAGCACTACTTCTACAACCCTCCAGAATGATTTCAATGGGTA
Source organism: Ensete ventricosum (assembly GCA_029747655.1). Lineage (NCBI taxonomy): Eukaryota > Viridiplantae > Streptophyta > Magnoliopsida > Zingiberales > Musaceae > Ensete > Ensete ventricosum. The sequence continues at coordinate 2,809,741 of JAQQAF010000003.1, forward strand.
TTTTGTTTGGGGTCCACAAATAACATGGAGATGTAGGGGATTAGTCTTTAAGCATGAAGTAGGCACTTTTCATCCATCAAGTACTTAAGCTTTATTAGCTCTTAAAAAGTATGTATGATTAGTCTACCTAAGTCAGCCCTCCATTAATTACTACCAAGAATTACCATGGACATATAAATTTGATCCTTCTAGATAGATCATTAGGGTTTGAATAACAAAATTGAACTTCAAGACGAGAAAACATACACTGATCCTTTGCGCCCGAAAGCTTAGATTTTTACACAACACAGCTTAAGCAAGAATCAATTGTAACACAATCTTAGCATGCTGATTCTAGGTATCTCCATGAAAGGGTCTACAACAAGGTAAAAAATCAATTATAGTTAAATCCTAGTATCATTGCACAAGTTTAGCAAATTACCATTTTTCTTGCTGTTTGGAACGGTATGTACCACATGATTTTGTCAGCTCTCTTAAAGTGCATTTCTTTCATCTAAAACTACAAATGGTTAACCCTTCCACACATTCACCTCTTGCCCAGAAGGTAGATAGCAGTAGCAATCCCGGTCAGCGCGACGCCAATAGATGCTATAACTTTTGTTCTTGATGGACCGACACTTTGTGTAGGAACCTCCAGCAGACTCTTTATCTGCAATGTTAAAGATCAGCGGTAATTCAAGAATGTATATAAAGTAGAAGCAGAAGCAGAATTTAAAACACGATGCTTCAACAGCTAAATAACAATATACTAAAGCGAAATGTTTCTGCAAACTAAGAGGAGAATACAATTTCAGCTCTCACAAATTTGAGCCAAACAGCAATTATCCAATCTAGGACTATCCGAGGATTCCAACAACAGATTACCTGGGAACTTTGGTGATAGACCACTTCTAAATCATCTAAACGTCAGATCCACAAAAGAGTAAAAAGATCATGGAAAAGATACCTCAATGGGCTGTTCCCATTTCTTCTTTATTCCAGATAAATGCCCTTTGCCAACAACTGCAACAACTGAAGAATGTTCTCTCGCAACCTTTAATAATGTGGATGACATGTACCTGCACACACAAGTCCAGGACAACAAAAGAATGAAATTACATCTGAAGCATGGAACTGAATGGAACCTTAGCTTTAAGATAAATGCTCAAGGAACTCAACAAAAGGTCAAACCACAGAAGATCTACACTGCTTTAGTGTATTAGATTTTAAGACTTTCCAGTTTGACTAGTGTATTAGAGAGAATGGCTTGTTCGAAATTGAAAGTGGTAGCATAGATGTGATCAAGATAAGAACACTAACCATTCATACTGTAACTAGGTTAAAATTTTTGGCGCCAAAATAAGATAATAGAATTTTCAAGATTTGAAAATGGAGTGTGCGCAAAATAGTTGAACATAGGATAGTTTCCAAAATGATCAGCAGAAATAGAAACTGAGTCCCCAATTTTCAGCACCAAACAATTCTGGCTACCACTATCTGCCAATACTCTTGAATCGTTATAAACAAAATATGAAGTGCATGAGTAGGGCATAGAAAAGGTCAACATATGCAGTCTTGCACTTACAAGCAAAGATGTTTTTTATTACCCGAGTCCAGTCACCTACATTGCAAGAAATAATTGTACAATGAGACCACGCTCACCCTCTAGCATGAATATTTTCCACTCGCAAAACTAAAACAAATGCAACAGACTATATTGCAGATCTAGCCATGGCCAATTTTTCTCACTTCAGTGGAAAATTTAATTATAATCTCATATATCATGCTTGACAGATTCCTTTATAATTACTGCAAATTTAGTCTAAAAATATAGTGATCCATGTAGTATATCAATTTGAACAGAAAAGGGTGAAGAAAAAAAAGGCTTTCATTCAACCATTGTGATAACTATGACAAGCTGTCCTTACACAATTTTATAGAAGATAAAAACATGAAGATATAATAAACAATAAATATATAAATTAATACTAACATATCACGCTCATGAAGAAGTGTCTCCATCAGAGTAGGGAATGCCTTGCTCATCTCTTGAATGAAGAGAGTCAACATATCAACATCATCCATTTCCTTCAACTACAAGAGAAGAATATAATTAAAATGTAAGTTGCATTATGATATTATTTTAAACATAAGTTAGAAAATGAATTAGTGCACACTATTTAAAACAGCAAGATATCATAACTCAAGCATTATAATTGTTCTAGATAATCAGACACGATACCAAGTTCATGTTAATTTTTAGCAATGTATGTATGATGAAACAAAAACTACAAAATACAAAGAGCAAAACAAAACCAGGTAGAAGTCATTCTCTTCACCGTAGGGCATATCAGTAAACAATGATTTAATAATAAAAGAGGAGTTAAATATCAAGATCATTTATATAAAAAATCTTAGGCATAGGAATAGAAAATAAATATAAATGACAATATATAATGCTTACTGCTCCAGGCATACATAATGTGTCTGCCTAAGTCAAGTTGGAAGGAACCAAGTTCACGTTATCGTATAACAGGTCATATTTTGGCCTAAATACCAAGAATGATGCAAAACAGCAAGAGTAACTTAATTGAATGGATCCAATCCTTTATTTCCATTATGTTGACTATATAACCCTGCTACAAATAATAACCACAAGAATTTCATAACTATTCTCCACCAGTGAAGGCAACAATTGTTAATTTGCGACCAAAAAAGAAATCTAACTCTACAACCAACAGCCAAAAGGGGAAAAAAATATCTTGAATTGTCTCAAAAAAAATATGGCACTACCTAATCTGAAGTACATGGTCAGGTCAGAAGAACAATTATCTATAGAACACAAGCTTGTAAGCATGTCTAGCAAAGGCTATTACGTAACAGCCTTTCTTAGGATAAAAATATTTCTGGGGCTTAACAATTTCTCAGGCATTGATGGATCCATATGAAATGTGCAAGACACAATAACTATCCAGATACAGTACTCATTTTAGTTCACCTAACATAGGTACAGCAACTGTATTTCTCTTTCCTTTTAAGTGTCTCTTATAATTTACAACAGCATAAGTATGAAAATAAACAAAAGAGAAACTGAAAACAAGGATGATGGAACCCTTCTTCATGTTACAAGAACTACTACAAAATATGTGCAAGAAGTTGTTATACGTAAGTCTATGACCAAAAGAAGGCAAAAAACAGTACCTACAGAAGAAAGGACAGCTTACCATCTTATTCAGATCATCAGGACTAGGTAAAAAGATTGTTTGGAAGAGTATATAGTACAAGAATTTTGCTCTATGCCACAGTGTCATCTTCCCCCATGTTCTTCTTAAAGTAATCTGCAAAAATCAAGAAAACATAAGCAAAATGTACAAAGAAAATGCTGGTTAGCTAAATAGGTTCTGGGAATTATTCATCTGAAATGGACAAATCCATAATCCTCTTGAACGGTTAGACCCAAAGATAGCAATAGTTTACTTGCACCTAGGACTGCTATCAAATGCAACCATAGCAAAGAGTACACACAACAAACTTTACAACGACAAGCTAATTGTCAAAATAATATTGAATGAAGCATATATAAGGTTATAAAAAAACAAAAAATTTCACAAGTCATATGAAGACGCAAATAAATGGGTCTCATACCTGAACAGGACGGTCACCCAGTATCACTTTGCCTCCATAACTCATTGCTTCTTCGAATGCTACTCGAAATTCAGAGCCAGGGAACACTTCAAGCTTGTGAGCAACCTAACATATGATACAAAAGCCTAATATCAGCTAATAACTGATACTACAAATAGTAATAAAAAAAAGTGTGAAAACATGCCTTGGCAAGAAACCAGCTATAGAGAATCCCAAAGGTATTCATCTTCTTTTTCTTCCACATGTCAATCATTTCACTCACAGTAGGAACCTGAGAAAAGAAGTTAAAAACTAGAACAGTTTGACAAAATTGACATTTTGATACACAATATATAAATTAGCAAAATTATCTGATGGAAATTTAACAACCAAACTTATGTGAACATTGATGGAAATTAGCAAAAAGTATATAATCCAACGTTTTTAAACTTTCAGAAAATTATTATCCTTATTAATATCTACATGTTAATCCTTTTAATAAGACTAATAATAAAAGGAAATATCTTAGGTACAGTGCTAGTTTGTCACACGAGGTTGCAGGTTCAAACTTGTTATTGCCTGCAGTATTTCCAATTTCTAATCTTGAATCCAATTGGTCTTTGCTGGAAGCAACTTTTCCAATTTCTTTTAATTGCAACCCATATTTTGTAATTGATCTATGGTTCTTCCATGCTCGAAGGATGGTAATGAAGACATCAACTATAGAAGGGTATATAGAGAACCAATACCCCCTTATTACAACCTTGATTATGTTCTAGTAGTAGTGTTACAACACCTAACATTAGATGTCTATTACACCTCCATTCAACCTAGATAAAGCTATAAAAAAAATTATGCCAAATAATGTCAAAGAAGATTAAAAGAAGGATTTTGGAAGTCATTACTTCAAGAGAATTATTCATGAGAACCTTTTTAGTCATCTACAACTGATGAAGCGTCGCTGTAAATTTAAAAAAAATGACTGCACAAAAAGAAAAGGTAAGATGAAAGGCAACACTAATTTTGAAATTACCATTTAGCATTGTCAGATGTCTTAAGATCAAGAATTAGAAACAAAAGTGCATGCTACACATCATAACTTACATAAAGATACAAGTCATGGCTTTGTCCATTACACCATGGCATATAATAACTATGCGAATCTGAATTAATAGATTTTAACAAATATCGAGTTCATATGGTTCATGAACTTACCAAAGTGATTGATAGATCTTAACCATTCATGACCATTTATCCAAAACAATACTTAATTTGCAAATGCAGCTTAACAAAAACCAGCAGAAAATAACAGAAAGGCATCTTACGGAGTCCACAACCTCCAGTGCTTAGCATAGAAGGTGTGCTACTGATATATATGTGGCACATCTTATTTTGAAATGATGTCACCAAACTTTGTGCTGCTGTCACCTCCATACCTGTCCTTATTTAAAAGAAGCAAAAGTATGCAGGTGAATGCAGCATAAAGTTTGCTGATACAGTGTTCCTGAGTTTTTTTCTCTCAACTCTTAGGTTATGTTATTGTTGATCAAGTAATTGTTAGACATTCCATTTTTTCAAAAAACATCAAATCGAGCTTGAATAGTTGGAAGAACAACCCCAATAAGATCCAGAAGTAGCATATACTCCACATTGTCTCTTTGGATTTTAGGAATGGCATACCAATGTGAATTTTTCATCAAGTCCTTCAGACTTAGTTGGCATTCAGACGACATGGAGGAAGATGGTATTCACCAAAGCCCGATCTTATTAGCGATCTCCACAATCATGGTCTTCTGCCAAGTCGTTTGAGTTTAGTTGGCATTCAGATTTTTTTTGGTGGAAAGATGGTAGCAACCAAAAGCTGATCTTGTTTGGAAGTAATGTACTCATGGTTGCTGCTGGTGTAAGGGAGAGCAGATTGTTTGCAGTGACAGTTCAGAGAAATGTGGTAAGAGCGTGAATTTCCTAATAACTGTGAGAAGCTGCATATATCACTCTCTTTTTTTTCTCTTCTTCCTAACCCCCATGTCTCTACTACTGCTCTTACAATTTCTCATTTTTAGTCCTAGATCACTTTTTCTTCTTGTATCTATGATCCCTATCATCCTACTTCTAGAAAAATAAAAGCACAAAATTTAGCATAAGAAGCCAACATAATGGTGAAAAGCTTTGACACCAATAGAAATTAGCCAAACTATAAATTATAAGACTTGCCTGAAACGATAGTAAGTAACAAAAACAGCCAGTTATGGTAGAAAACCATCCAGTTTCCAGGACTTCTTAGATGATTTTTAGCCAGTATCTCCAACCCATTTCATCAAAATCTGATATCGAATAATACTGATCATAATGATCCTGCCCAATTTCAATCTCAATGCAAATTCTATCTCCAATAGGAATTCTAGTTGCGCTATTGTGAACCTTGATGTTACCAATGTGTTGCCTATAGAAGTTTACCATTCAAACGTGATACTCTTTCTGAAAAGGATGACTTATCCTTCAATGTACAAATTTCATATTATGATGCAGAAGACATCAATGAGGAATCTACTATCAAAACATGGATAAGTGATATTGGATACCTTCAACTTAAAACTTGAGCTTTGGTTATACACAACACAATTTTATTACAGTTTTAATATTTTAATACAAGAGAATTGATCAGCTATTACCAACCACACTACTACGAATTTAAGCATTACACATGCTTATTAAAAATCCACTAAAAAATGAAATGCATTTAACTTGTGCTGGCGGTTATGTCTCCTTAGGAACATAGGTTCTAGTAACTCCATATCCATACAATGTCTTCCAAAAGTTTGTACTAGTGAATGTAATTACTAAAAATATTAAATATGATGTGCAAAATTGAAGTTGATTGATATGTATCAACCTGAAGATTCTGGGGAGTCAAAATGGCAACCCTGCTTGAGCACAGCTCCAGAAAAACAACCTACATTGAATACCAAAGAGACATATACATTAGTTCAACAGCCATAAATTTTCAGCACACCACCAATCTATCAACAATGCCACTTTTTTAACGCAGGCTGCTAACCTGCTATATGACCAATTGATCAATCAAGTGATTGTTGAGATTCAAGAGGAAGCACCTGAGGTTTCAAGTAACTGATGATGGCCTGAACTTCTTTGCAGGACTCCTACAAAGACATATATAAGATTAGGTATGAGCTTCTAACAGCACGTAAATCAATGCCTTGAAAAGTCAAGTAATGCTCAATATAGAACAGAAACACGGGGAGAAACAGAATGAATGGTACAAATTTGAAAGCAAGCACATAAACTCAAATTTTCTTTCTTTAATCAGGTAAAGAAAGAAGTCAGATTATTGCTAACCTTCTTTAAACCTACTAAATTTATCTGAAAATCGATATAACAGTCAGCACATAAAAGCTGATAAAAACTCAAAATTGAAAGCTCTAATTTATTTATCACTAAGATCCTGAAAACAAAACAAAGGGGAGACATTAATATAATATCCAAAATCAGAATTATCTCTAAAGATGACACTTTGTTTCCACAAAGAAAGGCGATGTATAGAGTAATTACTAGATCAGATCACCTGAGATACATGGGCCGTCCCGACAACGTACACATCACAGGATCCCCCCTCAGCCGACGACTCGCACTGCAAGGACAGCACGCCCTTCGCCAGCTCCTCCGGCAAAACCCTCTTCCCCTCCGCTGCCCCTTCTTCCGCAGACCTCTCGCCGCCTGCTGATCCACCACCACTCGAAGCCTCGAAAAGGATGCCAGAATCGAGTACGGGATGCGCCGCAAGGTTAGGGTTAGGAGCCGGCTCGTCGGCGGCGGGTTCCGAAACGTGGACGTAGTCTTCTGCGGAAGAGGGATCGGACACAACCGAGGAATCATCGGCGGGCTCCATCGGAGGCGGCGGAGAGCGGCGCCGAGAACGGGAAGGGGAGGAGAAAGGGGGGAGAAGCTTCGCGGAGGGGTGATGGGAACCACTAAATACACGGAAGGCTGGGGAGAGGCGACGGAGGGAGGAGAAGCACCGGAGGGAGACTCGGCGGCACCGTTGGATCGGTGGGGGAAAAGGGCGCGACGAGGCCGAGTTGAGGACGCGAGTCCGCGTCGAGCGTATCATTAGCCGGTGATAACCTGACGCCATCCCCAAACCTTTTACATCTTTAGACCAAAAGCCGGTCCGGACCGGGAGAGACGAACAACCTCCCCGACCGGTTTCGAACCGTAGAGAATTTGGTTCAGCGCCGGCTCCTAACCCTCCATCGTTAGAGCAACAGCCGGTCCGGACCGGAGAAGACGGATAACCTCCTGACCGGTCCGACCGGTTTGAACTGTGAAGAATTCGATTCAACCGGCTCCTAACCCTACATGGAGCAAAAGCCATTCTTCGTAACCTTTCTCTTATCGTGATTCCATGCTTTATATGAACTCTACCTCGTCATTATCTTCGCCCTCAAGAACGACGTCGATTAATTATATTAATCTCATTTCCGAATCTTTAATCCCATTTGCAATAATCTTGATAGTGGTGGATTTATTTATTTATTTATTTATTTATTTTCCATATAAGAGAAGCTACTTTTGCTTTGTGTTTGGAGGTGAGGAGAGAAAAGAAGGAAAATTAAATATTGCTTCTTGTTATCTTTGGTGTATTAATTAAATGAAGAGTAGAAAAGATTTGAGGAAGCTAAAGATTTCAATTGCAATAACCCATCTCTTTTTATGTCAAAGTGTTTATGGATTCCGGAAATGATTTTAATTCTATTCGGGTCTCTTCACAGAGATTCCACGTGTGAGATGAAACTAATGCTTGTTGGGAAACTAAAGATGGATGAATGATAATAGCTTAATTGCTTTTGATTAAAATAAAAAGGAAACCATTTTATTAAGACAAATGATTGGATGATGATAACTTGATATTTCAGGGTGTTCACTGTAGAACTTTCACAGAGAACAAACATATATTATGACAAATTATTGTTGAAAAAAATTGTTCACAGAAGATTGTCTAATCTGCAGAAGCAAATGGAGACTGCAACATTGTTACAGGAAGAGTAACTTATCAAACTTTTTGGCATTGGTTGAGATCATGAGTGAAGAAAGTGACAAAACAAGCACTCAAGGTAGATTCATGCATCATAATTGAAAGGATTAAAGTAAATATGATGACGGATCAAATTTTTGGACTAATTATAGATTACCATATGTAGTCAGCTACCATTGGCGTCCTCATCCCTATACTTAAAAGAATTATATTAGCATCCCTATAATTATAAAATTGAAACATTTAGATCAATTTACTCTAACTATGTTAGTTTTACTAATGAAAATAGAAAAACATAGGAGTAAAAGATAATTTTTAATGTTCGATGGAGGACAGCGGCGTGCTGGCATCAACACCGACACAATTGCGTGGTTGCCTTCGACGATGATAAGGTCCACTCTCATCGCAACGCCACCCGCCTCCACAAGGAGCACGCTGTTGACCTCATCGTCGCCTACCCCATGTCGAAGCTGGGATCCGCCCAACGAGTCAGTGGCGAGGCGATCACCATCTTCGCCGTAGACATCGCAATGGCCACCACCATTTACGTCGATACCGACGTAGTTGTCGCTCGACAACTGCGTTAGCATCGACGTAGATGCAGAGCGACGCGGGGTGGGCAACGATGAGGTCGACGGCTCACTCCTCGCGGAGGCGGGTGGCGTCGTGGTGAGAGCGGACCTTATCATCGTCGGTGGCAGCCAGACAACTACGTTGGCATCAATGCCAACAACGTCGTCATCCACCACCACCGATGTCGTTCACCATCGACCATTAAAATTACCTTTTTGCCCTTTATTTTCGTATTTCCGTCAATAAAACTATCATCATCATTAGGATAAATAGACTTAGATGTTTCACTTTCGTAACTATATGTCGATGCAACTTTCTAAAGTGTAGGGATCGGGACGCTAAAAGTAACTAACTACAAGGGATAATCTGTAATTAGCCCCAAATTTTTAGATACTCAGATCAGGCTGACCCATTTATACTTGAACAGATACTCGCTGATCAGATAGGGTTCCAGTGAAATTTCAAGGTATCCTATCCGCTATTATTCACTAAATAATGATAGTACCAGCAAAGTTCTTGAACAATTTTAACCAATAGGCCTCAACAGCTAACTGAGATTAAAATAAATAACCATATTTCTGAGATCCTTCATAGTAATGACACACTGATTCTAATTTTCCTAGTAATGAGTCCTATTAGTAATCAGAACCCCTGGGACATGACTTTGCCATCTCCAGAGACTTGCATTTTTGTCTCAATGCAGCTTTTTGGGTCATCTTCCTCAAAAGTTTGACATATTACACCAACAGATCAGTTCTGATCTTTGTTTGAATGCTAGATTACTGATAGAAGTACAAAACTACTAGAGAAGTTGATTGAAGCTTGTACGACAAGGCCGAAAGAACAAAAAACAGAACAACCTTGAAGAATATTTGTGCCATGGAAAGATCAGGAACAAATGATTTTCTTCTTAGACCGAAAAACTATTTGTTTAATACAAATGAATGACAACAGCTCTCTAAACCTTACCCGGCTGAAAATAGTCTTGATAGCTAATGATTACATACTAAAATATAAGCTTCACCAGAAAAATCAGAACTCCAATCTGTCACTTTGATGCTTCAAAAGGTCTATAATTCTCACAAACATTGTGGTTTCATCTGGTGGACTTCCAAGATTGCACCTGTCACCCAAAAAGCACATATATAGGAAATCACCAAAAACAATTATCAACCATACAACTAATGAAGTTAGTTTTATATGCATGAGAAACTACAAGCTCAATTCCAGACAATAATACCATACAGATGTTTCCTGATACTGTTGACATACTTTCATCTCCCAGAACTAAAATATGTTAAATCTAACAGAACTGCAGTCATGCAGGAATTGCTCTACCTAAACCGATGGTTCCCATAAGACAAGCTGCTATCTGTTTCTTCTCTAGAAAACCAGCAAGCAAACAATACCACAATCTAGCTATCATTACAAACCAAATAATTTTCAATGTGGTTCCGAAATTTACCTAACCAACAGAATTTAACATGTTCAATAAAGTATCCTCTAATATGTTAATTATTTATCAAATGTCAACAAATCAAGAAACCATTTGCCATGGTAACTTATTGATAAAATGGCTTCTTCAATAAAAAGAAACAATGAGAGAGGGAAGGGGTTCTCCTCGCAGAATTGAGCTATGTCAAACCGTTGTGGAGCCATGTCCACAAGACTCGGACATCGAACCTCTTAAGGAGGAGATGATGATTCATTTACTAACCAAGACACTGTTTCTAATTAGTCAAGGAACCAATTGCGGTGACTAAATTACCCATTTTGATTCGTACCAAGTGTATAGTTAAAGGAGAAAAAATGTGGAAACTAGTTTCTGAATCTATTCATTTTTAGGCTGGGTTTTGGCACTTATCAGGTTCAGTTGTTATGAGGTAAGGAGATTCGCCTAACAAGAATAGAGTTGTTTTTAGATTGGATGTATAAAGTAGACATCAAATTCACTGAAAAACAACGGAAACTAGCACAACAATCATTAAAGAAGGAAATGTATACCCATAATGAAGATTTTAAGAGAAGAAAACCACAAGTCCACAATGTCCAAATGCTCATGAGAATCAAGACATCAAATTTGATAAAGCAAAGAGCTGTAGCAATGAAAAATCCAAGCTTTTCTACGCTACATAAAGCGATACATTAATGATGAGGCTGTTTCCCGGAAATACCAATCAGCTAGAAGACTATGCGGAACTGCGGGGCATCGGACCCGGCGGCCGGGATGATCTCCCACCGGCATGGCTCGAGCTCGTCCGAGACGGGGCAGAATCCGGCGAGCGTCATCCTATCGCCCGAAGCCACCACCGAGCCGAACTCGAAAACTGTGACGTCCGCAGGCCTCCGTACCTCCACCGCCCCGTGCATCCCGGGGACCTCCTGGGCCACCGCCCCGGGCTTCTTCTCGGAGTCGCCCTTCGCTGCCGACGAACGAGGGGGCTGCGCTCGCCTACTCTTCCACCAGGACAACAACCCCATAATACCTCTCGTGGGAGGAGGAATTCGATGTGATTAGGGTTTTGCGGAAATCATCGAACCGATTCGGTCGAAGGAGGCAACCGATACTTATCATAAAGGGAAACGCGCGCTGGGTATGAATTGGCACCGTACCCATGGAAGGGAAACGAGCCTCAAGAAGTGGGTTTTATTAGCCGTGCTTTTCCAACCGCAAGTCAAGCATAAAAAAAAAAAAAGCTTATGATAATAGTCAAATACATCAGCCACTTTGCTCAATTATTAGCTAAAGTACTGCCATAAGAATCAATGTGTTTTCACTTTTAAGGCAGACATTGTTCTGTTAGATTGGTCAAGCAACTTAATACATGGAGAAAAGAAAGATGAAACATGTTGTACAAGTCTGTATGAACCTTAATACAGCTAAAACGCATGATGGCACACCTGCCAATGTGGTAGTGTAAAATGTTCATATATGCAATCAGTTGCATAACAACAACAGCAAAGTACAAATTGGAAGAACATATGGTTGATCCTGGCAGAGAAGACACTACAACGTTCCATTTTGGTGAGTTTTGCTATCAGGATCATCAACGGTGCATTCAAGGCCCTATTAAGGCACTCTGTGTCTGTAAGGACAGGACCTACATAAAGCATTCATCAAAATATCTGAAAGCTCCTATTTGTTCAGCAAATAGAAAGAGGAAACAATATTAACTAATTTATTCTCTAGGAATTCTGATGCTCATCTTGTGTTGAATCTTCAGTAGTTCCTTCCCTAATTTGTGGAGCATTTGGAATCTGATCACCGGAGGGTCCACCTTCCATCTGCCTCTGCTTCGCCATAGCTTTGCGAGCTTCTCTTCGAGCCGATTTCTTGGCTGCTTCGAACTCTGCAAACCCTTTTTCAATCTTGGCCTCCTCTTCGGGAGAGAAGAAACCCACCTCCATTTTCCCAAGCTCTTCGTACATTTTCTCAATCCTAGCTTTCCAGACCAAGCCTAACTCTGTCCCCATTTTATGGTAGGGTGTCTTCAGAAGATACTCATCGATCCCACCAGCTTTGTCAATGCATCGGAGAGCATGAGTGGTGACTTTGATTCGAATGTGTCGGTCATGGATGTAGCTGAAAAGCCGCTTCTCCTGCACATTCGGCTTCCATGTCCTTCTATTCCTGTACCACAACATTTTTAAATCAGATCTAAAAGCTCCTATGGCTTAGGAACAGGACATTCTGTACAGATGATATAATTCTAATTCTTATATCAGTGACATGAAGTAATGGTCCATCATAATAATGTTTATTGGAACCCTATTCAACTCAAAGATAATAACAATACTAATTGCAAATGACCTGAGACAATCAAGTCAAGAAAGAAATGAAGCATCTTTCACCTTCATCTTCTGGAAATGCGACTCCTAGGGGGTTTCTGTTCTTTCACATTTATCTTCTCTTCATTTTGTTGTTGAAACATGGTTAGCAGAAATCAAAGTGTTGACCAAACAAAAGAGTCCCTGTTGATTTGTACTAAGCTTTGCCATCACTCAGCATATGCATGTGTTGTTGTCATTTATGCTTCATGTCACATGTGGACTCCACTTTCAAGGGACACACAAGCAAAATTAAGATTGAGAAGTACACCATGGTTAAGTAAACTAAAAAAGAACAGGGAGAGATTGGAGCATGCCAAGAATGACCAGTACACACTCTGCCAGCAAGATGATCTCTCAAAATTTTATAGCCATTAAGAGCCATTCAAGATGATCTCTCAAAATAAAGGAAGACAATGGTAAAGGCAAGTAGGACAGACTTGAACAACAACAGCTCTTTCATAGATTTCCTTATATCTCAAAACTGGAGTTCGTGCTTCGAAAGGTGTCCTACCAGACAAGATAGATAAGTCTACTATAATTCAGTCCTTTTCGATTTATTTTTTGCGAAGCATTCGACGACCTACCATATTCCATTTAGGTAAAGAAGCAATAGAAAAGGCACTAAATACACCAGACCGGAACTGATCCATCCTACTAAATTTCCATAGAAAGATGTAAGAGGTTATACTTCAGCTTCACATTTCCATAGTTAAATCAGAAAGAAAAATTTACAGAGTTGAAACTAATGCTAAGAAAACAGTGGTATAAACGCCATTGCATATTTGACATAATTAAATTTCAAATGGAACAAGAATAATCCCATTAACTACTAAAGATGGTTTGATTGCTCATCCTTTTTTCTAACGATCATTGAAAGATAGCAACATTTCATCAGAGAACAAAACTACATATAGATGCATAAAGCAGAAATGGACAGAATGGAAAAAAACACAGTCCAAGATTCCACCAAGTAGAATACAACATTCAGAACAATCCAAACCAAAGACCACTCCTTCATAGGCAACAATTTGGTAGTAAGCCTCACTATGACTCATGATGAAGGTGATCACCAATATGCACACTTTTAGACCAAGAAATCCTAGACAGTGATTACAAATAAAAAAGGGCTATCGCTCCCAGATTTCAAGCATTGGCGTTAAGTCTATCAATGGAATTTCCAACTTCCACAGCCACATAAGATAATATATTATAGTTTCTGATATGTTTACAGAATTCAGATAAATGTAAATCTGAAACTCAAGATCAAAACACAAGTATGAAAATAACAATAACCCAAGGATCCTAGCTGTTTCGAGTAAGTTACTTCCATTTCCACCATTGATTTGTTATGGAAAAATACCTACTAATATAAAGCAAGGTTTGTATTATCTGCACAGAAATTGGGATCAGATAGGAGCAATACAATTGAGATAATGGGATTGGCTAGATTGGGTGTGGAAATTGAGATCAGCAAGAAAAATAATTTTAAAAACTAAACAAATATAAACAAAATCATTACAAATTTGAACGAATTTAAGGAAAAAAATGCTAATTCTTTTACTTTAATATACCATAAGATGAAAACAACATACAGGATAGTAACAAAAAATAATGGACTCATATCATAAAAAGACATTGTTTGAGTAAAAAGTTATATATACAACATAATGAGTAACGGACCCCATTGTGGCCATTTCATGACCTTCTTTTATCCATCTCTATTATCTTAAAAGGCCATAAGCTACTCTGTCCTCGTCTTCCATCTCCCCTTGTTTATCTAAAACAATAGTTGACAAGCAACTCTGCAGCAGCAACTGCAGTGAATGTGATGGTGGCTGCCGGATGGTCGATGTGACAGCAAAAAAATCTCTCATACAATTCACATATACAGTCAGGTGGCACCTTTTCTCCTTGTTTTCTTTTTCCTTCCCTTACCATGTCTGCCACCTCCTCTTTTTTTTTTTTTCTTATTTTGTGGCTGACAAATATGCTAGAACAGCCAAAACCAACTGAGTCTGATAAAATTTGATCGATTCTGGCTATTACTAACCAAATTTATAATAAGGCTGAAGCAAAATCAGATTGGCCACACAATTTAGTTATAAAGTTTTGTATTATATCTTAAGGACAATCTACTGTTATGCTTAAATGTTTCTCTCAACTGTACATCTACTTTAAATCTATGAGCAATTGTCACATATTTTAGAATCTCGAGTGCCCGGATTTTTATTTGACCAAGCAATAATGGGGGGAGTAATTACGGAGAAAAACATCTTCTAGGAAATATACCATGATCATCTGTCCAATGGAACCAAATTTGAGGATCACATTAGCTTTAAATAAGAAGAAAATCTCATCTTCCAAACTGACTGGGAATAGAGCAACGAACAATATATATGATCGATAATTATTTGAAGAGATAAAGAAAAAAAATATGTATACTTACCTAGCATTTCTCCATAATATTTTATAGCCAACATAGTTTATAATAATGCTGGATATAGAAAGTAACTACCTCGGCTTATTCATACCAATTGAGTTCACAACTCTTTTCAATAAACAATGGCACCGAAACAAAAGAACGTGGAACAGAAATCACATAATTTACATAACAAACACTTGAGCCCGGACCTCATCTTGACGCAATTTTAAGATAAAAAATGAGTTCATCCATGTGTTCAAGAACGTATTTCACATCTTAAGCCATTGTCAGTCAGGGAAAAGTGCAACAAAAGGCAGGAGTTAACAACACCCTATGCAACCTATACAGTTCGTGTTTGTTTCTGAGCATAATTACAAGAAGAAACTAATAAGATGTTAGAACAAAGAACAAAATTTCGAGAAGAGGTGAACCAATCGTTGTATCCCATTTCTGGTTGTATAAAATTACAACCTTTTTCGATAGAAGGGGGAAAATGTTCTTTTCAGGTTCAAAGTGAAGGTTAAGTAAGGACACAGTAGGGAACACAATGTTGTCTTTGTTTTGTTAGTGAAGAAGACAGATCGTTCCATATCCCTGCCTCCGGAGTCCGATTCCACATTGAAAGAATAAAATGTCAACAGAGTTCCAACCAAACAGAGACGAATGAAGAATCAAGAACATCGAAATATCAAAGAACCAGGAGAATAAAGGAGGCCGGATCGAGAAGGTTTACTTACTTGTTGCCGCCGTCCTCGCTGACCTTGTTGCCGAACTGGATGTGGCGGCCGGCGAAGATCCCGCGCTTGGCCCGCCCCATCACGATCTTGTTGTTGGGGACGAGCTTCTTCACCGAATCCATCACCTCCGGAGGCACCGAGCCCCCTACCTTGCGCGCTATCTTCTTGTATATCTCCCTCCCTCTGAAGGCCATCGCCGGTGTGTATCGCGGCGCTGTGACCGGCCGAAGAGCGATGCCGAGAGGAATATAGGGATAGCTTTGCCCCCGTGCGATCGAGTCGTCATCGTTCTGCGGGTTCAGGGTCGGATCTGGATCCGCACCCCACTGGTTCTTTAAGATTTGTGCCTGGTGTTTGGATCAACTCTACAACCGTTGGATTGAATCAGCATAAATTGGTTGTAAAACAATCATACGTGTTGGAACTTATCACTCTCACTATGATCAATTCAAATATAAGATTAAATTTTTTCCTTAAATTATTAAGCTAATTATCGATTACTCTATGTAATTAGTTATATTTAATATCTTGATTCTTAGATTTTTAAAAGTTACATCATGATCCTTATACTTACGAAAGATAAGAATTACTCGTAACATCCATAGATAATAGATGCAACCATCAAATAAGAGGAAATATCGAGTCGATAGATTAGGTTATAGTAGGAGAAAGATGACTACTAATGGAAGAAAAATATCCTGATTAGTTAATAAAAAATTGATAAATTTAAAAGTTTCATCACCTTTACAACAGAAGATTGAAGATATGAATGATGACTTTTATAGGTTACTTTGGATCTAGTTATTTTCTAGATTTGATATAAATGATTATTAGAGATAAAAATTATGATGAAATTTTTTCTTCAATACAAAAACTTAAAAATAATTATCCTAGATAGTTTTAAGCATATGATATACAATATAATTTTTTGAATTCTCTTGGAAGAACAAAAAAAAAAGTTATTTTGTCAACAGAAAAGAAAATAAAAGAGCATGAAAACTTATTTCTTAATCAATATTGGATAAAAATATTATTACATGGATCCCTGAATAGGAATATAAGTCTGATTGAAGATCTTTTATCAAGTGAAAATGAAAAAGATGTCTCATGGAGTGTAATAGATTTTTCTAAGATTGAAGATATTAATATTGTACAAAAGCAAATTTTTAGTGATATTGATTTTATTAGAGTAGATAATTTTATTTTTCATTAGAAGAATAAAATTATTTGTACCTCCCATGAAAAAAACAAATTACACATCAAAATATTATAGTTAGAGTCAAGGCCCTAAGTTCACCTATCTATATATAAGTGACTCATGTAATGTTTTATGAGAGATCATAAATTTTGATGTATAATGAGAGCTTTAATTTAAACAAAAAATCCTATTCTCCTTTATTATCTCTCTTCTATAAATTCTTAATTTTTATTATTTTCCAAAGATTTTTTCTACATGGTAAAAGATGTTTAAAGATTTTTTTCTGATGTATCAGAACTTTTTAAAGATTTAAAAGATGGTAAATCAGAACTTTTTTCTGATGTATCAGAACTTTTTTTAAAGATGTTTAAAAGATTTTTTCTGATGTATCAGATCAAGTTGAGTCTACTTGACTACAAGCAGCAGGCTGCTGCTATAAGTAACCCCAGCCACTACTTTTTACCACCGGGTGGCAAAGAGTGAAGGCGATGGAGATCTTTCTAATGCCTTTTCCTTGTGTACTTTCTCCTGCAGGGAGCAGTTCTTGTTCATGGCCAAACTGGTACATGCACCTTCTCTTTCAGCTACATGCACCTTATCTTCTTCTACTTCTCCTCCTCCTTTCCTTGTGTTGGGGCTCTGAGATCTTGGCCTTAATATCTTTTAGCTTGGGGCTTATGTTTCAAGTTTACTGCAGAGTTCACTATAGTATTTATAGAATCAGTGACCAATACCAAGATGAGTAAAGTTATCATTTTGAGTATACATCTATTGCTTGATAGTAATGAGAAAAGCTCAGTAGTAATTTTGTTGATGAAACAAGCAAGTTTTTATGCTTATCTCAATCTATGACTTCAGAGCTGTTCTAGTGTTGATCCTTTGTGTGAAATGTTTCAGTTTTCAGCTATACATATTCTGGATATTAGGTTTTGTTCATATGTCATTTTGTCTATTGTTAAAGAAAATATGGTCTAGGATTTTTTGCTAGACTTTATCATTCACCAACGACATGCATCGACCAAATTATCCATCTGATCGTATATACACACAGATTAAAAAAGATCGACAGTTAGAGGGGATCCGTCACCCCGAGATGTCAGTGTCGGCCGCATGTTCATGCAATGGTTTAATCGCCGGAAGCAAGCAAGCAACGATGCATGTCGCCGGCGTGCGGTGTCGCCGGTGGTAACAGCGAACTGTTGCTCGTGCGTGCGCGATCCGAAATCTGATGTGTGCGCACTGCATGAACGATGCACGGTGCACCAAACCGTGGGGAATCGATGGCTTTCGGAGGTGCTACACCTCGTGGAACCGGCGCCTCCCACACCTAACTGTGTGCGTGTGAAGCTTGTGGGTGTCACCGGCCGTGATGCTCGCAACGTGACTCTTCTTCACTACAAGCAGCAGGCTGCTGCTATAAGTAACCCCAGCCACTGCTTTTTACGAATGGGTGGCAAAGAGTGAAGGCCATGGAGATCATTCTGATGCCTTTCCTTGTCTTCTTTCTCCTGCAGGGAGCAGTTCTTGTTCATGGGCCAAACAACAGGTACGTACATACATGCACCTTCTCTTCCAGGTACATGCATGCACCTTCTCTTCTTCTCCTCCTCCTCCTTGTGTTGGGGCTCTGAGATCTTGACTTCCTCCCCCTGCTTTCAGTCCACAGATTTTGCTGCTTGTGCTTCCAAGTTCCTTCTTTCCCCCTCTTCCCTTCTCTTTCTTTCTTTGCTTCAGCCAAGAGGGTTCTCTCTGCAACTTTGTTCTTGTTAGCCTACACAACTTAAAATATAGGAGTAATTAAGAATTATCTTGTATAGTTAATTATGATTATCATTTCAATCCCTATGCTTTAAAAATATAGTATTGGAATCCTTATGCTTAGAAAATTGAAATATTTTACCTCAATTCTCCCTACATCGTTAATTTAGATACGACAATACATACAAAAAGGATATGAATAGAAAGAATGAAAATATAATTTTATTATTTTTAAATTATTAATTTTATATCATGATAGCTGAGGACGCCTCCGACAACGCCAAGATCATTGGCGAAGTTATCGTTCGTGTCCCCACTAAAAGTAACGACACCTTCATCATCTACATTAAGGAAAGGAGTGTACGAGGAGCAAGTGCAAGTCAATTTGAGCCTCGCCGAATGATGATGATCAGCAATGGGATATTTAAGACTAAGATCATCAATAGCATCAACTACATCGATGACACAACTACCTTCAAGATTGCAATAATCAGTGAGTGCACCATCTCCACGTCTGCATTCATTTTATGTCACTAATCTCATGCACGATGATTGATGCAGTTATCATTAGTGATGGCTTTATCGTAAAGGATCTCTGGATCAAAAACTTGATCGGGGCAGTGAAGCACCAGGCGATGGCACTATAGGTGAAATCGGACAAGTCGATCTTCTACAACATCCAAATGGACAGGTATCAGGACACGTTGTACGTGCACACCAAGTGACAATTCTACCACGAGTGCACCGCCTCCAACACCATCAACTTCGTCTTCGACAACCTAGCCTCGATGTTCTAGAACTACATTATCCTAGTGAGAAAGTTACTCGACAACTAGCAAAACATCGTGACAAACTCAAGGGTGCAAGGAACAATGCTAGGCTAACACCACCATCCTCCACAACTACACCATCAGTGTTGACCCCACCTAATTCTTTGCCCGAAAGAAACTACGCATCTTCCTTGGCTGACCATGGAATGAATTCTCGAGGACCTTCGTGCTACAATCATAGCTGGATGACCTAATTGACCCCAAGGGTTCGCTTCCCTGGTTCGACGACTTAAGCCTCACCTCTTGATTCTACACCAAGCTCGACAACTGCGGCCCTAACATTAGCATGAGCTTAAGCATGAGTTGGAAGGGGGTGAAGTCCATCGACTACACCCATGTGCAGAAGTTTATCATGGAGTATTTTATCCGGGGCAATGCATGACTACAATGAGCGAGTGATGATGATAGGTGTGATAGGCTGCAGATAAAAAAATCAATCAAAGGAAGAGAAAATCTAACGAGAAGTTGATATAAAATTTCAATAATTTTTTTTTATTATTTCCATCGAAGAAATCAAGGAGAATTAAGGTTAAATATTTCTAACTTTGTAAATACAGATACTCCAATGTTGCTTTTTAAAATATAAGAATCAGGATGCTAATAGTAGTTAATTATATGGTATAATTTATAATTATTCCTAAAATATAAATCATTTTTTATCAAAATAAAAAATAAAAGACTCTTAAATTTGTATTTTAAAAAATATTAAAAATTACTAAAAAAATTCTCTCAACTTCATTGATCAGATCATATATTTGGTGATTTGTAATACAATGTTAAGAAATTGGTACCACCAAAAAGCTCTACTCCCAAAATTTCAACACTAAGTTAATTTTTTGGAATCATCAAAGTCAATTGAAATCAATGGCTATTTAGTGTGTCTTGTCCAACTCAAATTTGACTTTGATGACCCTATCATTAAAAAGCCAATCAAGTTTCCATAGTTCCTACCTCCCAATAGAGTTAACTCCGAGACCATTTAAGGCTATGCAAGTAGTGTTACCATATTCTATACATGTGTACATAGGACATAATTGTAGCAAAAGTGAACCTGAGCATCAAATAAAAGTTGTCTTTTTCTTTTTTATGTTGGATGTCAAAAAAATGAGTGGTATAGTAATAGGATAATTGATCTATTAACTTAATAATATTAAAATTATATTATCTAAAATATTTAAAACTACAATCATAATAATAACTCATATTTATCAACCCATCTATGGATAATACTATCCATAATCTTAAATCGAGTCTTTTAACATTCGTCACAAGTCAACTCTAATTAGCTGATATGATAAATTTATAATTATTATCTTAAAATTCTTACATTAAAGTTAATGATTATACTATCATTAAATCTTTATAAGGGGTAAAAAAAAAAAAAAAAAAAACACTCGAACAATGCAAAATGCGTCTCAAGCATTGGATAAATATATCAAATTTCATGGTCAGGTCATTTTGAGTGCACCAAAATTTGGAGCCATTTAGGTTCAATCAAGGAGATTACTCACTGTACATTTGCACCACATTTGGTGCAGCTTTGGATCAACCTGGGATCTACTCGGGTCCATCAAACATATTACTTAATATTCTTTCTGCAACTCCTATGAGGCACAGAAAGGACAAAGCCACATTGATCACTCTGAGGTTGCTCACCTCAATGTGTCTGTGCCTCATTTAATGCTAATTAAATGTCTCATTTTTCTATGAGGTGCAGAGATGAGAAAGATTGATGGCTAATTAGTATTGCCACGTGGCATGGCAAGAAAACAAAAAAATCTTGCTTAGATTCACTCAACTAAATCTCCCCAAAGCTCGCATGAAGACTGGATAACCCTTCTCCTGTTTTGCGCGCTTGTGATGCTGTGACTGCGTCAGTTCCTTTCTCTTGTACTCTCTCCTTTGTCTCTTCTCTTGTGTGTGTGTGTTATAGATCCATGTCAAATCGCCACTTGTGAACGCCAACAACGCACTCCGGTTGGGCCATCATCGCTCTAAGAGCCATAGATTCCATGAGTTCAACCCAACCCCTGCTTGTTAAAGCTGTTCTTGGTGTCCCTGCTGTGGAAGAAGGTACATTTGTTGTTGCTTTCTTCTTCCGTTCTGAAGCTTTAGCATGGTTGTTGTGGAGTCGCAGAGGTTTGAATGCTTCCTTACCAACCATGTGGTTTCCAAGGTAGAAAAGAGAGGCTGGGTTTCCATTTTCTCTGAGATGGATAGCATTCATGAAGTGTCGTTATTGTTCCTCCACAGATAGGAAGGGAAGGAGAAATCCATTGCTTGCCAGGAACGAAGACATGACGGAGAGAAGCTGTGGAGCGCCGAAGCAGAAGAAGGAAAGCAGGTCGGAGGAGAGGATGCCGACCGTCTGGTTTGCTCTCAAGAAGTCTCTCCACTGCAAGACCGAGCCATCGGATGTGCACGATCCAAAGGCCAGAGGTCATCTGAGCGCCATCTTGACGAGGAGACCAGGGAGGTCTGGCTGCTCCCGATCCATTGCCAACCTCAAAGATGTCATCCATGGTAGCAAGAGACACCTCGAGAGGCCACCGAGCTGCAGCCCGAGGTCCATCGGGAGCAGTGAGTTCCTCAACCCGATCACCCATGAGGTGATCCTTAGCAACTCCAGGTGTGAGTTGAGGATCACCGGGTTTGGAGGCGGTGAGGCCTATGTGGGCACCCTCAGGCCGGGGACTCCCCTTCAAAGCAATCCTTCGCACAGGGTAGCCAACACCACACCTCCAAGGAAACCCCCCACCCTGTTGGGTGGCAGAGATGGCCATGGCGTTGGGGGTTCATCTCTTTCTAGTTCTGTGCTTGGTAATGGAGGTGTCGCAGTCCACCATGCTGCTTCAACCCCTAAATTTTCTCATGAAGCAGATTCACAAGCAAAGAGACACTCTGCTGCTGTGACCTGCCACAAATGTGGGGAGCAATTTGGGAAGCTGGAAGCCTTGGAATCTCACCACCTATCCAAGCATGCAGGTATGGAACACGGGTCCGAAACTTGAGCTATGTTCTACTTTTGCTGGTCTAGATAATGTAGTTCATGATGATTTCTTGGTCTACTAACCTTTGCAGGTTGATGCATCAGTACCTGGTTATGCTTTCCTATCATTGTCAGCTCAGTTCTTTCATGTAGTAGAACTTTCATGATCAGTTCATGTTAGAGAGTCAAATTAGTCATCATTTGCAAGGAGGAAAGTTGTGCATAAAGTTGCTTTGGAATCAAATGTGCTTCCACTTTTACTCATTGCAGGTGATTCTGCAAATGGTTCCTCTTTGCAGGGACTAGCAAGCCATTTCAGACCTTCAATAAGCTATTCTTTTGTTCTCTTATGAAAGTGAAATGTCTTTGGGCAAAGGAATTAGAAACTAAGCATTCATTATCGACAAGTTTACGTAGTCATCATTATGAGATCTGCATGCAGTTTATTCAATGACTGAACGAATGTGTTCTCCTCTTTCTTATCTGTAGTGAGTGAACTTGTGGAAGGAGATTCCTCAAGAAAGATAGTTGAAATCATCTGCAGAGCAAGCTGGTCGAAACCCGAGAGCAGCGGCATCAGAATCGATCGGGTCCTAAAGGTGCATAACATGCAGAAAACTCTGGCCCGATTCGAAGAGTACAGAGAACTGGTGAAGAACAAAGCGAGCAAACTCGCGAAGAAGCACCCTCGGTGCCTGGCCGACGGCAATGAGCTGCTGAGGTTCCATGGCACGACGATCGCATGTTCTCTTGGCACGAATGGCTCCTCGAGCCTTTGCTCGGCGGAGAAGTGCAACGTTTGCCGGATCGTCAGGCATGGCTTCTCTGCAAAGAAAGAAGTGAAGGGAGGCATCGGGGTGTTTACGACCTCTACTAGTGGTAGAGCATTCGAAACTATCGAAACATACGACGACGACGATCCTTCCATCAAGAAAGCATTGCTGGTCTGCAGAGTGATTGCAGGGAGAGTGCACAAGCCTTTGGACAACTACCAGGAGCTTGCAGGCCACTCTGGATTCGATTCGATGGCCGGGAAGGTGGGTCTCTATGCCAACATTGAGGAGCTCTACTTGCTGAACCCGAGAGCTCTGCTGCCATGCTTTGTGGTGATTTGTAGAACCTGAATGAGTCTGTCCCTTGTAACATTCTGTCAGGGATTTGAGTCTCATCCCTTCTTCTCCAAAGTTTCAACTGATGGCTCACGGAATTGAATTCTGTCAGAGAATTGGAAATGAGAACGAGAGACTAATTGCTGTTCTACGGACTACATGAATTGGTTGTCAATCTTCATGTCAAACTCTTTCAATGCTACAATCCTACCAAAACATCCAGTCAATGCATTGATCATATGACAGCATTTCTTGACTGCTAATATGTCTTCTGCACATAAAAAATTTGATTGCAGAAACTTCTCCGCAACAGGCGCTCATGATGTGCTAACTATTGCCTGACTATGTGTTCTTGGTCTGGAAGTCAAATGATCTCCAAAACAAATATGACACATTTGTCTGCATAAGCTTTTCTGGGAAGTTTTCACAGTTCTGAGGGTTGGCTTATGGTTTATGATTCCATCTACCTATCACTTGTTATAGTATTAGAATGAGAAGGGGTGGAATGGAATTGGCAGAGGTAGTCAGAAAGGGCTCCTTTGTCCTCCTTCCAGCTTTTGATTTTTCTTTCACTTCAGTGGTCTATTTTCCAATGAATAAAAAGCCTTAGCACGATGGTGAGATTGTTCAACAATTTATTTCTCACAAATCAGAATCATGAAAGTAATCTCTTCCCTCTGCATGCCATTCTTTGTTGCCCACAAATGTCACTGCCAGGGTTTGACTTTGGCTCTGGCAGATTCATGGGGATGGCAAGTCTCTGCTCTCCTGTCAGTCAAGGTGTACCTGAAGAGCTTCCAGTAAGAGAAGAACAAGCTAAGGAACCATGGCATCTGCATGTGTTATGTGTCTGATAGAAGTGGCAAGAGTGATTGATGACAGCTTCATCTTCTTGTGTATGGGACACATAGTCTGATGTAGTCAACACATGCTTCCTCTCATCACTGATGCCCTGCACATTCAATTCCAAGCAGTCCTCCATGTTGACAATGCATCATTGTTGACAGAGAAGTCCAACAATTTTGACAATGTGGTGGCAATGTAATATTTACATTTATTAGGTCCAATCCCTTTCACAAGAATAGAATATAATAATAGCTTATATAAGTATTATCCAAGGAGAAAGAAAAAAAGACAGCTAACTAAAAGAAGAAATGAAGATTTTAAAGAGAAAAAGAAGGAACATATTTGTTCTACACTGATTGTAGAATCTTCTCTGCATCATGTGCTCATAATTATTGACTAGTCTTGTTGGTCTTCAGGTCAAATGATCTCCAAACTAATGATTCAATTGTTTGCATAAACTTTCTGCTAAAACTAAGTGAGTGTTGGCCTCTGGCTTATGATTCCATCTACCTTTCTCTTATTGTATAAGATGGATATGCTTATTTGTATCTGTCCTAAATTTGAATATGTTAATGACTTAATTGGATTGGATATTTTAGAGTGCCAGTCCAATCTGCTGCTACTATTATTGATTATTTTGGAGGCTAGATCAACAGCAGCTAAGGAAAAAAGAAAAAAAAAAATCCATTCTTACAAAAGATGTAGTGCTTGTCAATTTGTAGCAGTTGTGCTCCCAAAAGATGGGTCCTAAAACCTTCATGAAATGTTGGGAAGTTGATATATCAAAATGAGTTGACAGCTCTGTTTATAGTGTGATAGGGTTGGTGATGTGGGTAGTAAATGAGCATCATACAAACACTAGCCATTGACATCTTGATCTTTACATATCTTTGCATTTACTTTTGAACAGACTATTCTTAGGCCTATGCCCCAATAGTTTCCTATCTCTGGAAACAGTACCAATGAAAAGTAGGGAAATGTCAGTCAGTGTCTTCCACCCACCTCTACAAAAGCTTTGCTCAGGTTGGGGTTGGGGTTGGGGTTAATCATGGCCAGCCAAAGCTTGGTTTGGATATCATTTCAACCAAATAGATGAAGCTTTTGGATATCTACATCTACTCAAATGAAGGCCCATTTAGGGCCTTCTCAATGAAATCACATGAGAAACATAATGCCTGACTCTGATGATCTCATTCATGAAAGATGGTGCACCAATCTGGGACCATAAGGTCTCACAAGATACTGGCTGCAGCATTAGGTACCAACTTGCATATGGTGATGATAGTACACAGTCCTCAGTCTCCTCCCCTGTGCCTGACACTGTTTCCTCATCCATCTCTGATGGTAGACCAATTGGAAAATGGGGCTAACCTGGCCACACATAGTTCACATGTGGAAGAAACCTTGGCACTCCAAGCTGCAAGAAAAGATGTTTCTTGAGGTGTTGTTTGTGTGCAGGAAGCAGCAGCTAAGGGACTTGCAATGGGGGGAAAGAGAGAGAGAGAGAGAGAGAGAGGCAGCAAGGAAACAGTGGCATCTTGAGCACAAGACTTTGGGCATGAACACCAGCTGCTGCTGTTTTGGCTCTTTATCTAACTCTCCATCCTCCCTCCCCTCTTTTCCTCCTCTTCCTGCCCATTGACCAGCTAGAGTTGCTCTGCTTCTCTCTGTCTTCTTATTCAGCTCAACACATGGTGGTTTCATGCCCTTCTTTCTGCCTTCCACTTCCTTTCTCATCTTCATCATCACAGTCCTTTCTTGTCATACTTCTCCTTTAAACAGACTTTCTTGTCATGCTGGTTTGCTCACAAGCATCCCAAACTCTTCTTCTTGAAGCCCGTTGGTGATCCCGCCGTAAGCAGTGGCGATGACTTGTGATCTCGAAGTGGACGTCAATGGAGAAGAGATCTTCCTGGTTGACAAGGTAAGCCTTCTCCTTTCCCATTTCATAACCACGGATGGTGCTGTTCAAGCAGCACATTTTGTCCTGACCTTTTATTCGATCATTCAAGTATTTGTCGTGGCTTTTTGAACTGTTTTCACTGTTTCAGCTAATCAAATTCCCTCCTCTTGTCTCTCTTCTATCTTCTTCCTCTTCTCTTTCTCTCTCTCTCTCTCTCTCTCTCTCTCTCTCTCTCTCTCTCTCTTCATGGAATATTCATGCTGGTATTTAATGCTTTCGTGCATATGTATCTTGTTCATCTTCACCTCTCTGTCATGAGGAAAAAAAAGGTTGTCTTTATTGTAGGAGAAGTAGTTTGCCTTTAAGAACGAATGATTCTGGTCTCTTGCGTCGTCTCTTCGTTGTATCCATTTAATGCTTGCTGTTACACCTCACCTTCTGTGCCTCTTTAAACAATGGAACTGTTGAAGGACTATGCATCCTCCATTAGAGCAGCCTGTGCTCTACGAATTTAATGCTTGTGCATTTAATCGCAGAAACTTCTGTTCCTACGGGGAATGATCCTGACATTGTTTCCTTCTTTGTTCCATGGCCACCTTCTTCCACAAGATCAGCGTACATGGTTTAATTCACAGCATTGTTTTCACAGGAAGTGCTTTCATGCTTCTCCGGCAAACTGCGGGAGTTGACCAGCAAATCATTGGCCACTTCAGCCACAAGAAACCTCAGAGTGACCCTCCATGGCTTGCCGGGAGGGGCAGAGGCATTTGAGTTGATGACAAGGTTTTGCTACAGCAATGGCAGAACTCAGATGAGTCCCAGCAACATCTGCCTTCTGCACTGCATCGCCCACTTCATGGAGATGACCGGCGACATGCTAAGTCTGACTAAAAAATCTCTCCACGGAATCCCTTACTGGTCATGGCCTGAGATCATGAGTTGCCTGAAACAGTGCCAAGATCTCATTCCGGTCGCGTCTTCCTCAGGGATGTTGGATAAAGTGATCTGCTCTCTGGTTGGGAGAATCACGGCGGTGAGTGATGCCAGTCCCTCAGGCTCCTCCCCTGAAAGCTCAGCCTTCCGGTTCTCCTGCGACACCGGAAGTACTACAAGCGCAAAGAACAGCAGCAACCACCGAGGAGCTTGGTGGTTCGATGAACTCGTAGTACTGAATCCCGACATGGTCGAGGAGATCATAAGGAAGATGGCTGTCGAGAAGGCGAATCATGTTGTCATCGGTAGGTTCCTCATGCATTACCTCAAGAATGGTGGTGTGCGCAGCGCCGCAGCTGACAAGAAGAAGGCTGCTGAAGTCATCATCGACCTGCTCTACTCCCTCGACGGCAGCTTTGTGTCCTGCAAGAGCTTGTTTGGTCTTCTCCGAGTCTCATCTCCATTGAAGCTTAGCAAATGCTGCCAAACTAAGTTGGAGAGCATGATAGGAAACCAGTTCGATCAAGCAACACTGGACAACCTGCTAATTCCAGCCACGGCAGGGATGACCAGCCTCTACGATGTGAATCTAATCCTAAGGTTCTTGAGATCTTTCCTCAGAAGGGGGGGTAGAGATTCCGCAAACCGATTGAAGCAAGCAGGAAGCTTAATGGATTCATACTTGGCTGAAGTAGCACCAGATTCCTCTTTGAAGCCACTGAAGTTTTTGGCACTGATCACAGCTCTGCCAGATGAAGCAAGAGATTGCCACGATGCGTTCTACCGAGCCATCGACTTGTATCTCGAGGTACAGGTTGTAAATTTGACTCCCAGGAATATGAAATGTTCCATGCTTCATTTCTTCATCTCTTTTTTCTGTTCATCATGTAATCAGGTTCATACTCAGATATCAGAGGAGGAAAAGATGAAGATAAGTTGTGCCATAAACTACGAGAAGCTGTCATCAGAGTCCTGCGAACACATCGCGAGGAACACCAAGTTCCCATCAAGAACAGCAGTCCGAGCTCTCATCTCTCACCAAACCAAGCTCAGGAGCCTGCTCAAAGAGACCGACCAGTTGAAGAAGCCTGGCCATGATCCAGACCGTGATGATGAGCAGATCATTCTTTACGCGAAGAAGCTCGATTTGAGCAGAGAGCATGAGAAGCTGAAATCCCAGTTGCAAGGAATGCAATGGAAGGTGATGGAGCTGGAAAAGATGTGCCAGAAGATGCAAAGGCAGATGTCAAAGGCCATGAAGGCTAGAATAGCAGGTTCGAGTGGTTCAAGATCACTTCCCAGGCTTTGCTCATGAGTTCACGCAGATTCATATCCACCCTACATTACTTTCTGTACATGCTGCTGCTGCTGCTGGGAGAGGGTTCCATTAGGATCTGAGATATCTGCTTTTGTTCTTTACTGCTGGGAAGAAAAGCTGGTGGAGCAGTGCCTTTTACAGATGTAGATGAGAGAGATCTCCTTTGAGCTTTGAGATGGCTCATCACTATTGTCCATATTAATTGCAGCTTTGATGGAGTCTCATTGAAAGATTTGTCTGACATGTAAGTTGTTCCCATATGCAATTTCCAAACAAGCTTTGCAAATTTATTGAGAAAAGCAGCAGAGAATACTTCCAAATTGTACTTTATGGGAAGATGGAGGATTCATAGGATCATAACACCATCCAATTGCCATCGAATTAAAAGCACAACAAGATTAACTTGGGCTTTGAGATCAATATAAAGACAGGTGATCGAAGTGTTATCATATGAATAGTATCCTTGTAATCGATATATTTTATGGATGAAGAGTTGCATTATTTTATCATCACCTAAATCATAAAAAGAAAAACAATCTTACCATGAATCATGTCTATATAATTGAATGCCATCATTGCTTAATTCATTGTTAATGTAATGGTGTACGGAACACTTGTCTATAATATTTGATGTATAATGTAAAGACATCTGTTGATGCTTAGGGGGAAATGATCTAAATAAGAAAGCCAAGAGTTGGGAACTGATGATTATAATAAGAGGAACAACATGGATGAGTTGTGGTCTTAGCTTGGGAATCTACATGAGCAATAAAAATAGACAAGAGCATTTTGATATATATATATAAAATAAAAAAAAAACATCTTCTAACTCTATTCAAATGGAAAGAGAATCTGGAGCTGTTCTTCTCCTTTTGATTTGTTTTAGGTGCTTAGAATCACCTAATGAAGTGTGTTTTAAAGTTACTGAAGTAATAACATGTGGTTTTGATGAAGTCAAGTTCATCATGAAATGTTTTCATGAAAGGCATGTGAAAGAAGCAGCTTTGATCATCTAACAATGCAGCATGCATGACACTCATTTCATTTCTTCTGTTCTTTGTTCAAACTTATCTGCAGAAACTGTTATTAAATCAAGCTACAATATTGCAATCCAAACTATGGCAACTTTTCTCTCTCTCTGTCTTTTTTTTTTGGGGGGGGAGAAATGAGAGTGGATTACACTTTTGCTTTGATAAGATGGTCACTCTTCTTCTGCAGAAGACAGTCATATCATATGATACGACTCTGAGGCTTGTGTTATTGAATTCGACATAGTAAACGACATTAATTGTGAAGCCATTAATGACCCAAAGCAGATCTCACTTCGCACAGCTCCAGAGAGAGAGAGAGAGAGAGAGGCAAGACAAGAAGACAGGCAGCATGTTCATTCTGCCTGTGGAGAAGGTTTGTGCAATAAGTAGCACTCCACAGATGAACAGAACATAATTAATGTTTCATGCACTCAATGCAACAATCTCTTTAAAATGATCATGACAAGGAAGAAGGATTTGAGAGAGAGTACATGCCATTGTGTGGTCCTCTTCTTCTTCTTCTTTCTTCCACTAATCTCTACCTCACCATGCTTCAGTTGTAAATTGAATCAAGCAGACAAGTTCTTGTTCTTGTCATTCTCAGTTACACTCAAGTTGCCACCCATTCAAACTTCCACAAGAAACAATGAATCTGTTGATAGAAAATATTTATATATGAAAAATAATTAAAAATTAAAAAATAATTTTATATTAAATAAATAAAAAGAATCAGATTTTATATATATCAAAGCTTAGCCCACAACTTAAGTTTTTGAGTTAAATTGATGTCTTACTTAATATATTGTTAATCCTGACTAGTCTGACTCATTAATTTTAATGAATCTCTAATAACTTAAGATGATTTGAAAGAGAATTAGCATAATTAATTTTATAAATATTTTATAATAAAATATAATATTTTAATATCAAAACTATATCCATCATATCATCTATTTAATTTTATTAAAACGTAAATTATCAATAACTTAAAAGAATCAAAGCAAACTGCCAACTAGATAGATACAAAATCAGACTATATCACATGTGGATATTATATATATATATAATCTTAATTCTCTTTCCTCGGAATAGGTGTTGCTTCTCTTAATGTAATATTTCTTGACTTTGTTTGCTCATTTCAGTCTTTAGAAAATTAAGTAGAAAATACCATAGCACACTTTCTCCTCAAAGTAAAGTTCAAGTTGGACAAAAAGTAGGCAAAGACTTTTTCTCTATTAAATTCATTATAAGCAAGCTTTTTTAAAGAGACATTGAACTTTAAAAAAAAAAAAAAAAAGGAGGATTTAAGGTTTAGTAAAAAGAAGACAACAAATGCAGCAGACAACTCCCTCCACTAGCAAAAGGGCAGGAAGTAATTGTACTAGATTGCAAGAAGAAGTCAATCAAGCTGGAACACCATTCCCATCCATCACTCACTCATGATCTAAGCTTTAGAAACTTAAAGTTGGAGGAACCATCACTGTACATGCCATTTCCACTATATTTGATTCTTAGACCCCACACTTGTGATATGGATCTCTTTTTCATTTGTGTTGGGCTCAGTGTTTAGTTTGACTCAGCTTCTAAAAGTAATGGAAGTTGGTAGCTTTGAAGTGACATCTGTCTCATTCTCTTATACTATCTATCACCTTTATGATGTGCTGCTCTTTTCAGCAAAAACTCACTGACAGATTAGGGTTGGAAAAACACATCTCCTGATCAAATCCAAGGGGGAGAAACAGAAGTATGAATCTGTAGCTCATTTTGCTGATCCGAAGAAAAGTCGGATAAGATCTAAATCTTAAGTATATCTGTGACTGAATACTAAATCTAAGAGTAAGTTTACTGCATTAAATCATTGAAGGATTCTGAACCAGCATACATGTTTGAAGAACAAGGAAGCTTTAAACTCATCATGCTAGGTAGAATCAGCATCCCTCTTAAGAGCACAACTTGCAGGATACTCACTTGATTAATCAACAACATAGTCTTTTGTTTGTGCCATTAACTTTAATCTACAAAAGATAAGGCATTAATTCTACGCTTTGACCTTGAAATGGAGGCTTACAGAAAAAAAAAAAAACAAAAATATAGATGGAGGAGTGCAAGTGAGGAACTCTAATTTTGAAGAACAGGTACTCAGCTACATAGGAAGAAATATAGTTTTAGAGAGGGATGGAATTGGGTGGCTCCAAAGTTTCCATTGAGAGCATGCTGTACATGACTATTTTACTATGGCTTATTAATGTAGTGTAGTCAATGGATAGAAAACTCAGTAGCTCATGCTGTGAAAGCAGGAGGAATCAAAACTCTTTTGTCACATAAACCAACCACAGTAAAACACATGAGTTATGGGCAAAGCTGGAAGCTGCCTCGACATTCTAACACACACAGATTACGTACGTACTCAACACAACACTGTCCTTGTAAAGCTTCTCACCATAGTACTCACATGAGCTCTTCTCTTCTTCTTCTTCCTGTGTTAGCCATGGAGGTTTAATTGTGTCAGTCCAAGACAGGTTGGTGAAGTTTTCTCCATCTCCGTTCACTGCGCTCAAGACAGTGGAGATGATCAAACGGGGAGAGGTCATTTTACAAAGGTTGCTGCTGCAAGAATGTTTTTGTAGATTAATATAAGCATTTGGAATCTTGTTTTGGGTTTGTGTCCGTCATGAGATTAACTTAAGGGTAGAAGCAATTCGCTGAAGTGTGAACGTTAAGACCCGACTTGATGAGAATATTGACTCTTATCAAGTATAAACTTAGATTAATAATATTATACTCATCAAATCTTTACAATCTATTTTTTTTTTTAATATGATTTCGTACCAAACGAATCATTTGGATTTATTGTGATACTAACACTTGAACTATTATGTCCATCCTTGGCTCAATTCTATTCGAGTAGCTCTTCATGCAATAGATGAGTCAAGTTTGCATGTATAGGAGGATGAGATCGAAGGCTAAGTTTTGTTGTGGTTGATGGGCCAATTCATTCATTTCACAAGGTTTGACTTGGTCAGCTTTGACATAATTTTTATGTTTGATCCAAATCCATGGTCAACATGGTAATGTTGGAGACTATAGATAAATGTGATCTAATCAAAATAAGTCAAGTCAACACATTAAGAAAACCTTTTGTACAAATGTAATATCACTTGTACTAATTCTATTGGTTTCAGCATTCAATCAAAAAAACTATTAGCTACCTCTCTGAAGTGGTTGATGATAACAGTGACTTAGTCCAATCCAATGGCCTGCACAATTGTTGTGCCTTTCAAGCAACATCACAAAACTCTTATCATTATTTTTATGACTTAGTCCACTAGAAGTGACAGCCCATCAAACAAGTCATCATTTGCAAACAGCTAATAGCCTTAAGGCTGGAGATTAGGTAAACATGACTGAGGTGTCACCCATCACCTCCATTATTCATCTTCTCTCATACTCATGCGTTCATGCAGTGGCATTGATCAAGAAATTATGGAGATCAGAGAAGGAAAAATGAGAAGGAAGCACAGCAAAGGTGGTTCTAATTATTGTCTCTGCGGCTGGAATCCTTCTTCCCCCACCTGCTAAGGAACTCTGTGATGCAAACACATGAACACAGCACCTCTTCAGTAAGATGATGTAGTAAGACTACAGTATGTCAAACAGTGACAGGCCATAAGCAGATTCGGGGAGATACAGTGGCAGATTGGTTTGTGTCAAAAAAGAAGCGCCGGCCGTGACAGCAGTTCTGCAACCAAAGCACAACAACGGAGGTGGCATGTCAGGAAGAGTCCACCGAGATCCAATCTCCGCGAGGCTCCTCATCCTCTCCGAATATTGCCAGCGCCGCCGGCTGGCAGTCGGGCGGGTCCTCGAAGGCCGACACGGAGAGATGCTTCTGCGCCAGACCGATGTCGAAGAGGATGACGCCGGAGGAGGGATCGGCGATGAGGAGGCCCTTCACGGGGAACCACAGGAAGAGCTCCTCCTGCGACCACCCGACCACCCCGCTGAGCGCGCCGTAGCTGAGGTTGCCCCTCACCACGCGGTCGAAGTAGGCGAGGCCGGCGTCGTAGCGGGCGTAGCACGTGCGGTGGAGTCGGACCTCGAGGAGGCCGGAGGAGGGGTCCAGGTCGAAGGACTCGATGGCCCTGGGGATGAGGCCGGCGGGAAGGCCGTAGTTGCGTAGGAGGTCGCGGAAGGATCGGCCGCTACCGACGATGACTCCGCCGCCGCCGGAGGCCGCAGGGAGGGCGTAGACGAGGGCCAAGAGAGCTAGAAAAGGCAACACCTTTGCCATTGGTGAGAGAGGAGACGGGGGTGGAGTGGGGGGGGGGGGGGGCTTAAGAAGGGGTTTGAAAACAGCGTATGTGAGAGGAAGAGAAGCATATCAATTGAGGGGATGAAGTTTGACTTTTTTGACCAAGTCTGATGATTTCAATTTTATGTTATTCCATTTATAACAGTGGTGTAAGTTTCTTCAATTAAAGATAACAATGGTAATAATAACAATATTTGGAAAGTTTTTATTTGTTTTATCATGATTTCATTTCTAATATTATTTTCCAAAAATAATAGAATTTTCCTAATTAAAAATTTATTTATTTAAATATAAACGTGTTAAAATTCTGCTGGTATATTATTGGATAAAGGACTTAAGATTGGTGTGGGTGGTTATATTCTTTTAATGAAACAAGTAAAGCCCACTACATGTTTAGGTTCTTTCTTGAATAAAAAATTAACTTTAAAAAAATATATTTATACATTACTTGTATATATCATTGGAAACCAAAGACTTAGACATGTTTATTCCTTCAAGCGTTTTTATTTTTTCTTTCTGTTTTTGTTTTTGTAAATTTAAAAAGAATAAAAATACTAATATTTGATATTTATTTACACTTAGATATTATTTTAAAAATAAGAAGTTGGATTATACATTTTATAATTTGGCAATAATTTTAATTTTCTTTCCATATTATTTTTTTTGTTATTAATTCGATTTATATATACTTGTATACCATTGAAAAACAAAGACTTAGGCATTTTTATCCCTTTCAAACGTTTTTTTTTTGTTTTTTGTTTTTGTAAATTTAAAAGAATAAATTATTATAAATATTATTTTAAAAATAAGAAGTTGGATTACACATTTTATAATTTGAAAATAATTTTACATTTTCTTTCCATATTATCTTCTTTTTTTTGTTATTAATTCGATTCGGTTTAATTTGTTCTTCATGCATTGAACCAGACTAGAATGTGAAAAGAGGAGAGGAAAATAAAGGTGAGTTCTTTAGGGGAGAGTTCATCCAATTTTATATTTTGGCTTCTCTTTTTTACATAATTAATTATTTATCTAATCAATTTGCACACTTCTGGAAGAAGCACTATAATTTCTGATGCATAGAAAAAAAGAAGAGTGTTGGAAAGTCTAATCAATAAGTTTGCTTCTTCTTCTTCTTCTTCTTCTTCTCCCTCCTCCTCATCGACAAACCTAATCATCGAGCTTCAGAGAGACACAGACTTTGGCAAAAAAGGACACTACACACTGTTCTTAGTCTGCTTCACATGATCGGTTGCTGTTCAAGTGTACTGCTACTCCCCATCAAATTATAAGCTCAAATGTGGGGTGGAGTTGGATGAGGATGTTTTGTAAGAGATTGAAGGTACTATTTGGGCTACTAGTTTCTGTACCAAATCAGAGGGATTGAGGGAGACAGTGAAGAAGCTTCCCTTTCCACCAACTTGGCATTGGATGGAGAAGCTGTGAAGTGAAAGGGGGGGGAGGGAGTTTGATGAAAGAAAGCAGGGGAAGGGAGGAGTGGAAGAGTCGAGACCGGGAATCTAATGAAGCTTTCAAGCTTTTTGACATGCAAACATTAAAGGAGACAGCTGAGAGAGGTCTGTGTCTTCTCCATTTGTCTCACTTACCAAGTGGGAATCCATGGACTATTTAGTTTTCTAGAATAAATACTTTGGCAAGTATCTTTTGTATATTACATGCTATTTAACCTTACCCAAACATTTTATATATGTTCTCAAAAGCAATTATTTGCTATGGAGAATAGGAATTTAGCCCTACCAAACACTTAAACCCACCATGTGTGTGAAATAAAATATTTGGTTCTGAGCTCCATGCACTAAAGTTGAAGGTCTCCATGTCTGAGGTAGGACCAACAATAAAATATTTTGGTTTCAAGCTTCCTCAATGATTGGGACCTCCATGTGTAGCATAATTGGATGCATATGGGACATGCATGTATCTAGTGGTGTATATATATATGTCCTTACCCTAAGATTTATCATTATTAATTTACCCTCTAATTAGTTTCATCATTGAATGCACTTGGCTCCTCATGCATCACTCTTCTTGGACCACCAAGAACAATTATTCCAAGTGTCGCAGTGGATTTGTTTGAGCACCAAATGATCACTTATTTGCATGCATTCATGTCTGTATAAATATTATTTGTTTGAGCCTAACAATGCTATAAACTGCATCTGAAACCAGTAAGTACATAAATTTCATGTCACTGCAGGCTTATGAAGGTTTCTCCACACACAGATAGACTCAGAGAGAGAGGTTATATTGTTGTGAACATACCAATCTGAGACACTTGTACTGTTGAGCAAGAAATAGCTCACATTCTTCCCTACTACAACACTGTCATATCTATTACAGATATCAAACTAATTTAGAGAAGAACATCATTTCATCGACCTTCTTCTATTTTTTTTATTCTGATAGCACCGCTGGAAGTCCAATCTTTTTGGAAAGCACTTGCTGTGTAGAAAGCAGGGCGGCTGGGTTGAGGCAGCATCACATCCTCACTGCTTAGCATCAAAAACACATCTTCCATTGTTGGCCTGTCATCACTTCCTTCTTGTACGCACAAAAGTCCCACTTGGATGAATCGTGTCACTTTAGAATTGGAATAAGAATCTTCTAAGGCATCATCAACCAGCTCCAAGCATCTGCCTTCCTTCCATAGCCTCCATGCCTGCAAATTGTTTGATGTCAGAAGTCACTCTAGATTCACGAGTTGTAATGAACTGAGGAGGTTCATCTCTTACATGTTGCAGAAGATTTTTACAAGGTTCCGATGGAGTGACAGTTCTGCTCCTCTTTCCACTTAAGATTTCCAACACCATGACACCAAAGCTGAAAACATCAGACTTTTCCGAGAATATACCTTCCATCGCGTACTCTGGTGACATGTATCCACTGCATGTCATGGAGAAATTCTAGCTTATTTGGACTGAAACAAAGAAGAATTTATGTACGCATTTGATTGGGGAAGACTTACTATGTCCCGACTACTCTGCTAGTGTTCTCTTCGATTTGATCCACGTTGAAGATTCTTGCCGTACCAAAGTCTGAGATTTTGGGGTTCATCTCATTGTCAAGCAGAATATTACTTGTCTTTAGATCTCTGTGTATAATTTTCAACCTTGAATCGTGGTGAAGGTAAAGAAGTCCCCGAGCGATTCCTGTAATAATTTCTAGGCGCTTTTGCCAATCCAACAGTCCTCCCCTAGTTTTGTCTGCTCAAATAATTCATCCGTTGTCAGTTTGACAGATTATAATAGTTGCTAGCATCATGTTATGTTGCTTTTCGACAAAGATCAGTATATATAATGTAATCTTTTAGATGAATGATAATGTCTAGCAAAATCCAAGACCAAAGAAAGGAATATGATATTTTCTTTAGTAATAGACAAAATAACATCTGAATAAAACCTGATATTCAGAATATGTAGAGCTGAAATCTCAAACAGATGAGACAAAGGTCATCACTAGAACAGCTGTGCAGTCATAGATCGAGATAAGCATAAAACTTGCTTGTTTCATCAACAAAATTGCTACTGAGCTTTTCTCATTAATATTAAGTAATAGATGTATACTCAAAATGATAACTTTACTTATCTTGGTATTGGTCATTGATTCCATTAATACTATAGTGAACTTTGCAGTAAACTTGAAACATATGCCCCAAGTGAAAAGGTATTAAGGCCATACCGAAAATGAAAGCATCCAAGCTTTTGTTATGCAAGTATTCATAGACCAGGATCCGTTCGTCATCCTCAGTGCAACAGCCAATCAGTCGAACAAGATTTTTGTGTTGAAGTTTGGCAATTAGCATAACCTCTGTCTTGAACTCACGCAGACCCTGCAAAGAATCTCTTGCCAACCTTTTGACAGCAATCTCTAGTCCATCTTCCAATTGGCCCTGAGAGTTTAATTGATTCATGTTGATTTTAAGACTGCTCGTATTATGACTACATGCTGAATCAGATATTATCTAGTAGGTGATCAAATTACCTTGTAAACAGGGCCAAATCCGCCTTCTCCGATTATGTTTTCATTGGAGAAGTCATTTGTGGCTGTTCTAATGGTAAGGATGTCGAACAGCGGTAACTCCAGCTCATCTTCTTCATCTCTTTTGGATTGGAAGCTCTTCCTTTTGCCTGATACATGATAAAGATTTAAGAAAATGATCACACATTCCATTTCATTCCAAAATGGCTTGAACTTGAAAAGCTATTCACAGAGACAAAAAAAAATAATCCAGGAGTCGGTGACTACTGACACAATGCTGCCTCAAGTTCTTCAAATTGTAGACATATATCTATCCATTATATTACCAGAATAAACACACATACCTTGTGTTCTTCTTCTGTACTTCAACCACAAAACTAGACACAGACAGAGTAACAGAAGAATGCCAAATGGTAAGGTAATGGACACAATCTTCATGGTCTTCTTTTTGCCTGAGTCACCATTTAGAGAATCTACAAGGGAAGAGTAGGTGTCATGGTTAGAATCTTCTTTGATCAGATGAGTGTTCCTGCAATACAAAGTATCTACACGCACATTCTGCTGAAGAATCAATACTTCATGAATAATGTTCAATGATAATGAGTTATTGTGGCTTAAAGATTAAAAATCCACTGTGTTATGTTCATTCTCCAAGCACTCAATTACCAGGTGGTGGATTCTTCTCATGTTGGTAATAAGAATCATAAGAAAGAAAGAAGGTTACCCAATTCAGAAGCTGCAAGCCGAACGAGCAGCTCGTCTCCCCCGTCAGCAAACATTCTAACGTCGACGAGATCTCCAAACCATGTCAGGCACCTGCTTTGTTCGAACACAGCATACGCAGTGCAAGAGCAGTTGTTCCGGCACCAGTCTCTGCACTCATCAGGCGTCCGATTCGTAGCGCCGGCGTTGACCGTATCGGGCAGCTTCACATTCTGCACTTGACGGAAACCATCCGTCGAACAGTTAAAGGGCGTTCCCCTCACGCAGCCATCGGAGTACTGCCTCAGGCTCCATTCAGCGGGCGACTTGGGAACGAACCCCTCCAAACAAATGCAACTGGAAGAGTAGAGCATGGTGCAGATGCCGTTGCCTCCGCATGCGGCGTACTGGTCGCACTGGCCCTCGGGGACCTCCCAGAAAAGTTTCCATTCGCTGCTCCCCTCCGTCCACACGAACCGCTGAAAGTTTCCGTTCTGATCCAAAGTGGCTCGCGCAAGAACAGTAGCATTGAGGACTTGGAAGGTGTAGTACAGCCCAGACTGGTTGTCCGTGTACTGGAAGTCGAACAAGCCGTTCGGCGACATGTTCGGCCGGCCGCTGAACCCCTCCCCTGTCCACGGCCCGCTGCGGTACATCTCCGTGTTCCCCTTCCACAAGACGAGCTGTGCGACTCCTCGAGTCTCCATCTTGTAAGAGTACTCCCCCGGAGAAGGATCGGAGTCACTCTTCCACGACGTCAGGTACTTGTCGATGTTTCTGCTGAAGTCGAGTCCTATGTTCATGCCGGCCAGGATTGTGTTGGTGGGGTGATCGAAGCTCTGCCACAGCAGGTTGCTGGAGGCTCCTCCGGTCAACACGAGATTGCCGGAGTCCAAGAGCTGCAGAACGGGACTGACGGCGTTCGACGTGTGGGTAGACCACAGAACGAATCCAATGCCGTTGAGGAGGACTAGATTTCCATCGTCGGTCATATTGAGAGTGCCATGGGCGTCCTCCTCCCCCAGAGGGGCGTCCCTGTTGGCCACCCAGACCACGGTCTTGTCTGAGACGTTCCTGAACCATATCCCCAGGAAGCGCTTCTTTGCGTCACCGGGAGCGAAGAAGCCGAGCTCGAAGATTCCCCCGGCCGAGACTAAGCTTTGGCCATCCGCCATGGGACTGCCCGGGGTCATTCTATCCACTGCAAGTAGAAAACTTGGTATCAGTTGCATGCACTAATAATAATTACTACTCCCAATGGAACGTGAGAACAAGAACTTGGTTTGGTCCTCCCTCCCAATAGGATCGATTCAAACTCCATTCCCTCTTGTCATCTCACCAGTTCTTGGAGGATGCAGATTGATGCAGCAGCAGCAGCAGAAAACAAAATAAAAAAGTGGCAACAAAAGGATTGAAAGAAATGACAATTATTCTTTTTGCATAATCTTTGTATAGATAGCCCCTTCAATCACTAATTATTTGTTTCCCTATTTACCCACTTTGACTAACAGTAGCTCTCCAATATCAATTCCTTAAATATTCTGTCAGCTTCAGCTTATAGATAATTGAACAAATTATGATATATATATATATATTAATCTATAGTTAATTTAAATTTTATAAAACTAATAATTAGATGACTAGTTTTGTATCCATTTGACTATGACTGACTATAGTATTTATTAATTTAGAGATAAAAATTGTATATCACTAGATTTCATGTCGAAATTATTGGATCAGTTCTCCTATTAATCAAGTCAACAGAATCTAAGTCTTAATTTAGAGATCATCTAGGGTCCCATATGATTTATATTTCAGATTAGATGGAATTAGTATCACTTATAGTTCTAAGCTAGAGTAATTAAGACTGCTACCCCAAGTTTATTTTTAAGCCTACTACAGTTAGCTTGCTCTTTAGGTCGAACACTGCAGCTGGTGAGTCGTTTTGGGATCAGTGGATTCTAATCCAACATGAATCTTAAGATGGTATGGCAAGCAAGTAGGAAGTCAGCAGCTTCTCCTTGTCGTCACTTTTGCAGGCTAACAAAGTTGCAGAGAGAAGCAAGAGAAGGGAAGAGGAGATAGAACGAACTTGGAAGCACAAGCAGCAAAATCTGTGGACTGAAAGCAAGCAGGGGGAGGAAGTCAAGGTTTCAGAGCCCCAACACAAGAAGGAGGAGGAGAAGGTGCATGTATGTATGTGCGTATGTACCTGTTTGGCCGCCATGAACAAGAACTGCTGCTCCCTGCAGGAGAAAGAAGACAAGGAAAGGCATCAGAACGATCTCCATCGCCTTCACTCTTTGCCCGCCCGCCCCCCCCCAGTAGTAAAAAGGCAATGATCTCCATTGCCTTTACTTATAGCAGCAGGTGCTGCTTGTAGTCAACAAGAGTCAACTTGATCTCTATACTATAAATTAGCCATCCTCTCTTATTGGTTGTGTCCCGAATTGGTCGGTCAGCTTTTTCATGAAACAATAATTTGTATGAAAATTTTCGGACATTCTACTTTGAAAATTCTCACTCTTGACTTTATATCGGATGACTACGTCTCCATATTATTCGTTTTTATCAGCTTTTGTAGAAAATTATCTTTTTCATGAAATGTTTTTTTTTTTTTGGACAGTAAGTAGTTCACAGTAGTAGTATCTATGTTTCTCCCATAATGCAATCATCATCTCAAACCACAAAAGTCATATCCTCTCTCCTCATGGAAATAGAATGAATCACTGGTGGTAGTGATCAACCACCATTATTAAAGTCAAGTGGCAGCCAAAAGCATTGCACAGAAACATTATATTTAACAGTGGTTGCCGGTGGACACAGCCTAACTTGAGCCAAAGCAGAAGAATCTAATTCCAAATCATACTTTAAAAGATAAATAAATGTACAAATTATTCTTTGTGAAACTTTGCATGGATGATTCAACATAACGAGCACTTCCATAGAAGGTTCTTGTGCAACTCAAAAGTAAGAAGAGTAAACGCAAGTAAACTGCAACGAAGCTACAGCACAATGCCATGGCAATTTTGCCTTTCTCAGATGCCTGCCTGCATGTCCGCCCGGTCCTTTTTTATATTTGATCTTACAGCTGCAAGTTGAAAGACAAGACTTGCTGGCCGAAGAAGAAGAAGAAGAAGAAAGAGTCATTCTTTATTCTGTAGCACGGAGATATCTGGGTCAAGAACAAGCCGAGCTCTACAGATT
The DNA here is from genome assembly GCA_029747655.1 of Ensete ventricosum. NCBI lineage: Eukaryota > Viridiplantae > Streptophyta > Magnoliopsida > Zingiberales > Musaceae > Ensete > Ensete ventricosum. The sequence goes on from JAQQAF010000003.1 coordinate 2,852,092, forward strand.
CCAACATCTAGTAGTTGACGACGATGCGGGAAGGCCGTGGACTTGACTCCTCGAGCAGGTCAATTCTTTCAGAAGTCTGGACTGGCAGAAGGAAGCGTTCAACATTTCAACTGCTACTGCTGAATCCGCTTTGCACCTTTCGGCAAATGCCACTCCCTCTGCACTGTTCCTGGTGGAGGAGGAGGAGGAGGTCTTTATTTAGTGCCCTGTAGACATTAGATTTCTTGCTCAGGTCACTCATCAAGACCCGGAGATTGACCTTCGGTGTTCCCAGAGTTTGATCCAAGAGGGAATAGAATAAATAGCAAGGAGGAACACTCTACAGCAAACAAAATAAAGAATGACTCGTTGAAGGTTCTTATGTTCGATAGCAAGTATTTTTGATATTTCAGAAGTTAATATTATAATTAGATAAGGAATTCTAGTAAACGAATAAATTATTTACGAAGAAACTTTAAAAAATTAAGGTTTAATTTTTTTCTGTAAATATATATTATGTATCTTTAGGTTTGGTGGGAAATAAGTAAGATATGAGAAATATTTGAAGTATTTTGGACGTTGCTTGCGATTTCTCACTGGATCTAAGAGGATTAATAGAGAAGAGTTCTTTCAATCTTTTGTTATCTTTTTTTATTTATTTTTATCTTTATGGATCGAAGAGGCATCTTTTTTTTTCTTTTTTTTTTAATCTCTATGGGTCGGAGAGGCATCGATTCCACCCACATAACATAGCATGGTTCTCATGGATGGAGGCTGGTCCCTATTGATTGTGTTATAAATTAAAAAGGTTCTGATACGAAAAAATCTTTAGAAAAAATAATAAAAATTAAGAATATTCATATAAGAGCGATAATAAAGGAGAATAGAAAAAATTTAAAAGTAAAGCCCTTATTGTACATCAAAAATTTATGATCTCTCATAAAACATTACATGAGCCGTTTATTTATAGAATTTTTGATGTGTAATTTTTTTTTTTTCATGGGAGGTACAAATACTTTTATGCTTCTAACGAAAATAAAATTATCTATTTCAATAAAATCAATATCGTAGTCAAAATTTTGCTTTCGTACAATATTTTTTGATATCTTCAATCTTAGAGAGACATCTTTTTCATTTTCACTTGATAAAAGATCTTCAATTTCTTCTAATTTTACATCATGTATTTTATTTATTTATTTTTTCAGATGGTATAGAAAGATATGTTTTTTTATAAACATCTTCTAAGATCTTATTTTCCTGCTTTGGTTTCAGAGATCCATGAAATAATATTTTTATCCAATATTGATTAAGAAATAAGTTTTCATTCATGCTCTTTTATTTTCTTTTCTGTTAACAAAATATTATTATTTTTTGTTCTTCGAAGAGAATTCAAAAAATTCTATTGTATATCATATGCTTAAAGCTATGTAGGATAATTTCTTTTAGGTTTTTATATTCGAGAATCATTTTCATCATAATTTTTATCTCTAATAATCATTTCTATCAAATCTAGAGAATAACGAGATCCAAACTAACTTATAAAAGTAAAATCTTTCTCTTTTAAAGGTGATGAAACTTTTAAATTTGTTGATCTTTTTTTTTATTAACTAATCATGGTATTTTCTCTTTTAAAGGTGATGAATTTTTTTTTTATTAACTAATCATTCATTATCTTCATAACCAATGACTTGCAAACTATGTGATCATGGCCATGGCCCATCAGCATATATATTTCAATTTATAACCTTTAAACAATTAGTAATCACTAGATTTGGAGAAAGCCATTATTGCAGCTAGATTTGGGTATATGATTGATTCTTCATATGAATGTAATAAGAAAAAAATAAAGATCACGTCATAGTGCCCGCCGTGAGAGAGAACCAAACCCGGCGGTGCCTCGGACCAAGCCGGCCCGGCCCGTTACAGCTAGGAATGGGCTCGGCCTAGAGGAAATTTGCGCGTGAGCCGGCGGTCCAACTGCTATCGGGCTTAAGCTTCTCTACGGCTTAATTATATATTATCTCCTCTTATAATTAATTAATTACCTATCCTTAGCATCTCAGTTCCTATAATTAACCAACCAAGGTTACTTACATCGAGATCCCTATATTTACAAAGATAAAAACATTTAATCGAACAAACAAAAAAAATCTTCTCTTTTTCTTATTTTTTTAATCATATAAAATTATTTATCAATAATCTCAAAATATTTCACTTTCGTGTAAGTACGAGGATCCCAATGTAATTTTTAAAAAATGTAACGACCATAATACTAAAGATAATATGTAATTAGCTCCAATAAATATAATTTTATTTTACAACTACAAAATAGAAGAATGAAGCATCTCATTGGACCAAATGGAAGGGGATGCAAACTTGCATTCGATTGGATCAGTTTTATATGACGACAACAAAGATAAATATAATCTCATATTAGAATTGACTAATATTTTAGTATTTATAAAGCCGCCCAAAGAGGATAAGAGATTGATTGGTAGATTTTGTGATCTTATCTAATTAAATAGAATACATTATAGATTTGATTGAATTTTGATTATATTTATTGGTCAATATAAAAAAATTCTAATTATGAAATGATTTTGATGGATCAACCTCTCCTAATTAATCATCTTAGACCTCTTACTCTAAAGTATAATACCTTTTCTTATCGTTAATAATGTTGTGTTGTGAATAATAATATGAATAAAGAAGAATGACGAGTCTAGCTTTTTTTTTTTTTTAGATCGACATTATCGTACCTACACATTAGATAATTTTTTTATATTAATTTGATTATCAAAAAGAGTCTTATCGGACCAAATGAAATAAGATACAAACTTGAATTCCATTGGATCAGCTTTATCCAACATATATAATCTCATATTAGAATTGAGTAATATTTTAATATTCATGAAGAGAGGGCTAGTATGAGAAGGAATCCTAGTAAAGAAAGATAAACCTAAAAGTAAGAGGTTTATTTCTTTTATAAATATCTCATATATTTTTATATTTTAATTGAAAAAACTAAAAATATGAGGAATACTTTAAACTCCCATGAATTTTTTTTCTAAGATATATAGAAAAAATATATTTTTAAAATTTATGTGAGAGAATATACAAGATGTATGTTTGGATGAAGATAGCTAAAGGATATTGTAATTGACCTAAAAATTTAATTTTCTCCCTGGATATAAATAAATAAATAAATAATCTATCACGTTAATCTTATATAAACTTTCTAATATATTTTTTTGATAATTAATCTATAAATAATCTTTTGATTTCCGATTCTCCCCTCCTCCTCCTCCTCCAACGTGCAATGAGTTTATAATTATTCTGTTGATCTTTGACTCTTCTTTTCCTAAAAGAAAACCAGCAGAAACTTGCATTTAGATTTTGTCAACGTCTCGTACATCCCTCACGGCATGAATTCTAATCTGATCATACTGACAATGGCACACAAGTCATGTCATCCATGTTTTCCGTGCTTTGACTAAGATGTCAGTAGTGCTCCAGCAAGAATCACAAGTCAAAGGCCGGATAAGCTTGTCCAAAGTAGGAGAAGGACATCAAAGTTGACCATAGACCAACGGTGAGTAATTTTCCATGCTGATATCAGTTACTAGTCAAAGACGGTGATGGGATTAAAGATCGTGTTTTGGTGGGTTGGCTGTTCTCCTTTTGGTTTTTTGGGTTTAATTAATGTTTGTGTATCATGCACTTCCACTCATGCATTTATTTGTTTTTATTCTTCTATTTCATACACTGGAACAAAATGTATGGATTATTTTGTACCCATCTTTTAGATATATTGTTCTTCATGTGTCAAACCCATGACAAATTGCATTGGAACAGTTTGTTGTTGTTGTCTCATGACATTTACTTGTCATTGCTTTGCTGAACTGATGTTTGCATTTCTTTTCATAAGAAAAGAAAGAAGAATATAAATGGATCAAAAAGTGCATTACTATATGTATTTTTATTTTGGGCATCACTGTTTCAAGGAGCAAGTTGATAGAAATGAGATTTTGGTAATGAGGAATCACAAAGCTGTTTCTGTTATTGTTCTAATGAGTCTCATCACAATTGCTCTTTGAAAAGAAACATTGCTGCCTTTGTAGTAATTATTGGTCTTAAAATGGGAAGGAACAAAAACAGGATTTCTACATATTATCTTCTTTTTCTGTATAAAAACACAGATCTAAACTTAAAAGAGCAATTTTTCTTTAAATTTGCTCATTGGTTAGTTTTTTTTTTTTTTTTTTTTTTTGACCTCAAAGTTGTCTAAGTCAAACCTCTGAAAGACATAATTGTCAAAGTAAACATATCTTTTAAGAGTCAATGGTCAATGAATTAGTTTGGCACCTAATGTTTCATATAGAGAAAACATCTCAATCATATTGGAATTGTATACCGACCATGCGGAATGTTAAAACCAAACAATCCTTCTTTGTAATTGCATGAGCAATGATACTTAATTCTTAACCTGTAGCGTTCCAAGAAATTTTGTACTTTAGATATATATATATATAGGACATGAAAGAGTACAAATGTTCTTCCAGTATAGGACAAGTGGAAAACAAAGGCACCAATCTGATGTTTTGAACTGATCCTAATCACAGGCATCAGATGTCTATCTTCCTGTGAGCATAGTGATCGAAGCATCTACTGACATGGCCTTTAGATCTATCGTTGATGAGTCAGTTTCACTGTAGCTTCTATCTGTCGTAAACGTAGGCTGCCTAGGAAGAGCAGGAACGGAAGTCTCACTCTCCAACATCACAACAACTGAAGCCATACTTGGTCGATCGATTGGGCGATCCTGCACACATAAAAGCCCGACATTGATGCATCGGACTAGCTGTTTACTGGTACATGACTTGGTCACGACTGGATCGACAAACTCCATCACCCTGTCTTCATTCCATAGCTTCCAAGCCTGTATCGGAATGCAAATGTTCAGAACTTTAAGAGATTGAATCGATCATGTAACAAAGGGAACAAGATTAGTTTCTTAGTTTTACTTACTAATGCTATGAGATTGATTCCCAGCTCTGGATGATGGTACGTGCTGTTCCTTTTTCCGCTAAGGATTTCGAGAAATAGAACTCCAAAGCTATAGACATCAGACTTCACTGAGAAAAGTCCTTGCATTGCATACTCAGGAGCCATATAACCACTGCAGGTTGTAGTTTCCATCGATAAGCTATTTGATCGAAGCAAAAGTTATCTAACGGGGTTAATTTAAGTACTTACAATGTCCCAACCACTCGCTGCGTGTTTGTCTCGTTGTCATCATTTCCAAAAATCCTTGCCATCCCAAAGTCTGAAATTTTAGGATTCATCTCTTCGTCGAGCAAAATATTGCTAGCCTTCAGGTCGCGATGAATTATTCGAAGCCTTGAATCCCTGTGAAGGTACAGTAGCCCCCTAGCGATCCCTTCGATAATGTTGTACCGAGTAGTCCAGTCGAGCAGGTTTTTCTTCGTCTGATCTGTGTCAGTCTTGAGTGTGATCATGCTGCAAAGAGATCAAACATACCAATCGATGGAGATTGCGGAACACTAACCATAAAGGAAGGCATCCAAGCTTTTGTTGGGCATGTACTCATAGATCAATATCCTCTCCTGCTCATGAATGCAACATCCTAAAAGCCTAACAAGATTTCTGTGTTGTAGCTTTGATATCAGCACCACCTCATTCTTAAATTCCTCAATTCCCTGTCCTGAACTCCTAGAAAGTCTCTTCACCGCAATTTCTTGGCCTTCAGGCAGCAAACCCTGCACCCGTGCACAAATCACAATCCACATTAACATCAATCTTTAGCGGCACATAACTTAAAGCTCGTGGAAGATACCTTGTACACATACCTTGTAAACAGGACCGAAGCCACCTTCACCAACCAAATTTGAGTCCGAAAATGATTTGGTAGCAATTTGTACAGAATCAAAACTCCACAGTTGTAATTCCGACAAACTTTCATCGTTACTTTCATAATTAACTCGAAGTGGCCCTGAACGATCTCTACTTCCACCTCTGGCAGAAAACATTGATAGTCCTTCTTCGTTAATTGGCCGTCGAAATAGATCTGCGTAAACAATTTAATGACATCAGATTGACATTAACACTGAGATATGAGGCAGAACGAGTGATTGTAGTGCATACTTCTTATTCTCCTCCTGAACTTCCACAATAGGAAGATTAAACCCAGTAAGAGGATCACTGCTAGAACAACTGTAACTATGAGGACTGCAGTGTTCTTCTTGTTGTCATCTGCAACAATTGGCTAGAAATGATCAGCAAGTTTGCAGCAAAATTAGTAAAAATTTCATAAGTTGGTGAGCAAGAGATCAACAACACTACTTTTAGCAGGGAAATAAGGAAGAAATCTAATTTTCCCCAAAAAACACCTGAATGACCTTTTCTACAGCTAGAAATTATCTCTTTTAGGCCAACTTGGGATCATAATGCTAAATAGTTCTTGCTGATGCAACAGACTATATATACCTCAGGCAATTAGGAAGCAAGGAGTGAGATCTGCTGTCTTCACGATCATATAAATACACTTTCAATCCTATATCGGTTTGAATGGTTTGATTGATGATTTCTTTTCAATTGCATCATGGCATACTCTGTTTTGATGAAAAAAAAACCCCAACATGTTCTCTACACCTAACAATGGTATCTCTGTACCTAAACAAACGAAGTGTTTGTATAAATGACTCCATGGGAAGGGGGTCACAGGAAAGAATAGGAGGAGCTCAGAAGAGTTCACTCACCCAATTCAGAGCTGGCGAGCCGAAGAAACAAGTCGTTGCCGCCGGTCGAGAACACCTGAATGTCCAACAAATCCACACCCCAAATCAAACACCCGATCCCTGTCACCATTGCGTACGCTGTACATGAGCAATTCCTCAAGCACCGATCTTGGCACTCGTTCAAATCCGCTCCCACGTCGCTGTTCCAATCTGATATATCTGGCAGCTTCACCCCTTGCAATGTCCGGAATCCATCTCCTCCCCCATCTCCACTGCTGTTAGTCATCCTGCAACCCAAAGCTGTCCTCCTCACGCACCCACTCGACCAATTGCCACTGTCCCACTCCTCGCTCGACGCCGGCAGGAACCCATGCAAGCAGCTACATATCGGCGTGGCGCTGTCGGTGCACGCTGCGTTCTTGCCGCACTGGTTGTAGACCTCGCAAGGGGTGATCGGCTGCGCCCAGTACTGATACCATTCGTTAGTGTCGTTCTTCCAGATCATGTGCCTCTCGGTGCCATTCCAGGTTAGCACGTACCGGTGCGAGCTGTTGAAGGCGTCGTAGTAGAAGTACATCTTCTGTTCTTGCACGAAATTGTTGAGCTTGAAGCCGTAGATGTACTGCGGCACCATGCCCTGTATGCCGATGAACACCTGCCCGTTCCACCGCCCCGACCGCCACCGCGGCTTCGTCCCCTCCCACATGAAGATCTGCGTCGACTCCCTGGGATCCATGCTCAGGGAGAAGTTGCCCGGGGCGGGGTCGTCCTCGCTCGCCCACGACGTGATCTTCGTGTTCACCTTCGTCTTCAGGTCGATCCCCACCTTCATGCCCGGCATGTACGTGTCAGTCGGGTGGTCGAAGCTCTGCCACGCGACGATCCCCGAGTGGTTGAGCACCAGATTCCCGTAGTCCGTGAGCTGTAGCACGGAGTCATTGGACGCCGTCGAGGCGTTCGACGACCACAGGGTGCTGTTGCCGCCGTCCAGAATAACAAGATTCCCATCCGCGGCGATGGCCAGAGAGCCGGTGGCGTCCTTCACCGGGTTTTGCCTGTTGGCGACCCACAAGACTGTGTTCGTGGAGAAGTTGTGGTACCAAATTCCCACGTAGCGGTTGGAGGACTCCCCGGGACTGAAGAATCCCAGCTCGAAGATCCGGCCGGCCGAGACCAATGACTCGCCGTCGCGCAACGGCTGGCCTGGCACGATGCTGTCGCTTGCATGAGACAGCAAACACAGCACTGAGAGAACCAAGAGTAGCAAGGCACGGAGGAGACCGGGAAGCTTGATGCAGCAGGCAACAGCCATGGGAAGGAACCAAAGAATGCTACTTCCTACTGCTGCTGCTGCTGCTGCTCTTCCATCTCACTGCAAACAAGCATCTGTAGCTTCCTGATGAGCGCAATTATTCTGTCACCAGGAACAGAAAGAAAGCTTTTGCCCCACCGGAAGGATCAGAGAAAGTGTTATGATGGCTATCAGGAATCTGGCGTACCATTATCGAGTAGCCAAAGGGTGTCCCTCACAACTGGAGCAAAAAGTACCATAAGCTTCAAGCCTTCAAGGTTTCACAGGGAAGATGAGGATGTGGGCAACTTGGTCATTCGCTTCGTCTTCCAAGAAAAGTAGCAGAAAAGCCACGAGATGAAGCAAAAGGTAATAATAGTAGGCAGAGATGGTGACTGGTTGGGCACAAGTCAGTAAAGAGGATTCTGAGGTGGAAGAAGAAAGAGGGTTCGGTGGAGATAGGAAACACGAAAGGTGCCAAAATCCAAATAGAATGAGATCATTAATGCACTGTTTAATCGTGGTTGACGTTGACAGATGGGAAGACAAGTCCTGAGGAAAAAAGCAGAGTTGACACTCGGTGGAAACGGATGAAGAACAATGGAAGAGATTCTAGAAAAGCAATCAGATTAAGTTGAGGGTTTCTCAAAGTTTTATTTGATATATTTTAAATATTAATCTGATGATAATAAAGTATCAGATTAGGTTGTATAGCCATCCCATAGTCAACGTTTTTGTCTACGTCTTCATGCCTTCTCTTTTATTTTCACCATTCATCACCTCAGAAAAAGCTTGTGGGCTATTTCTTCTTGCCAATCTGTGAGGTTTGGATTTGAGATAATAATGGCACGCAATTAACTAGTAATGGTTGATAATGACACCATGAATCAAGCTTTTTCTCCTAAATAAAGGACAACTACTGAGAGAGACGGAAGCTAAAAGGAACCAATCAAATAGGAGGATTGATTGAAAGGTAATCTCTTGGGGACCGATTCAATGGTGATGAGGACAACCAAACGTTGATGCAAGTAAATAATGTATTCTACACTTGATGATCAGAAAAAAAAAACCTTATGCATGCATCATTAAAAAAAAACCATCGTAGAGGATGACAAAATAGGAGGTATGTTTTGTAACAGATATGACAATTATTGACCTGGCTGCTACATCCTCGCGCCCTTGGACAATTAGCCCGCCAACGTGATCGACCCGACACGGGGAAGCCGGCCTGACACAGGTATGGAGGGGTCAACAGTCGTACGACCGACCTAACACAAGTAAGGTGGGCAAGGTCGACATCCCTCTGCTGCAGGCGCGTGCCTCGCCGCAAGGACCACGAACGACATGGTGAGATGCAGCAGTATGGTAAGCAATAAAGAAGATAAGGGATTCAGGTACGGATACCCCGTTACTGTTGTTATAAAGGCCCCTGCACCTCTACGGAGCGGGGGGGGGGGGGGGGGGGGGTCACAAAATCAACAACAAAACTAACTTAACCGTCGGAGGGGCCACGTCGGGACCTGACCTTCTTGCATGCCTCAACGGTCGACCCGAGTTGTGACACGTCCACCTGACCTGAGCTCCACCACTAGCAACCGACCTCCCAAGCCGGACCCCGGGGCTCTACCCATCTGACCGAACCCCAACTTTGTGCCGAGACGACCGCGGGCGAGCTAGCGCACACGGGCCTGAATTAGCAGTGCTTGCTCAGCAGACATGGGGCAAACCGCATCTACTGGGCAAGCACCAGAGTTTTTCCACTAACATTTTGGCGCTATAAGGAGGGCCCCAAGCCGTACACCTCGGATATGAGCCATTCCCTCCCTTTGTGGAGGGAGTAATGATAAGGCCATCTTTAGTCCCACATTGGTTGAGAAGTAGGGGAGCCAAGGGCTCATAAGTCCACCAGCCTCCTATACTCTCAGAGGGGCTTTTTGGAGCTCTCGGTCTCTACAAAGGGCAAAACCGTGTGGGTACACCCAAAGCAGACAATTCTTCGTGCGTCTACGGGCCGCACCAATGTTCAGTCGACCAAAATGTCCCTTATCATATTGGCGCTAGAAGGAGGGCCCATATCGCAAGAACGCATGTTAGGGAACTCGGGTGCGGAGCATCGCCCGGAACTAAACCACTCTCAGCCAACCAAGGAGGTCACCGCAGCAGCATCGACCCCAAATCATTTTTGGAGAATGATGACCGACCCAGGGTTTCCCTCACCAGCGTCCAACCCTGCTCCGTTCGTCGTCACGACCGAGGCTTTCCTCGGCCTCACTAGCCAAGTCCAAGCACTGGCCGGTAATGTCCCTTATCATATTGGCGCTAGAAGGAGGGCCCATATCGCAAGAACGCCTGTTAGGGAACTCGGGTGCGGAGCATCGCCCGGAACTAAACCACTCTCAGCCAACCAAGGAGGTCACCGCAGCAGCATCGACCCCAAATCATTTTTGGAGAATGATGACCGACCCAGGGTTTCCCTCACCAGCGTCCAACCCTGCTCCGTTCGTCGTCACGACCGAGGCTTTCCTCGGCCTCACTAGCCAAGTCCAAGCACTGGCCGGTAAGGTGCAAACCATAGTCCCATACCCACCCCAGCTCATACATTCGGCAACTCACCAATCGGCTCCCCCGACGACGTTCCAGCAAACGGAGTCGCTTGTAGCCCCGAACCGGGAGACCCCACTTGAGGCGGAGCCGCCACAGTGCCAAGTCGCGAAAGCTCACGCAACCTCCCCGACTCCTGCGCCAGCTCGGTCGCAAAGTTGCTCTTGCGATCCGGTTCAAACCGGCCCTGACTTCGATACCCTATCGTCCGACACCGTTGATTCCCTGAGAGAACAAGTCCGCCAAGTCCATCAGCGGCTCGACGAGGTCCAGAAGGAGGTCCTTAAATCAAGAGGGGAGATTGGAGAAAGATCTAAAGGCGGTTCCACTCCCGAGATACAAGACAAGCCTCTCCCGGCCAACTTCAGACTACCGACCTTCGAGCCTTACGATGGCAGCGACGATCCGACAGAGCACATCGCTGCATTCTATGCCCAGATGGCCTTGTATGATACGTTTGACGCGCTGATGTGTCAGGCTTTCCCGACCACCATGAGAAGACCGGCTAGGACCTGGTATTCTCGTCTCAAACCCGCTTCCATATCTTCGTTTGATCTATTGACAAAAGAGTTTGAATTAAACTTCCTGGCAAGTGCATGCCCCAAACCGACCACCGCCTCCCTCTTGGGGTTGGTCCAAGGGAGCGACGAGCCCCTCTCCCAGTTTGTGGGACGGTTCACCTCACAGGTCCAAGGAATTCCAGACCTTCATCCATCCCTGCCATCCAGGCATTCTTGACAGGACTGAGACCGTCGAGGTTCTTCTGGTCACTGATCGAGCGATCGTCCGCAACACTACCCGAGATGCTGCAATGGGCGCATCAATACATGGTCGCTGAGACATTGGTGGCAGGCAAGCGGGATGAGACGAAGCGTCCCCGAGTGGAGCAGCCCCGAGGACACCCCCCGCCGCCGCCAAAGAGGAGGGAGGATAGGTCGGGCATGTTGCCGTCAAGATCCCCCCCCCCCCCCCCCCCCCCGATCCCCCTCAATTCGACTCGAACATAAATCTTCTTTCAAATTCGGGAGAAGGGCCTCTTGAAGGCTCCAAACCCAATGAAGTCACACTCCGAGAGGCGCGACAAAAAGAGATATTGTCATTTTCACAGGGAGTACGACCATGACACTGAGGAATGCCATGACCTGCAATGTCGAATTGAAGACCTCATCCGACGCGGACACCTACGTCGGTATGTCCGCGACCAATCCTCACTCCCCGATAGCCGACCCCCTCGGAACTCGTCGCCCCGACCTAAAGGACCGGTCGAGAAGCAAATCGATGTCATCTTCGGAGGGCCAGCCTCGGGCGGTGACAGCTCCTCGATGCGCAAGGCCTATGCACGATCTGAGGTCGGGAAGAGGCCGGCGCATGACGAAGACTCGACATCACATTCAAGTCGGGAGGCGAGGAGTTCCCATGCCATGATGATGCGTTGGTGATCTCAATCCGCATGGCTAACGCCTACGTCAAAAGAGTTATGATTGACACGGGAATTTCGATCGACATCTTATATTTTGATGCCTTTCAGAAATTGGGGCTGACCAACAAAAATCTCGTCACTCTAACATCTACCTTGATAGGGTTCACAGGGGACTTCATCTCCCCCTTGGGGGCGACCACAATTCCTGTCACGTTCGGAGGAGAACCGAGGTCAAAGACTATTATGGTGTTGTTCATGGTGGTGAAGTTCCCATCAGCGTACAACACCATCATCGGGCGCCCGACCCTCAACCGGCTCAAGGCGGTCATCTTGACCTATCACCGGCTCCTAAAGTTCCCGACCCGAACAGGGGTTGGCGAGGTCAGGAGCGACCTAAGAGAATCCAGGCAGTGTTATTTAACGACAACAACATTATCCAAGAAGCTGAAGGTCCAACCAGCCGCTGCGGTTTCCCAAAACCCTGAGGATAGTGCTCGGGATCCCTACCCGACAGAGCAAATTCTGGAGGTGCCCCTCGACCCAAGCCGCTCGGACAGGCTGGTGAAGGTCAGGTCGGGACTCACGAGGGGCCAATGAATTCAATTGGTTGAGTTCTTACGGAAGAATGAGGATGTCTTCTCGTGGTCTCCAAAGGATATGCTAGGGGTCGACCGAGAGATCGCCCAACACCACTTGAACATTACCCCCGGCACCCGACCCGTGAAGCAGCATTCGCGCAAGTTCGCTCCCGACCGACAGAAGGTCGTGGAAGACGAGGTTGTTCGCCTGTTGGATGCAGAGCCCATCGAAGAAGTGAAGTACCCGACCTGGTTATCCAACGTTGTACTTGTCAAGAAAGCTAATGAAAAATGACGAATGTGCGTTGATTATACCGATGATCTCAATCGGGCTTGCTCGAATGACTGTTATCCCCTTCCTCGTATCGACCAGTTGGTAGATGCCACATCGGGACACCGACTGCTCTCCTTTATGGATGCATTCTCGGGGTACAACCAAATTCGGATGGCCCCGAGAGATGAAGAAAATACAGCCTTCATCACTCACAACGACACCTACTGTTACAAGGTGATGCCATTCGGGCTGAAAAATACCGACGCGATATACCAACGACTGGTGAATCGCATGTTCAAGGACCATGTTGGAAGGAATATGGAAATTTACGTAGACGACATGATAGTCAAAAGCCGAAAGATCGAGGCTCACCTCTTCGATTTGGCAGAAATGTTCCACACGCTAAGGAAATACAAGATGCGTCTCAACCCGGTGAAATGTACCTTCGGCATAACATCCGGAAAGTTCCTCGGCTTTATTGTGCATCAACAAGGGATAGACGCCAATCCCGACAAGGTAAAGGTGATAATCCCCCAGGATGATAAAGGAGGTCCAACGACTTACAGGCAGACTAGCGGCCCTGAGCCGCTTTATCTCCCGAGCCGGGGACAAGAGCTCGACCTTCTTCCGAGCACTGAAGTCAGCAAAAGATTTCAGGTGGACTCCTGAATGCGAGGAAGCATTCCGCCAGCTAAAGAACCACATCAAACACCTGCCCCAGTTGGCGTCGGTGAGGGACGGGGAGCCTCTCGGCTTGTACCTTGCGGCATCCGACTTGGTAGTTAGCTCGATCATGGTGACGCTTGATAAGGCCGGGCAAAGGTCAATCTACTACACTAGCCATGTCCTGGCAGGTCCCAAGCTCTGCTATCCCCACATAGAGAGGCTGCCCTTGGCGCTGATCCTGGCGTCCAGAAAGCTAAGGCCGTACTTCCAGACATATCCTATCAAGGTGATAACCGACCAACCCTTGCGTCAGATCCTTTCGAAGTTTGATACTGCAGGTCGGATGCTTAAATGGTCGGTAGAATTGGGGGAATTCAACATCGAGTACATGGTAAGAAAGGCGATCAAAGGCCAGGTGGTGGCAGACTTCCTCTCGGAGCTCACGCCCTCGGAGAACCCGGCGAGCTCGAACCTTAGATGGACGCTACAGATTGATGGGTCCGCCAACTCGGAAAGAGGAGGCGTCAGTTTGGTGCTCAAGGACCCCTTCGACCACATCTACGAGCACGCGCTTCGACTAGGGTTCAAGGCCACGAAAAATGAAGCAGAATATGAGGCGCTCCTGTTCGGTCTAAAAGTCGCAGCCGAACTGGGCGCGGAAGACATTGAAATATTTACTGATTCCCAGCTCGTTGCAGGCCAAGTCAATGGAGAGTTCGAGACTCGGGAAGCGACGATGATCAAATACCTGGTCGAAGCACGACAGATCAATTTCGGAGGTGTACCATCACCAAAGTGCCCTGTGCCGAGAATTCACAGGCAGACGCCCTGGCCAGGCTTGCGTCCTCTTGCGCGACCGACATGCCGCCGGGAGGAACAGTGAGAACCACCGGACCTTCCGTCAACTTAGGGGTGCTAGCCGTCGACGAAGAAGAGGGAAGCTGGATCAACGAAATCATTCGTTTCAAGCAAACATGAGTCCTCCCCGAAGACAAGGTGACTGCCCAAAGGATCAGGAGGACAGAGTCGTGATATTGTATTATCGATGAGTGATTGTATCAACGAGGTTTCAGCCGACCACTGCCTCGGTATCTGCATTCGACCAAAGCGCGCACCACCTTAGCCGAGATCCATGAGGGAATATGTAGAGACTATGTCAGCGCTCGCACCTTGGCACACAAGATTCTTAGGCAATGTTACTATTGGCCCACCCTGCGTAATGATGCTCTGACCTATGTGCAAAGTTGCAAGCCATGCTAGAAGCACGTCCGGTTCCAACATCAACCAATGGTACCTCTCACAACTGCCGACTGCGCTTGGCCTTTCGCCCAATGGGGAATGGACCTCCTTGGTACCTTCCCCCCGGCCTCGGGACAACGAAGGTTCCTAATAGTGGGAGTCGATTATTTCTCTAAATGGCTCGAGGTCGAGCCGTTGGCCTCCATTACCGAAAGGCAAGTTGAAGGATTCGTGTGGAAGAACATCATAATCAGGTTTGGCCTTCCTAGAGTCATTATCACGGACAACGGAACGTAATTCAACAATGCAAAGTTCAAGGCATTTTGTCAAAGCTATCGCATCCAACTAAAGTTTAGCTCGGTCGCCCACCCCCAAGCCAACGGACTTGCCGAGGTGACAAACCGAGCCATTCTTGAAGGGCTGAAGAAAAGAATTTCCGGAGCCCCGACCACTTGGGTGGAGGAACTTCCGAGCGTTCTCTGGGCGTCTCGAACGACTCCAGAAACCCCAACGGGGGAATCCCCTTATAGCCTGATTTTTGGAATCGAGGCTGTACTACCTCCCGAGGTGGTTTTCCCGACCCTCAGGGTCCAGACCCAAGGCGAAGAGCCATCTAATCAATAGCTGCGCGAAAACCTCGACCTACTGGAGGAAAAGTGAGCCAACGCCCATCTGCGGACACTAGCTTACAGAAGGGCTGTCACCAAGCTTTACAACCGTCGAGTGCGCCCTCGGCTTGTCAAGATGGGCGATCCGGTGCTAGAAGCTGGCTCCGAACTGGGAGGGCCCTTACCGAGTCGTCGAAGTCGTCCGAGAAGGGACTTACACACTGGCAACAATGGAGGGGCGAGTGCTACCGAGAACTTGGCACATTTCTAATATACAAAAATTTTATGCATAATATGGAAAGATATGTCCCGAGTTGTATTGATGAAAATACGATTACAAAAGACGTCGGGAACAAAATAAGGCTTTTCCCGACCCGAATTACAAAATGATAAGCACTAAATCACAAAGTCAGGACTCGAGCGGGTCTGAGTTGTCGAATGCCTGCTACCTCTCTATCGACACCAGATCGTTCTCGGGATGGATGGTGAAGGGGTCCTCCTCAACCTCCGAGTCTGGGTGTAGGGCATGGAAGCGGGCCAACGCCACTCGATACGCGTCTCGTAGGTGACGCGGCCCATCCTTTTCAGCCCCTCATTGAAGCCGGCCGACTCCTTATAATGGTCGACCGCTTGCCTGGGCAGCTCAGCTTGAGCGTTCTCCAGAGCCTTCACAGCTTGTAGAAGCTTGTCGTCCATCTTCCAAGCTCTAACCCGCGCCTCCTTCAGCAACCTCTAGATCTCAGCCAGGTTGCTCTGGACCTCATTCAATTCTTTTTCGAAGGCCTCGAGCCGCTAGAGCGCCTCGTCTCGCTCCTGCTTGGTTTTCTCGAGCTCTTGTTCCAACTCGGAAGCACGCTCCTCGGCATTAGCGATCGCCTCCGGACCCTCGCCAGACTTTAGGGCGTCAAGTTCCTGCTGAAGCTGAGAGATCCGGTAATCCATGAATGTGATCAACCGGCCCGCGTCATGGACTCGGTCGAAGAGCACCATCTGGAAATGTTGACTCTGCACAGAATAACAATTGATAAGAACTCAGTAAAAAGAAAACTTGCGATGCCGAGACAAAGGTCGGGAACTTACCAAAACCATCTCCTTGGCAGCTCGGGCTAGCAAGACCTTTGAGGGGAGTGTGTATAGCTCCTGCGCCAGCTGAGGGGAGAAGTTCCAGACTTTCGTCGAGTTCTTTAACCCCCTCCATCTGGCCTTCATTTCCTTGTCGGGGTCTTGATGCCCCAGATCGAACATTTGCAGGGTGTAATATCCTGCGTCATCCTTATGAACTTTTGTCTTGAAGAGTCCTTCATGGACCTCGAGCGGTGATGGACCGGCGACGCGTCCCCCTCATTGGATTCGACGGGTGTGTTGGGCTCCTCCGACGGTGCTGTTGGTTCCTTGCCCTTGGAATGGGAGCGAGATTCCCCCTCGCCATGCCGAGACTTGTGACTCCTCGTCAACACCTTCACCTTCTTGTGTCATCGAGCCGGATCATCAGCCTGCTCAGTCGGTGCATCGATCGGCCTCTTCGATGAGGCCTTCGGGGCTTCCCTCGCAGGAGAAACATCGACCACCCGGGCTGGCGCGACGACACGAGTCGAAGGGGCCTTACCGCTGGACATCTTGGGCATCCCGCGCAAGTCGCCGAGGTCCATCCGATCTGCATCCCGACTCACAGGTTAGAAAACGACCTGGAAAGCTAAATTAGGGCAAACATGATAATACCCCTAGAGGTCGGGCTGAGACCCGCCTTGACCAGCCAAAGCTCAGTCATCTCCTTGATCGTGCATGAAGAGGAAAGGATTCCCTTCAGTCTACCGACCAGGACGAATTCCTCCTCGGATAAGTACGGGGAGACATTGTCGATCGGGTGTGCCGACCAGTCAAGCCTAAACCCCCAGACCGGACTACTCACGAAAAGGTAGCGAGATTTCCAACCTTTGTTGTTGGAAGGTGCCCCGCTGACCCGGAAACCGACTCGGGCGGCAAGATAGTAGCCGCCCCGACTCTTATAGAGGCGAAAACACGCCATAAACAAGTCCCGAGTCGGGATAATCTCGGCCCCTCGGCACTCGCCCAGAAACATGACGAGGTAGCGCCACGAGTTGGGCGCTACCTGGCCGGGGGAGATCCTCCACCATCTTAGACACTCTTTTATGAGCGGATGAAGTGGAAACCGGAGACCGATCTCCAGAGCATCCACCGTGATGCACATGTCGGGTGCGTCCGAACTGTAGGGGCGCTGCCCAGGCCGCGGAACATGCAACTCGTATTCGGTCAGGATGCTATACCACCCCCTAATCATAGCAAGTGACCCCTCGGTCACTGTCGTGTCTAGGTCATGATCCGCTTTCTTGACCTCCAGATCCCTTAGGACCCTCGCGTCGACAGGCGACGAGGGCCTCGAAGACACACCCGAGGAATTGGCCTCGGGATCACCCTGACTCGCTCCCCCCGACCCCGGGGAAGAGATGACCCCGACGTTACTCGAAGAGTCCGAGGATGTCATTCTAACATGTTCAAAAGACACCGACTGAAGGGACGTGGGGTGGCTAAGGGGGATCCGAGGGAGAAGCAAGAGGGACAAAGTGAACAAGTGAGGTCTCAACCTGGCTGCATAAGATTTATAGCACGCAAGGGAGTCGTTCAAGCTTCCCGAGGCAAAACAAAGCATCGCCCCAAAAACCACCCAATGCATTAAATGCATCGCCATATCGAATGAAAACCTATACTAAGGGCACTGGGACGCAAGAAAAATGACAAAAAATGTATATGTAATAATATTGGATAAAAATAATGATACCAAAATATGTACGTACCCTCTCGATCAAATCCCCAGGATTTGTGCCCGAGTTCACCCTCTCGATCAAATCCCCAGAATTTGTGCTCGAGTTCACCTTCTCGGCCAAATCCCCAGAATTTATGCCCGAGTTCACCCTCTTGGCCAAATCCCCAGGATTTGTGCCCGAGTTCACCTTCTCGGCCAAATCCCCAAAATTTCGCCCGAGTTCAACTCCTGCCAAGATCAATTCCCGAGGTTTTGCTCGGTCGGATCAACTCCTGCTCGATCGGATAAATTCCCGAGCTCCTGCTCGATCAGAGCAACTCCTTGGATCAATTCCCATGCTCCTACTCGATCGGAGCAACTCCTGCTTGGATCAATTCCCGAGCTCCTGCTCGGTCGGATCAACTCCTGCTTGGATCAATTCCCGAGCTCCCGCTCGGTCGGAGTAACTCCTGCTTGGATCGGTTCTCGAACTCCTACCTGGTCGGATCAATTCCCGAGCTCCTGCTCGGTCAGAGCAACTCCTTGGATCAATTCTCGTGCTCCTGCTCGGTCGGAGCAACTCCTGCTTGGATCAATTCCCGATCTCATGCTCGATAGGATCAACTCCTTCTTGGATCAATTCCCGAGCTCCTGCTCGGTCAGAGCAACTCCTGCTTGGATCAGTTCTCGAACTCCTGCTCGGTCGGATCATTCCCGAGCCTCGCTCGATCCGGTCAGTTCCTAAGCTCCTGCTCGGTCAGTTCAACTCCCGGGTACAAAACCCGGCCAGTCCCTTTCCCGAGCCCCGCTCGATCGGATCATCTCCCGAGCCCCTGCTCGGTTAGATCAACCGGCTTTCGAGACTAGTCTGACTTCACCGCAAACCGACGGCCCACCACAAGACCTCATCTTCAGCACCCTAATTGGGAACCTCGAGAAGGTCTTCTCGGGGGGGGGGAGGATGATATGACAAGTATTGAACTGGCTGCCTCGTCCTCATGCCCTCGGACAACTGGCCCGCCAACGTGACCGACCCGACACGGGGAAGCCGACCTGACACAGGCATGGAGGGGGCAACGATCGTACGATCGACCTAACACAGGTAAGGTGGATAAGGTCGACATCCCTCTGCTACAAGCACACGCCTCGCCGCAAGGACCACGGACGATATGATGAGATGCAGCGGTATGATAAGCAATAAAGAAGATAAGAGATTCATGTACGGATACCCCGTTACTGTTGCTATAAAGGCCCCTGCGCCTTTACGGAGCGGGGGGATCGTAAAATCAACAACATAACTAACTTGATCGTCGGAGGGGCTACGTCGGGACCCGACCTGACCTTCTTGCAGGCCTCGACGATCGACCCGAGCTGAGACACGACCACCCGACTTGAGCTCCACCACTGGCAGCCAACCTCCCAAGTCGGGCCCCGGGGCTCTACCCATCTGACCGAACCCCAACTCTGTGCCGAGACGACCGCGGGCGAGCTAGCGCACACGGACTTGAACCAACATCACTTGCTCAGCAGACACAGGGGCAAACCACATCTACTGGATAGACACCAGAGTTTTTCCACTAACAGTAACTAAGGAATGAGGACGGCAAAGAAACACCGAAGGAGAGGGTCGTGATCTTTCTGGAAGATCAATTACACATGAACAGCAGATTATTCCTCCTATGTGGCTTTCAAGGTTGGACTTCTTTAAGATGCATCCGCTGACTGAAATCGGCACAATCCATTTGGTTGTCAACGAAGACTGATAGGTTGCCCACAGAGTTGCCCAACTTCTTCTTCCAGAAGCTGGAGCAAGTTGGCCTTGGTCCTCCTGTACACCCATGTGTTTGATGTCGCATCCCAATCAAACCTCGAAGGACCACTGCAGCACAAGAACAACAATTTTCAGGATTCCGGAGAACGATGGCCGGAGAACAGAACAAGGCCAAAGAAACTAAGCACAGAAATCGTAAGTATCAAAGATCGTCAACGCAAACATGGCTATATGCGTGAAAGTTTCATAAAAATCACTACCCTACATCGTCGTATGCAAGCGGGTACTGCAACCGAAACTGATACGAGTCTCAACCCGTACATTTGTTGATGTTTACAGTACAACACCATTCTCAAACAATACACATGTTGGTCAATTTTCAAATATGGCACCAAATGCAGATGGATACAGTTTCATCAATTTGGAGCATTTTGCAGACTTGAGATAACAGTTGAACTAAGAAAGATCACATGCACTTTACGTTTCAAAGTATTGACTCTCTCTTGTCCCAACCACAATACCTTGTCTCCTACCCAAACAGCCACCATATATCAAAAGGAAACAACCAGAAAGTCCCGCTGCGCCTACAGTACTTTGGTTGTTTCAAAA
Source organism: Ensete ventricosum (assembly GCA_029747655.1). Classification (NCBI taxonomy): domain Eukaryota; kingdom Viridiplantae; phylum Streptophyta; class Magnoliopsida; order Zingiberales; family Musaceae; genus Ensete; species Ensete ventricosum. Next base: position 2,872,647 of record JAQQAF010000003.1, read on the forward strand.
TAGCTGGTCCAGGGTCGAGCCCTACATTTTGATGGTGGACTTGGAAAGCCACCTTACAGATGTTGCAAATTCCCTCCCACATCATCTTTGTGGAGAATTTTCAAAATGGATGTAAATAGGAAAACAACTGTTAGGTACAGTTAATAAATGTATGTATATTAATCCAATGGGCAAAAGAATCACTTGATAGTTTGATTACCATTAATCTATGTGGGATAGGTGGAAATCCATCAATTTGGTTGACAGAGTCAAATAGAAGCGGGTGGGATATGAATTTTACAGCAAAAGTTGGTGGTAAATAATGATACCGTAGGAACCACGGTTTGTAAATAACACAGAATATACAGGTTTTTGACTACCAACAAGGATTGAGCTATAGTAAGCCATATAATCTATGATATACATCTTTCAGTCAGATTAGGTTGTTGCAGCAAGCTGACATAGTTCTAAAAAAAATAAAGAAAAGATAAATCAGTTGTTCTACCCTTTGGACCAACTACAGTTTTACCTACCTTTATGGGACCCACTACAACTCAGCATGCCAGTAGATCCCTATCGGACTATCACAGTTTGCTTTCCTGCACTCCAGTGGGCACAATGAGGGTGGACAGAACAGCAAACTGCAGGACTCCAGAGGTAAGGGGTTACCAATGACTTCCAATAAGCTTCCTAGTTCTATTCGACCTACATGTGTGACATGCCATACAGAGGACATATCTGCTCATAGAGTTCTTTGCCTTTGCATCCTCCATTTTATGTACCAAAAGAATACAGAACATGAAATAATATCACAAATGCTCCATCTAAAACATCAATATCCAAGTTGACTAGAATTTTCTCAACCAGTGTAAGAGGGATTTCCCATATTTGTGGCAGAAAATAAGAACCATCTGTTACACAAAATCTATACAATGAGATGCATGATTCCCTAGTTCCAGATTTGTATAGCTGCAAACACAAGGGCATCCTGTACTTCCCCATGATTATGTTAAGCCATTCTTTAGTCTCTCTGGCTCACATTGCAATTCCAGGAAAGTTCACATCACTTTTAATGATTCCCTCCTATCAGCTGAAGTTCACCAAGATGAGCAATAATGTCTGATGCAACTCACATACCCAAAACAACTCGCCCAAACCAAAACTATTCGAGTTATGCCCCATAGAAAAGCTGCCCTTTTCCATATCATACTTCTTTTTTGTTGTGAAATCTTCGGATCTATATATTATTGTCAGCATGCGCTACTCCAACTTACGTGAACATATGCAAGCTGGTTTCAAAAATATAAAGAGAAGGAAAAAGAACGTACAAATTTGAAGATAAAAGCACCATCAGCAACTCTCGAGAAAACAAGACAGTGATACACTTGACACCAACACCATAAAATGCATATGATATTTCTGTTGAAGAAAACACAGTAAAAGTCTCTCTCCCTCTCTCTCTCTCTCCGTAAAAATATCTACTAATGGGAATTCTCATTTATACAAGCCATCGAAGGTTCATATTCCCACTAAGGTATGAGATAGTCCAAATCAGTGCCTCATCTGACAGTATCACATCTACTCCAGGACATCCATGTACAAGTAGTTCTTAGGTGATCTCCACTTGAAAAACTAGTTGTTGGATGAAGACTCTTGGTCACCAAGCTCTACATGGTTGTTTTGTCAGAACTTAGTTGCTAAGCCCATGTCAAGTACATAGTCTATGGAAGTTTAAGGCCCTTGTTGGTTCTGGTCCATTTTGTTCAAAAAAATAATGCCTAAAACAAGTAGATCATAGACTTACAAGCAATTCCAATACATTCTAAACCTAAAAAGTAAGAACGTAGCTAAATAATGAGTTGAAAATTTGTCGATGCTAGAAACTAGATTACGACAGAACCCACACAACTTAATAATCTAATTCCCAAATTATGTACAATATTTGATAATTTAAAACAATAAAATGCAATGCTTTACATCTACAAGCATCAAAGTTTACAAAGCCAGTACCTTACTGGAGAAGATAACCAAATTTGCGTGTTCGGAGTTTGCTTGTTTATGACGTACGTGCCCAAGCTCCCCAGCTTCAATGTCAAAACATGATTCTGCTCAAAATGAAACACAACCGATCAACTTAGTTAAGCATAAGAAGCTGATAGACAAGCCAACAACTAAAAGGCTTCTGTCTCATCACACCCCATAGTCCACTTCATAATCATCAATTTGGATACCATCTCCATATTCCTGCCAGTACAAAGATGAAGATTATCAATACCTTGCTTGAAAGTTCAGCAGGCTTTTGAAAATAATAAATCATATGCTGGACTCACAGATGAAGTGTAAAAGCTACCTCAAATTTTTCCAGCAGGTCATGTATCGTCTCGTCTGCCAGCCTATGGAACTCCTCTTCCGGCAAGAGAGATCTTTAATAGAACGAGAAGAATTACTCCAGAAACACAAATAAAATGGGAACACATTGTGGAAAAAAGATTTTAGTACCAGATGTAAATATAAGTACATTCGCATAGAAGAACATAAATGTGTACTGTACTCGACCTTGAACTAACATAAACCTTCCTATACCAACGATTCTAGTAACAAACTACTTTCAAATTGAGAAAAGCTCCACAAGAACACCCAACCGAAAAATCATAAGAATAACAAAAGAGAATTGTTCGCATCAAAATCAAGAAAAAAATTATGTTCTTGTGAATAAAAGAGATCTCCAAAGAAATCATATATATTGCACAATCAAGGAAAAATATTTAAGAACTCACTTTCAGGTTAATCAGAAGTGTAGACGAGCACCCAATTCAAGAAAGAAAATCATCAAGAAAGCTATTGTTCACATAAAAACCAATGAAAAAGCTACATTTCATTATGAATTAGACACTGGAAACCAAATCCTGGCAATTTTTCCCTGATCGTGAAACAGTAATCAGAGCCTTCCGCTCTCTTTCTAAAGAAAATGGATCGGGGCCAATCACGCACGGGTAATCTATGGCGGCCGGACCCTTCCCTTCGTTGAGCGATGACGGGCGAGCGGAGAAGAAAACCCTAGAAACACAATGGAAATCGGAAGGTGACCAAGATTTCGATGGAGAGAAGATACGATCGCCGTTGACGCCAGCGGATGCTGCGGAAGCTTCGTGAAGAGACGAGATCGGCTGAGCTCTTCTCCGCATCCATAAGTGTCGGAGTAAGAGCCTCGGAGCGAAGCGCGACGCCATGGCCGTGGGTGGGGGCAGCCGCTGCAGAGAGGCAGTGCTCTTCGTATCGTATCTCAAGTCGGGACAGGATGGATCTCGTACAACAACACAGCTCGACGGAATCCTCCAATTCCCTGCATCATAACCGTTCATTTAATTTCATATGATCATTAATTTTTTATTGTTGGATATGACAAATTTAGGCTCAAAATCACAAAAAAAAAAATCCAGTTGGAATCAGATAAGATTACGTCTTCATTATCCCTTTTTTTCATTTAATTCATGTAATATTACACTTTATTTGTATATGATTAGAATCCCTAAACTAAGAACGAGTCCAATCTAAATGACCACATCACAATTCGCATTAAACTCCAAAAAAAGATTATTTTTATTGTAGATCCATCGATCAGCATCAAGATTGCATGAGATTGTGAGCCAAGGAAAAGGGGAGAAGATAGGATTGAGGCAGTTGGCGATTTCTCTACCTGGAATCCTTCTGTGGTTAGGGTTTATCCAGAAACGTTCCCCGTTGGGTTTCTCCTAAATATAGCCCCCGGTCTCCTCCTTGCATCTGAGTTCCTTCTTATTCTGGGCTTTCTGTAGGTGAAAAATAGACTGCTTTACTTTGTTCTTGGTGTTGCTATCTGGCACAGACAAGGTTTGCTATCTTTCAGGTTTTTGATCGGTGCATCTGTTTCGTCCAGGAAAGATTACTTTTTGATGGTGATTTCCATGTAAAAGCTTCTTTTTTTTTGTGTGTGTGTGAGAAAAGATTCGTTTTTTTAGGAGATTTGGGTATTGGATTGTTCTGAAAGATACTCTGGGTTGGCTGGTTGTGGTAGAATTGGATTATAAGAGATCGAACTGTTTCCTTTTCTGAACTCGTAGGTATATATGGATTGTTTTTGGTTTGAAACGCTTATTGTTTTCTCGATTAATTGGTTGACTTCTGCCACTTCCTGGTAGTAAGTTTTGATCATAAACAGGTTGTGTTTTGCTGCTGTGGTAAAGAAAGCAACAATGATTTGTTTCTTGTTCTTTTAGGAAATAAAAAAGTCAAGAACCAAAATTATAATTTGTTTGTAAAATCCGAAGCACAAGTGTATAGTCTCGAGGAGCCAACATAAATTTGCTAGCTAAATGTAATAGTAAGATAAACAAAACTAGCAATAAAATACACCTCAAATTGTTGATTTCTTTTTAGTATAATTTTGAAAAAATCTGCCCAAGTTGTATGTGAAGAAGCTCAGTAACACAGAATTTTCAACCTTTTGTTTTCCTTGAATCATGCAATACAGTAGTGGAACTATAATTCTTAAATATTCATATTGCTACAAGAACAGCTATTTGGGATCCATAAATTAAATATTTATTATTGCTAATATTTGATATATTCGTTTTCCTTCCTATGTAATTAATATTTGTCTTCAGCATCCTATTTAGTTTCTTAAAGGTTTCTTACTCTGATGTTTTCATTCCATATGCAATATATTTGAGACATTCTAAGAAACCAATCCTTGAAGGACACCATTTTACCTTTATTAGTGCAATCATCAATATGTGAAGTAATTGCAATACTGAATTCGGAATTTTTAGTTTTGACAAATTCTTTTTCCAATCTCATAGTCTGTAATACATGTTGCAGGATTTCTCCTAGTGTCTTTCTGGCTTCAAACTATTTGTTTTATAGCGCTTTCTTACACTGGCCGCTATAGGAAAACCATATCCTTCTCGCACCTCTAATTGGGTGTGGGGTTCTGCATTGAATTCATTGCTGGAATCAAAGACGTCGGGTATTTGGAGACTGTGTTGTATGCTTGAAGGTCTTTCTCTTGATTACGGCTAATGTCAGCATGGGCTAAGACTCATATTGGATGGTAGAGTTGTTTCCTCCTATCAGTTAGTCATTTATAGATGCTTGGGTATGCAATTTTGGTTTTCCTGTGATATCTGGGTGGACTAATCTCTTCAGTGACATGTTGGATATCATCACTCTTCTCAAGTAGTGTGAAAATCTTTGCTTCTTTGACAACTGAAATTGTCTGGTTTTGCCTGTTTCTTGACTCATAAGCATAAATCAAAGGTACACAAAGATCATTGTTTTTTTATCTCTCTGAGTCACATATCTTTAATTTTTTTATGTTGAAAAATTACTCCTTTGTTTGGAAATTGTTCAACAAGCTAGTGGAACAATGAAGTTCAATTATCTGGTAGAGTCTGAAGATCAAGAAATAAAGCTTGCAGTGGTGCCTAGAAGTTCCAATGTCAAGACCGATGAAGATAATAGTTTAGAATCCCAAATCAAGCTAGTAACAGACCAATCTCTACAAGAAGGTTGTTCTGACGCCAGTCAAGATATTCATCTCTGGGAAGATTTTGTTCCGATGGCAAAGCTTAGAAAAAATAAATCTCTTGGAAATATATTGAACAAAGAAAGAAGTGGCTCCTATGGAAATATCATCGAGGAAGATGAACTAAGTCAGGGATTTTCCAGTATCTGCCAATTAGGCATGAATACATTGGACAACATGGATGGTATTAGTCTATATGAAGATCACATGGACCATGGAAGTAAGTCGCAAAACCAGAATCACAAAAATAATATGTTTGAATTTCATAATGTTTCATTGGCTGAACCAGTTCATCATGAATCCCTCTTTTCCATTGGCATTGTCGAGTCCGATGAAAAGCATCATTGCAATGTTGATGACCATGTTTACACTGGACATGCAAGATCATGTTTTCTAGATAGCCATGGAGTGCCAAATACAAGCATCAATGATGATTCTCTGAAGCTTGATTTTATTGGGTCTCATTCCATGTCTTTTGAAAATCTGTTCTCTATCAATGATGGAAGGGTTCAGTTTCTAAATGGTGATAGAGCAGCTTATTCCAGGGTGTCTTTCAACCAAAACAAAGCTGCACCAAATGCACAATATATGTCACATGGATCTGATCTGGATGACCGGGGTTCAACCTGCCATTCAGAATTAAGAGGGCATCTTTCTAATAACAGTTGCGGGTGTAATGGTCTATCAGATCCAGAGGAAGATTGTAAATATTTCATTCCAAAGTCCATTAGTGACAATCAGTTGGCTGACAGCAAGGACTCACTTAGCAATGCAGATTCATCGGTCGATGGGAGTGATCACTATAGCAATCCTGGTCATGGAATTGAGTTGGAACAACTTGGGAACAATGGTGCTGTGACTGGTAAACTTAATGTAAGTTCCATCCAGAATAAGGATGAATCGACTCCTGAAGAACATAATATTGGGCGAGTAGCAGCTTGGATCAGCCATCTTGATGTTCAAAATTGTGGCATTGTGGAAGAACTCCGGAAAAGTTCTAATCCTGCACATAAGAAAGAACAACCTAAGGTTGCTAGTAAGAATGAAAGCAAAAAAGTTGATGCTAAAAGTAGTATTGGAATGATAGTAGCTTACGATTACCTTTCAACCTTGAGCCCTATGTCTTCAACTGCACAGATGGCAAATCTTCGGTTGGTTACAATTCCAATCCTTAGTGCATTTGTTGGTCTAAAGATGCTAAATTTATCAGGCAATGCTATAGGTATGTGTAAGGTTTATCATACAAGTTTAATAAGTTCTCACCATTTTTCTCCTTTTTCAAATGCTTATTTTATTCTATGCTTTACATCAATATGTATCTTATGCTTACTTGGTACATGTGTTATAAAAATATAGGCAATGTATGAAACCTAATTCTGCATTTTCTGGAACACTTTTCTTCAGTTCGGATATCTGCAGGAGCATTTCCGAAAGGTCTTCACATGTTAAATCTGTCGAAGAATAAAATATCAATCATCGAAGGCCTCAGAGAACTTACACGACTCCGTGTACTTGATCTGAGTTACAACAGAATAAGTAGGATTGGCCATGGTATGCAACTAGTCTCCATTTTCTTTTGTGTTTGATATAGTGTGTATGTTTTGTATTCTTTTCTTTTTTCCATTCTCTTAACTGTGATAATGATTATATCACATAGCACATTTCTAAACCCTAAATCCTAAACCATGTTGGATCTGAATATATTGGTCAAATATGAATCTAGTTTCCCTTCAGCAGGGATCTTTGCAATATATATATGAATCTGACCTAGATTTATGCATCTCATCTCTTGGTCATATCTACATGTAAATTGGCCAGATTTATGTAGAAGTTGGTTGGTTCTGAATAAAAAATATTTGAATCCATGATTATTCGACCTAGCTGCAGCTAGATCTATGCTAGACTTATGTTGATCAGCCTCAATTTAACAAGAAATTAATTTATTGAAATAAATTGACATGTAGATCTATATATATATAGTTATTAGGTAGTAGTACTTCTTGGAACTTCTTGAATCAATTGGAATGGTTCCTGAAAATTGATGATCGATCAAATAGTTATGTTATCGAAGCCTTCTAACGTGTTATGGACATTGTTAGAAATGTGTGATCTAGATGTTCAAAACGAACAATAAGCTTCTTTCTTTCATGTTTGAAATATTATTCATGTGGTAATTTATCCCAGATTTAAGCTGCTAAATTTTCCTGTGTTGCAATATTGATCGGAGAAAGAACTAAAGAAGCTAAGCAAGTCAAAGAATTATTATTATTATTAACCGTCTTGTTTTAATCCCTTGTAGGTTTGGCTTCTTGTTTGATGCTGAAAGAGCTGTATTTAGGTGGGAACAAAATAAGTGAAATAGAAGGCCTGCATCGCCTCCTCAAATTGAGTGTTCTTGACGTATGCTCCAATCGAATATCTAATTCAAAAGGTCTTAAGCAATTGGCAGCTAATTATGCTTCCCTGCGAGCAGTAAATATCAAGAGCAATCCTGCTGAAAAAAATGTCGGGGATGAAGAGCTTAAGAAACATCTGTCGAGTCTTCTGCCACATCTTGCTTATTACAACAAGCAGGCCATTCGAGCAAATGGTTCAAAAGAAGTCTTAGACCATCCTCGACGATCTTTCTCATCTCATCAGTTCGACCGCAGTTTCAGGTCGGAAGGTAAAGACTCCCATCGCGGAATTCATGGTACAGGCCTAAGCAAGTCGTCCTATAGCCACGGCAAGTCTGGCAATGGTCTGAACACTTCAGTGAAGTCATCCAAGAGAAGCCATAGGCCCCTAAAATCTGTGTGGCCGAAACCAACCAATCATCTCCCAGATGTTGGCAGGAATATGCTACTTGGTCTGCAGCCTAGTAATTTTTTACGACGAACCCAAAGCGAGGGAGCATTCGGAGAATCTTATGAGTTACTATCCTACAGATTAGATCCTCTGGTTCCAGTACCTGATATGGAAGCCATTTGATACTGTTCCAAATAAAATGAGTTGCAACCATGATTGAGTTTTACTTATAACAACGATATTGGGCCAGTCATTCTGAACTGAGATGTTAGTTTAAGCAACTGTTTTTTCTTTTGAAACTTTTACTTGATCTACTTCTTATTAGTTTGGTAGCATTAGCATGATGGATTCTTGATTGACGAATGTATAGAACCTACGAGAATGTCAAGTTTGTTTGTCAGTGATATTGTTTGCCATGAATGCTGTCATGCTTATTGTTTCTTTTGGCTTAGCATTCATATAAGAACTCAATGCATGGTGGATTTGTGTTTCAACTATGAACTGTCCAGGAAGCAACCTAAAGTGAATAAAAATGGATTTGTTTTATTTTCATCAGTAGCTTTATCTTTGTTGTGGTCTCCATTGTCAGTAACAATGGAGCATGGAATATTTCTGAAGCTATGAAATATTTCTCTCTCTCTGTGTTTTTGTGTGTATGTTTGATGTTTAAAGTGTCCCTTTGCAAGTGTTTGATTCAATTAGATTGGGGCAAATAATAATATCATATACAACTTCTGTAAGTCTCAAGATTACAGAAAGGTGTCAGTTTATTTAACTTGTATCAAAGAGGATCGGAAAGGAACTCCTATGAGCATAAGGCAGAGCAAAAGTTTTCATTTAGCAGTCAAGCCTTTTTAAGATCAACAATACTAATAGGAAACACTGAGTCTGTCAGCGGCCGCAAACTCCCTCCCATCCTCACCTTATTGCCTGCATGCCTCATTTTTATAATTTATTTTATTTCATATATTTCTTTCTATTCTATTTTACCAATACTTTCATCAAAACATTATATATTTTTTATTTTAATCAACTCTTTTATTTTATTTTTATCAATAATTTAATGAAAAGATAATTTATAATGAATTTATATATATATGGAATAAAAGCTATTTCATATCAAGAATTTAACACATATCGTAGAGTGATGACAAAATAGGTCTATCATCTTGCAGTCATGCCCCATCTTGCTCTGGCAAGGAAGGACTATCGCCGATCACCGTTGTTCCTCCCTTCCTCTTCCTTCAATGTCATTGCCCTACCACTGTTGCCACCCACCGCTATGGTCGTCGCCCTCAACCTCTTCATGCCGCCAACATCTTCCTTCCCTCTCATTGTCATCCTTTCTTCCTTTGTCTGACATTGCTATCTCTGTGCCTTCTTCAATTTAGTTGTTCCATATCGTTGCAGTGCTACCATCGCCGTTACCCCTATCGTTGTTGCTGCCACCCTCATTTACCACCTGTAGTTGTACCCATCGTTGCTATTGCCATCATGATTAATTGGATAAATATCATCTTTAGTAAATAGTAAAAAAAAATTATATGAGTCAATGGATAACCAAATTCTCTCGATTAATTGAGTTTTCACCTTCACACTCTAATCATAATAGAATGCGTTGGTTGAGTTCCACCTTCACGCTCTATCCAAATTTCTTTATATATTTTTGTTACTTGAGCATACATTCGTCTGGATTACTGATTTTTATTTTGTTAAAAATCAAATTAATAAATTATTATAATCAATAATAATATTAGAGCATACACTCTAATCAATATTATGTTTGTTATATGGTCTTAAGGTATTAATAACATGATATTGAGATAGTACCAATGAATTATTGATGAAATAGAATAAAAGAGTTGATTAAAATAAAATATTATGTAATATTTTGATTAAAGTATTTATAAAATAGAATAAAAAAATTATATAATATAAAAAATAAAATATGCGGTGAGCGTGGATCGAACACGCGACCTTCAGATCTTCAGTCTGACGCTCTCCCAACTGAGCTATCCCCACATCTTATATATATTTTACTTCAATTGATATTATTTATAGTTATATATATATATATATATATATATATATACGTCTCCTTCCCGATTTCTGTTAAGGAAGCGAGTTTTGGTCCCCTGCTCCGATCTAGGGTTAGGGTTGAGGGAATTTTTGGATCGATTTGAGGTTGGAGAGGAACCGGAGATGCCGCAGCGTCACTCGAAGAACAACAACGACCTCGCCTTCTTCACCTACGAGGAGAAGCGCAAGCTAGGGTACGGCACGCAGCGGGAGCGGCTCGGCAGGGACTCCATCAAGCCCTTCGACGCCTGCTGCCTCTGCCTCAAGCCCCTCGTTGACCCCCTATGCTGCCAGAAGGGCCACGTCTTCTGCAAGGAGTGCATCCTCGAGTGCCTCCTCGCTCAGAAGAAAGACATTAAACGGTGGAATCTACTTTCTGTTTCTCACTTTCCAAATATCTCTTTTTTATTTCCCTATGATTCTTTGATTGATTTGGTGTGCGGTAGTTTAACTCCACTGACCAGGAAATTCCTTTTCTATATGGTTGATGATAATAACTCAATAGCAATGGGTCTAATTTGAGAACTTGGTAGTTGATTGTGTGATAATTGTATCCGGTACATGTTCTTGATGTAGGTTGGTGATCTTATAATTAGATATGAGTCCGCTGTTCTTGGAAGACATCAAGCATCTCTTTCTCGTTGTTTGGTATGTTTTGGTAGTGCTATACGTACTTGGATCTGAAATCAGAATCTCTGGAACCACTAGATCATTTGAGTAATAGTTATACTTCATGATCTTTGGGGTTACGAGGCTAATTTGATGACAGTAGCCTGTGGACCAGGTGTGAAGTCAAGGATTGTGCCTAATATACATCTCGAAGTTTAGAAGATTGGAATGTTGCTTATGAACCACAAAAAAGTTATATCAAGGTTTCCTTTCATGTTTTCAATACAAAAATAGGGTAATGTAACTAACAGCTATTTGCTTTTATTGAGATGATGCTAATTGTTTTTATTTCTCTTGGAAGATGGGCGTATATCAATTGCCTGACTGGTTTCATATTGTTGATGAATTTGATTTATTTCAGCCTCCTACATTTCATTCCAAATATTGGAAGTTGAAATAAGTATTGTTTGTTGCAAGGAGCTTATTTTAGCAATCAGGTGTGAGCTCTTATGGTTCTAAGATCTCAAAGAAAAAAATTAGATAAGGGAAATTAATTTTCATGAATTCTGGATCAAATATTAATAGTTTGTGATTCCGGAAATTCCTAATTGAATAGAAGTTGAGTTTTGACTTCCTATAAGTCTTCCTGTATTATATCTTTGGATATATATTAAGAAGCAAGGCTTCCGTAGATTTTTTTTTCCCCATCTATTATCCAGCTGATCTCTTTGCCTTTTTCAAGATGTTAGTCGTGTTCTAGACAGTATCTATGAGATCTACGTGTTTGTGCTTAGTCAATTGGGTCCCTTGGATTCTCTATGCTTGATATCAATTCTCAACATTGCAAACATGTTCCTCAGCGAGAAACTTGAACTTGTGGATGATTAATTTTAACTTATTTACCTTTTGCTTGTAATTGATGCCAACCTTGCTCGGTGTGATCCTGATGAACTTTCTCTTAAGCAGCACCATTAGATGGGCGGTTATTATGTTTCAAGTAGTATGAATGACCTTATCAAGTATGCTGATGCATGACTGTGGACAGTAAGATTGCATGTCTCTTGATCATTTTCTGATTGGATTATAGCTTTGAAGCCTCTCTCTTGCAGAGACTAGTAACACATGCAAAAATCAGAATTTTCAATTAATGAATGAGCTTTAAGTGAGGTATCAAATGTGTCTTGGAAGTTTGTGCTAGAGTGCAATATGAATTTTGAACAACTGTTATTTGCTATATCGAGCATTGTTGCAAGGAGAAGTGAAAATTTTGTGTTTTGCGTATAGGATGAAGCAATTTCTATTATTTAGAGGTGTGATATTTTTTATTTTGACTGCATCACTGCCCAATGAGTATCATTACATGGTATGATCCTTTTACTAGTGAAATTTTTGCTGTTAGCGATCTTCAATTCGGAGTTCTAGTTTAGTTCCTGAAGTGGAATCAATTCTTTTTTGGTTTATCTATCTGTCAACTAAGTTTGTCCATCTTGAACTACTTATTTATGCGCAACCAAAATCACCATATTATTTCCTTATTTGTTTGTGTGTCCTATCTATCCAAAAAGCTGCTTAACTTCTTTGCTATGTTTTGAGTTTCCTCTTTAGACGATGGCATAAAAAGGATGCCTTGATGTTTAGGATGTTGCTGTTGAAGTCACTATTGCTTTATGTTTTCCAGTCATGTATTGATCAAGTGTTTCCAGGTTTTCCATTTGTAATTGTGCATTTTGGCACATGTTTGCAACTGAGGTTTTCTCATTTTGATTAGTGGCCCAACAGTGTTTGACATTTTATCTTGACATGGACAGGAAGCTAGCTGCTCATGCTGCTCAACAGAAGCAAGAGAAAGAGGAAGAAGAGGAGAAGCTAATGTTGCAAAAGGCTCGAGAACTTGATGCTTTTGACCAGCAAAACCATGGGGCTGTCCCTCAGTACAGTGACAGGAGTCAGGTACGCGACAAGAATGGTTTCCATGGAGCAAACAGTGTGAAGGTAACTTCATACGAGGAAGAGGCTCTTCGCAACATGAAGGCCTTTTGGCTTCCATCTGCGACCCCTGATGCTCCAGTCAAGGTGGAGACTCCGTCGACCGATACAATCTGTCCAGAAGGCAAGGAGAAGCTGAAGCTGAAATCTCTATTCCCAATCTACTTCACTGAAGAGAGCAATGAGCCGAAGAACAAATCCAAGGCTCTAGAAATCAGTTACATATGCCCGAGCTGCAAGGTCACACTCACAAACACCCTTTCCCTCGTGGCCGTGAGCACATGTGGTCATGTATTCTGCAAGAAGTGCTCCGATAAGTTCTTGGCTGCCGATAAATCTTGTCTAGTTTGCAACAAGGGATGCAAGGAGAGGAACCTGGTTTGCTTGGAGAAAGGAGGGACAGGATTCGCCGGACATGGGAATCATTTGGAGGCAACAGAGTTTAAGCATTTGGGCAGCGGTTCTGGGTTGGGATTGTGGAAGCCAGCCACCAAATCTTGAACGATGACAAGGGATTTGCGTCGGGTTATTTAGTAGCCGTTTTTTTTTTTTTTTTTTGCTTGTATTGAGTTACACACAAGCAAGTGTATGTCAATGTATGTGACAGAGCAAATATGACTTGCAAATATGGTTTAATGATGAAGTCGTTTTTGGGTTTGATTCTGAGAGTTTGCTCATATATCGTTTAAAGTGACAATGGGCACCGCCGACCTATGTGGAGTCTATGGTTGCTATACAAACCTAAGAAGAGGATGCAGGCGATCAAGCACCAGTCCATTAGCCGCAAAGACCATCACAGGGGTGGCAGTCAACAACAGATGCCAATAGATTCTTCCTTTCGAGTACTAAATTTGTCTACAGGAACGTGTCACTTTGGTTGGTTAGAACGACAGATTAAGAATCGAAGTAGAAACATCAATTTCTTGGCTGTCAGAATCGACCCCATCTTCTGAAGAGTAAATGAGACTTGATCCTCTCATCTTCCCACGTCAAGTTGTTCCACCATTGTCTCTCTCCTCGGATGATGGCGATCGGGGTCATGTCATTGACGCCCACCGGCAGTGCCTTCAGCTTGGGGCATTCCTTCACCTTGACGTACTTGATACATGGCAGAATACCTCCACACACACTCTTCAATTCCGGCAGTTCCCACAGACGTAGCGTGTGCAGTCTTGGAAAGGCTTCTTCTCCATGCACGGAGTGATCGTAAACGCTCTCCAGCTCGTCGCAGAATCTTATCTGCAGAGTTTCAAGGTTTTGGAAGCGCAGGGTTGAACAAAAGAGACCAACAAGATTTGGACAGCAATCGATATGGATGTGTTTAAGGCTTGTGAAGTTTGTTTCCCTCTCCACACCTGCAAACAAGAAGCTCAACTTTTCCAGATTTGAGATCCACAGCTTCTCCAAGCTTAAAACTTGGGACGCATCCTCTAATTCTGCAGTAAAGATGGTTTCCATTTGGTCGCACCTCTGAATCCAACACTCTCTCATTGCTCCGAGGCTCTGCAGTCCAAAATCCGAGAGTTGCTTCACCAACTTCACGTCGTTCAAGAAGACGACATCCGCGTGATTAAGGACTCCTCCGATCCCCCAAGGACGAACATGATGGATCTCCAGAAATCGGCAAGCATTCGGGGGACGCGAACAATATTTCGTTCCGAAGTAGGTTTCTCTGAAAACAAAGTTCTCGTTTTGGAAACCGAACTCACCGTCTCTGTTCGCTTCTTCGGAGGGACAAACACGAAAATGGAACCTCAGAAAGCAATTATCCCACAGCGGAGAATCTTTGTCCAAGGATTGGAAGAAACTGGTGTTGCGAACACACAAGTAGGTTCTGTTGTCCTCCACGCCCGTTTTGACGGAGGCATAAACTCCGGTGTGCTCGTCCCAAGTCAATCCAGGCTGCAGCCACTGCATGACCATCCAATCAACTGCGTTGCTCTCTGTGCATAGCTTCAGGTTCTGAAGGTGACCAGTTTTTGTGATCCCGTACGGGAATTCTGACAACGCAGTACCCGAAACATCGAGCTCCATCAGCTTTGGGAGGTCTCCTATATGTAACACACTTTCCTGGAAGTTTAGGCGCCGGCATCCTCCAAGGAAAAGGCAGCGGAGTTCTGGGAATCTGGAGCAAGATGGGAAGAACTCGATTGAGGTACGAGAAAGATCAAGGACTCTCAGCATGTTCTTCACAGTGAATGATCCAGGAGCGATCGTCCTCAGGGCAGAGCACCCTGAAGCGTCAAGCACCTCCAGCTTCTGTAATGAACCTATGTGCTGTAGTTCCTCCAAGTGTTGGCAACCTTTGAGGAGTAGACAGTGAAGATCGACCAACTTGGAGACAGAATATGGCAGATTCCTGATTGCCGTGAAGGAAATGTCCAAAAATCTGAGGATCTGCATGTTATCAAAGAACGAGTTTGGTAGTACCTTCAGGCAGCGAATTCCCCGAAGAATTAAGGTGGAGAGGAAGAAGCACTGTGGGATCTGTGGCAGTCTTTCTATTATGCAGTTCATCAATGAAATCCTACTGTATCGCTCAACGGCAAACCAAATGGAAGTCGGCCCTTCTGAGTAGGCGGCACAGGAATAGGAATATCCATGGTGGCCTCCTTGCCTCCCGGTGTTCATGAGATCCTCTCGAACTGTATCATGCATGCGGACATGATCATCGTCCTCCCTGTATAATAGACGACGATGTAAAAGCAACTGCAGGATCTTTTTAGCTTTATCAGTGGCCGCTGCACTGAGAAATCCTTCAGCAATCATTCCGTCCATGAGCCAATACTGGATCAGTTCATCGTCACGGACCGCCATATCCCCAGGGAAGAGCAAACAGTATACGAGGCAGTGTTTTACCTCATCGTCCGGCAGCATGGAGTAAGCGAACCTTGCGGCAGCAAGATCGTCCTGCAATGCCGACGACACTTTAACAGTTAATTCCTCATTTGCTGAATCAGATAACGAATCCTTCAAGGCTCCTGCCATTAGCACGATCAACAAAGGCATGCCATGGCTTGCTTCCACCACCATTCGCTCTAAACTATTCACGATGCTGCGCCCAGAAATTTGGCAGAACAAATCCCACGATTCCTTTATACTGAGCGAGCTCTGTTCTATCACGACGTCGGGCTCCATCACCGTTAGCGCTCTCCTGGTTCTGGTGGTGACGACGACCTTGGAGGCATTGTGCCTGGGTGTAGGTACTCCCAGTGTTGCCAGCATACGATCCTCTGTAAACCAAGCATCATCCAGCACCAACAGGAACCTCCTCCCGGATAGAAACGAATGGATCTTTTCCGTGATCCTTTCTTCGTCGCCATAGTCTTCAACCGCGATCGACAGGCTCTCCAGTATCTTCTGTCTCGCCCGTACGGTGGTGCATGTGGCGGACAGGGAGATCCAAAGGAAGACATCAAAGAGGCAAGAAGCCATCGCTCGACCATAAGCTTGTCTTGCGGTCCATGTCTTCCCTAGTCCAGAAATCCCGTAAACCACCACTGTCCCAACATCGGGATTTGTTACCTCTTCCATCAAATGCTGAATGCGGCGCTCCCCCCCGGCCATTGCTCCGTCCAGGGCTCCGACAATGCAAGTGTACACTCTTGCTTGAGCTGGTGTTCTTTTGTGGAAGAATATGAGAGACAATCCTCCACTCGGAGCTCCAGTGCACGATACAAAGATTGAAGGTTTCCGAGAAGCAGGGGGGGGGGGGGGGGGGGGGGTGGGGGAGGGACAACACCGAGAACCTGCTTGTTTGGTAGGTCAAAAGCGAGGTGCTGATAATGTTGACCAAAACGAACGGTCCTCGTCTGATCATTTTCCTGGAAAGTGCACGCGTTTAGTCTTCGGAGGCACCTCTTTCCAATCAATTTCCACGCTCCTACAGTCCATGTCGAAACTGGAAACTGTGTCACATTCCAGAGACCTTCCTTGATCCACAAACATACTTCATCACTCTTCCTAGTCCAGTTACAGGACACGCCAACACTAGATCAGTGCCAATGCATGTTAGCTGAGGAGGGGTAGACAAAAGAGATCGATGCAGGTCTTCCCCTACAGGTGGAGGCTAATATGGAATGACTGGGATCTCCGGTCATTTATCTTGATCAGCTTGAGCTTGCAGATCATCCTCATCTTCTCAGGGAGCCTCAGGAAGCGCGTGGTCTCCAGCTGGATCAGCCTCATTCTCTGGTCCGCCTACCTGCTCGCCGACTGGGTCGCCACCTTCGCCCTCGGCATCCTCTCCAATACCCAAAATGACCCTGGCTGCGCCTCTTCCTCTCACACCCAAAACGACGCCCTCCTCGCTTTCTGGTCGCCTTTCCTTCTCCTACACCTCGGCGGCCCTGATACCATCACGGCTTTCTCCCTCGAGGATAATGAGCTGTGGCTGAGGCACTTGCTGGGACTCGTGTTTCAGGTTTCTGTAGCTTTCTACGTCTTCGTTGGTTCCTTGCCGCAAACCAGGCTCAAGTCCCCAGCGGCCATGATGTTTCTCGCCGGGATTCTCAAGTACGGCGAGAGGTCGTGGTCTCTCATGTCTGCGAGCATGGAGTGCTTGCGGAACTCCATGGTCACGCCCCCCGACCCCGGCCCCAACTATGCCAAGTTCATGGAAGACTATGCGGCGATGTCCGCCGCCGGACTAAGAACGGAGATTGAGATGAAGAAAGAACCAGAATCGAGACCGCGGTCGTTGGATACCTTCGTGGAGGAGATCCGCACAGTCACGACTGTGACGAAAGCTCATCAGTTCTTCCACACTTTCAAGCGCCTCATCGTCGACCTCATCCTCAGCTTCCACGATCGAAACGAGAGCCAGTCCTTCTTTCTCAAGCGCTCTCCCATCCAGGCTTTCAAGGTGATCGAGATTGAGCTCTCCTTCGTGTACGAGATGCTTTACACCAAGTCCACCGTGCTTCATACTGTCGCAGGCCCTTTCCTTCGTTTCACCAGTTTCTTCTGCATTCTCACTGCTCTTCTGCTCTTCTTGTTCACCGAAAAGCACGGATACGAAGAGATCGACATTATAATTACTTACACGCTCTTAGTAGGAGCTCTTGCTCTCGAGATCTATTCTGTTGGATTGTTGATCTTCTCGGAGTGGGCCTTTCTCAGGCTGAAAGATCTCGGACATCCCCGGCTTTCCAACATGATCTCCGCCATAACCTCTTTCTTCCGGCCACCCGACAAGCCCAGATGGTCTAACTCCATGGCGCAGCATAATCTCATCAGCTTCTGCCTCCAAGACTGTCCATCCCCATTTAACAGATTCCTCCACTTCCTCACGGTAAAAGAAGCATGGGACAGGTTCTGGCATACCAGCTATTGCCCTGTTACCGACGACCTGAAGGAACTCGTCTTCGAGGACCTCAAGAACAAATCCATCGGCGCAGATGATTCCAAAGGCTACAAGCGTTTCAGCGCCTGCAGAGGCAGATGGGCTCTGCAGCAGAAGGGGCATCTGAAGGAACTTGGCTGGAGCGTGGAGGTGGAATTCGACGAAAGCATTCTGTTGTGGCACATCGCCACTGATCTCTGCTTCTACTCCGACGAAACCAACCAGTCGACGGATACGCTTCCTTACCGAAGGATCAGCAAGCGTGCGTCGGACTACATGCTGTACCTTCTCGTCGTGCGGCCTTTCATGCTGACCGCAGGGATTGGGCAGATCAGGTACGGGGACACCTGCGCGGAGGCCAAGAACTTCTTCTCGCGTGGTGTGGAGACGCCAGATCAGGAACAAGCCTGCGAGATGCTCCTTTGCGTGGAGACCAAAGTCCCACCTGCGCAGGTGAAAGGCGACCGAAGCAAATCGGTGTTGTTCGATGCGTGTATGCTAGCAAAGGACTTGCTGGAGGTGGAGGAGCAAAGAAGATGGAAGGTGGTGAGTGCAGTATGGGTGGAGATGTTATGTTACGCCGCAAGCAATTGCAGAGGGTACTTCCACGCGAAGCAGCTCAGCGCCGGCGGAGAGCTGCTCACGATGGTGTGGTTTCTGATGGCCCATTTAGGAATAGGCGAGCAGTATCGGATCGAAGAAGGGCATGCAAGGGCCAAATTGATAATAGAGAAGTAATGACGCTGTTCCACAACAACTCTGTTCTCTCATCGAGTTTAATTAAATCTATCAACATGTAGCTGATTGAATCGATGCATGTAATCCACCGAGCCGAGATGATATGTCGGAGTTATTTGAGAATATAGTCGAATATGGGATTTGATTTGCATGGTTTATTTGTGGGTGTTTCAGGAAAACAAATGCAAGAATGTTACAAGAAAAAAAAAAATAAAAAATTCTATCACCCAACAGATACAAGAATGTTTTGACATCTGTTGTTTATTGCCACCGATTTCAGAGCGATGATCTCAGGGATGAAGCTTGTTCTCAGGCTCCGAAGTGTCTTCTGGTGAGAGAGATCCACGCAAGATCTCCCCTATGGTCTTTGCGGCTAATGGCAGGCCACCACATCTATCGACGATCTCTGTCTTGATGCTTCTCAGAGTAGGATGATCGCCCGCAAGCCCGCCCTCCGTCACTGAATCCATGAATATATTCCAACAACATTCCCCGTCTTTATCGGGCTCGATCCGACAAACGTTCTCTTCCCCGACCATCTTCACAGCCACCTCCTCCAATCTGCTTGTGACGATGACCGACCCGCCGCAGCCCTTCGGCAACACACGGTCAAGAGGAAGATGACCGGCGGCCCATTCACCTTCGTCCGGCAAACCCGAGCTCATTAAGCCTTCGTACCACTCGTCGATGTTCCAGACGTCGTCGAACACGATGAGATACCTTTTGTTCATCAATTGGAGGTGGAGCGCGAACATCAACTCCGCGAGGCCACCGGCTTCTGAGATGGATGTGATGGCCTCCTCCTCGACTCCCAGTGCCATTAGCGTCCTCTCCAACATCTCTCTTCGTACATCTCTACCTCTTTTCACTGTCTGAGACATGCACACCCATAGCCGCGGAAAGAAGCGCCTTCTCACCTGCGGACTGTTGAAGACCATCTGCGCCAGCACTGTTTTGCCAACTCCACCCATCCCCACAACCCCGATTCCTTTGAATCTGCCGCTATCCTCTTCCGACAGCATTCTCTCTATCGCGTTCAGCTGATCGTCGAGGCCATAAACCTTAGATTTGTCCACAGAACGCGAAGTCCACCGATCGAACTCCATGTCGCCACTTAACGAACCACTGCTGTAATTCTGATCCACCCCTCCATGGTTTCTGGGTTGGATACTGTGCTTGATCGCCTGCAGCCTCTTCTTCGCTTTGTACAGAAACCATAGACTCGACATGGAAGAGAGTCTTACGAGCTTCCGCTGCTTGAGACCCGTGTGCTTCTTGGAGAGCGTTCGGCACTCGATCAGTATGTCATTGAGGTCGTAGAGCGAGTCGCGGAGGAGGTCGGCGGTGCCCAGAGGCACGGGGGACCTCATTGTGACTTTGAGATCCTCCTTTATGCCCTGAAACAGAGCATGGAAGGGAAACGCCGAACTGTCGTCTTCTTCGAGCGCATCCACAAACTTCTCCATGAGGAACTGCACCATCGCCACCGCCATTCCTGTGTGTGAGATTTCGGAACTGCTCGAATTCGAGACTTCGAGTTCTGATGAACCGGAGAAGTGGAAGAGGAAAGTTGCATTGAGGTCTCAGGAAGAGACCAGGAATCTACGGAGGGATGATGGAACTGCTATGGTCAATGTGAGGCCCAGACGAGGACAGAAATGGAAACATTGGACCAATTCAAATGCCGCTTTTTTGCACAGTACGTGGATCGGCGCCATATGTCCATTAAGTTTAAATATTGACTCGGGCAGACTTCGCCAACCTCACAGTCTCTCGTCGTCTTACGTCTCATAACGCGTTCACGCCAATCCATCTAAACGCGTGGGGTGGAACTCATCCGAAAGTCCAATCTTTTGGACTGCCGAGTCAACTCAAAGGCCACACTCATTATGTTGAGAGAGAGAGGGATCCATGGAGATCTTTCCTTACGGGGTGGAGGCGAGCATAAAATGATTGAGATCTTCGATCATTCGTTTTGATGAGCTTAACCTTACAGGTCATTCTCATCTTCTTCGGGAGCCGTCGAAAGTACGTTATCGCCATGAGGATCAGCTTCATCCTCTATTCGGTCTACTTGCTCATCGACTGTTATGCCACCCGCTCATAAGGGCTGACTTCCATTTGGTTTTTTGTTGGGCGATACAGTAGGATTTTATTGATGAACTATAGTTAAAAAGACTGTCCAGATATCCCACAGTGTTTCTTCCTCTCCACCTTAATTCTCAAGGGAATTGACTGTCTAAAGGTAATACCAAACTCGTCCTTCGATAACATGCAAATCCTCCAGATTTTGGACATTTTCTTCACAGCAATTGTAGAGTGTGGGTGGAGATGTGTTATGCCGCGAGCAATTGCAGAGTGTACTTCCATGCGAAGCAGCTCATCACAGGCGGAATGCTGGTCAGGTAATGGCTTCAGTAATGACATATATGAAGTAGAGTAAAATTTATAAAATAAATGTTAAGCGGGGATAGTTCAGTTGGGAGAGTAAGTTGTGAAGGTTGCGTGTTCGATCCACGCTCACCGTATATTATAATATATTTTATTTTATATAACTTTCTATTTTATTTTACCAATACTTTAATGAAAACATTAACTAATATTTTATTTTAATCAACTCTTCTATTCTATTTTACCATAATTCAATTGAAAGTTTGATAATGTAGTTTAAAATATCATTTTTATTCAATTTGATGTAGGATTTTTATTTGGAAAGTTTATTTATATTTTAATTAAATTCATAATCACTGGACCCACTACCATGAACACATATTTTATAAAATATTTTACTTCATATAACTCTTTCTATTTTATTTTACCAATGCTTTAATCAAAAAATTAAATAATATTTTATTTTAATCAACACTTTTATTCTATTTTACCAATAATTCAATTAAAAGATAATTTATAATGAAAGTTTGATAATGTAGTTTAAAATATCATTTTTATTCAATTTGATGTCAGATTTTTATTTCGAAAGTTTATTTATATTTTAATTAAATTCATAGTCACTGGACCCACTACCATCACCGAACATAATATTTTTCACATTGATCTATTTTACATTTTTTATCTTTTATTTTAAGAAAATAAAAAAAAATCTAAAAAAATCCAAAGCTTTTACTAAATTTTTGGCACACAAAATAGGTGAAAATAAACTATATTTTCAATTCTACACAATACATTTTTAAATGTAGCCATTAATTTCTTTTCTTGTAGCCACAAATCAACCTTTCGTAAAACTTTTGTAATTATATAAAAAATTATAATGTGATACAAGGATAATAATATGGCTAGTACATTTTGTTCGAGACTTTAACATTATATGAGCGAGACCCTAATATCATATTATTAACATCTCGAGAATTTATAACTAATACAATGTTATTTTTAAGTGTTATAATCATATCCAGACCAATACATGATTTAGTACGATGCTATATCACTTAAGTTTAAAAAAAAGATAACTGTTTTATATATTAATGCATGTCTCCCACCATAATGATAAAAAAATCTCACTATAAAAAAACTCATTGACTATGTTTATCTAATCTCTTTCGGACTTTAGTTCTAATATATTTAATTTTAAAGAACTTGAGAGGTATCCTAACTTGGGTATCAAATTAATTATATTAGACACGCCCATTATACAATTTTGATAGATTTGATGCTTTATGATTCGAGAAGATTTGAAGCTTTTGACACTAATCAAATACAAACGTAGAATAGAACATTGATTGGCTTTGTATTAAAATCTCAATCAGACAACCATAATTTGTATTAACAGTCTAAACCCAATTTTGTAAAAAAGGTGATAATTATCATTAAGTACTTTCGCATCTCTAAATTAGGCCAAATTCTCTAGAGAAAAGTACAGATACATTTCCAAGACTGAGAAATCAACCATATTTGTACGTTCGCTATTAGTGTTGACCTCACAATTGATCTCTGTAAACACTACTTAATACCTATGATACCTAAATTAAAGATAAGATTTGATTTGGAGGAGTGACATGAGAAGATTAATTCAAAATTGGTTAGTTAACTGTGAGTTCCTCCTTTATATTTAGGAGTTGATTGGTAGCGTAGTTCTTCTCTTCCTTCAATTGAAGGTTGCCTCTTTTCTAGTGAGAGAGAGAGAGTGAGAGTGAGAGATCCATGGAGATCTTTCCTTACAGGTGGAGGCAAGCATGGAATGACTGGGATCTTCGGTCATTCATTTTGATGAGCTGGACCTTGCAGGTCATCCTCATCTTCTTCGGGAGCAGCCGGAAGCACGTTGTCGCCATGTGGATCAGCTTCATCCTCTGGTCGGCCTACTTGCTCGTCGACTGTTGTCGCCACCTTCGATCTTGGCATCCTCTCCGATAACCACACCGGCTATAACTTCGTCTCTTCCTCTCGTAGCATCTGAACGACGATCGCCTCGCATTTACTTCTCTATGGACAAATTGAAGGTTTATTTGCTGTGAAGGAAAAGTCCAAAATATTTTTGTAACGTGTTTTCATTTTGCAAATGAGGAATTCACTGCTTCAGTAATGACATATATGACGTAGAGGCGAATTTATAAAAATAAATGTTAAGCGGGGATAGCTCAGTTGGGAGAGCGTCAGACTGAAGATCTGAAGGTCGCGTATTCGATCCACGCTCACCGCATATTATAATATATTTTATTTTATATAACTTTCTATTTTATTTTACCAATACTTTAATGAAAACATTAACTAATATTTTATTTTAATCAACTCTTCTATTCTATTTTACCATAATTCAATTGAAAGTTTGATAATGTAGTTTAAAATATCATTTTTATTCAATTTGATGTAGGATTTTTATTTGGAAAGTTTATTTATATTTTAATTAAATTCATAATCACTGGACCCACTACCATGAACACATATTTTATAAAATATTTTACTTCATATAACTCTTTCTATTTTATTTTACCAATGCTTTAATCAAAAAATTAAATAATATTTTATTTTAATCAACACTTTTATTCTATTTTACCAATAATTCAATTAAAAGATAATTTATAATGAAAGTTTGATAATGTAGTTTAAAATATCATTTTTATTCAATTTGATGTCAGATTTTTATTTCGAAAGTTTATTTATATTTTAATTAAATTCATAGTCACTGGACCCACTACCATCACCGAACATAATATTTTTCACATTGATCTATTTTACATTTTTTATCTTTTATTTTAAGAAAATAAAAAAAAATCTAAAAAAATCCAAAGCTTTTACTAAATTTTTGGCACACAAAATAGGTGAAAAATAAACTATATTTTCAATTCTACACAATACATTTTTAAATGTAGCCATTAATTTCTTTTCTTGTAGCCACAAATCAACCTTTCGTAAAACTTTTGTAATTATATAAAAAATTATAATGTGATACAAGGATAATAATATGGCTAGTACATTTTGTTCGAGACTTTAACATTATATGAGCGAGACCCTAATATCATATTATTAACATCTCGAGAATTTATAACTAATACAATGTTATTTTTAAGTGTTATAATCATATCCAGACCAATACATGATTTAGTACGATGCTATATCACTTAAGTTTAAAAAAAAGATAACTGTTTTATATATTAATGCATGTCTCCCACCATAATGATAAAAAAATCTCACTATAAAAAAACTCATTGACTATGTTTATCTAATCTCTTTCGGACTTTAGTTCTAATATATTTAATTTTAAAGAACTTGAGAGGTATCCTAACTTGGGTATCAAATTAATTATATTAGACACGCCCATTATACAATTTTGATAGATTTGATGCTTTATGATTCGAGAAGATTTGAAGCTTTTGACACTAATCAAATACAAACGTAGAATAGAACATTGATTGGCTTTGTATTAAAATCTCAATCAGACAACCATAATTTGTATTAACAGTCTAAACCCAATTTTGTAAAAAAGGTGATAATTATCATTAAGTACTTTCGCATCTCTAAATTAGGCCAAATTCTCTAGAGAAAAGTACAGATACATTTCCAAGACTGAGAAATCAACCATATTTGTACGTTCGCTATTAGTGTTGACCTCACAATTGATCTCTGTAAACACTACTTAATACCTATGATACCTAAATTAAAGATAAGATTTGATTTGGAGGAGTGACATGAGAAGATTAATTCAAAATTGGTTAGTTAACTGTGAGTTCCTCCTTTATATTTAGGAGTTGATTGGTAGCGTAGTTCTTCTCTTCCTTCAATTGAAGGTTGCCTCTTTTCTAGTGAGAGAGAGAGAGTGAGAGTGAGAGATCCATGGAGATCTTTCCTTACAGGTGGAGGCAAGCATGGAATGACTGGGATCTTCGGTCATTCATTTTGATGAGCTGGACCTTGCAGGTCATCCTCATCTTCTTCGGGAGCAGCCGGAAGCACGTTGTCGCCATGTGGATCAGCTTCATCCTCTGGTCGGCCTACTTGCTCGTCGACTGTTGTCGCCACCTTCGATCTTGGCATCCTCTCCGATAACCACACCGGCTATAACTTCGTCTCTTCCGCTCGTAGCATCTGAACGACGATCGCCTCGCATTTACTTCTCTATGGACAAATTGAAGGTTTATTTGCTGTGAAGGAAAAGTCCAAAATATTTTTGTAACGTGTTTTCATTTTGCAAATGAGGAATTCACTGCTTCAGTAATGACATATATGACGTAGAGGCGAATTTATAAAAATAGATGATAAGCGGGGATAGCTCAGTTGGGAGAGCGTCAGACTGAAGATCTGAAGGTCGCGTGTTCGATCCACGCTCACCGCATATTATAATATATTTTATTTTATATAACTTTCTATTTTATTTTACCAATACTTTAATGAAAACATTAACTAATATTTTATTTTAATCAACTCTTCTATTCTATTTTACCATAATTCAATTGAAAGTTTGATAATGTAGTTTAAAATATCATTTTTATTCAATTTGATGTAGGATTTTTATTTGGAAAGTTTATTTATATTTTAATTAAATTCATAATCACTGGACCCACTACCATGAACACATATTTTATAAAATATTTTACTTCATATAACTCTTTCTATTTTATTTTACCAATGCTTTAATCAAAAAATTAAATAATATTTTATTTTAATCAACACTTTTATTCTATTTTACCAATAATTCAATTAAAAGATAATTTATAATGAAAGTTTGATAATGTAGTTTAAAATATCATTTTTATTCAATTTGATGTCAGATTTTTATTTCGAAAGTTTATTTATATTTTAATTAAATTCATAGTCACTGGACCCTCTACCATCACCGAACATAATATTTTTCACATTGATCTATTTTACATTTTTTATCTTTTATTTTAAGAAAATAAAAAAAAATCTAAAAAAATCCGAAGCTTTTACTAAATTTTTGACACACAAAATAGGTGAAAAATAAACTATATTTTCAATTCTACACAATACATTTTTAAATGTAGCCATTAATTTCTTTTCTTTTAGCCACAAATCAACATTTCGTAAAACTTTTGTAATTATATAAAAAATTATAATGTGATACAAGGATAATAATATGGCTAGTACATTTTGTTCGAGACTTTAACATTATATGAGCGAGACCCTAATATCATATTATTAACATCTCGAGAATTTATAACTAATACAATGTTATTTTTAAGTGTTATAATCATATCCAGACCAATACATGATTTAGTACGATGCTATATCACTTAAGTTTAAAAAAAAGATAACTGTTTTATATATTAATGCATGTCTCCCACCATAATGATAAAAAAATCTCACTATAAAAAAACTCATTGACTATGTTTATCTAATCTCTTTCGGACTTTAGTTCTAATATATTTAATTTTAAAGAACTTGAGAGGTATCCTAACTTGGGTATCAAATTAATTATATTAGACACGCCCATTATACAATTTTGATAGATTTGATGCTTTATGATTCGAGAAGATTTGAAGCTTTTGACACTAATCAAATACAAACGTAGAATAGAACATTGATTGGCTTTGTATTAAAATCTCAATCAGACAACCATAATTTGTATTAACAGTCTAAACCCAATTTTGTAAAAAAGGTGATAATTATCGTTAAGTACTTTCGCATCTCTAAATTAGGCCAAATTCTCTAGAGAAAAGTACAGATACATTTCCAAGACTGAGAAATCAACCATATTTGTACGTTCGCTATTAGTGTTGACCTCACAATTGATCTCTGTAAACACTACTTAATACCTATGATACCTAAATTAAAGATAAGATTTGATTTGGAGGAGTGACATGAGAAGATTAATTCAAAATTGGTTAGTTAACTGTGAGTTCCTCCTTTATATTTAGGAGTTGATTGGTAGCGTAGTTCTTCTCTTCCTTCAATTGAAGGTTGCCTCTTTTCTAGTGAGAGAGAGAGAGTGAGAGTGAGAGATCCATGGAGATCTTTCCTTACAGGTGGAGGCAAGCATGGAATGACTGGGATCTTCGGTCATTCATTTTGATGAGCTGGACCTTGCAGGTCATCCTCATCTTCTTCGGGAGCAGCCGGAAGCACGTTGTCGCCATGTGGATCAGCTTCATCCTCTGGTCGGCCTACTTGCTCGTCGACTGTTGTCGCCACCTTCGATCTTGGCATCCTCTCCGATAACCACACCGGCTATAACTTCGTCTCTTCCTCTCGTAGCATCTGAACGACGATCGCCTCGCATTTACTTCTCTATGGACAAATTGAAGGTTTATTTGCTGTGAAGGAAAAGTCCAAAATATTTTTGTAACGTGTTTTCATTTTGCAAATGAGGAATTCACTGCTTCAGTAATGACATATATGACGTAGAGGCGAATTTATAAAAATAAATGTTAAGCGGGGATAGCTCAGTTGGGAGAGCGTCAGACTGAAGATCTGAAGGTCGCGTGTTCGATCCACGCTCACCGCATATTATAATATATTTTATTTTATATAACTTTCTATTTTATTTTACCAATACTTTAATGAAAACATTAACTAATATTTTATTTTAATCAACGCTTCTATTCTATTTTACCATAATTCAATTGAAAGTTTGATAATGTAGTTTAAAATATCATTTTTATTCAATTTGATGTAGGATTTTTATTTGGAAAGTTTATTTATATTTTAATTAAATTCATAATCACTGGACCCACTACCATGAACACATATTTTATAAAATATTTTACTTCATATAACTCTTTCTATTTTATTTTACCAATGCTTTAATCAAAAAATTAAATAATATTTTATTTTAATCAACACTTTTATTCTATTTTACCAATAATTCAATTAAAAGATAATTTATAATGAATGTTTGATAATGTAGTTTAAAATATCATTTTTATTCAATTTGATGTCAGATTTTTATTTCGAAAGTTTATTTATATTTTAATTAAATTCATAGTCACTGGACCCACTACCATCACCGAACATAATATTTTTCACATTGATCTATTTTACATTTTTTATCTTTTATTTTAAGAAAATAAAAAAAAATCTAAAAAAATCCGAAGCTTTTACTAAATTTTTGACACACAAAATAGGTGAAAAATAAACTATATTTTCAATTCTACACAATACATTTTTAAATGTAGCCATTAATTTCTTTTCTTTTAGCCACAAATCAACATTTCGTAAAACTTTTGTAATTATATAAAAAATTATAATGTGATACAAGGATAATAATATGGCTAGTACATTTTGTTCGAGACTTTAACATTATATGAGCGAGACCCTAATATCATATTATTAACATCTCGAGAATTTATAACTAATACAATGTTATTTTTAAGTGTTATAATCATATCCAGACCAATACATGATTTAGTACGATGCTATATCACTTAAGTTTAAAAAAAAGATAACTGTTTTATATATTAATGCATGTCTCCCACCATAATGATAAAAAAATCTCACTATAAAAAAACTCATTGACTATGTTTATCTAATCTCTTTCGGACTTTAGTTCTAATATATTTAATTTTAAAGAACTTGAGAGGTATCCTAATTTGGGTATCAAATTAATTATATTAGACACGCACATTATACAATTTTGATAGATTTGATGCTTTATGATTCGAGAAGATTTGAAGCTTTTGACACTAATCAAATACAAACGTAGAATAGAACATTGATTGGCTTTGTATTAAAATCTCAATCAGACAACCATAATTTGTATTAACAGTCTAAACCCAATTTTGTAAAAAAGGTGATAATTATCATTAAGTACTTTCGCATCTCTAAATTAGGCCAAATTCTCTAGAGAAAAGTACAGATACATTTCCAAGACTGAGAAATCAACCATATTTGTACGTTCGCTATTAGTGTTGACCTCACAATTGATCTCTGTAAACACTACTTAATACCTATGATACCTAAATTAAAGATAAGATTTGATTTCGAGGAGTGACATGAGAAGATTAATTCAAAATTGGTTAGTTAACTGTGAGTTCCTCCTTTATATTTAGGAGTTGATTGGTAGCGTAGTTCTTCTCTTCCTTCAATTGAAGGTTGCCTCTTTTCTAGTGAGAGAGAGAGAGTGAGAGTGAGAGATCCATGGAGATCTTTCCTTACAGGTGGAGGCAAGCATGGAATGACTGGGATCTTCGGTCATTCATTTTGATGAGCTGGACCTTGCAGGTCATCCTCATCTTCTTCGGGAGCAGCCGGAAGCACGTTGTCGCCATGTGGATCAGCTTCATCCTCTGGTCGGCCTACTTGCTCGTCGACTGTTGTCGCCACCTTTGATCTTGGCATCCTCTTCGATAACCACACCGGCTATAACTTCGTCTCTTCCTCTCGTAGCATCTGAACGACGATCGCCTCGCATTTACTTCTCTATGGACAAATTGAAGGTTTATTTGCTGTGAAGGAAAAGTTCAAAATATTTTTGTAACGTGTTTTCATTTTGCAAATGAGGAATTCACTGCTTCATTAATGACATATATGACGTAGAGGCGAATTTATAAAAATAAATGTTAAGCGGGGATAGCTCAGTTGGGAGAGCGTCAGACTGAAGATCTGAAGGTCGCGTGTTCGATCCACGCTCACCGCATATTATAATATATTTTATTTTATATAACTTTCTATTTTATTTTACCAATACTTTAATGAAAACATTAACTAATATTTTATTTTAATCAACTCTTCTATTCTATTTTACCATAATTCAATTGAAAGTTTGATAATGTAGTTTAAAATATCATTTTTATTCAATTTGATGTAGGATTTTTATTTGGAAAGTTTATTTATATTTTAATTAAATTCATAATCACTGGACCCACTACCATGAACACATATTTTATAAAATATTTTACTTCATATAACTCTTTCTATTTTATTTTACCAATGCTTTAATCAAAAAATTAAATAATATTTTATTTTAATCAACACTTTTATTCTATTTTACCAATAATTCAATTAAAAGATAATTTATAATGAAAGTTTGATAATGTAGTTTAAAATATCATTTTTATTCAATTTGATGTCAGATTTTTATTTCGAAAGTTTATTTATATTTTAATTAAATTCATAGTCACTGGACCCTCTACCATCACCGAACATAATATTTTTCACATTGATCTATTTTACATTTTTTATCTTTTATTTTAAGAAAATAAAAAAAAATCTAAAAAAATCCGAAGCTTTTACTAAATTTTTGACACACAAAATAGGTGAAAAATAAACTATATTTTCAATTCTACACAATACATTTTTAAATGTAGCCATTAATTTCTTTTCTTTTAGCCACAAATCAACATTTCGTAAAACTTTTGTAATTATATAAAAAATTATAATGTGATACAAGGATAATAATATGGCTAGTACATTTTGTTCGAGACTTTAACATTATATGAGCGAGACCCTAATATCATATTATTAACATCTCGAGAATTTATAACTAATACAATGTTATTTTTAAGTGTTATAATCATATCCAGACCAATACATGATTTAGTACGATGCTATATCACTTAAGTTTAAAAAAAAGATAACTGTTTTATATATTAATGCATGTCTCCCACCATAATGATAAAAAAATCTCACTATAAAAAAACTCATTGACTATGTTTATCTAATCTCTTTCGGACTTTAGTTCTAATATATTTAATTTTAAAGAACTTGAGAGGTATCCTAACTTGGGTATCAAATTAATTATATTAGACACGCCCATTATACAATTTTGATAGATTTGATGCTTTATGATTCGAGAAGATTTGAAGCTTTTGACACTAATCAAATACAAACGTAGAATAGAACATTGATTGGCTTTGTATTAAAATCTCAATCAGACAACCATAATTTGTATTAACAGTCTAAACCCAATTTTGTAAAAAAGGTGATAATTATCGTTAAGTACTTTCGCATCTCTAAATTAGGCCAAATTCTCTAGAGAAAAGTACAGATACATTTCCAAGACTGAGAAATCAACCATATTTGTACGTTCGCTATTAGTGTTGACCTCACAATTGATCTCTGTAAACACTACTTAATACCTATGATACCTAAATTAAAGATAAGATTTGATTTGGAGGAGTGACATGAGAAGATTAATTCAAAATTGGTTAGTTAACTGTGAGTTCCTCCTTTATATTTAGGAGTTGATTGGTAGCGTAGTTCTTCTCTTCCTTCAATTGAAGGTTGCCTCTTTTCTAGTGAGAGAGAGAGAGTGAGAGTGAGAGATCCATGGAGATCTTTCCTTACAGGTGGAGGCAAGCATGGAATGACTGGGATCTTCGGTCATTCATTTTGATGAGCTGGACCTTGCAGGTCATCCTCATCTTCTTCGGGAGCAGCCGGAAGCACGTTGTCGCCATGTGGATCAGCTTCATCCTCTGGTCGGCCTACTTGCTCGTCGACTGTTGTCGCCACCTTCGATCTTGGCATCCTCTCCGATAACCACACCGGCTATAACTTCGTCTCTTCCTCTCGTAGCATCTGAACGACGATCGCCTCGCATTTACTTCTCTATGGACAAATTGAAGGTTTATTTGCTGTGAAGGAAAAGTCCAAAATATTTTTGTAACGTGTTTTCATTTTGCAAATGAGGAATTCACTGCTTCAGTAATGACATATATGACGTAGAGGCGAATTTATAAAAATAAATGTTAAGCGGGGATAGCTCAGTTGGGAGAGCGTCAGACTGAAGATCTGAAGGTCGCGTGTTCGATCCACGCTCACCGCATATTATAATATATTTTATTTTATATAACTTTCTATTTTATTTTACCAATACTTTAATGAAAACATTAACTAATATTTTATTTTAATCAACGCTTCTATTCTATTTTACCATAATTCAATTGAAAGTTTGATAATG
This sequence comes from Ensete ventricosum, assembly GCA_029747655.1. Taxonomy (NCBI): domain Eukaryota; kingdom Viridiplantae; phylum Streptophyta; class Magnoliopsida; order Zingiberales; family Musaceae; genus Ensete; species Ensete ventricosum. The sequence continues at coordinate 2,905,044 of JAQQAF010000003.1, forward strand.
TAGTTTAAAATATCATTTTTATTCAATTTGATGTAGGATTTTTATTTGGAAAGTTTATTTATATTTTAATTAAATTCATAATCACTGGACCCACTACCATGAACACATATTTTATAAAATATTTTACTTCATATAACTCTTTCTATTTTATTTTACCAATGCTTTAATCAAAAAATTAAATAATATTTTATTTTAATCAACACTTTTATTCTATTTTACCAATAATTCAATTAAAAGATAATTTATAATGAATGTTTGATAATGTAGTTTAAAATATCATTTTTATTCAATTTGATGTCAGATTTTTATTTCGAAAGTTTATTTATATTTTAATTAAATTCATAGTCACTGGACCCACTACCATCACCGAACATAATATTTTTCACATTGATCTATTTTACATTTTTTATCTTTTATTTTAAGAAAATAAAAAAAAATCTAAAAAAATCCGAAGCTTTTACTAAATTTTTGACACACAAAATAGGTGAAAAATAAACTATATTTTCAATTCTACACAATACATTTTTAAATGTAGCCATTAATTTCTTTTCTTTTAGCCACAAATCAACATTTCGTAAAACTTTTGTAATTATATAAAAAATTATAATGTGATACAAGGATAATAATATGGCTAGTACATTTTGTTCGAGACTTTAACATTATATGAGCGAGACCCTAATATCATATTATTAACATCTCGAGAATTTATAACTAATACAATGTTATTTTTAAGTGTTATAATCATATCCAGACCAATACATGATTTAGTACGATGCTATATCACTTAAGTTTAAAAAAAAGATAACTGTTTTATATATTAATGCATGTCTCCCACCATAATGATAAAAAAATCTCACTATAAAAAAACTCATTGACTATGTTTATCTAATCTCTTTCGGACTTTAGTTCTAATATATTTAATTTTAAAGAACTTGAGAGGTATCCTAATTTGGGTATCAAATTAATTATATTAGACACGCACATTATACAATTTTGATAGATTTGATGCTTTATGATTCGAGAAGATTTGAAGCTTTTGACACTAATCAAATACAAACGTAGAATAGAACATTGATTGGCTTTGTATTAAAATCTCAATCAGACAACCATAATTTGTATTAACAGTCTAAACCCAATTTTGTAAAAAAGGTGATAATTATCATTAAGTACTTTCGCATCTCTAAATTAGGCCAAATTCTCTAGAGAAAAGTACAGATACATTTCCAAGACTGAGAAATCAACCATATTTGTACGTTCGCTATTAGTGTTGACCTCACAATTGATCTCTGTAAACACTACTTAATACCTATGATACCTAAATTAAAGATAAGATTTGATTTGGAGGAGTGACATGAGAAGATTAATTCAAAATTGGTTAGTTAACTGTGAGTTCCTCCTTTATATTTAGGAGTTGATTGGTAGCGTAGTTCTTCTCTTCCTTCAATTGAAGGTTGCCTCTTTTCTAGTGAGAGAGAGAGAGTGAGAGTGAGAGATCCATGGAGATCTTTCCTTACAGGTGGAGGCAAGCATGGAATGACTGGGATCTTCGGTCATTCATTTTGATGAGCTGGACCTTGCAGGTCATCCTCATCTTCTTCGGGAGCAGCCGGAAGCACGTTGTCGCCATGTGGATCAGCTTCATCCTCTGGTCGGCCTACTTGCTCGTCGACTGTTGTCGCCACCTTTGATCTTGGCATCCTCTTCGATAACCACACCGGCTATAACTTCGTCTCTTCCTCTCGTAGCATCTGAACGACGATCGCCTCGCATTTACTTCTCTATGGACAAATTGAAGGTTTATTTGCTGTGAAGGAAAAGTTCAAAATATTTTTGTAACGTGTTTTCATTTTGCAAATGAGGAATTCACTGCTTCATTAATGACATATATGACGTAGAGGCGAATTTATAAAAATAAATGTTAAGCGGGGATAGCTCAGTTGGGAGAGCGTCAGACTGAAGATCTGAAGGTCGCGTTTTCGATCCACGCTCACCGCATATTATAATATATTTTATTTTATATAACTTTCTATTTTATTTTACCAATACTTTAATGAAAACATTAACTAATATTTTATTTTAATCAACTCTTCTATTCTATTTTACCATAATTCAATTGAAAGTTTGATAATGTAGTTTAAAATATCATTTTTATTCAATTTGATGTAGGATTTTTATTTGGAAAGTTTATTTATATTTTAATTAAATTCATAATCACTGGACCCACTACCATGAACACATATTTTATAAAATATTTTACTTCATATAACTCTTTCTATTTTATTTTACCAATGCTTTAATCAAAAAATTAAATAATATTTTATTTTAATCAACACTTTTATTCTATTTTACCAATAATTCAATTAAAAGATAATTTATAATGAAAGTTTGATAATGTAGTTTAAAATATCATTTTTATTCAATTTGATGTCAGATTTTTATTTCGAAAGTTTATTTATATTTTAATTAAATTCATAGTCACTGGACCCACTACCATCACCGAACATAATATTTTTCACATTGATCTATATTACATTTTTTATCTTTTATTTTAAGAAAATAAAAAAAAATCTAAAAAAATCCAAAGCTTTTACTAAATTTTTGGCACACAAAATAGGTGAAAATAAACTATATTTTCAATTCTACACAATACATTTTTAAATGTAGCCATTAATTTCTTTTCTTGTAGCCACAAATCAACCTTTCGTAAAACTTTTGTAATTATATAAAAAATTATAATGTGATACAAGGATAATAATATGGCTAGTACATTTTGTTCGAGACTTTAACATTATATGAGCGAGACCCTAATATCATATTATTAACATCTCGAGAATTTATAACTAATACAATGTTATTTTTAAGTGTTATAATCATATCCAGACCAATACATGATTTAGTACGATGCTATATCACTTAAGTTTAAAAAAAAGATAACTGTTTTATATATTAATGCATGTCTCCCACCATAATGATAAAAAAATCTCACTATAAAAAAACTCATTGACTATGTTTATCTAATCTCTTTCGGACTTTAGTTCTAATATATTTAATTTTAAAGAACTTGAGAGGTATCCTAACTTGGGTATCAAATTAATTATATTAGACACGCCCATTATACAATTTTGATAGATTTGATGCTTTATGATTCGAGAAGATTTGAAGCTTTTGACACTAATCAAATACAAACGTAGAATAGAACATTGATTGGCTTTGTATTAAAATCTCAATCAGACAACCATAATTTGTATTAACAGTCTAAACCCAATTTTGTAAAAAAGGTGATAATTATCATTAAGTACTTTCGCATCTCTAAATTAGGCCAAATTCTCTAGAGAAAAGTACAGATACATTTCCAAGACTGAGAAATCAACCATATTTGTATGTTCGCTATTAGTGTTGACCTCACAATTGATCTCTGTAAACACTACTTAATACCTATGATACCTAAATTAAAGATAAGATTTGATTTGGAGGAGTGACATGAGAAGATTAATTCAAAATTGGTTAGTTAACTGTGAGTTCCTCCTTTATATTTAGGAGTTGATTGGTAGCGTAGTTCTTCTCTTCCTTCAATTGAAGGTTGCCTCTTTTCTAGTGAGAGAGAGAGAGTGAGAGTGAGAGATCCATGGAGATCTTTCCTTACAGGTGGAGGCAAGCATGGAATGACTGGGATCTTCGGTCATTCATTTTGATGAGCTGGACCTTGCAGGTCATCCTCATCTTCTTCGGGAGCAGCCGGAAGCACGTTGTCGCCATGTGGATCAGCTTCATCCTCTGGTCGGCCTACTTGCTCGTCGACTGTTGTCGCCACCTTCGATCTTGGCATCCTCTCCGATAACCACACCGGCTATAACTTCGTCTCTTCCTCTCGTAGCATCTGAACGACGATCGCCTCGCATTTACTTCTCTATGGACAAATTGAAGGTTTATTTGCTGTGAAGGAAAAGTCCAAAATATTTTTGTAACGTGTTTTCATTTTGCAAATGAGGAATTCACTGCTTCAGTAATGACATATATGACGTAGAGGCGAATTTATAAAAATAAATGTTAAGCGGGGATAGCTCAGTAGGGAGAGCGTCAGACTGAAGATCTGAAGGTCGCGTGTTCGATCCACGCTCACCGCATATTATAATATATTTTATTTTATATAACTTTCTATTTTATTTTACCAATACTTTAATGAAAACATTAACTAATATTTTATTTTAATCAACTCTTCTATTCTATTTTACCATAATTCAATTGAAAGTTTGATAATGTAGTTTAAAATATCATTTTTATTCAATTTGATGTAGGATTTTTATTTGGAAAGTTTATTTATATTTTAATTAAATTCATAATCACTGGACCCACTACCATGAACACATATTTTATAAAATATTTTACTTCATATAACTCTTTCTATTTTATTTTACCAATGCTTTAATCAAAAAATTAAATAATATTTTATTTTAATCAACACTTTTATTCTATTTTACCAATAATTCAATTAAAAGATAATTTATAATGAAAGTTTGATAATGTAGTTTAAAATATCATTTTTATTCAATTTGATGTCAGATTTTTATTTCGAAAGTTTATTTATATTTTAATTAAATTCATAGTCACTGGACCCACTACCATCACCGAACATAATATTTTTCACATTGATCTATTTTACATTTTTTATCTTTTATTTTAAGAAAATAAAAAAAAATCTAAAAAAATCCGAAGCTTTTACTAAATTTTTGACACACAAAATAGGTGAAAAATAAACTATATTTTCAATTCTACACAATACATTTTTAAATGTAGCCATTAATTTCTTTTCTTTTAGCCACAAATCAACATTTCGTAAAACTTTTGTAATTATATAAAAAATTATAATGTGATACAAGGATAATAATATGGCTAGTACATTTTGTTCGAGACTTTAACATTATATGAGCGAGACCCTAATATCATATTATTAACATCTCGAGAATTTATAACTAATACAATGTTATTTTTAAGTGTTATAATCATATCCAGACCAATACATGATTTAGTACGATGCTATATCACTTAAGTTTAAAAAAAAGATAACTGTTTTATATATTAATGCATGTCTCCCACCATAATGATAAAAAAATCTCACTATAAAAAAACTCATTGACTATGTTTATCTAATCTCTTTCGGACTTTAGTTCTAATATATTTAATTTTAAAGAACTTGAGAGGTATCCTAACTTGGGTATCAAATTAATTATATTAGACACGCCCATTATACAATTTTGATAGATTTGATGCTTTATGATTCGAGAAGATTTGAAGCTTTTGACACTAATCAAATACAAACGTAGAATAGAACATTGATTGGCTTTGTATTAAAATCTCAATCAGACAACCATAATTTGTATTAACAGTCTAAACCCAATTTTGTAAAAAAGGTGATAATTATCATTAAGTACTTTCGCATCTCTAAATTAGGCCAAATTCTCTAGAGAAAAGTACAGATACATTTCCAAGACTGAGAAATCAACCATATTTGTACGTTCGCTATTAGTGTTGACCTCACAATTGATCTCTGTAAACACTACTTAATACCTATGATACCTAAATTAAAGATAAGATTTGATTTGGAGGAGTGACATGAGAAGATTAATTCAAAATTGGTTAGTTAACTGTGAGTTCCTCCTTTATATTTAGGAGTTGATTGGTAGCGTAGTTCTTCTCTTCCTTCAATTGAAGGTTGCCTCTTTTCTAGTGAGAGAGAGAGAGTGAGAGTGAGAGATCCATGGAGATCTTTCCTTACAGGTGGAGGCAAGCATGGAATGACTGGGATCTTCGGTCATTCATTTTGATGAGCTGGACCTTGCAGGTCATCCTCATCTTCTTCGGGAGCAGCCGGAAGCACGTTGTCGCCATGTGGATCAGCTTCATCCTCTGGTCGGCCTACTTGCTCGTCGACTGTTGTCGCCACCTTCGATCTTGGCATCCTCTCCGATAACCACACCGGCTATAACTTCGTCTCTTCCTCTCGTAGCATCTGAACGACGATCGCCTCGCATTTACTTCTCTATGGACAAATTGAAGGTTTATTTGCTGTGAAGGAAAAGTCCAAAATATTTTTGTAACGTGTTTTCATTTTGCAAATGAGGAATTCACTGCTTCAGTAATGACATATATGACATAGAGGCGAATTTATAAAAATAAATGTTAAGCGGGGATAGCTCAGTTGGGAGAGCGTCAGACTGAAGATCTGAAGGTCGCGTGTTCGATCCACGCTCACCGCATATTATAATATATTTTATTTTATATAACTTTCTATTTTATTTTACCAATACTTTAATGAAAACATTAACTAATATTTTATTTTAATCAACGCTTCTATTCTATTTTACCATAATTCAATTGAAAGTTTGATAATGTAGTTTAAAATATCATTTTTATTCAATTTGATGTAGGATTTTTATTTGGAAAGTTTATTTATATTTTAATTAAATTCATAATCACTGGACCCACTACCATGAACACATATTTTATAAAATATTTTACTTCATATAACTCTTTCTATTTTATTTTACCAATGCTTTAATCAAAAAATTAAATAATATTTTATTTTAATCAACACTTTTATTCTATTTTACCAATAATTCAATTAAAAGATAATTTATAATGAAAGTTTGATAATGTAGTTTAAAATATCATTTTTATTCAATTTGATGTCAGATTTTTATTTCGAAAGTTTATTTATATTTTAATTAAATTCATAGTCACTGGACCCACTACCATCACCGAACATAATATTTTTCACATTGATCTATTTTACATTTTTTATCTTTTATTTTAAGAAAATAAAAAAAAATCTAAAAAAATCCGAAGCTTTTACTAAATTTTTGACACACAAAATAGGTGAAAAATAAACTATATTTTCAATTCTACACAATACATTTTTAAATGTAGCCATTAATTTCTTTTCTTTTAGCCACAAATCAACATTTCGTAAAACTTTTGTAATTATATAAAAAATTATAATGTGATACAAGGATAATAATATGGCTAGTACATTTTGTTCGAGACTTTAACATTATATGAGCGAGACCCTAATATCATATTATTAACATCTCGAGAATTTATAACTAATACAATGTTATTTTTAAGTGTTATAATCATATCCAGACCAATACATGATTTAGTACGATGCTATATCACTTAAGTTTAAAAAAAAGATAACTGTTTTATATATTAATGCATGTCTCCCACCATAATGATAAAAAAATCTCACTATAAAAAAACTCATTGACTATGTTTATCTAATCTCTTTCGGACTTTAGTTCTAATATATTTAATTTTAAAGAACTTGAGAGGTATCCTAACTTGGGTATCAAATTAATTATATTAGACACGCCCATTATACAATTTTGATAGATTTGATGCTTTATGATTCGAGAAGATTTGAAGCTTTTGACACTAATCAAATACAAACGTAGAATAGAACATTGATTGGCTTTGTATTAAAATCTCAATCAGACAACCATAATTTGTATTAACAGTCTAAACCCAATTTTGTAAAAAAGGTGATAATTATCATTAAGTACTTTCGCATCTCTAAATTAGGCCAAATTCTCTAGAGAAAAGTACAGATACATTTCCAAGACTGAGAAATCAACCATATTTGTACGTTCGCTATTAGTGTTGACCTCACAATTGATCTCTGTATACACTACTTAATACCTATGATACCTAAATTAAAGATAAGATTTGATTTGGAGGAGTGACATGAGAAGATTAATTCAAAATTGGTTAGTTAACTGTGAGTTCCTCCTTTATATTTAGGAGTTGATTGGTAGCGTAGTTCTTCTCTTCCTTCAATTGAAGGTTGCCTCTTTTCTAGTGAGAGAGAGAGAGTGAGAGTGAGAGATCCATGGAGATCTTTCCTTACAGGTGGAGGCAAGCATGGAATGACTGGGATCTTCGGTCATTCATTTTGATGAGCTGGACCTTGCAGGTCATCCTCATCTTCTTCGGGAGCAGCCGGAAGCACGTTGTCGCCATGTGGATCAGCTTCATCCTCTGGTCGGCCTACTTGCTCGTCGACTGTTGTCGCCACCTTCGATCTTGGCATCCTCTCCGATAACCACACCGGCTATAACTTCGTCTCTTCCTCTCGTAGCATCTGAACGACGATCGCCTCGCATTTACTTCTCTATGGACAAATTGAAGGTTTATTTGCTGTGAAGGAAAAGTCCAAAATATTTTTGTAACGTGTTTTCATTTTGCAAATGAGGAATTCACTGCTTCAGTAATGACATATATGACATAGAGGCGAATTTATAAAAATAAATGTTAAGCGGGGATAGCTCAGTTGGGAGAGCGTCAGACTGAAGATCTGAAGGTCGCGTGTTCGATCCACGCTCACCGCATATTATAATATATTTTATTTTATATAACTTTCTATTTTATTTTACCAATACTTTAATGAAAACATTAACTAATATTTTATTTTAATCAACGCTTCTATTCTATTTTACCATAATTCAATTGAAAGTTTGATAATGTAGTTTAAAATATCATTTTTATTCAATTTGATGTAGGATTTTTATTTGGAAAGTTTATTTATATTTTAATTAAATTCATAATCACTGGACCCACTACCATGAACACATATTTTATAAAATATTTTACTTCATATAACTCTTTCTATTTTATTTTACCAATGCTTTAATCAAAAAATTAAATAATATTTTATTTTAATCAACACTTTTATTCTATTTTACCAATAATTCAATTAAAAGATAATTTATAATGAAAGTTTGATAATGTAGTTTAAAATATCATTTTTATTCAATTTGATGTCAGATTTTTATTTCGAAAGTTTATTTATATTTTAATTAAATTCATAGTCACTGGACCCACTACCATCACCGAACATAATATTTTTCACATTGATCTATTTTACATTTTTTATCTTTTATTTTAAGAAAATAAAAAAAAATCTAAAAAAATCCGAAGCTTTTACTAAATTTTTGACACACAAAATAGGTGAAAAATAAACTATATTTTCAATTCTACACAATACATTTTTAAATGTAGCCATTAATTTCTTTTCTTTTAGCCACAAATCAACATTTCGTAAAACTTTTGTAATTATATAAAAAATTATAATGTGATACAAGGATAATAATATGGCTAGTACATTTTGTTCGAGACTTTAACATTATATGAGCGAGACCCTAATATCATATTATTAACATCTCGAGAATTTATAACTAATACAATGTTATTTTTAAGTGTTATAATCATATCCAGACCAATACATGATTTAGTACGATGCTATATCACTTAAGTTTAAAAAAAAGATAACTGTTTTATATATTAATGCATGTCTCCCACCATAATGATAAAAAAATCTCACTATAAAAAAACTCATTGACTATGTTTATCTAATCTCTTTCGGACTTTAGTTCTAATATATTTAATTTTAAAGAACTTGAGAGGTATCCTAACTTGGGTATCAAATTAATTATATTAGACACGCCCATTATACAATTTTGATAGATTTGATGCTTTATGATTCGAGAAGATTTGAAGCTTTTGACACTAATCAAATACAAACGTAGAATAGAACATTGATTGGCTTTGTATTAAAATCTCAATCAGACAACCATAATTTGTATTAACAGTCTAAACCCAATTTTGTAAAAAAGGTGATAATTATCATTAAGTACTTTCGCATCTCTAAATTAGGCCAAATTCTCTAGAGAAAAGTACAGATACATTTCCAAGACTGAGAAATCAACCATATTTGTACGTTCGCTATTAGTGTTGACCTCACAATTGATCTCTGTATACACTACTTAATACCTATGATACCTAAATTAAAGATAAGATTTGATTTGGAGGAGTGACATGAGAAGATTAATTCAAAATTGGTTAGTTAACTGTGAGTTCCTCCTTTATATTTAGGAGTTGATTGGTAGCGTAGTTCTTCTCTTCCTTCAATTGAAGGTTGCCTCTTTTCTAGTGAGAGAGAGAGAGTGAGAGTGAGAGATCCATGGAGATCTTTCCTTACAGGTGGAGGCAAGCATGGAATGACTGGGATCTTCGGTCATTCATTTTGATGAGCTGGACCTTGCAGGTCATCCTCATCTTCTTCGGGAGCAGCCGGAAGCACGTTGTCGCCATGTGGATCAGCTTCATCCTCTGGTCGGCCTACTTGCTCGTCGACTGTTGTCGCCACCTTCGATCTTGGCATCCTCTCCGATAACCACACCGGCTATAACTTCGTCTCTTCCTCTCGTAGCATCTGAACGACGATCGCCTCGCATTTACTTCTCTATGGACAAATTGAAGGTTTATTTGCTGTGAAGGAAAAGTCCAAAATATTTTTGTAACGTGTTTTCATTTTGCAAATGAGGAATTCACTGCTTCAGTAATGACATATATGACATAGAGGCGAATTTATAAAAATAAATGTTAAGCGGGGATAGCTCAGTTGGGAGAGCGTCAGACTGAAGATCTGAAGGTCGCGTGTTCGATCCACGCTCACCGCATATTATAATATATTTTATTTTATATAACTTTCTATTTTATTTTACCAATACTTTAATGAAAACATTAACTAATATTTTATTTTAATCAACGCTTCTATTCTATTTTACCATAATTCAATTGAAAGTTTGATAATGTAGTTTAAAATATCATTTTTATTCAATTTGATGTAGGATTTTTATTTGGAAAGTTTATTTATATTTTAATTAAATTCATAATCACTGGACCCACTACCATGAACACATATTTTATAAAATATTTTACTTCATATAACTCTTTCTATTTTATTTTACCAATGCTTTAATCAAAAAATTAAATAATATTTTATTTTAATCAACACTTTTATTCTATTTTACCAATAATTCAATTAAAAGATAATTTATAATGAAAGTTTGATAATGTAGTTTAAAATATCATTTTTATTCAATTTGATGTCAGATTTTTATTTCGAAAGTTTATTTATATTTTAATTAAATTCATAGTCACTGGACCCACTACCATCACCGAACATAATATTTTTCACATTGATCTATTTTACATTTTTTATCTTTTATTTTAAGAAAATAAAAAAAATCTAAAAAAATCCGAAGCTTTTACTAAATTTTTGACACACAAAATAGGTGAAAAATAAACTATATTTTCAATTCTACACAATACATTTTTAAATGTAGCCATTAATTTCTTTTCTTTTAGCCACAAATCAACCTTTCGTAAAACTTTTGTAATTATATAAAAAATTATAATGTGATACAAGGATAATATTATGACTAGTACATTTTGATCGAGACTTTAACATTATATGATCGAGACCCTAATGTCATATTATTAACATCTCGAGAATTTATAACTAAAACAATGTTATTTTTAAGTGTTATAATCATATCCAAACCATTGAATCACATATCCAACACAATCATAAGGCAACCAACACATTATCAAGCATTCCAATATGTCATCGGATCATTTGGCACTTCGTCCGAATCATAAGCATATTATCCTTTCCTTTGGCATATCGTCTGATCCATCGGCACATTGACTTCTCGTAACAACTGATCTTTTGGCGTAATACACGATCATTCCCACTCGATGTTTGAACTCATGACATGAAGTCTATCTTTTGACACACCGACTAATCCTCCGACCCGATGTTCAATCTTTAACATGATACTTCGTTGGCCCAATGTTTAATTCTCATGCTTCGACAATTTGCTATGTGAAGGTTAGTGTCCATAATCAAAATCTTTTTTGTGTCACTTATCTTGAAAATTTATTAGTCCATAATTTAATCATTTGATTTCATCATCAAAATCTGATATTTAACAATCTCCCACTTTTTTATTATGACAATCAAATGATGATAGAGTTTTAACTAAACTCTCCTTGTCTATATGCCATAATAAACTTTGAATTTAAAAAAAAAATGATAACCTTTTGATTCTTTGAATTTAAGTCAAAACAACTTTAATCATAAATCATAATAACTTTCCATAGTGATTGATTCAAGAATCATATGCATAATTTCATATCATATCCATATATGTAAAATAAGTTGATGTCATTATAATACAATATGTGTATCAACATGCATATGAGTGTTATGTCATCAAGAAAGTATTATTACTTCTCCCCGTTTGTCATCAACAAAAAGAGTAAAAAGAAATGAGTAAGCTACTACTTTTTTCTCCTCCTTCGTTATTATCAAAAATGAAAATAATGATATCATTTCATAATGATACTACTTGTTCGTTTATATCAATGTGCCAATGAATGATATTCATACAAAGAAGTTATATAATATAAATCTCACATCATTCATATATTTAAAATCAATATAATAATCAATAAGATGAATCTCCTTTTTTAGTAAAAGTTAAAAAATTAGAATAAATAGTAAAATATCTTGATTCATATAAGATAAATCTCAAGTTATAAACATCGAGAAATTAAGATCATAATTTACTAGATAAATTTCCTCTTTATTAAATAGCAAAAAAATTATAGGAGAAAATAGATCTTGATTTCATATAAAATAAATCTCAAGTTATAAATATCTAGAAGTGAAGATCATGATTCATTAGATAAATCTCCTCTTTAATAAATAGCCAAATAAATTATAAGAGAAAACATATCTTGATTTATATAAAATAAATCTTACGTTATAAACATTGAGAAGTCAAGATCATGATTCATTTAAAAAAATCTATCAAATTCAAAATCATCTTCAAAATCGTCTTTTCTTACATTCAAGAAATTAAGTGAAAACAATATGGATAAAAAATACTTAACTTTTTTATCTAATTTGCAAAATTAATTTTGTACTTGTATGTCTTAAATCTCTTATATCAAAGCCACACATCATCATTTAAAATCGCAAAACAAGTTTTGGCATAAAAATAATCAAGATTAATAGCATAAATATTATTACTCCTAAAGACAATCATAGACTAATGCTTAATGAGTTATGTTTCAAATTATCTACTAAATGAGCATATTTAATCATAAGATCTTATTTGTTACCAATTTTAATTTTTTTTAAAATTTGTTGTAATACCATATCTTTCTTTTCTTTTAGTAAATCTAACTCTTCATATTTAGTACAATATATTAATATATAATTATCATACTTATTTTTTAATTTATCAAATTCATTAAAGAGAGATATATAATACTTTTTTTTTCATGGTGCATGTGAGGCGTAGCCCAACGGTGACTCTACATCATGACGAGTAGTCCTTTCCTACTCGAGCACTCTCACTATGCCCAAATACTAGGTAAGCTCTGATATCAAATGTTATGACTCAAGTCTGATAGGTTAACTGGTATATCAATTTCGTTTGACCCAAAACACTAGTCAAAATAATTAAGTTAAAATTGATAGTATTTCACTTATTAGACTCGTATAAGTAAATCTTATCCATTTCGCCAAAATTTTAAATCCTTAGGTTTTTGGGGTACTGGTGATACCACCATCGGTACTGGACGATATTACTATTGAACAGAGCTCGAGAATTAGGGCTCTAGTGGTACTACCATCAAACTATGTGGTACCATCATCGACAGGGGCAGTACCACTGCTTGAAAACCAGGAAAAGCATAAAACAACACTTTTCACAGTTTAGGCGATACCACCACCCAGGTCACACTTAGGTTGCTGATTTGGCCTTTCATCAGGTCCAACTCAACCCTAGTTCAGGCCCAATGGACCCCAAATCAAGTTGGCATGGTTTCGATCCAATACCAGCTTAATTCGACTATAAACAACTACAATCAAGACTAAACCACTGAATCACATATGTAGCATAATCACAAAGCAATCAACATATTGTCAAGCATTCCAGTATGTCAGCGTATCATTCGGTACTTTGTCTGAACCATCAACACATCATCCTTTCCTTCGACATATTGCTTGATCTAACGACATGTTGACTTCCCATAACAGTTGATCATTTAGCGTAATACACAATCCTTCCCGTCTGATGCCTGAACTCATGACACGAAGTCCATTCTTCAACACGTCGACCAATCCTCTGATCCGATGTCTATGCTTTGACATGATACTCCGTCGGCTCAGCGTATGATTTTTCTGCTTCGATAATTTGACATGTGAAGGTTCTTGTCCATGATCGAAATCTTTTTTGTGTTACTTATCTTGAAAGTCTAATAGTCCATAATTTCATGAATTGATTACATTATCAAAATATGATATTCAACCATCTCTCCTTTTTTAATGATGACAATTAATTGATGATAGACTTTTAACTAAACTCTCCTTGTTTGTATGCCATAATGAACTTTCAATTTTTAATTGATCAAGTCAGCACAATTTTAATCATAAATCATATCAACTTTCCATAGTGCTTATTTCAAAATCATATACATAATTTCATATCATATCCATATATCTAAAATAAATTGATGACATCATAATACAACATGCATATGAGTGCTCTGTTACCAAGAAATTATTATTACTTCTCTCCTTTGTTATTCACAAAAAGAGTAAAAAGAAATTATTAAGTCTACTTTTCTCTCCTCCTTTGTTATTATCAAAAAAGAAGATAATGATATCATTTCATAATGATACTACTTCTTCGTTTATATCAATGTGCCTATGAATGATAAAGAAATCATATAATATAAATTTCATATCATTCATGTATTTAAAATCAAGATAATAATCAATAAGATGAATCTCCTTTTTAGTGAAAGGAAAAAAAATTATAGGAGAATAAATAGTAAAAGATCTTGACTCATATAAAATAAATCTCAAGCTATAAACATCAAGAAATTAAGATCATAATTCACTAGATAAATCTCCTCTTTAGTAAACAGCAAAAGAAATTCTAGGAGAAAACAAATATTGATTTCATATAAAATAAATCTCAAGTTATAAACATCGAGAAGTGTTAGATAAATCTCTTCTTTAATAAATAGTAAAAAAAATTATAAAAAAACATATCTTGATTCATATAAAATAAATCTCAAGTTATAAACATCGACAAGTTAAGATCATGATTCATTTAAAAAATCTAATCAAATTCAAAATCATCTTCAAAATTGTTTTTCTTACCTTCGAGAAATTCATTGAAAACAATATGAATAAAAAATAACTAATTTTTTTATACAATTTGTAAAATTAATTTTGTACTTGTATGTCTTAAATCTCTAATATCAAAGTCATGTATTATCGTTTAAAATTGTAAAATAAGTTTCGTCATGAAAATAATCAAGATTAATAGCATAAACATTATTACTCCTAAAGACAATCATAGATTGACTAATGCTTAATGAGTTATGTTTCAAATTATCTACTAAATGAACATATTTAATCATAAGATATTATTTGTTACTAATTTTATTTTTTTGAAGATTTGTTGTAATATCATATCTTCCTTTTTTTTAGTGAATATAACTCTTCATATTTAGTGCAACGTATTAATATACAATTGTTATACTTATTTTTTAATTTATCGAATTCATTAAAAACAGAGATATATATTTCTTTCATGGTGCATGTGGGGTGCAGCCTAGCGGTGGCTCCACGCCATGACGAGTAATCCTTTCCTATTCGAGCACTCTTACTATGCCCAAATACTAGGTCATCTCTGATATCAATTGTTATGACTCGAGTCCGATAGGCTAACTGGTATATCAATATCGTTTGATCTAAACCAATGGCCAAAATAATTAAGTTGAAATTGATAGTAATACACTTATTAGACTCATATAAGTTAATGTTGTCCATTGCCTCGATACTATCATAGACAATTCTTGAGGTATAAAATTAATGCACGGGGATAGCTTAGTTGGGAGAGTGTCTCACCGCATGTTTATAATATATTTTACTTCATATAACTCTTTCTATTTTGTTTTATCAATACTTTAATCAAAACATTATACAATATTTTATTTTAATCAACTCTTTTATTCTATTTTACCAATAATTTAATTAAAAGATAATTTATAATAAAAGTTTGATAATGTAGTTTAAAATACCATTTTTATTCAATTTGATATCGGATTTTATTTGAAAAGTCTATTTATATTTTAATTAAATTCGTAGTCACCGGATCCACTACCATAAGTGAACATAATATTTTTCACATTGATCTATTTTTAATTTTTTTATCTTTTATTTTAAGAAAATAAAAAAATCTAATAAAATCCAAAGCTTTTACTAAATTTTTGACACACAAAATAGGTGAAAAAAAACTATATTTTCCATCCTCCACAACACATTTTTAAATGTAGCCATTCATTTATTTTCTTGTAACTACAATTCATAATCTTTGCTAAAACTTTGTAATTATATAAAAATTTATAGTGTGATACAAGGATAATGATGTGATTAATATATTTTGATAGAAACTTTAATATTATGTGATCGATACCCATGACATCTAGAGACTTTATAGCTAACACAATATTGTTTCTTAAGTGTTATAATCATATCTACACCAATACATTATCTTCACATTTAGTGCAACACAATATCACTCAAGATTTAAAAAATAATTGTTTTATGTATTAATGCATATCTCCGAATATAATAATAAAAAAATCTCATTATAAAAAACTCCTCATCAAACCTCTCTAAGACTTAAGTTCTAATATATTTAATTTTAAAGAACTAGAGAGGTAGACTAACTTGGTTATATCGGACATGCCCATCATACAATTTTAATAGATTTGATGCATTGTGATTCGAGAAGATTTGAAGCTTTTGACACTAATCAAATACAAACATAGAATAGAACATTAGTTGGTTTTGTATTAAAACCCCAATCAGACAACCGTAATTTGTATTAACAGTGTAAACCTAATTTTGCTAAAAAAAAATAATAATTAGCATAAGTACTTTCGCATTTCTAAATTAAGCCAAATTCTCTAGACAAAAGCACACATAAGTTTGCAAGATTGAGAAATCAACCATATTTATACGTTTGCTATTAGTGTTTACCTTACAATTGATCTCTGTAATCACTACTTAATACCTGAGAAACCTAAATTAAAGATATGATTTGATTTGGAAGAGTGGCATGAGAAGATTAATTCAAAATTGGTTAGTTAACTGAGAGTTCCTCCTTTAGATTTCGGAGTTGATTAGCAGTGTAGTTCTTCTCTTCCTTCAATTGAAGGTCGTCTCGTTTGCAGATAAATCTTCAATCCTTTTCCCTGTATATATGAAACAAAAAGATAAATATCATAGAAATTAGCTTGTGCAAGAACGGAGACGCAAAGAAATATGATTGAGATCAACGATTCCGGACACACAATTCTGATTTGTTTGTACACCATCTTGTGCAACAAAAGAAGAGCTCTTCCATGGTGGGGGCAGCGGTGAGCACTGCATCAGGAATACTGTGAGCTCATACGGTGCAGCCACAGCACAGGTAGAAGAAGCACAGCATGGCCACCGACTCGAACGCCGTCACCAAGGTCCAGACCACGTCGTCGACGATGGAGGCGGAGAAGAAGCTCCGCCGGAGTCTCTTTGGCCGCCGACCTGGAATCAAGCCTGATAGATCCCACTCCAACGAGCTACCGGTGAGGTTGGAGAATCCCCATGCTTGAATTCGCACTGCGAATTCAAGTGGGTTATTGTATGCATAAAACAGTAGTTAAATATTCTCTAAATTATGTTTAGTATTAATGTAACTTGGACCATGTAGTTAACTCACACAAATAAAAAGAATTATATATCAGCAATAGGTAAATAATGTCACATATATGTGAGTTTTTTTTTTTAGGAGAATAATAATAGCAAGATGAAAAAGAAAAGTGGGATTTGAAAGGACTAAGAAAAACCAAATCGTATGGAAAATAATCCATCATGTATGCAGAATTTTCATTAGTGAAGAAATTTTATAAGATGGAAGAAATAATGTGGGATATGAACAGACAACAAAAATAAGAAAAAAAATTATGCAAAGTATTGTTGGGCATTTAAAAATAAAAGATATGAGATTCAAAAGGACAAAAGAGAGAAAGAGCCCAATTGAAAAGGATGTGAAAAAAAAAAAAAAAAAACCTATAGTATAAAAATGAACATAAAAAAGACCACATAAAAATAAATACATTTAGTTATATAATGAATAAGGAAAATGAAATGCATTAACTGGAAAATCTTGTTCTTGGATAAATGTTTCAATAATGTATTTAGCTTGCTAAAATTGGGTGAAAAGAATCATATAAACAAATTCATCAATTCACTATAATTTAGTACTTCAAAAATATAATAGTAACTTAAATGAAACCAAAATGAAATAATAATCGGATTAAAAAAATGTAAATCCTCTTGTTTTATCTAGAATTTATAAGATTCTAAAGAGATTCATTCAAACTTGAGGAGAATGTATTATCAAAAATAGTAAAGTATTCATAATTAACTATTAGAATTCTCTTCAGAGCAAAGGATATGGGGATCATTAAATTTGGTAAAATCACCTTCAAATTTTGATTTAAAGGGTCTATTATCATACTCTTGAAATTTTAAGTTTCTATCATAGATATATCGATGTAATTAAAGTATCTTACGAGTAAATGGTTTCGTGAGTCAGAACATTAATTAGATATATAGACATGAGATATGTACATAATGAATTTAGTAATCTTATCTCTAACAAAATAAAAATCTATGATAATATATTTAATACGAGAATGAAACACTATATTCTAGTCTAGATTAGTTGCACTAACTAGGAGCTTCAATTAATGTGGTTTGATTCAGAAAAAAAATAATATAGGTTGATGCAAAAATTTAATCGTTAGTAAAGACACCAAGGGAATAATATTTTTTAGCGATAAGTGTATGATTTAAAATTCTTTTATGATATCAAAAGGATGTGAAAACCAATCACAAATGGAGGAACAATGAACTGAGACTACTACAACATATTATTGACTAATTAAAATCAAGATTCTACTATAATGTTTAGTGTGGTATATATTTCTACGACTCTAATTTTTTTTCTGTTAAAGGGAATGTTAGGGAATTATTAAATACTTTTTTTTTTTTTGCAATTTTAATAAGGTAGTAAAAAGTACGTTTAAATCATTATTTTACAATAGCATACATAACATGTTCCCAAATAACACCAGGTTAGAGCAATTGCTCATAAGAAGTTATCTTGGTCCGGCTTGGGGGAGGTCAACAGTGCAGTATAGAGCCGAAGCTTCTCCTCCCCCAGCGAGGAGCACCGCGACAGAGGCCTTCGCGGGCGTATGAAGGAGAGCGACGTGAGGGTCTTCCGGTGTTTGTACCTCCGCCAAGCAAGCTGCACCGCCACCGCCGCCCACGTCCGCCACCCGGGCGAGTAGTACCGTGCGCTCCTCTTCACCTTCTCGTTGGTGAAGGTGTACCTGAAGTGCTGCGTCACGTACTTCACGTCGGCAGCTTCCAGCCCGAACGCCTCTGTCGCCTCCAGGGTTACCAGCGTCGAGGAAGACGGCGGCAGTCGCTCCACGAACGGCCTCCGCAGGCACCATGACAAGAGCTCGTCGCCGCTGAAGTTTCCAGGCCCCAGCATGCAGCAGCTCCTGATGCCATCTCGCAGGGCTTGACTGCTCTGCAAGTGCCCTCTCACTATGAACAGCATTCTCCGGACCGGATCACCCTCTCTGGTAATCTGATGACCAACAACGGGAGAGCAGCTTATGATGGAGGAAGACATGGTACTAAAGAATAAGAGAGACGCTTAGTCATCTCAGGTATGTTCATGAGCTCACCACTTCCCCTTTAGGGAAGATGAGAGACTTCAGCCTGTCGCAGATGTTCTCGAGCACCAGTTCGTCCATGTGTTGGAACAAAGGGACCTGCGTCGATTCCACTTCGATCAGCTCTCTGCCATCTCCGAATCTTTTAAACTTCTCATAAGCATTACCTGCCGAACGAGATCAAGGCAGAGGTGATACTTGATGTCCCTCCTCAGCCCCTCCGGGAAATTTTGGATCATCTCGGACTCATCCACTCCTCTCGTCGCTGCCCACCTCTGTCGCTCGTACTGCCGCACTCTCTGCCTGATCCCCTGCGACAAGTTCCTCCTCTTCATCCACCACTCCACGCTCCGGATCCGCAGGTGCATCGCCTGCTTCTTCGACGTCGTCGCATGCAGGAATACCTGCAATCAATCGTGTGCCGTCTCAAATCACCAATAAAACAACAACAAGCTTTGTTTGTTCATATAGTCTTCTTCATACCTTGATGTTTCCTATGAGCATGGTGACTAGAATGAGACCGCTCGTGATTATGATGATGTTGAAGACGATCTCTAGCCACTCCGTGGTGCTCTCCAAGTTGCCAAAAGTGCTGAAAGAAGAAGAAGAAGAAGAAGACTCCTCCTTCAGGCAACAAGTGGAGAGAGCCCTAAGGAGAAAAGAAGAGACTGACCTCAGAGTCATGAGGCCCCAAAAGATGGGGAGGAGTATCTTCTCCAGCCGGTTGGTGTTGGTAACCAGAGACACGGTCCACTTGTAGGCTCCATACTGGAAATGGTCACTGCTATCAAGGCATGTAGCCTTTGCCTCCAAGTTCTTGGCCCAATCCAACCTGGTTTCGTCCCTTATTCTTGTTGCCGCACCATAGTAGATGGGATCCATGCAAGCCATTGTTTTCGGACCACATCCTTTTACCAGGCTGCATTGCACTCGCAGGCATTTCTCTGCCCTTTGTATTCCCAGCAGGTACCAACAGGCGCCCACAGCCTATTTTTCACAACGACAACAAAGTGATCGTTCAATATGAGATCACAATGAACTGTGTTTTTTTTTTTTTTTTTTCTCCTTCTTTTACAGGTTAGTATCAGAGGTAAGGGAAGGATACCGACATGCGATGCGACGAAGTAGGCCATCAAGTTTAGAGCAATTCCCCACCAAATAGTCCCAAACACATATCCTGAGAAGTTCTGCATGCGACGCAGGACGCAGACGGAGTGGTAGATCTTTGGGAGGTACTCGAAGAGGAACGTTATCAGGAAGACGGTCATCCCTGTTGTCGTCGCTCCCCTCCGTAGCAGCGCCGGAGCTCCCACCCATGTCACGATCTGCATCATTGTTTGTTTTTGGCTATTAGCTACACATCTTGCAAGACTACGATTTCTACTGAGTTTTTAGCTCTTTTATTGATATATTTTACCTTAAAAACCATAAAATTTTGGGTATAACTCTCTAAATTGCTTCCGCATCCTAAACTTGTGTGTGTTAACTCACATCTAATTTAGCATCCTTGTGTGCAAGTTTTTTTTTTTCTCATATGAGATGTTGTTGCCGTACGATTAATCATTGTAGTATAAACGATGCATCATCTAATTTATCTTAATGCCATGGGATAGAGAGAGAGAGAGAGAGGCAGTGTCCAAGAAGTATCACCTGCATCACAGGAAGAACAACAAAGAGATCCAAGAAGAAGCCCCTCTTGGACTTCACGTAGATCGGCATGAAGTTTCCCCCTCCGCCTTTCTCGCCTTCCTCTTCCCCCTCGGAGCGCTTAGCGCCGTAGGCCATCTTAAGCTGCAACCATATGTTCCAGACGTGCATGCCGTCGATCATGCACCGCAAGGCCGTCACGGTGACGGCGAACCACCCGTCGACGAAGACGCACTTCAAGGCGCCGCTCACTGATAACGTGTAGAAGAAGAGCGGATCCACCATCAGTCCCAGAGCACAGGCGAGGAGGTAGATACGGTTCCATTCCCGGACCCATTTAGTGCAGGGGTCCAAAGCCCAACCGAACAGCCATCTTCCCCTGTGAGAGTCGCAAGCTCGGGTGGATTCACTTGGCTTGTTCTGGCTTCCATCCTCCTCGGTTTCCTCGTGGGAGCGACTGGTTGACTCCTCACTCGACATGCGGATTTAGGGCTCCTTCTAGATAGATAGGAGAGAGTCTGAAGACTGAGTAAGAGGAGGAGGAGGAGAGAAGCTGAAGAAGGAGGGGGGGAGGAGGAGCTCTGTGCACAACAAAACGCTATCGAATCGGCCTACTGCAGCTGTCCTTTGTGAGGCACAGGTTGTCTCACTCTCAGAACAGAGCTAAGGAGAGATCATCTGGATTTAGCCTTCATGAAACCATATAATTTGCGATTGTTATCATAGTGGATTCTCCCCGAGATGCATACATATATAGCATGGGAATCTCTCCTGTACCATAGGCCCAAGTCATCTGACTCAAAACCGTGCTTGATGTCGCAGTGTAGCAGACGGTTGCTTCGTAGTGAAAAATGGCCAGTAAAAAGATACAGTTCTCAATCAAACAGGGTATTAGAGTTCCTAATAAGAACAGTAGTACATGGAGGTGATAAAGATGAACTTTGCTACTCTCAGGATCTGTGTCATCATCAACCTGATGGTCATCAATGGGAGACAATCATTGAGCATCGGTTGTCCCTCCAGTCATCGTTCCCCGAAACGAAGAGCAAAACCAAAACCAAGATAAGGACGTGGCATTCATTGCGTTTGTATTCTCTGAGAGAGAGAGAGAGAGGAGAGCATGTTCGTGGTCTGCGGCCAAGGAAGACAGTTTCCGAGCAGCTTCCTCCCTTTTGTTTGCTTGCACATCAGATAATTTGGATGCTCACGGCCTCTCGTTTCTGCACAAGCTGGCGAAGTTGGCGATGCGGTACGGCACGATCCACTGTGGGGGCGTTTCGGTGGACACGGTGGCTCTCGTCTGTTTCCGGCGGTGTGGCCGGACATCCATGCTTGTGTCTCGGTCGCGAGAGCGAGCTCTCGATGTACATATATATACACACACACACACCATTGTTATGAGGAACTTGATGATTGATCCTTAGGTGTGTATGTAGGCAAAGTTCTGCATTGCTCCTAAACTCTGTGCTCAATTGGCTTTAAATTTGGATTCTGAAACTTGCTGCCATAGGTATAAAAGAAACATGAAGCAGATATGTATGATTGATTCTATATAAAATAATAATATAAAATATGACACATATGAAAACAGTAAGATGCAAATATTAATCATCAGCGTAGCTGTCATCTCAGTTTCATTCATAGAGCCATACGTCATATATATTGACAGAGATAATGACCTATGGACCTGATATCAAATTCTCAATTATAAATGCCGTGTGGTGTAGTGTGTGCGGATCTATCAGTTGTACAAGCAACTCATTAAATTAGTTTCCTGAAAAAGTCATGTCTAATATTTCATTGATCAAACTATATTTCTTAACTACAACTATGTGTTGGTACCTAATCTTCTATTAAATATATGCATAAAAAATTTGGCTATAAAATCATAGTGTACTTATATTCTGAATCCATATATATTTAAATCCAATTAACGGGTAATAATAATTATGATTTGACTGCCCCACACCAAGTGCTTCAGCTACTCCTACCCTTGTATGGAGGGACCCACACTCGTGAGCCCACCCAACGTCATCTCTGTGATAAAGGTCGGAAGGATCCCCTCAAATTCATATTTTTTGCAATCCGAGCGGACGCAAAAAAAGAGTTAGGATACAAATAAAGACAAATAATTTAATAATACTCTTCCTATTTTTTTGCAAGGATATGTAATAACTCTGTTAATTATCTGTAGACATGGAATGAAATAAAGACCATTTCATATCTCATAAGAACAATAATTTAACACAGTCGATTGATGGAATGAATACAATGGGAATCACAAAAACAAATAATAAATACAACAATTTGAGATTTATATATCTGAATCAGAGGAAGGTGGCTTCCTACTTCGATGTCTTCGTTTCCTACGTAAAGAAAAAATATTATCAATGAGACTTATATATATTCGATACTATTATATATGTTGCTCATATCTGCAACTATGAGAGAGAGTCACATGAAATCAGTACTTTTACCTCCAAAAATATTAATTTTGAGGTTGAATATACAACTAAATAGATGACTCCAAGAAACTTCCAAAAATTTCCAATTGAAGTATCATGATGACAAATGTAAAAATCATATATAGATATATATATACACATGCACAAAAAGATTAATTACTTTGGGATCTTATGGTGGAACAAACAAATTGTGGTAACTTCTTATACCAATCAAATGCTAACCTATAATCAGTGTGTAACAAAATTTATATGGGAGCTCTTTTAGAAATCATAAGATGGCTCTGCAAGAGTGAAAAACTTCTAGCTTATGTAATTGAAAAGATTAAGATGTATGTTCTAACTACCAGTTTTACCGCTAAATAGCATCCCTCCTTTTACACTGTTAGGAGGAACAACAAATAATAACTAGTGAGCAAAGGGAGGATCACCTCGATGAAGCATCAGCACCGGACACTCCATTAGCTTCCTCTTTGCAGCAAAACGATGTCTTAAAGACAAAAATCAACATTGTGTTAAAGATTGCCATAAGCATTACTGGAATGATTACCTCCATGTTCGGCATGTACATGGGCATAAACAAAAACAGCCGAGTAATGTTGTCCTCATGATCACAATCTGCTTCTGACACTAACCTTCATATCCAGTATGACCATGGTGCTGCTAAGTATCTTCTGCAGTTTGGTCAATGAAAGACATATCATTGTTGTAACACCTCACCATATACATGACCATACTTTTAATGATCTTGTTAGTGATCAATGCCATTGCTCTAGTACTGATGATCTAAACCCTACAAAGATACAGGAATCATGTTTAGCAGTTGATCAGGTCCACATTGACAGCATTATCCATCACAACTGGACCAACAAAGATGGAAAATTGTTCCTCGATATAAAAGATCTTATGGCTAGTTGATGAAGTGGTTTGGCACAAGTTCAGGATAAACCCAGATTGGCTGCAGGCAAAGACAGATGACAGCATCAAGAATAGACGTTCATTCTCATTGTTGCTCTGTGAGTAAAAGCATATGGGATAGATTTTCCAGCTTTCATTAGAAGATAGGCATTTTGAATAAAAAGTAAACTGGTTTCATGCTAACTGTTCTGGCAAATCTTGCACACAGTCTCCGTAAATATATAGTTGCCGCACCTTCTTGTATGTTGTGACTTGAAAAGAACTGCAAGGTTTTCATGCAAATTAGATATCCTCAAATCAGCTACAACCAACAGAAAAGAAAAAGAAGCGATAACACTTTTGAACTTACAGTTGAGGACAATGCTAACAACAAAGCTTTTAAAACTATTCTCCAATATCTTTGCTCATCTTTCACCATAGGTGCTGCTTGAGTTTTAAATGACTCTTCTTGATAATTGTGAAGTGTCCCATGAGAGCAGAGAGGAACCTGGTTCAGTTACCTAACCGTATTCCCAATTCAGTCTGTTCAAGTCTTTGTGCAGTAAGATTTTCTAACAAAAAAACAAATACCTCTGTCGATATAAGAAAATTCTGCCTTCCTTTCATTCCAATCATCCAATATATTGCAACACAAAAAAGACCAACTCTGTCAATCCTAATAGTATAAGGAAATGCTCCACAAAAAACTTGAGGATGCAGACAACACAAATAAGCACTAGTATCTGGATGGACTCAATTTCAGAGTACATGATTATTCAATATAGAAAATAATGGCAATCAAGAAATTGAAATTCTAAATGACGGATTCACTAATCAGTCAACAACACAGACAATGCAAGAATCTTAAGAAAATTCTACAGCGTCATTAAGCTATCAAAAGAATTGAAGACTTATTTAAAAAAAAAAAAAGATGTAGAAAGTGATGATAAAAACACTGACAAAAAAGATCTAGAAACTTGGCAGCCTAGAACAATGATATTAATATTTTTAATGGAACAAGTGAAAAAGAGTAACATGATACAAATTACAAGGTTTTGCCCTTGCCACCGAACAATGCCTTAGCAAATAGTGGCGATGGAAGTATGCTGAAGTATGTCACAAATGAAAGATAAGCACAGCTGAATGCTACGTAAATTTTGAACCAAACAGATGAGAAAATTGTCAAGTATACGAAGATGCTTGTTAAAACTATAACCACGAAGCATTTTACTAGGCAAGTCAATGTAGAAATATCTCCTTCAGTTCCTTGATTAGGAAAATATCCAAGAGCAGTAAAATCAGAGAGGAGTTGGTCCTTGAGTCTGAATCTCTCTATCAACCACTTAGCTGCCTCAGTTTCAGATGTTGGTATCTCATGGAGGAGGACCCGTTGTACATGAATATGGACTTCAGAAGGATCCACACCAAAAACATTGTCAATAAAAGTCGGGCAGTGATGTTTGTAGCCAATGGTGACATCATAAACTGTACAAAATCAATATGGGATGTCATGAATGAATGAAAACATGGAGAAGAGACAAGTCAAAAATATAGAGAATGAGGTTGCAATAAACCGATCACTAACTCCCTCTAGTAGTCACAATTATTTTTTTCTTTGCCTAAATCAGCTGAAATTGGATCCACTTTCGCCAATGCCAACACAGAATGGATATACCAAAATTAGCAAATAAGGCAACTATGCTTATCAACGGTGCAAAGAATAAAAATTACATAGAATGATAGCTTGAGGATGCAGCACATGATGTTTAGATACCTTCCATGCTGGCCAATATTGGCTGTATATATCAGTAAAACAGCTAACCAGGATGCAGAGTGGGCAATTTCATTTGGTATGCTGCACTGCCTGAACATCATGGGTTCACTACATCCTTTGTAAAGACATTTTCTTTTCTTTATTTTCCCTTTCCTTTCACTATTCCATCATTTTACTTTTTTACTGCTGACTACTGCATCATTTATATACTTATGAAGTTATATTTGTCCACAGGCTTTTCCCTAAAAAAGTAACAAATAAATAAATGCCAAAAGATTTATTAGGTTGCTTTCATTAACTAAGACTCTATTTACTAAAGCATAGTTCTGCTGTCGAACCTCAAAGATGGGTTTCAAAAATTGAAGCTTAGAACAGGCAACACCTCATCGGTCAGAACTTGGTCAATTGTATATATCAATGTCTTTTCAGAATTTTAACAATGGATCACAATACAATGAGACAATACAATACATCAAAATGCTTCCAATGTAAACATAGTGAACTTAAGAAATACTAGTACAATCTGCCCAGCATATAGGAAATTCAAAGGCAAACCTACCTGCATTTAAGGAGTTGCTTAAAGCTTCCAAACACGCAAAGAATCCCTTTGTCTTCGGAATAAGCAGATTTTTGAGAATTGGCAACCCATTTTCAGATGCAAACTGTTGGCTTTTTATACACTTCTTTTCACTGGCATACAAACAGAGGCATTGTTACTGTTAGCTTAAAAATCCCTTCACATGTCTAATACTAGAAATGGAATTTTAAAACTAGCACTGTTATATTTCATGGTAACTTATTATTGTTAAATCAGCCCACAAGGTGAAGGTACAGCAATTCACAGAAAATCATAAAACTGTATAATTACTAAGTCACATGATACTTTAAGATCAGTAGAAGTGATGTTTCATGAATTTTTCAAAATTCCAAAGTGGTGGCACGATAAAGATAGAGAAACATTACGTATAGTCAGTGCCCTCAGGGAACACAACAAGCCACAGAGGATCTCTGGAATCTTTAAAACTTGATAGCTTCTTTCCCATAATTGATTCATCAATTTCCCACTTTCTTTCCACTGCAATAAACTCCAAAACGTGAAACCCCCAACCAAATATAGGCAGTTTCATCAAGCTGCTCTTAAGGATATACTTTAAGTATCCCAAGTGACCCTTCCTCAATGCAAGATCCCACAAATACATCCAGTCAACTTCAGTTCTGTGGTTAGCAAAAAGCAAAACTCGCTCTTCCATAGGCACAGTTTCACCAGAGAAAACCACCTTGGTCTTATTAATCTTCTCAAACAAAAAAGGCCACAGAGATAACCATGTAGCAAAGAGAAAGGAAGTTGCCTTCCTGCTATAATGTACACTGACAAGACGCAATAAAAGAGTGGTCACAGGGGCCCAATAAACAATCATCATAAAAGCACTCGAAAGTAATATTACTAAACATGCTACGCCCCTGATAGCCCTCAATGGTGTCAGGTGACGGTGTCTCGGTTGGTCTTTCAATGTGAAAGTCTCATGGACATCCATCTCTTTCCTGTTTCCATTCAAACACTCAGATTCCATGGGAATACAACCATTAATACTTGACATCTTGCAAACCCCATTGATGGATCTGCTACATGGCTTAGTCATCACCTTATATCAATGAAGTGGTATGTAGACTAAGATGCAAATGGAAACCTGCAGAATTAGTTGAAAGAGATATGAGTACACCAGTCGTGCTATGGACACCAAAATTTACATAGAGAGCAAGAATCCTTAGTTGCCAATATCAAAACTAGCAAGAAGGTTATCATATATAATAGTTTTTAATCTGGCAAAATGAAAAAATGTATTATTCAAACATGGACTAAATGATTCATGTGAAAATCTCTCGAGAGTAACATATATTTAATTCACATTCTGATGGAGAATTTCTAACACTATAACTAATTTGTATGCAAGTTTTTCCTAAAAAAATTAAATGTATATACAACTGCAAAATCTGATAGGCAATGCTTGAAGTATTAACAAGGACTTTGTTCACTAATTGAGATTTTTGAAATATACAGTACATTAGACCAATAAGAATGCATCACCGGTTACTGAAGAAAAAAATATATATCCCACAAACAATCAAACAAAAAATACTCATTTAAACAAGTGATTCAGTTATCTCCAAGAACCATGTGACTCTTATGGGTAATTGTGTCATTACCTTAATTGACCCAGATATAACAAATCCATAATTTACAAAATTTTATTTCGATAGTCTTGTCTTTACAATGCTAAATATTTACAACTGGAAAAAGATTTGCACTTCATGACAGTGCCATAAGTGACAAAGAAGTTTCCTCCACCAAAGCCTCAGAACTACTACAAAAAACTACAACTCGGTCCAGAGTCACCCTGAATCGACCTAAATTATTCAAATCGATATGGTTAAATCAATTAACGAACTCAAAACAATAAATGGAAGAGAAAATTGGGCTCTGTTGCACATTGTTGACCCAGACTGGACCGGCCCACATAAGCCCTGGACTGGTCTCGTGCAATGCACATGCCTTGTCCCAGGGAGCACGTTGGCCGCAATTGGCTTGTGAGCTAGGCCATGGTTGGCGCAGGGGTTAGGATGCACTTGGCTCATGAACTGGGCGATGCCTAACTCACGAACCAGGTCACCCCTTACCATATGGACTTGGCGACCTAATCTAGCTAATATTGTTAGCGCATGGGTTGGGATGCACTTGGATCATGAACTGGGCGATGGCTGACTTGCGGACCAAGTTGTGCTTGGCCACACGGGCTAGGCCACCCCTTACCACATGGACTTTGCGACCTAATATGGGAAATATTGACTTGACCCCTCTTATTAGATTTTGATTTTCTATTTTTCTTTTCAAAAATATTTTAAAATATTATATAATAACAATTATGCATGAACAAATTATAAAAATAAGAAGTTCATTAGAACTTTCTAAATTAATTCATGAAAGCAAACTTTTAAATACTAATCAAATCGCAAAAAATTCACATAATTCCTCAAAGCAGAAATATGCCTAATTAAATGAATTAGAAATATTATTTTAATAACTGGTTTTTCTTAAAATTTAACTTACGATTTATGCTTAAAAGAGCATTAAGTCGAGCATCATCAATATGAAATTAAATAATTAATTTAACATCAAATTTTCACGTCCATCATTATTAATCATAAATTTTCGAAATTAAAATATTATTTTAAATCATAAAAATTATAATAATTCCAATGCAAAGATTTCAAAATATCAATCGAAACTTGCAAGAGAAGAGTAGAGGACCTAACTCCTCTCGAGAATCCTCTCTTTTCCTTCCACTGCCAACCTCAGTGAGGAATGAGGAAGAGGGAGCTGTTTATAGAGGAGAAGATAAGCCTCCTCATTTAAAATATTTATGGAACAATTTTGTTTAAAAAACGCCAACTTTTTGTTTTATTCCCAAAGGTACCCCATGTTTTTATTTTTCCCAAATGGTGCCAAATGTTGCAAATAATACCGAAAATACTTCTTACCGACACAAAATTTACTAGTCCAAGTGGATGGACTTGATATAGTGTTTTCAAGTAAACTTTCTAGTGTTTTTCTTGTTGTGGCCAAAATGCTATAACAGGCCAATTTTTTGTCCTCATTTGGGAGATATTGTTCCTAAATTATTACTAACACTTATTTAAATCCTACTATAGTATACCAATGTGTTTTGCTTCCATTTGGCTCATTTACAATATTTTCCAATAATATTAGTATTTTTTTCTGGTGTTGAAAACATTATCAAGTTATTGAAAACCATTACAAGTGACATCATATTATATCTCCTTAGTTATTATTGCTCGTAGACCATTATGAGACTAAATTTTCGGCTTGTAACTGGTTTGGGCTACAAGCCTATTTGGGTCATTTATAATGTTTTCAAATAAGTTTTACAAGGTTTTTGCCATGGTGGTCAAAACACTATAACATGCTAACCTCTTATCCTTATTTTTGTGGTGTTGTTCCTAAATTATTACAAATATCTATTTGAATCTTAGTCTTGTATATCAAATAGTTTCTAGCAAGGTTCGACTTACCGATCCGTACCGGTGTACCGACATATTGTCGGTACCGATATGGGACTCGTACCAGGGCTGTATGTACAGTGCGTACCACCCAATATTAAAATATAATATATATTTTTAAATAATATAATATTATATAACATAATATTAAAAATATTAAAATATTAAAAAGAAAAGAAAAGGGGGAGGCGATGTCGCCTCGATCTGTCTCCCCGTGCGGGAGAAAAAGCGGCCGCGGGCGACCCGCGGGCAGCGACCACGCACAGGTGACCCGCGGGCGACGACGACGCATAGGCGATCCGCGGGCGACAACGACAGGCGGGCGAGGACGGCGCGCGGGCGAGGTATTCTTTCTTCCCCTCTTCTTTTTCTCTTCTTCTTCACTTTTTTCTTCCTCAATCGACCGTCGATGATCGATTTCTCTCTCAATCGACCACCGACGATCGATTTCTTCTTAAATCGACCGCCGACAACCGAAATCGACCGCCGACAGTCGATTTTTTACGAAACCGCCCGGTAGCGGGCGGTCCACATACCGATAACCTGGCGGTACAGGTCGAAATTGCAAACCTTGATTTCTAGTGTGTTTTTATTCTATGCAAATCACTTGTAGTGTTTTTCAATAATGTTACAGTCTTATAGGTGATATCATATCGTGCCTTTTTGGTTGTGATTACTGATTATCCATTACAATACCAAATTTTTAGGCTTGTAATTGGTTTGATTGAGGTTAGGAGTCCATTTGGATATATATAGTGTTTTTAAGTAAGCTATACAGTCTTTTGAAGTAAACTTTATGGTGTTTTGGACCAATGCACCCTCTGAACTAATGGTCCATAAGGTGTCTCCGAGTCTTGTGAGAAAGTACAACTGGGGTTGGTGAAAGATATTTTCGAGATTTTTCGAAAGGACACCGCCATTTAAGAAAAACTAAAACAAGCGGCACCTTTTGGGAAAAAAAGCAAAAAGGGAACTTCTTCAAGGAAATAACCCAACATGTAATTCCTTAAAATTCATGTCATTGATCAGGAAATAAATAAATTAATAATTTTCGAATTATTTAATTAATGAATAAATTCCTAACTTATCCACACGATTAAAGAAACCAATTTTAATTAATTCCTTAATCATATTACACAAACAAGGAAATGAATAATTCAAATAAAGCAACACATAATTAATTAGTAATTTGATTTATAGTAAGGGGAAATTTTTCTCACGATTACACTAATTTTATATACAAGATCACAAAAGAAAAAACATTTCTTTTCAAAAAAAACGGTTGTGCACTTGTTGCCATAGACAGCACCATCACTGTAGTCACAGTTTGCGCAAACTGAATGAGCAATCATGTATCTGGGATTGGCTTCAGTCTCCAATTTCCATAGTTCAAAATTTTTCAATAATTTCTCATAGCTAAAAACTAATGGTGTCATGACCAAACATTTAAAGTTAAGAATCTCTACCAAGGGCCACTGACCATGAGACGAAATCAAGAAAAAACTTCTATACTTATCAATGGCTTAGGATATGATCATTCCTAATATTCTTTTTAAGGTTTTTATATATTGGACAACATGAAAACTTATGAAATAAACGTTTTAAGCCTGAAATCCTTTCAAAAACTTTTTGATGTTACATGCTGTATATCCTTTCAATGAAGATATTCCTCTCTTCCCACTCCTAACAGCAAACTTAAAAGGTTATCAAGATCATGAATTGCGCAGATAACATTCAACAGAGTTGGAATCGATGTAGTGGGTATGCATCATATCCACATAGCTGCCAAAGCTACATAATAAACATCACTCCTCAAACCTAGCTTATCTAGTTTATCAACATACTATGGAAGGTCTGAACCCATCTGCCCACATCTTTCTGAACATAGATAGATCAACTTTAAGCCCTACAACCCAAGCAGAAATCTAGAGCAACCAGACACTTATCACTACATCCCTTAATCAGAAGACAAGGCAATCATCAGCATTAAAATCCGATTGAAACTAGGGCAAAAAAAAAATTAAAGCGAGAAGAAGGAAATCAAGACCAGATCAAGCGAATCTAATCAGCGATCAAAATATGTAGAACCTTGAGAGGAAGTGGAGCCGATGACACGGTAGGATCCGATGGAAGGAGGAGAATCGACGACCGAGGGTAGGTACAAAATGGAGTCAATTGATTTTGTGAGCCGTATGGACACGAAAAGAGGCGACCGTTGTGATACACCGAGGTTTTTTTACCTTTCAATTTATATTTTATTTTTATCCATACTTTTTTCATCAAAATTTCGTTCACCGAGCTTGAACAACTGTTGTGATAAGTCACGAGGCCTATTTAAGATCTGTGTTTGGCGGGTGCCACACCAAACACGTTTTGGGTAAGGGTGGCAGGTACCATAACATCAAGTAAGAGAAGTACTTTTTGTTCTTTGTGGGTTTAGTTTTATTATTATGGAACCAATGAGATAGCGAAGTTATTCTCTCCAAGTCTGATAGATTTTGCTTCTCCTCCAATTCTACTATCGCCTCTCCCATCACTGCTTTATCGATGTGTGATCGAAGGTCAAATAGCTAAGGAATTGGGGGGGATCCATCCGACTCTAACACTAAGATGATGTCGGGTGGCCCCATTAGTGTGGGTCTTGCCACATGAGGGTAGTAGGCCAGG
Organism: Ensete ventricosum; assembly: GCA_029747655.1. NCBI lineage: Eukaryota > Viridiplantae > Streptophyta > Magnoliopsida > Zingiberales > Musaceae > Ensete > Ensete ventricosum. The sequence continues at coordinate 2,938,296 of JAQQAF010000003.1, forward strand.
AACATGATGTGATGCAATCAAACCATATACGAGATTCTCAAAGGGACCTAAGCTGCCAGAGTGCATCAAGATGCATGAAATCTCAAAATCTAAAGTCGAGGTTGATTAACTTGTTTTTACCCATTAATTGAAACTAAATATGTATGAATTTAGAATATATGTGCTATGATTTTATAGCCAACAGTATTCATGAGAAAAATAGTAGAATTATGCACACCTTTGATAAAAGATTAGGTACCAATGCACAGTTGTAGTTAAGAAGTATAATTTGATCAATGAAATATTAGACATGACTTTTTCAAGAAACTAATGCAATGAGTTGCTTGTGCAATCCGTAGATCACCACATGAACTAGGGGAGTTTAATATATAATGAATACTTTTCCAACAACTAGTACGGACATCAATTAAGTTAAAGATCAATTTGTGGTTTGCTTGGGGTAACTTTAATTTTTGTTGTGTTAGGAGGATTAGAGATATTTAATTAAGGGTGAATTTTTAGAAAAAGCTTAGTTTTAAAAGAAATTTATAAAGTCATCAAACTTCTAAAAATTCTCACATAGCAACTCTTCCTATGTGAAAATATTGTTTTACTCCTAGCTCTGCCTCCTCTCTTCACCACCTCAGTACCTCCCCTCTCCTCTGCCAAGGATGATGATGGGGTAAAATAAGAAGAGGATTTTCTTGGTATTTTGACTGCTTCTCAAATCATGAAAAATCAATAAATCTTTAAGTCCGATCTCAGGAGGTACCTATTCTCACCTTAAGTAGGGCTGAGAAAATCTAAGAGAGTAAAATGTCGGATAAGCACGAAACTGTCGAGAGGATTAGGAAAGCTATGGAATGTGCTACTATCTTAGTCGCAAGGGAAAAACGGAGAACACGGACATCATTTCGATAAAGGGATCTTAACGGAGGGAATACAAAGGAGAAACACTCCCTAAATTCTAAGAATGGCTTCCACTGAATTTGATGGCGCCCAATTGAATCGCTCAGCCTTCAGCTTGTCAAGCACCCACGCATACTTGAATGACCTCTTGTTCATCTCAGTAGCTTCCTTCTCAAACCTATCGAAAACACACTTGTCAATCCCCCCAAGTTTGTAAATCAGATGTCCAGTTGTTATCGATTTACTAGAATCAACATGGCCAATAACCACAATGTTGATGTAAACCTTCTTGTTTCCATTGCAAGTTTCTTAACTGCAATGGCATGCGCGTATATCAGTCACATTTATGTCATTAACAAATCCAAAAATATCCTACATATTTTTTATAGCGTTATAGATTAAGCAAATTACTGCAAAAGAATAATTAGATAGCATAATGGGCACCATTGCTGACAGAAGAGGGATAAAATAATATTGAAACCAAGGTTTGACTTACCGATCCATACCGATGTACCAAGTTCATCTCGATACTAGTATGGTACTAGTACCGAGCAGTATGCACAGTGCATACCACCCGATATATTAAAATATAATATAAATATTTTATAATATAATATTAATATATTAAAATATTTAAAAAAAGAGAAAAGGAGCGACGTCGCCTCTATCTTTCTCCCAGCGCGGGAGAAAAAATGCCCACGACCCGCGGGCAACGATGGCGAGCGAGCGTTGGCGACCCGCGGGTGAGGACGGTGTCGGGCGCTAGGTATTCTTTCTTCTTCTCCTCTTTTCTTTTTTTCTTCTTTTCCTCTTCTTCTTCTTCTTCTTCTTCCCTTTTTCTCGCTCAATCGACCGCTGACATCGATTTCTCCCTCAATCGGCCACCAACAGCCTAAATCGACCGCCGACGATCGATTTTTGGCAGAACCGCCCGATAGCAGACGGTCCACATACCGGCAACCTGACGACCGATGTGTACCGCCCATAACGGGCAATAAAGGTCGAAATTGCAAACCTTGAATGAAACTATAGAGGTTAAAATACAAACCCAAATGTCTGATGCTACAATTCATGTCATAATCTTGACTTAAATTAATCAAAGTCTCCCAGATATTGTCAGAATGAACCTAACTTTTCCAGTAAAATAAGTGTTCCACAAGATAGACCATCATCACCGAGTTCAGAATTGTTAATCCATTACCTCCTTTAGTTTACTAGGAATAAAAAAAATAGAAAAAAAAACTTGCCTTTAATCCACAAAGTCCAATTTTTGAAATCAACAAAATAGTAAAAAATCAAGCACAAATCCTTCTTAAAAGAGTTTCTAAAATGATCTGTAAAGGAAAACTGCAACCAGTGAGCATCGTTCTCCCGGGATAGATATTATATTCATATGTTCAAACTAAGCAATGAGATCAGGTATCCCTGAAGTGAATCACTAAGATCAGTCAAAACCAACAACCTTTCCCATCCAAACAAAATCATTTCAAATCCCTCCTTTAACATGAGCCCCCCGGAACGTCTCGGATCTAGGATGCAGGACAGAGACACGATCACAAGCCACTAAAGGAGAGAGAACTACCACAGGGTCAATCGGAATGATCGAAGCGTCCAAATCAACCAGAAGAGAACTATTAATAAAGAGAGGAAAAGAAAAAAAAAAAAACGCCTCACCACCAAAGACCGAGAGAGAGTAGGAGGAGGAGAGGAGGGAACGGCGGCGGCTTCCTTGACCACGGACGTCGCGAAGAGAGAGAGAGAGAGGTGTCCGAACCCTAGCGGGTGGATAATTTAATGCTACTCGATTACCAAAACGCCCGTATGCTTCTGTGCGAACCGTATGAGCAGAAACGTCATTCCACGGACACATTGGGATCCTTGATCCGGATCCGTATCCGGCCCCGGGATCGGGAACCGTTGGTATGGATCAGAGTGATGTAGATATCGGTAGGATCTGCGCCGTTGGATCATAATCGGAAGGTTATCGATGGGACCAGTACCAAATTATCGGATCACTGTCAGCACCATGTCAAAATATTATCTATCGCATGTCGAACTCAATCTTTCTTAATTGGGCCCAAACATCATGATTTCCACCAAAGAAAAATACACAAAATCTAGCAAACATGATATCCAATGGTGGCCACCACCGAACCGCGACATAATGATCATATGGAAGCGCCGTTGTTTGCATCGGATGTAACGCAATGGTGGCGCGTCTAACTCGAGCAACTCTAATGATATGGACATCAGAAGAACAGAAGCACAAAAGGGTACCTGATGCTGGATCATATTAAAGGCAGATTATTAATATTAAAGAACAAAACGAGAATATTCTCAGCAAAAGATAAGATAACTCTTGTATCACCCTTTGTATTTGGGATTGCTGCCTCCAATATTTCCATCACTGCATCAAGCAACGAGATTGCTAGTTTAAAAATCACCATACAAGTATACATCCGCAAAATAACTGCATATGAAGCATGAAATCAATTATGTGAAGAATCAGCTTCAGCATATTCAGCACATTTTGTCCCCAAATATATTGAACTCAAGCTGGGAACCACAAATTCAGGAATTGTTCACTCCTAATGTTGCAATATGAAGAACAATCAATGTTGGAGAAAAAGAAAGCATGCAAGCCATCAGCATGGGTGTAACTTGAGAAAGGCAATTGCTTCTGTCAACTGGGTATTACCACAACCACACAAGGTCTGAAGCTGATTTAAATGAGTAACTTGGAATCTTGGATCATCCTTTCTGAAAGGACTGAAACATGCACCAAGTGATCCACATTAGTGAGATAAAACTAAAACTACCAAGAAAGCAATGCATACTTGCAACAAGTTCAGTGTTGCCGACAAAGAAATGGCACTTAAGAACACTTACAATAGTAGTTGTTTGGTCATCTTGATGCCTTGTTCACCTCCATCATTATGGCATCAGCCAATTGTCGTGCATCATACTCCACCCCGAAAAACCTGACAACCTCCATGTTGGGATCTAACAGGTACCTGACATTACAAGATGTTATATCATCATGTCCATGTTTAGCAGTCAATGATACTCAGCATGAGTCCTACCTAAAACTATCGGATTTAGGAGCATTACATGATGTTTGAAGATTCAACAAGATAATCTTGGCCTTCTTCATCAACTTTCCTAAAGAATACACGATATTCCTGTGCCGCCTGTCTTACAGAGGATACGGGACCTGTTAGTCCTATAATTCTTGGATCAAATTCTGAAATCACACAGAAAAAGAAGTGAGAACTTGAGTACTGCAGAATCACAGAACCATCTGAGGGAGAAAAGGTAAGAGGGATCAAACAACTAACCTTTTAGGTAAGCCTTGACTTGAGCAGGGGTGTCACGTTGAGGATCAATGGAGATAAAAACAGGTTTAATCTTGAAATTGTATTCAGACTCTGCTTACAGGTAAATTTCTATCAACAATTATCATCGGCTATGCTATAATACATAACAAGGAAAAAGAGGAAATAAAGTCACATGACAAGCTGATTAGAATACCCACACACTTAACCCATTATTAGAGAGAGGAATTAACTCTTTCAGTAGACACACATGGATCACTTGTAGATGATGATAATTACAAACCATGCTAAAGCTCAGCTGCAGCATTATTATTTATTCAGGACATCCAAACAGAGGAAGTGTTAAATGTCCACCCTTTTTTCCTTATCAAATAAAGACGACCAGGCTGAAAATTTCCTTGTTTTATGGTTCTACACAAAAATTAACAAAAGATCATAGATTCTGACAAATCATCCAGAGTTGACTGATGATTTTACAGAAATGCATGAAGGGGTTTATTTTCACCATAATGACACTTATCACATAACACATAGACATTCTACATGGGCCTTGTCAGTGACGTCCTACCTCCAGCAAAATTAAACATATTTATCATAAAAAAAATACAACTAATAAAAAAGTCAGATTTAAGTCGTTTGAAAAAATGTTTTAAAGTTACCAAAAGATATGCAAGAAAAATTTTCACCTAATACTTTAATAACACCAGCCATCTTTTTAACTTCTTCTGGTCCAACATCAGGTGACGAAGTGTACCCAAAATACATGAGTACCCAATTTCCCTGGAAGGTTGTTTCAGCTACAGAATTATTTTCAGTATCAAACAGCTTGAAGGGCCCTCCAATTGCTGGTCTGTTGACATTATTCCTCTCATAAAGAAGAGTTTGTTCTGAACCTGTCAATAATATGTAGATGAGACAGTTACTGGTAAAATATTTCACTGGAATATCTGAAAAGAAAAATATAGGGATATAACAAAGACAAGATCCCAACTTTTTCCTAAAGCCCTTGCTTTAAGTTTATCATTTGTCTTACTATATCTATCAACAAGATGCAAGGTCCCAGTTATCTGTGGATGACTGCATAAATCATGTGTTAACTTTTAATAGAGAAGAGTATGCATAATGAATACTCTCGTTTCCTTTTTCTCACCTATTCCTCTAACATAGTTATAGTACCTTAAGCATACATATTGCTCGTTTTATAATGAGTTAAATGTTATGCCACTGATACTTTATTATGTGTTACATTGACTTTTGGTATTGGTCCTTATCTAGTTATTTGGGAGTACTAGTCGCTTAAAATCATTCTGATATAACAAAATTGGAAATGTGATGATTGATACAGTAGAATTCATTAGGTTACTTGTTTGGAGCCAATATAGTTCTTGCCCATATTCAAGCAGTATTTTTTTGTTTGATAAGAAGTCATGGCCATGGCTCATGTCTGGTTCATTTAATCATTCACTCTCATTAACTATGATGACATCTTTAATAACCTAACAATGTGCCTGTTTTTTTTTTTTTTGTTGCAAATGTTGCAACGGAATTTGACTGTAAATCTGAAGCTATCAGATGCATAGCTGCACAATCTAAACCAAATAATTTTGCTTCATGAAACCCATTGGAGATCTCAGAAATAAAATACATATTGCTCAAGAAGGAAGATAAGTAGAAGATAAGCTCATTATGTTTGCATCTAGATTTACTTCAGCTCTTAAACTGATCAATTATAATGGATGTTCAGATAGCAAAACTTAAATATTATCATCACAAAAGCAATCAAGCAAATTTTTTTGGCAGAAAACAACATATCGAAGATTCCTAACAACAAAAAGATTTTTACCTTTTAAGATTGCTCGCTTTTCATCATTATAATGAACATACAAGCCAGTTCCAGCGATGAATAGTACCGCAGTGGGCTGTAAGAAATCCAACACATCAATTCAATCATAATATATCCAACTCAAAATAACTATTAAATTATACATAAAGAGACAAAAAAACAACTTAAGTAACTATCATCATAAACCAAATTGGTACTTTTCCATCAGCGTACAATAACATAAGCTGTCCATGACCGAGAAGCCAATGGCTCATCATCTTCTAAAACTTGTTTTGATAGCTTATGATTCCTAAAGTTTGATCCATTTGTATAGCACGGAGGTTGGAATTTTTGAGAAGGATAAGTCCTACAGCAACATGAGTACAATTAGAAATTTCAAATATGTAACAAATACATGGATGTTCTTGAACAAAGAAAGCATAATCACTAGAGAACTCCCAAAAAAATCCTTAGCAATATCAATTTATACAAGAATCTGTTACCAGAAGCAAATCTTGCTTTTCAGAACCAACAAAACCAGTCATGCTTCATGCAATTATACCCACATCTTAATAAGATGCATCCTCAGCACCACTTTCTCATTTGTGGTTCACCTTGTTCAAAGTTCACCTCGCTTGACTTGGAACCTCTGATAGTTGGCACCTGTCTCTTCATTCCAAAAACTTTAGTTGGACATGCCACCATGGCTGACTACCTTCACCAGACATTCATAGAAGGCAATTTCATCAACCGTGGTAGTATTTGCCACCATGGCACAAATGCCTTCTTTAGATAATCATATGTTAATCAAGTTCCACTTATGTTAATTAAGAAAAGCTGTGATTCCAAATTGAATAACCACAAGAATAGTAAAAGAGGCCACAAGTGATTATCTTTCCAAAAATTGTTTCTGTCATCCTTACATAGCTTCAAGATGCACATATCCATGACAAACCTTTTAGCAATATCAAGGAAGAATATGGGGTACAAATGCACGATAGATGTTCCTTGTAGTTTTGCTAATGAATAAATTACTTTGATTAAATATAATAAACCTAGATAAAAATATGGCATGAAGTGCCAGATGTTTTGTTCTTTGTTCTGCCAAAGTATATCATCATGAATCAAGGTGGAGTAGAATAGATCATAAAAGAAGACCCTGCAGAACTTGAAGAACCTTCAAAGCTGTCTCACTTCTCTCTTGGAGGCCACTAGTTTGACATCACATGATCACAAGAGCACCTCCCCCGGTATAGACCTAAAGAATGTTACAATCAATGTGATACCATGATTAGTTCCACTACGTGTTTAGATAATTCATATGAAGTCAATACTGACCTTGAAGCACCTTGTCAGTTTTATGTATACATATAATCCTAGCTCATGTGGTTTTGTGGGCTTGGATCAAGAAGAATATAATGTCATAGTAATGATCTCTCAAGGCGTACATGCCGCATTAAGACATTATCTAACAGCCCAATTTGGTATGTCCCTCATCAAAGCCCACCCATGATTAAATTATTCTCTTATCATGCCAACGTGATATATTTGACCAGTATATGAATTTCTACTCACCCCAAAAGTAGCAAAGAAATAACTATTTGTTCCAGACTCTCATGGTTAAGATGAGTTCTATTTATGTTAATTAAGCAAAGCGGTGATTCCCAATTGGATGACCCCAACAAAAGTCAAGCAATTTGCAAGTGTATATCTTCCTCCAATAGTTTGCTATATCATCCTTGCATAGTTTGGAACTTAGTGCACACATATCCATGACAAACCTTACAGATTTATAGAGGACAATGGCGGGTTACATATGCATGATAAACCTACCTTTTAGTTTTCTAGTAAATATAATGGATTTGACTAGATATAATAAACCTAGATAAAAATATGGCATGAAGTGTCAGACAAAAAAAATCCTACCTGTCTTTACATGAAAGTAGATGGTCATGAATCAATGTGGAGTAGACTAAATAAAAGAAATATCCATAGAACTTGAAGAATCTCAATAATCTTTCATCTCAAACACTGTTTTGTGTTGTCTGAAGGCCTCTAGTTTCACAATAAAAGAGTACATTCCCCAATTTGGACCTAAATAATCTTGCAATCAATGTGATACCCTGATTAGTGCCACATCGAATATAGTATGGCTTAGATAGTATACGAGTCACTACTGACCTTCAAGCAATTTTTTATTTTTGTGTACTCTTTTTTTCTTTTTTTCCTTCTTTTTTTTTTTGGCTTAGCCCATGTAGTTCTTTAGCCTAGATTGAACAGATATTATACCGAAGCAACTACCTTTTGAGGTTTATGGACCATATTGAGACTTATCATATGTATTGCTACCCATGATAAGAGAAAAACTTGGTGTATTTCTATCCACCCCAAGAGAGGAACTTCTAATTACTCCTTTATGGAGGCTTGACCCACGTGGTTTTTACATCTAGGTCATGAAACATAGGGCATCCACATCAAGTTCCACACTGGCAGGGACAAATAGCGTGGTACATATAAGCAGCGTGATAGGCAATAACGCCTGGGAAAACTCATATCACCCAATATAAACTCTTGACCCGTGCGTGACTCTGAATGGACTCGACAATGACATTAGGTAATTAGATGTTATTAGCCTCGAATCAGGGGCGGGTTATGACTCCAGCTTACAATGAGTCACCACCCACCTCCAAGAAGCACCTTTTGAGTGCCCTTTCTGGACCAAATAGAAGGAATTAACACAAACACATGTCGGGCATTCCAAGCACAACCAATCAAACAAAGTAAGGGAGACAAAAAGAAAAGATAAACAGACTAATCACCGAGGTCGCCAGGGAGCAGGACTGGAGACGGTGAGCGCCGAACGAAGCGAGAGGCTACGGAGCGCGGAACGGATCATGTCGCCGGAGAGAAACCACAGCTGAAAAGAGAAGCTACCGGCGGAGACACGAGAAGACGCATCAGTAGAAGGGCTGCTCCATCTAGGGAACAGGACAATGACTCAAAGAGAAGAGAGACGTATACGAAGAAGACGACGCGGAGATTTGAGCTTCTCGACAAGAGCTCGAGCGCTCTCTCTCTCTCTCTCTCTCTCTCTCTCTCGCTCGCTCGCACCGCCTCTCTTAAGGCATCGCATGGATCCGGAGTCCCCCAGAAATCTCATGGTGGAGGCCCAAGATCCGCTTTGTCAACAGATCATTTTGGTACTGGGACCCGCTAAGGATCCGCATCCGACCCGATCTAAGAAGCGTAAACGGCGAACCGTTTCTTCTCGATCGTTCATAAGCAGAATAAAATGAAAGATAACAAATTGGAAAGATCCAAAACCGACCCGGAAAGCTTAGCGGATCGATCCTGTATCGTTAGACCCGTAGCATATGATTTCGTTGACTGCTCCCACTCGGGTCGGGTTTGGGGGGCCAAATACATGACTTGGTGCTCAAGACAAGCCTCATTTTGGTTTGTATAATAATCTATATCATCATACAATGTGATTACTTCTATTCTTCTCCACACTTTCCAAGGAAATAAATAAAAGAGATATATGCTATTGCTTCCTAATACATTGAAGATTATGACTGTAATTTGAATTGGCTCATAAGGTGCACTGGTCGAAGTGGATGGACTAGATATAATTTTCAAGTAAACTTTCTACTGTTTTACTATTTGTGGCCAATGATAAGATAAATATTAAGTTCATCGGTTCAATATGATCACGTCATCCCGAGGTTCATGTGGGCGCTTATCTCGATAACCTAAGGATCACGTGGACTGTCTCATCGTCTCGATCGGCCCATCTTAACATGTCAGCATAAAAACCACGTGGATGACCATTTTGGCAACTCGTTAGAACAGAAAACGGGTCAGATACCCTGAGTGTTGTACCCACAGTTATCGGCTCCGTCGATCGAGATCCTGAGAACCGATGAAAATACCGTTCGACGTAGAGCCGTAACCCCTCTCCGTTCGATCGAACATGTCGAGCCTATTAAATGTTGGGTACAACCCTCCTCCGTATAAATCGTAGATACATCAATTAAAGAGCTAAAAACTTAGTAGAAATCGTAGTATTGCAAAATGTATAGCTAATAGCCAAAACAATGATGCAGATCGTGACATGGGTGGGAGCTCCGGCGCTGCTAAGGAGAGGAGCAACGACAACAGTGACGACCGTAACGTTCCTCTTTATTAGAGAAATATAGAAATGAACAACCAAAAACAACTTTCAAATACAAGAAAGATGATAGATTTATATATTATATCCAATATAAAGTCATCATATCTCTTCCAAAACCTTCTCATTAACAATGGATTAATCATTTCCAAAAGCCAGATGTTTTCTCAGTAATTTCTAAATATATCCTTATGATCATAAAGTTGCATAAAACGCCATCTCTAAATATAGTTGAAGAATTCTACCAAAACACATGAAATATTTTAAAAAATAAAAGTAGATAAAATACTTCACTAATAAATGTAAAGACTTAATAGATTATTAGTGCACTCCCCATTCTTTATAATTTCAAGAGTTAATTTTCTTTAATTACGAAAGTGAAACATTAAATCTCATTTATCCTCGTATTATCGACTCGTTGATGGAATTAACACACGTGCTTAATAATAAACTAAAGTATGATAGAGTCAACATATGCTTACTGATAAATTTTATGATATTTTTGTCAAAAAATGAATGATATGAAGAGAAACGAGATTAAATATGTAACTCGTAAGCATAAACAATCCAATATAACTTTTAAAAATATAAGGATTGAGATACTAAAGATAATTAATTATAATATATAATTAATCTCATTAATATACTAATGAAAGAAGTAATTCATTAAGTGCTCATTTTGTTTTATTGTAGAGTATATAATATGACACAGTCACATTGTCCGTATACGTATAATATATATATATATATATATATATATATATTTAACTAATATATAGGTTTAATAAAAGAATCAAGAATATTCTAACTTATAGAAGACAAGTAACATTGCAGCAAAAGATCAAACCAAGATAACAGGAGAATTAATAATCCATGATTGGTTATGCAGGCTGAGAGAAGATAGCAGTGAGATAAAATGAGATGAGGTGGCAATGCTTCAGATCCTTTTGAGACCTCTTATTGGCCCAAACTAAATCCGGAAATCTCCACCTTACACTTCTCTCTCTCTCTCTCTCCCCCCTCCTCTTACATACCTTCCTCGGCATCCATTCCTCTCCATCCACCTCTCACCACCAGAAGCAGAGACACAGTTCAAGACACCCACAGCCGCAGAGATGGCGGCAACCCTGACTGCAGCTTCTTCTCGCGCCACCACAGTGGTTTCTCCGTCCTCATTCCTCGGCCAAATCCGGGCGTCGACCGCCAACCCACTCAGAGATGTTGTTCCCATGGGCAAAGGAAGGATCACCATGGTAGGCCGCCGTGTAGCTCTTCCCTCTCTCCATCTGAATCTAATCCAAGTAGCGCATCTGATGGTGTCATCCATGGCAGGGAAACGAGCTGTGGTATGGACCAGACCGCGTCAAGTACTTGGGCCCCTTCTCGGCGCAGACACCGTCGTACCTCAAGGGAGAGTTCCCCGGTGACTACGGCTGGGACACCGCCGGCCTTTCCGCCGACCCCGAAGCCTTTGCCAAGAACAGAGCTCTCGAGGTAACCACCTACGCCTCTGCTTCGATAGCGTCGGCGATGAACTCCGATCGTTAACCGATAGTGTTGTCGGTGTCAGGTGATCCATGGGAGGTGGGCGATGCTGGGGGCGCTCGGCTGCATCACCCCGGAGGTGCTGGAGAAGTGGTTGAAGGTGGACTTCAAGGAGCCGGTGTGGTTCAAGGCAGGCGCGCAGATCTTCTCCGACGGCGGGCTGGACTACCTCGGCAACCCCAACCTGGTGCACGCCCAGAGCATTCTGGCCGTGCTGGGTTTCCAGGTCGTCCTCATGGGCCTCGTCGAGGGCTTCCGCATCAACGGGCTTCCCGGAGTTGGGGAGGGCAACGATCTGTACCCCGGAGGCACCTACTTCGATCCCCTGGGCCTCGCCGACGACCCCGTCACGTTCGCGGAGCTGAAGGTGAAGGAGATCAAGAACGGGAGGCTGGCGATGTTCTCCATGTTTGGGTTCTTCGTGCAGGCCATCGTGACAGGGAAGGGGCCTCTGGAGAACCTCTTGGATCATCTCGACAACCCCGTCGCTAACAATGCTTGGGTTTACGCCACCAAGTTCGTGCCGGGCTCTTAGTTCACCCTCACCATCTCTTGCTTCACTGTGTCCATGATTTGGGGAAGAACATGATTGCTGTGTGTGTGTGTCGTGTTCTTCCTGTATCTACGATGTGCTCTTTAATCTTAATTTAAGCTGCTGGTATAAACATTCTCGTGATGCAAATCATGATTCTAACCATACTTATGAACCCAATGGCTCCAAAATTCCCCTCCGGCGTTGACTTTTTCAGGATAAGAACATGATTATTTAGTTGTATTACAGTTTGATTCGAAGGAGATGACTTGGGATCCACAAAGTCACGGGCGTTGACTTGCAGAACGCTCATCAACGACATCGATACGTTTCGTGTGTTGGCCGGCCCCCTTTCTACTTTTTTGTTTTTAAAAACATTATGAGAACAAGTCCAGGCCTCGACGAGTGGAGCGAACGTTTCCGCAACGAACCCAAATCGTCTCCTTCGAGAAAGGAAACCACGTCGGAATGAAAACAATGTCAAAACCACGTCAGCTCCTCTACCATTCACCTGGTTCACCAATCAGCCCCCCCCACAGGTGGGACCCTTTATGACGTCCAGTTATATGGAAGGTAAACTCGGTCAAGAAAATATCCGGTAGGAAAGATCGCTCCGCAAGAATATTTCCTAATGTGTCAGTTGGCTCGCGCCTTGAAGCGATTACCTATTTCTTATTTGATGGCAGACTCGTCGCTCTGTCGCCTCTCTCTCTCTCTCTCACTCGCTCGATCGCCTTTTGTCTGTTTGGCTAAGATGGCAGATAAGGAGACACCGATTGAAGTCCCGTCGGAGTGGATCCGGGTGAACGGGGCGGTGGCCGAGGCGAGCCTGGCAGCGGACGGGACGCTGCGGTGGGGCTCCAGAGAAGGCGAAAGGTGCCTGAGCTTGGAGTCGGAAGTGCTTGGTCTGGAGACCAATGGCCTCCGGATTACGATCAAGGCCTTCGTGGAGGCATCTGATCACGGCTTCTGCGGCTTAGAGCGGTCCTCCGTGAAGAGAAGGAGGGTGAGGACGGATTACACGTTGGAGATGCCGAACGAAGCGGCGGCGCGGCGGTGGAGCGCCCATTTGAGGGATTACATGGACTCCCTTGGTAAGTAAGTACTCTCTAGGTCGCTATCATTGTGTATAAAGAACAAGATTTTGGTCAAATTACTGTCGCAATTATTTCCAATAGAATACTAGTTTTATATCAACCGACTTGTCATTATGACTCCACATTCAAGATAACATAATCTTATTTCTTTTTTCCATTATGTAAGTGCCTTTTGGAAGTCAATTGAGCTATTGTTGTTTGTTATCTCGTTTGCTTGTGAGTTCTGATTGTATTCCAAGAAGCAAGTGAACCAGAGCAGTCTGAATTTTTGTTTTCTCGTGGTTAATAATTTCTAAATTGTCAAATTCATCTCTTGCCTTGTAGGCCGGCCGAAGAATTTGTTTATCATTGTAAACCCATTTTCTGGAAAGAAATGTGCAAGAACGGTTTTCAAAAAAGAGATTAGGCCACTTCTTGCAGCTGCTGACATTGATTGTACCATAATTGGTGAGCATGCGACTCCTTTCTAATTGTTCTGAACTAAATTTGATTCCTCTGTTTGATGGTACTAAGAAGTTGATTTGTCATATTATACCTCTTCAGAAACTAAGCATAGGAATCATGCTCAAGAAATCACAAAATCGTTGGATCTTCTAAAATATGATGGTATTGTGTGTGTCAGTGGTGATGGTGTTCTTGTGGAGGTTAGTAGTTCATCTTGACACTTGCATGAACACAAAAGAGTCTGGTTAAATGTGGACCGGAATTAGGAGTCTTATCTAAATCAAAAAACTTGTGTAATGGACAGGAAAATTGAGACTCTTATGGTGTTTTATCTGGATTTTTTGGTATTTGACTTGTTATTTTCGTATGGAACACTAATGTGTCATAAGTGGCTACCAATTACTGACAAAGAGTATTCGACGTGCATTCATATATTTCTCAAAACCATAAAGTAACATAAAGAAAGATACATATCCTTGATAGACATTTTGGACAACGCCTCCATCTACATGTATCTGTTTACCTTTTATTCTATGGAGTCCACTACCTATATTAATGTCCAGGCATCAATGATTTTTTGTGTTATATATCTAATCTTGATTAGCTGGAACGCAATGAAATATTTTGCCTCTTTTCTCTCAATATGCTATTCATTAGGTTGCTTTTAGGTGTCCTCATATCCATGGGTTCTTTGGTTTTCACTGGAAACAAAATATATGAGTAGCATATTCATTAGACATGTCTTTTAGCTTGGACTAAATCTTCTGCGGCTTAATGGTCAAACTTGATAAAACATGCACATCCTGGAAATCCTGGTATATTTCCTTCTCAAATTTCCTTAATAGTCGACAACGTATATCCACATATGATATTAGTTATTCTAGAATTTCTACTTGCATGCTTGTATATAACCCCCAAGTTTTTCCGTATTGTGATACTGATTAGTTGATATATTTTTTTCTCTTGAATTCTTCACTTCTTTTTTATTCTCTCCATGGGTAGGTAGTTAATGGTTTGCTGAATAGAGAAGACTGGGCTACCGCAATTAAGGTACCTCTTGGGGTAATTCCAGCAGGTATGTCTATTTTGGCATTTTGTTCTGTCCTTCGTATTTGTGTCTTTTGATATAAATCAACAATTTGTTTTTTCGTTGAGTAGCATCTTTCACATATATAATGTTTATAATAACACAACCTAGTTAAAGTGCATATCATTAAAGTGCACATGTCATCCAAGCAACGCTTGTTTTCCTTTGACTAGCTAAAGGCTTATACCTTTTGATTTGTTGTTTGTCTAAGGGACTTGTTTTTGGTGATAGCAAAAATAAAGTTATCAACATTTTATGTAAATATTTTGGTTGGTTGTATCGATTCTCATCTTTCACACCAACCCAGTCAGTACAGTGTCTACCTGAAGCTCACCAGATTGAAAATTGGTTTTAATTTTTTTTCAGTGTGGTTCTGGACTCAAATGTCACAATGATATACATTTGACAGCCTTTTCAGCCAGTATAGCTGAATACCTAATTTGGGCTGGATCTGATCAGTTGTCACAACCTCACAAGACCTTGTTCTTAATGTCTCTTAAAACAGATGGTGAATTTCATGGGATGCATGATGTTTTCATCATAGGTTTCTCATGTATAGAGCATGGCCCTGGCAGATGAATGGAGATCAGTTTCCCACACATAAGTTCTCTGTTGGTGCAATAATGAATCTTGTGATGAACCTCTCCAATCCTTGAGACTTCTTTGTTTTCTCATATGTGTCTGTATGTTATATAATATGTGTTGCATATCTATCAGAATTATAGAGCATAATGCTGGTTGTTGTTTATAATACTTTGTCTTCTCGAATAACATGGTCAAAATAGGAGTTACCTGTGCAAAATGAATGAAGAAGCAAGGATTTCCTATTTAAACATTTCTGATTGCAAAATCTCTGGTGACATATGACGTGCAATAGTCAGCAAAACTATAGCATCAGAGGGACATAAACTTTGCTCCATTTTACATGTACTAAAGAGATTTTGTGTTTTTTTTTGTCTGTTATATTTTCTTCTCATTATTTGGTTGTGATTGAACTTCACCTTCTGTCTGTAGTTGACTTGCCTGTTGTCTCATCTACTAATCTATGTCATATCCTGAAAAGATTTTTGTTAAATCATTCATAATCACAGTGCATAAAGTGATTATTTGTTGTAGCCATGACACATATAATGGTTATGTTGGTTTTTCCCTTGCCTATAGGTACAGGAAATGGCATGGTGAAATCACTTTTGGATCCAGCTGGCGATTTGTGCTCTATTCCAAATGCTACATTTGCAGTCATAAGAGGTAATGTTTTGTTTGGCAACCCTGTTTTGGTTTTCATAGGATCTGTGCCTTGAAGAAGGTTGGTGCAGTTGCTATTGCTATGTACAGGTCACAAGCGCTCTCTGGATGTTGCTATTGTCTTGCAAGGAGAGAAAAAGTTTTTCAGTGTCTTGTTGCTTATCTGGGGTATGGAAAAATAAAGCCCCTTTTTTGTCTGAAACATACAATTTAAGTCTGTAAATTTTAACAGAATTATTTTATCTGGGTGGAAAATTGCTATGCGTACATCTGAAAGTCATCCAATGTACCTGCAGGCTTGGTAGCTGATGTTGATATCGAATCTGAGAAGTATAGGTGGATGGGAAGTCCTCGCTTTGATATATATGTATGTCAGTCATAGTTTAGTTTCCTCAAGATATTTTGCATTTATCTTCAAATTTTTGCATTTAGTTTCAACTTTCAAGTATGTGTTGGCTTATATTGCATCATCTGTTAGTGGAAGTTTAAACCCATTTTCGCTTTGAGATATATTAAGCTATCATATTTTAAACAATTTCTAAAAGCTCTATCCTTCTTCCTTGATCATTATTGCATTCTAGTTATGGTTCAAGGGAGGAAACTAATCCTTGGAAGAGAGCTGTCAAGCAGTTGAACACCACTGAGACACAGTATTTCTTTCTAAGAATGCTACCAAAGTAACATTGCTTGATGAAAAACCTTCATTTTTATCTCTGTTACTGATAGCGTTCCTGGTCTGGTGGTACATTATTTAACAGCCTTATCATGTGGTCTTTGCCTGTGATTATCTACGTAAGCAGATATAGAAGGATTTGCATCCAGCTCTTTGCCTGTGGTTATGCACTACTGGTAGTATGAAGTGAGAGCACCTTTTATTTTGTTATAGGTATTGATAGGAATGGATAGGTTGGAAATAGAGTTGAGATCAGCCTGAAGCACTAGACAAATTTGAATATTAAATTAAAGAAACAAAAAAAGGAGAGAGATGGATAGAAAGATGACCTGTGCTATCTTCCTTCACTCATGAACTAAGAAATTACTTTCTACCTTCATGTTACTTTTTCAAACTACTAGCTTTTACACAGCATGGGCATTATGGATGAAGAACAAGTATTCCTAAGGAACAGGAGGATTGTTGAAGACGTGTCTTGGGGCTTCTATGATCTATTCGAATATTGGTAAATTGAGCAGCGGTTTAGTTCAAGGGTTGTAAAAGATGTGTGGACAGAAACCTTATCATATAGCCTTTTGCTGCCTCTGTATCAGACATCTTCATGTGCCTTCCTAGAACCTGCATTAGCAGGATATGTGTAGATTTGGCCTCCAGCTTGTTGGTGAACCCACTCACCTCACCTCCTCCCCCTTCAAATTGGTATAGTTGATAAGCATCCATTATTTACCCAGGATTATGCTTTATTAATTTTGTGCTGTTTACAGGCTCTTCTCCGCATAATGAAATTGCGAAAATACCACGGGTGTGTCCACTTTGTTCCAGCACCTGGTTATGAAGCATATGGTGAACCAGTAAAGCAAGTTGATAACTTCAAGGGTCACATTCTACTGTCTAAACAAGACCAAGGTGGTGACACTAAGGTCATGTCATGCGGATACCAGGGACCAGAGATTTCCTTGGAGGGATTGGAATGGAGGTCCATTGTTGGTCCTTTTATTTCAATTTGGGTCAACAATGTGTCCTTTTCTGCAGAAAATTATAACCCAGCGCCTAAAGCCAAGGTAGGACTTTGCTTGTGGTCATAAGTTTCTTTCTTCACATATCACATTTCTATTAAAAACATGACATATTCAGGAGTCTGGGAGTGTTGGTTTTGCCTGTTTTATTGACATGAGAAGTGTTTCATTGAAATTTTTACTTATTGACCAGTTTGATGAGAATCCAAGCAAGCAGAGATATCTGCAAGATGATATATTCATCTTAAACATTTAATGGAACTATGGACAAGAGTCAGATAATTATTTATGCCTGAGGAAGAAGATGACTGAAAAGTTCTTTCATCAGGTTTTAATATCATGGGAGAAGTTGTTTTTGTCTATAATTTGTTAATTAGTATAACTACTTGGTGCATATTTCACTTGGGTAATATACATTTCACCTCAGAAGATGACTCTTTATGTTGATGCAGTTTTCAGATGGCTGCTTGGATGTAATCATAGTCAGGAATTGTCCAAAATCAGCCCTTCTAGGAATGATGTTGAAAATGAGTGATGGAAGCTACGTGACATCACCCTATGTGATGTATTTGAAGGTGCGCCAATGTTTTTCTGACCTTTTAAGTAGCTATCTCATTTTTGGTAGTTATTTGTCTTCTTTTATAGTATACTTTTGCACATGAGGTGACAGTTATCCATAAAAAGAAAGATTTAACTTTGATGCTATGATCAACTTCAAGGTTATATTAATGAAGAGAATTAGGAAGAAACATAATATAAGCTTGCACTTCCTGGCAATATATTTCAGAGTTCTAGTAGTATTATTTATTTGGCTTTAAGGTATAATGTTATTTAGACTTGAGCATTATTAGAGATGATTATGATAATAAACCAATGAGTAGCCCTGATGGAGAAAGTATCTGCTAGTGAGCTGCACTAGTTACCATCTAGCAACTGAAGTGAAATGTCATTGTATTTTGTAAACAGCCTAAACGAGGCCGGGCCTACTTTGTTAAGCTTTATTTAAAAAGAGAAAATATGGAGAAAGCAGCAAGATAGGATGTGAAGATGGAACTACATTTTAAATATGTACTTCAGGATCAAGTGTATAGCTGGAGACAGTGTATAAGGATTTTGCTAATAAAGATGTACTTCATAAAACTAAAATATGTTTAAACTGCATATTCTCAACCTTAAACTTTAAACTATTTCTCCAACAGTTGTATCAGAAGTGAGCAAAGCTCAAAAAGCTGGTCGAGTTATCCAAAGTATTTAAAAGCTTAATTAAATTGGACATCTTTAAAAAAGGATAATAGTTTAAAGAGGAGTTGCAACACTCCCACTGAAGATGGATTAACCTGTGAGTTGCTCCTACTAGGAAAAGGACCAATAGTTGATCACTTGCCCATTCCACCATCATACCAGTGCAATAAATGCAATACTAGACATGTTCTACTAGATAATCTATTTACTTTTGATTTGGTCTAGTTTTTCATAATTGAAATACTTATATGTTTCTGTTTCCTTAGGACAGAGAACACACTTATCCATAAAAATACTTGTCACCATCTCCTGTCCATTTATCCTCTCATATGATCCCAATACAACCACTTCATTCTTTCTTCCTGGTCAATTATATATACTTCTCTAGAGCATTTCTCCTGCATCTCTGCTTCTTACGTTTGAATGTCTGGTATCGTATTTATTATATGCCTACCATCTTGCATATATAAGCCTCTCAGTATACACATACGAGAGCTTGGTTTAGTTTGTTCACTTTGTTGATCTTTGATTTTTCAGGTCAAGGCATTCCAATTAGAGCCCGGTAAGCGTGTTGGGCATCCCACCAAAGGTGGCATCATCGACTCAGATGGTGAGGTTATTGCTAGGGGAGATGAATCTTCTGAAAACAGTGAACATAAGTATTTGATGGCGTATGGTCCTCCCATTCAGATGATAGTGGACCAAGGTTTAGCTACCATATTCTCTCCTATGCCCTAAACCTAAAATATGGAAGAAGATCCATATAGCTGTTGCCAAATAAATGGGACATTATAATTTTTCTTTTTCATATCTCACTTTTTTTTTTTTCCTTCAAGGGTAAAAGAAGGGGGAAAGGAATGATAAAAATGTTATATTGGTTTATTATCTAACACTGCATTTTAGCTTGCACGCATAAACATCAAATGAGAGAAGGTGGTATCTCCACTGCAGCTTTTCCATTTTTCTGCAGTAATATTTTTTGTTCCTGATCTTCGACTAACCTTCTGTTTTGTATGATCTTGATTTCGGAACATGCTTTTTTGATCTTTATTGGCATCTACGAGAGGATGGAATGGTTCTGATGACGAGTTATACTGTAGATAATATTATCCTGTGGAACACAATGGAAGCCATTCTTGTCGCTGCAGGTGATGTCAACGGAGGATAACTCATCTGCAAACTCATCATTTTAGAATCAATTATTGTTGTTTTCTCAATTTTTTGGGGCTAATTATATATTATCTATTCTGTAATATCTTGATCTTTATACTTAAAAATTTTATATTAGAATTTATATAGTTATGAAACTAAAATATTTGATTTTGTTTATCTTAACATCATCTATTTTATTGGTGGAAGACACGATACATGATAGTAGTACATGAATGACACGAAAACGATAGATAAAAATATAATTTTAACGACGATGGTGGATGATAACATCGTGGATGGTAGTTGTGATGGTAGTCAACGAAAATGATGTAGTGATTAATCTTATCGATGTCGATTTGAACATCAACGATGATGAGGAAAATGAGATAAGGTGAGGTAGAATGGTGCGACACCCATGCATATGCCTCACTTGCCTTCTCTTCCTCCTTTGGTGTTGATGCAGATACAAAGTAGCACCGAAGGAGGAAGAGAAGGTAGGTGAGGCATCTATGTCGGCATTGCATCGCTCTGCTTCACTTGTCTCCTTGTTGATGATGATGCAGATATCTTACTTACCTCCACTTCCTCCTTTGATATCATTTTGCATTTATGTCGACGCTAAAGGAGGAAGATAAGGTAGAGAATTGCAATGTTGACATAGATGTCTCATTCCCTCCTCTTCCTCCTCAAGTCCCAATGTAGATGACTCATCGCTTTATCTCTTCTTTCTCATCATCGTTGATATTTGGATCGACGTTGACAAAGTCAACCATCGTATCATTCTGACTTACCACCGACCATAATAAACACCAATGATATATTTGTTCATCGTCATCATTAAAATTATATTTTTATATATCATTTTTATGTCATTTATGCGTTATCACGTATTGTATTTTCTATTGATAAAGTCGACTGTATTAGGGTAAATAGAATTAAATAGTTTTTATAATTATAAAAAAATTTACTATAATTTTTTTAAAATTTAAAAATTAAGATGCTAAAGAGGTTTGATTATAAGGAATAATATATAAATAACTCATTCAAGTTTTTAGAATGATACAATGCAATATGATTTCTTAGCTGATCCAAAAATTAAATAGAGGACTTGGGATCAACACCATCCCTCGCCCCAATTAATCCTTTTCGTGTCATCATAAAAGGGGCACGCTTGCAGTAGTGATTCCTTGCCCAAGGTTGGTTTCCTCCTCTAATGGTTGCCGCGGTTGTATCATCTCCATGTAGTTCTTCAGCGACTCCTGCCGCTGCAGCCTCATCTCCTGGTTAAACTTCCGGGTGAACGCCTCGACCCGCCGACGCCTCCCTCCTCGGCCTCCCTCCGCCACTGCCTTCGCGCGGCCGTACAATTCCCTCCGCGGCCCGTCCTCCGCAAGCTTCATCTCGTACTCCGGCCGTTGCAGGAAGCGCAAAGGGGCGAACCCGTTTCGGACATACATCAGAGACACGAGAGCTAGTGTTAAGGGAGTGGGAAGAGGCACTGATGACGTGGTGGATGTAGAGAGATGTGAGAAGGGAGTGGATCGACTCATCGCAGGCCCAATAAAAGAAGGTATGTTATTGCTCTTAATAGATCATCGTCCTTTCATCGCTCTTCATTTATATCGATATCATTCTATAATTATGTTTTTATTATTACAAATACATAATATCGGTATCACTATCTGTTTCCATAAAAAATATAATTAAAATATTAAAATTATTTTTTTATCTATCATTCTCATATTTTCATCAAAAAAAATTGATCGATAACGTTAGGATAAATGAACCTAAATGTTTTACCTTCATAATAATATTAGAATTTCAATATAATTTTTTTAAATTTAGAAATCGATATACTAAAGAGATTTAACTTTAAAGTATTACCTATAATTAGTCCTAATGGAATCAACCCTCCCAAAGATTTAGAAATGACCAAAATCTAGGGTTTAGCATTCATTTCTTCTCTCTTTTTTTTTTTTGGTATTTACAATGATATCTTGTAAAACCACAAACATGTCTTATCTTTAGTATTCCACGGTCACAACCTAAACCTAACAAGAGTTTGAGGGTAGAGACAAGTTAATTTAAAATTTTTATACAGAAATAGAATGAGCAAGCAAACATAAAAGATGACAAATAATATAGCAACTTAGGAAAAATACTAAATAGAAGGATCAAGATACAAGACATGAGTTCAAAAATTATTTATTATTTTATTTGATTCATGCATAACAAAAGAGCATAACAGCATCATATAGGCAAGTCAAGGTTGTTTTGTCTCTGTTTAGTAGAATTCAAGGAATTTGAATGGATATTTTTGCTTCAAATTATTCAGATAAGATATTGATAAAAAGATCCAACAAAATAAATTTTTCTCAACTTAAACTTTATATAAAATATTATAATTGAAATAAGATAGACAAGTCAAATTTCTCATAACACAAGATCTTTAGGCTTTTGTGTTCTATCTTGTCCTATAGTAATTTGATTTTTGGTTTCTTATTCATTATGAGTAATTAGTAGAGACTTATCCTTCTTTAATAGTATAGACTTTAACTCAAATTTAGTTGTCAACATAATAACGATGCATGAGTGTTCAAAACCTTAATCAATAAACTTTTAAAAACTTCATCTAGGTTAGGTGCTTTAGTGTTATGGACTTTGTAGTGAATTGAGATTAAATCTCAAATGTACTTTCAAATGTACTAAAGATTAGAGTTGAAAACCTTAACTAATAAAAATTTAAAAATCTCAACTAGTTTAGTTCGTAAAGATTTTGACCATTGATAGTAATATTTTTAGATCAAATCTCATCTTTACCACTTAACTATGAAAAAAAATTACACGAAGTTGGCTTACTTAACCGTGTTGGCACCACCAATGGGAAACATGAGATTGGCCAAAGATGTTCTAAATGACCACATTTTTTACAAAACCTGAAAAAAATCATGTAAGCATTGACAGAATGGAAAACAAAATACTTCATTTACAGGGACTGCAGTTGTAGACACTATTTACTGAGGTATTTTTCCCTATATATGATGCAAATCATCTAGTCGAATCCACATGATCACTGATGTTTGCCAAAAACAATACAAATGATGAGTACTCGAATCAGGCTCTTTAAATCGTATTTAAGGTTTTAGCAAGTGTACCACCAAGTGGATCTCTCAGGAGAGGAGTTTACATTTATTTTAAATTACTGTAAGGAACAGAACCGGCAAATAGGAACAATCACTGTAGAATAATAGCATGAGGTGTATATATCTTGCTTCCTTTAAGAGCATGCGAAAGCCAGTTTAGTGTTTGGAGAACATTCCCTTCGTCAGCGACGAGAAATCATAGTCGCTGCCTGATCGGCTGAGAGTGACAGAAGCTGCAGGCGAAGCAAAGCTCTTACTCATTCCGCCTTTGGTTAGTCCATTGATTGGTCCAGCTGATCCCATATTCCATGTTCTGTTGCAGTAGTTTTATCAGATTACACAAATCATGTCTGAGCAAAGTAAAATCAGCAAAATATAATATTTTCACTATAAGAGAATCGCCATCAAAGAAATTTCTCAACTTCATGAAACTAGGTATGCCTCTTATATGCCAGCCAGGCTTTCTGGATACTGATAAAAATCCTATTCCTTATCCGGTCCTGAATGAGAACATGGAACATTTTGGTTCACGGTACAGATATAAGGTGTCGCTTGGCTTATCCTTCAAAATAACACCTCTCCAACAGAACCAATGCTTTCTATGCCTCTTCTATAATACAGTTTGTGATACATATGTTAGGACCCTAGCTAAGTCGGGTTCATCTATTCAGGTTAAATCATGTTAGTCAGAATCAGTTATGGGTCGGGTGAACCTCATTAAGTCAATTATAAGTGGTTAGAGTTGATTTTTATCTTCGATTAGGATGAAGTCAGTTATTATTTTCAATTAAGAGTTTATCAAGTTAGTTAAAAGTCAAAGATTAGCAGGCCTCTTGGCAGAGCCCTATAAATAAGGTTGTAAACTCTTCTATGGAAATCAAGGAATGAAGTATTAGTTTTAGCCAAGAGGAAAAACCCTAGGAGGCAGATCCCCTCGAAGTGATCTAGAAGGCCCGATCCCTTCGAAGAGATCGATTATCCCCCTTTTCTACCCTCTTCCTCCACGATAGAACCCTAGGGTTCAATCATTTGGTATCAGAGCCGTGTTCCTGCTGTGATTCCGCACCCGCTCCCCCTGTCATCGCCGCCAAAATCCGCCGGACTTCTACCATACAAGAATACCAGAGCAGATTTGAGTGCCTCTCAAACCAAACCCGAGACTGGTCCGAAAAACAACTGTTGGGAACATTTATTGAAGGGCTCAATCCAGAGATTCGGTGCGAAGTTAAGGCTCGACAACCCCGTACCGTGATGGTTGTCGTATCATTCGCTCGCATACACGAAGAAAAGCTCAACAGGGACAATCGCAGAAATAAAAGCATAAATTAACCAGTAGCAAGCAAGTCGATAGTCCCACCTCCCTCCACTCAAAACCCTCGAAGACTTACCAGAGAAGAGCTCCAGGAAAGATCAGCAAAAGGGTTATGCTAGCATTGTGATGAAAATAGAGTAGAGGACATCGATGCAAACAGGGCCATCTTCTAATGATAGAACCGATTAGGGAGGAACCAGAAAATGATGGCGTGGACTCTGATCAAGAAGGTATGGATTCTGATAACGGTATTGGACCTTTCGTACATACAATATATGCATTAGTAGGCTACTCTAACCCGCAAACCATGAAAATTGAAGGAGTTTTGAAACAACAGCCTGTTACTGTTTTAATCGATACTGGTAGCACTAACAACTTCATGGACAGAATGCTTGCTAACCGATTGGCCTATCAAATTGAAGACTGTGACAGATTTGAAGTCAAGGTTGCTGATGGTCGAATTCTAACTTGTAATAGTAAGTGCTCAAAAATCAACCTGATAGTACAAGGCCAAAAACTACGGGTGAATTTCTTTTTGATACCCTAGGAGGACATTGAAATAGTGTTTGGAATTGAATGGCTGTCAATCCTGGGTGATGTCACTTGGAATCTTTCTAAACTAATTATGAAATTTTTTATTAATGGAAAGTAGGTGATCCTCAAAGGAAGACGTGGAAGCAAGATTACAACTGTCAGTAACCATCGAATGGAGAGGCTTCCTCACAAGACTTCAATGACGGCTGCATCGGAAGGCCGACCTATTGCTTACACAAAGTGGAGACATTGTTTAATTGATCAAAAGATTGTGACGCGTGGCAAATATCCTGGACTGAAGTACCCCCGAAGTTCGATGTTGCTCAGCCTCGAGGACAAGACCGATTTGAAGAGGGCGGGTCTGGTAGGACCCTAGCTAAGTCGGGTCCATCTATTCAGGTTGAGTCATGTTAGTCAGAGTCCGTTATGGGCCGAGGGAACCTCATCAAGTCGGTTATAAGTGGTTAGAGTTGGTTTTTATCTTCGGTTAGGATGAAGTCAGTTATTATTTTCAATTAGGAGTTTATCAAGTTAATTAAGAGTCGAAGATTAACAGGACTCTTGGGCTCTAAGCAGGACTCTTGGCAGAGTGTAAACTCTTTTATGGAAATCAAGGAATGAAGTATTAGTTTTAGCCAAAAGGCAAAACCCTAGGAGGCATATCCCCTCGAAGTGATCTAGGAGGCCCGATCCCCTCGAAGAGATCAATTATCCCCCTTTTCTACCCTCTTCCTCCACGATAGAACCCTAGGGTTCTATCAACATATCACAAACATCTTTCAATTCATTATTCGTTGTTTCTAGTCAAAACTTACCCATATTTGATTTTTTTTCTAATTTTAATTAGATAGAATTCATCAAAAAACCACAAACCAGTTTTCTTTTTTCTATTTTTGGTCTGACCGATCTGCACCAGCAGGACTTAATCCAACCGATATGCTAGCATACCATGTATTGGTAATAGATTTGTACCAGTTCTATACCAGTCTAACTAGGGACCTGTATGGGTCTAGCATCGGTACTTAAAACATTAGATACAACCTTCAGATTGGAACCTCAATAGTGCTATAAGCATCGATATTATAAAACACATGAACTGCAACAACGGCCTAAACAAGAAACAAATGCATGAAATAACTAATTATATGCGGAAGTGTACCCAGATGTTGGGGAAGCTTTGTAGATCCCTGAAGGATGTCCCAGCCTATTGTTTCCTACCTGCTGCCAAAAAAAAAAGAAAAAAGAAGAGGTTAGCATAGCTTATAGAACTGAAAATTGTCAAATAAAATAATAGACAACTGTAATAAACTAACCTGACCGGCGATGTTCACACCCTTATGACTAGCTGGTGGCATGATTCCTGGATCTTGGTAACCAAGATTTGACCAGTTTTGATATGGGAGACTCACATTACGTGCAAGATAACCATTAAGAACTGTCTGATTATTAGTTCTTCCAGGCAATGTTGAATTAACACAAACAGGTTTACTTGCAGCTGTTTGAAAGGACTGCTGCTGGGAAACAGAGGCAAGTTGCTGCTGATGAATTGAATAGGGCGACGCCATATTGGACTGCAAAAATCATCAATATAATTTAGATTAAAGGCTTGCACATATGCAAGAAGAAAACCAACATACAACTAATACCGATGATAATACCGCACAGGGTTCCCACTTACCACCAACGCAGGGTCTTGGAAGGCCAGACAAACACAGCCTTAACCCTCCTTCCCCACCTGACGCAAACCCATAACACTCAGGTAGAATCAAGCAATCTTACCATGGACGTCACGCAGAAATTAACCCTTATAAATTGTTACATTGGAAACACATTATACAAATTTTCTAACACCCACAAAATTTCATGTGAAATATCAAAGGTCTTAGTTTGGTAATTAACAGGTAGTTTGTGGATTTTGCAAAAATTACATGCCTAAAATCTGATGTGTGTCTGAACAAAGAACACACTGTTGCTTCATGGTTTATCAGATTGTTGATAATTTAGAATTAATCATGGTTCCAAATTCAACCTTATGAAGCACGGGTACAAGTACAAGTCAAGGTTACAAGATATGCACACAGCTAATCTCTAGAAAACACTACACAGCATGGATCTTGCAACTAAGAAATGCTAATTGATTCATATATTGGTTTAATTAATTTGATATGTAAAGAGACAATATATGATTATTTAACTATGTAACTTCTAGTACAATCATTCACACAAACAATCATTTAAAAGAACATGTCAAATACAGATGACAAAAAATAAGGAGAATTTTCCTGACAAAAGGAATAAGATTATTTATGCAATAGTAAGTTAAAATATAAACAAATTGCCAGAATTTAACATGTTTAGAATATATATACATATATGTAACAGTAGGTGATACATGTCCGTATATGTTAAAAAATTCTGACATGTAATATAAACAAATGTGGTGAAAAATGTGTTGCAATATGTTTTAGATATCTGAACATGTCTGGAAGTATCCAACAGGTGTTGTTGCCATGAGCAAGACATGGAAAGCAGTTTTAAGCACTTGTGCTTCATAGATTCTGTCAAATGTTAAAACAGCCTACATGATAAGCATAGGAAATGAGTAAAAGCTACTTGGAACATATACTACAAAGTTGCATTTCATCTCATTTTTTTGGCTAGAATTAAACTGGAGACACTGTAACCTTTTCAAATAGAGGTGTAATATCATTCTTCATGTTCCCCTGGGTTTTCACGGAAGCTGAAGATACTGTTACAGGTGGCAAATCTTTATATAAATCTTCAATTCCTGATGCAAGCTGGCTCTTATTTTCAACTGGTTTTATGCTACACTTTTGCTTGATAGCAGTTGTCTCTCCTGCAGCTGCAACAATTACTGTTTAACCAACTACAATAATTTTGGAATGATAAAGACACTTCATAATAACACTAGTAAAAAATAACAATATAAAATGATTAACAACAGGTGAATTTCATAAGAAACATGCTACTGGTCCTTATCATAACTTACAATGAAAACCTGCCCATGAATTATCATCCTTGGAAGATGAATCTGAGCCACTCTCACTAGGAATCTCCACTGAAAGATTATTTAAAAGATCAGTCAAATAGTCAGCTTTTGGAGGTGGTGCAGGCAGAGTATTAATTTTGGGTGTTGCAGTATCGGCTCTAGCAGGAGTTGTATCCAGAGGTTGAACATTAGACTTGGCCATAGGCTGCTCTTCTTTAGGTATAGTGTAAACCTGGTTCGTCATATATCCATGACAGAATACATACTTGAGAAATAGCATTGTACAAAGATAATCCAGATAAAGAGAATAAAGGAAAATCTTGATATCTGAACAGATTAATAAGCTGCATCAGAGAGAAGATGTGAGAACCATGTATAAAACTTAAATTAATAGCAACATGAAGGACAAAGACACTGAAATCTAAAGCATGCTAAAGGAACATATTCTACAATTGAAGAAGCAAGATCAAATAATTTATGTATGATATTTTTCCCTCTAAAGGATATACTAAATTTGACTTTCTTTTAAATCATTGGCAACTTTCTGGCAATATATTGCTTTTCCTAGCAAGTTTCCTGATATTGACTTTGTGCCCTTGCTAAGACATTTTATCCATAATCTGGCTGCACCTTTACAAGCTATTATCTTGTCCATCTAATACTGATTAAAATCATTGCATGTTACTAGCCAAAATTCAGAACTGCCATATGTATAACAACTTAAATAGATGATTCTTGATGACACAACACAACTTAAAGTTAGATTGATGGTATCTAATTTAGCCAACCAAGTATATTATTACTACATGATATCGGAAATGGAAATACAAGATAAGAAGACAGAAAAACAGACTTGTGCTGGTCCAACTTAAGTAAACAATGTAGCTCCACATAAAATTCTATTGGCATATAACAAATATGACACTATATGCGCAAGAAAGAAAATCATATGCAAATGAGAAATTGCATCTGAGTATAATTGTAAACAAAGTTGCTAAAAGAAATAGTACTAAGTTGCTTACCTGACTCGGTAAGTTAGAACAAACATTTTTCATTGAAATATGTGGTTTTGAGCTGTGTTCCACTTTGATAGTGCCTGAATCATTAGTGATTCCATGTCCAGCTCCATTCCCATGCCTTTGCAAAGATTCAGAAGCCTTCTCAAGTCTTGAAGGTGATCTATGTGCTCCATTCCTAGGTATCCATCTCTTATCTTCATATCTAGCAGTCAATATCATTTTTTACATTTTATGTTTTCCAAAACGATAGTTTCTTTCTTGGAATCAAGAATTAAAGAAATTTTCAGCTAAAAAATATATGAAAGGACAAGCATACTTTGCACGAACGAAGTTTTCAATTCCAACTCTATTATAATTTGGAGGTAGTTCTGCCTCCCAATAGCTATTTGATCTTTCATTGCCCATCGCTGGAAAAAATAAAAACCAACATAAAGATATAAAGCAATGCATCTGTATTTTGCAGGGGATGTCAGGGAAATGATCTCAGAATATGCACAACTACAAGATGTAGGAAAGCTCCACCTAGGTACTTACTTTGGATAAATGCAATCTGCTCTGGAAGCCATGTGTCCAAGGTAGCAGACCTGACCTGTAATCAACATCAAATAATTAATTGCAGACACTGTATAGGCACAAATCTAGAAGTTCCTAATAGTTGACAGAGTATATATATATCTCTAGTGCAGAGTTAGCTCTCCATTCTGCAAGCGATGTAAAAAATCTTTGAATTTGAATGGTACAAATTCTAGTTAACATGATGAAACTAAGTGCATTTCCACTTCATTTTTAGTTTTGCACTTGGTGAGAAAGCTACCATATTCTTCAACAAGATATAAGGAAAAAGTTAATGCACCGTGGCATAGACAAAATTGATTCAAAAGCAGGGTAAACAATGATACAAACTACAAGCTACAAAGTATATTAGTAGTACAGAAATCTCGGTAAAGAATGTGTCTTCCTAATCCATTTAAAAATAAATGTATATGTCTGATGTGGTAAGTACTTGGAAGTTAGAATAACCCCTCAAAAAGCATCACTAATCATGAAATAAAAACTTAAAGAGAGCAAAATGATTAAATTAAAAATGTGATTAAATAAGTACAATGCATGAAACTATGGAGATATGGCCCATGGATGGTGGTAGCCAATTTGGAAGGTCATCACCACTCCTAAGTTCCACATCATGTGTGGGTGTTCAATGTGACCTAAGCAGAATGTCAGATACTTAGGGGAGATTACCATGCTGCAGTACGGATCATATGTAAGATAAGATAGGTCAACTTTTAGTACCTTGAGTTTAAACATTTTGAACCATGTAATTAGCTTTGTATAATACATGTTGCACAAGTAGATCTATCATGTTTGGGTGATGACAACTGGTATAAAAGCATACCTAGGACTATGTTAGTGTGAAAAATTGGGTCCTAAATAGAAAGGCTATCTATGGGTGGTACACAGGGTACATCATGATGTCATATCACCACTATGATGTTTTGTATCTCGAATGTCACTTATCAAACTCTTTTGGGAATATGTTAAGCCCTGACAAGGATATCGATCTTTTAGGTGAGGAAGATTATAATTTAATCCCACATCACATGCCAATGATAGATCAGATAGTCATATAACAATCAATGAACCTATTGACAGCAAATTAAGCTAAAAAATTTTGATCACTGGGGTGAAGGCCTGATCTACCTAAGTTATTGGACTAGTATATTATATGGTTGGATTGTATCAGAGAGTCGAGGTCAAATCATTGTTGATAATGCAACATACAAAGTCACTGTGGTAACTTGAAGCAGCTTAGAGAATCACTGCTACAATTAAAATTCACATGTGACCTTAGATATGTGTACTCCCAAACTTCTGTGGATTCCCGAACATTGCATGCATATAAAGATTCCCAAATTCACACTAGCCCATCGTGGACCTCTGCAAGATTATGACGTGAATCAGGTTGCATAAACATATATGATATATCCAAACTAAAAAACTGAATGAATAACAAAGAGATAAGGCATGATAAAGAAAAAATTGCATAGGAGTCTAATATACAATTGTTTTGAGTGAAAATGCACACAGTTATGGAAATGACTCAGAATCTAAACAGATATTTAAGTGCCAAAACAGGATAAATAATTTCCATTCACAAAACTAAGCAATATTGTTCAGGAATGCTTTAGCAAATTACAAATATTATATTTAATAAAAGGATCCATATAAAAGCTTCCGAGTAATGGGCAAGAAGAAAATGCATGTATTCAGGAAGAATTTGAGTGCGTTGAGTATCTTTGCCTTAGAAAACTTAGAATCTTCAATTTATGTACATTGCTCCATGATAAGAACTTTCTATTGTACACAGAAAAGTTCATGGAGATGGCACATATTGCATGAAAGAAAAAAGTCCTATTCTTTCTGAAGTTCCTGCAACCAAGGTTTGCAATTTCGATATTTACCGCCCGGTACAGGCGGTACATACCGGTCCGCCAGGTTGCCGGTACGCGGACCGCCCGCTACCGGGCGGTTCCGCCAAAAATCGATCGTCGGCGGTCGATTTCGGCCGTCGGCGGTCGATTGAGGGAGAAATCGAACGTCGACGGTCGATTGAGCGAGAAAAAGGGAGGAAGAAGAAGAAGAGGAAAAAGAAGAAAAAAAAAGAAAAGAGGAGAAAAAAGCCCTGTCGGCCGCGCGCGGTCCTCACCCATGCGCCATCGCCGCACGCGAGTTGCCAGCGCCCACACGCCATCGCCGCCCGCGAGTCGCGGGCGCTCTTTCTCCCGCACAGGGAGAAAGATCGAGGCGACGTCGCCGAGCCCTTTTTCTCCATTTTTTTATAATATAATATTATATTATATAATATTATATTATAAATATATAATATTATATTTTTATATACCGGGCGGTGTGCACTGTACGTACCGCCCAGTACCAGTACCGTACTGGTACCGAGATAAACTCGGTACACCGGTATGGACCGGTAAGTCAAACCTTGCCTGCAACAACTATTCCCAAAAAAATCTGGATCAGAGAATTTCCATCTCAATTATTACCCGCCACGTAGATTTCTAGCATGGAGTATTTACACATGCCAGCTTATGATCGAATGGAAGACACACCTAAGATATAGTTTATAAGAGGAAATGCAAATCCCAGGTCACCAACTGAAATAGCACTTTCTCAAAAATAAAATGATGCATGTTAACTCACAGGTGAAGCCACCATTAGAAGTATAATTTTCTTGGATTATGATCACATATTAAAAGCTCATTCTCTATTTAACATCAGATTGTCCAAAAAATTGTTGACCTTTCTTTTGCAGAAGTTATATCAACTTAGATCAATTTCAGATAACAGACGGATCTCATTAAGTTGAAAAGACAAGGTATCAAATAATGTCCATACGGACCTGAGCCAAAAATTACCAGTCAAACAGCCAACCTAGACATAAACCAAGCGATTTCATCCAGTTTCATCTGGCCCATGGAAATGTCCTGTTCAGTGAACTCACTATACCAGACTCATCGGGTGGTAAATAGTTAGCCCAGTACCTACACTCATTTTCATTTTCTTTCTTATAACAAATGTACTGATAGTTGTGTTGTTTTTCCCTTTTGGTTTCATTTCCTTCATCCTCACACTGTCTCACATGCTCTCTCCCTCTCACTCTATTTCTCGCTCTCCCCTCCTCCACCATCTCCTCCTCTTCCCCTCCATGTTCTCATAGCTGCCTTCTCCATCCTGTCATGTTGTCACCATCTCCTGCTCTTGCTGCTCACCATTTCCTCCTCCCACAAATGTGCCTAGTCCTTCTCCACCTCCTCCACCAATCTTCTTTCCCCAACTATTCTGCCAATCCTCCTCTTCTCCTTCTCCCATCTTCTCTCTGATTCAGAAGAAACGACCAGTACAGAGTTACGGAATGCCAGTAATTTGGCCCACATAGGAACCATACTGGTCGGACTGTTGATTGATATCAGCACCGGATGAGATCTTAAACATTGGAAAGGAATACCTCAAACATAGCATAAGAGAGGGTACTCTTTAGATGAGATATCATGGCTTATTTTAAAGAACAACAGTAATCACATAGTACGAACCATCAAAGATGTAATCTTAAGTAGGTTGCATGGACAAAGGACATGTTCTTGTATACGTACATAAATACGTACATAAATAGGGTATGAAGTGAAAAGAAAAGTTGAGAAGTAACAAAATATCCTCTAAAGAAATTTAATTATTTTATTATATGCATTGACCCACCTCAGTCGTATCACTTGCAAGAGCCTTATGCACTATGCAACCTTTTTGTGTTTGTGATGTGTCAATTAACAGGAATAATGCAAGATATTTAATTCCATAGATCTTAGAAGGTAATTAAAAGAATATATAATTACGTTCAAGATTCTTAATCACACGAAAGGACAATGGTGAAAAAGGATAAGAATGTGTAGGTTGTTATCCTTTTAACTCTAGAACAAACAAAAGTGTAGTGCTCATATTATAATTAAATAATATAATTATATTTTATCCCAGATGAATCACTCAAAATTGCTTCAGAGTCCAACTCAAAATAAGAACTTCTGAGCAGCTAAAATAATGGCAATCACATAGTAACAAACTTTCTTACTTGGCTTTGCAGTCAGCACATTCTCTGTTCTCTTGCAGCTTAAGAAGACCCTCCAATATCTGAAATATGCAAAAGCAGAAAAAAATTTGCCTTGTGAGATGCAACTCGAATTGCCATTTTGATCAGTGAAATAAAGAAACAGATGATGGCACTAAAGCAACAACCTCACTGGATTTGTCTGGTCGATATATTGAGAGGCCAAACGCATTAGCAAGAAGATAAAATATTTGCTATTTGATCATGGCCTAAAAAAGAAAGACTCTGAAATAGCACCTCACTGGAATTGTCCAAAATCATATATTTAAGGGGTAAAAAGTACTCACAGTAACAGGAAGCTATAATACGAAACATGAAAGGGGAAGCTAGGAAAGGTGTTTTATAGAAAACATCAAATAGAGGCATTCACATCTTCATGCAGTAGAGACTTTGTTCTTGAAACCAAATAATACCTCAATTGAGCAAAAACCAATATGGATAACAGATAATACTAAAGTATGCTTTGCAGCATACGAGAGTTGAGGTTCTTACACCCTTATTCAGGTAACCTCCCATCGAGCCATCTTTCTTTGTGCAACCCCAAGTTCCCTTAGACCAATCTATGGTAACTTCCAAATCAATCAACTATTTTCACTTCAATTTATAATTGACGGAGAACAAAGTAAGAGTTGAGAAGAAAAAAAGAACACGTTCAGAGATATAATCTACACAGAAGGACGCATCGGCCCTATCTAAGGAAGAACCTAGGGCTTATTCAACGACACCAAGAAAATTAGCAATCATCGCTGTGGCTTTATATCGACAAGATTCGAACACCAAATCCGAATCACTTGAGACCCTACACCGAGTGCCCGGCGATTTCCAAAAGAACCGCATGGAAACGTAGGCAAAACAAAGGGGACAAAGATCTCTGGCCTATGAAACTTGAGAAAGGAGCGAAAAGATCGCATTTTGGTGGTGGACTGTGGACTGAACAGTAAAAAAGATGGGAAAGAGGAGACCTTTTTGTGCTTGGCGTTGAGCTCCTTGGAAACACGGGCCTTCCCGTTCATGCTGATGTCCTCCGTGCGGATCTACCCGGAATTCGAAGTCGATTCGAGCAAGGGTGAAGCAGATGGTCACCTCGATGAGAATCCCCGGTCAGAACAGGTTCCCTCCGCGTCTTCTCGCGTCTCTCCTTGCCACAAAGAGCCTTGCCTCGATCGGCTTCCTGCCTCCTTCGACCTCTGTTTCGTGTTATTGTATCCTTCTTACGTTCCAATTGGCAGGCCAAGGCGGCTCTTCACCTGTACACAGCAGTCAAAGTCAGGTGTGGTTGGGAACGACAACGATGAGACGCGTATGAGAAGAGATGGCGATGTGGAAACTGCGGTGGCGACTCTTCCCAGTGGATGTCGATGCTGGCAGTTCTTTTAGTGCGTGTTTGCAGACATTTTTTTTTTGGCATTTAGAACAGACGAATCTTTCTATTTCCACATGTTGGATGGATCTGACAAGAGAAAGGATAAAATAAAATAAATTTGACATTTATTATATATAAAGGAAGTGACAAAGATGAGTTCGAGTTCAGAATTTTACAATAAATAATCAAAATCATTACCAATATATCTATACTCAAATAAATTTGACATTTATTAGATTGGCTCCTTACATAATCTTGTAGCATCGAACTTTCTACACCAAGTCATTTTGAGATAAATGTGATGGTCAGACAAATATATTTTAGTTTAATAGGACTCAAAACATATAAGAAGAATAAAATAAAGAGATAGAGAAGGGAGAAAGAAGACATGGAAGGAAGAGATAAAAAAGCAAGTATGTTTCTATTTTTTTTCTTATGCTATTTGTGTTAATTATCATTTTGTAATTCACATATAAATTCATTAATATAATAAAAATATATGTTATGAATCTAGTTATTAATAACATTAGTTTTTCTATTTTAAATGATATTGTGGATCTTAAGTTGAATTCGGATAGATTTGCACTTAAATGATATAAAACATGTAATTATTCTTGACATACTCACCCTTTTGCCCTCCTAAATGATAAGTGAGCCCCTCTTAGCTAAAATCAATTATGGGCAGCATAAATTGCCTCATTAGAATTGGTAAATGTGTTTTTTTTTAAGAAATCCTTAAATTATTTAATTACAAGAAAACAAGCTTGTCTGAAGCAACAAGTTTGAACATAATTGAAGGAAAATTTTGAAAGATTTATAATTGAAGAAAAAAGTTCTTTAGATTTTTAATATTAATTATTATATAAATATCTTATTTTGATTTTTTTTTATATATCTCACAAAGATTCATATATAATCAATTATAAATAATTGAGATTAATAGTTTTATTTTTTTATTATACATTAAAAAATATTTATTTTATGATTTTATGTTTATGGAAATCTCCCTATGCATATGTAAGATTTCAAATTAGTTCCATATTGGTAGTGCTCGTTGTTGTCGCCAATTACATATTACCTCTATAATTAACTATCTTTGGTATATCGATTCTTATACTTTATAAGGAGCTTAATATTTTACTTTTGTAAGTATAAGAATTCTAATATAATTTTTAAAAATATAACACCGAGATACAATACGTAGCTAATTAAGTTAATATATAATTAGCTCTCCATTTCATCTATTTAATGGACTCGATCGGCGCTGTATCGTCTCCTTCGTAGCTCCTCCTTACCGCTCCGGCATGGGGAGACCACTCCACGCCTCTTCGCCTCTGGCTGCTCCGGGCGTTGCATGGCTCTCCTTTGCGATCCGACTCCATGTCTTCTTCCTCGTTACCCTCTTCGTTTGCTGCTACTTCATCGTGACCGTCGCCTTGTACATCGCCTTCGGAGCTGCAATCGGGTGGTGTAAAAGACGAGCTAAGAGGTCTTCGCTCATGGCTTTCGCTGCCACGATCCCGCGTGCCGTCTACGTCGTCCCTTCTTCTTCTTCTCCTCCTCCTCCTCCTTCGCCGCCGTCGACTTCTGCTTCCGCCGTGGTTCCCCAGACCGGCATGGAGAGCTGCATCGTCTGCATGGAGGAGTTCGTGAGTGGCGAGGAGCTGTGGGTGCTGCCGCGATGCAAGCATTGGTTCCATGGCGAGTGCCTCAGACGATGGTTGCTGGTGCCATCAATGACCTGCCCCGTCTGTAGAATGCTTGTGATGGGGGTGGAAGTCCGTCTTGGCAGAAGCCATCACAACACCAACACCGGTCGACTTCCCTTTCTCGTTCCAATATATCTAATGTTAGCGATCGTTACCTCCCTGCTTGTGATCATAGTTGTGCATACCTGATAAAGAATTGTGTTTGTAGTTCTCGAGTGTCCAACCGTATGCATGATAAGGTTTTTAATGTTTTTAGTTGCAGGAAAATTAACCAAGTTTTGGAATACTTATTTATATCATAAAGATTTATACCTTCTGCGTACTCTTAGATTTCTTTTTTCCAGTATATATGGAGTGATTAGAGAGAGTTCTTTAGGACTTGGGAGAGACTGTGGATGACAATTTTGGAGTTTGGATTTTAATCAACTCAAAAGATATTTTTTACAGTATAAAAAGTGTTTTAGAAATCTTTATTTTACAGGGAAATGTTATTACTAAAAAAGTAAAGTGGATATTAAGGCTATAAATATTATTATAAAAACAATCAAATGGGTCAAACAAGGTAAAGATATTGACGGATTAAGTCAGGTTAATGCATTGTTTCGCAATTGATATTGAAGTCCGTATATGACCATTGTGTTACTTATGAATGAAAAAATGAAATTAATTCGAAAAAAAGTAGAAAGTTGAACATTTTAAAATATTTTTATTTGTTTTATAAATTAGGAAATATATAAATGCTTCATTTGGATTTGTCTTCTCCTCATTTATTAAATCCATAGCTCTCTGCTGCTCACTTAATGAAGGACCATCATTCCTATTTTTAAATTTTAAAAATAATTATCAGTCCTAATAATTTCTATTTTTAATATTTTTTACAATTTTATACCTTTGAAGATAAAATACTTTTTTATTTGAGCTCATTTTAATCTTTGTTGCTTGTTCTTCTTGTTGAATCTCTTATAAACTAATCTTCTCGGGTTTAATACCATTTATTAAGGATGAAAATAAACAATGTAAAAATAAAAATTGAAAGATTAATAAAATAAAAAATATACCAAAAAAAGTTAATACAAAATTTAGTATGGTTTGATAATTCTCATCTATATTTATGGAGCAAATTAAAATTTTAATCATATAAAATTGATTATAAGATCTTTAAATCATCTTCGTCCTCTTATATATTCTCTCACATAAATCTCTAAAAATTTATATGGATGTTTACTTACTTATCTTCTCTAGACACCCTAAAAAGACGGTCAACAACCCAAAATATTTGCTCTTAGAAATGTATATGATATCTATAAAAAAAATATCAAAATCTTAATTATCAAGATTTTTTCATGAAAACTTTTTCTTATACTAAGATTTCTTATTTTCCAATCACTCCAGAATTAAAATACTTGTCAATCCACTCATATATATTTGATCCACCATTCAAGTTCAGATCAGAGGGAATTTTTTTTACTTATTTATTATCCAAGCTAAGAACACAGCCATATTTTTACTTCATCTCGGACTTCATGCTGCTGCTTCCCTTCTATTTAATGAACTCCATCGGTCCTCCTCAGACCAAGAACCGTCTTCTCCGGCACTCTCATGGCGAGGCCACTCCACGCCCCCGGCGATGCTCCAGCCGCTAAAGGACCCTCCCTTAATGCGCAATTCGACGCCTTACTACTGGTCACTTACTCCATCGCTATCTGCTTCGTGATCGGTGCCGTTATCGTGTTCGTCCTCAGAGCTGCATACAGATGGTGTGCAAGACGGCATAAGAGGTCCGCGGTCATGGCTTCCCTTGCCAAAATCCCGCATGATGTCTATCTACGTCGTCCCCCCTTCCCCGCCGTCGACTTCTGTTCTCGTCGTCGTTCCCGAGGCCGACCTGCAGAGCTGTGTCATCTGCATGGAGGAGTTCGTGAGTGGGGAGGAGCTGTGGGTGCTGCTACGATGCAAGCATTTGTTCCATGGGGAGTGCATCAACCGATGGTTGCTCACTCCATCAATGACCTGCCCCGTCTGTAGGATGCTTATGATGGGAGGAGAAGCCCGTAGTGCTGCCGGAAGCCACAACAACGAGTGCACAATATAGTTTATTTATGTCCGTGATAAGCAATCGTGTTTATAGTTCTTGAGAAAATATAGCAGTGGATGAAGTTTTTTCTTGTTAATCTGATGTTAAAATTATAAATTTATCGAGATAATTTGACGTATGTCACCGATCGTGATTACAGTTTGATCTCTTTCATCCTAGGTTGAATTCCAATCAAAATATCCCTTAAAAAGTGAGATCTGATGGGCAACAGCAAAAAATGAGAGAGAGAATTAAAGAGGAAGAATCGAGGGATGAAACAAGAGATAAATTAAAAAAAATTATTTTTAAGATAAATTTATATTTTTTATACTTTATTATGATAAAACTCATCTATTTGTGGAGTCATAGATAAGAGTTATTTATAGGACTCAATTGTTAATACTACATTCATATATTTTTTATTATATATAATTTTATTTAATTTATTATTTCTATAACCTCTTTCTACATGGTGATTTTTACCATAATGTAATTTCTTTATTTTCACTAAATTAAATGTAATCTCTCTACATGGTGATCAAGAGAGATGCTTCAATCCTCTCTTTAATTAAGTTTAATTCTCCTAAAGAGATCTTATTTTAACAAAGATGAACCAAGAAAGATCAACCAGTAATGATAAAATTTATATTTTATAATTTAATAATAATAATATTATTATTAAATGATAAAAATAGGATTCGAGCCTAAAATCTTGATTACTAAAAAGAGAATAACTCACAAGAAATTAAATTTCAACTAGATTTTGTATTGGTACATTTGGTGCACTGTCTATCAATATAAACACTAATTAACTTCAAAAAACTGATCACAAACGATCAATCATCTTAGATGAGAAACAAAAGAAATCCTTCATGACTCAAAACTTTGTTTGTGGTTAGCCCCTCCAACTTCTTCTTCTGAAGGTGGCAAGAGGAGTTCTCCAAATTTGATCCCAACTCTAATAAGGAGTGCTTAATAGTCCCTTTGAGATCAAAGGGATTGAGAGTTTGAGGATGCAAAAGCTCTATTGATGTGATCCTCACTAAACCTCAGGGAGAATGACTAAAGGAAGAGGGGATCGACTCGAAGTAGAAGGGACGACAAAGCTTTGAGAGAGGAGATCAATGTGGTAAGGTTATGGTAAGTTCTAATTTTGTTGGTGTTGCTTTTTTTTTATCTTCCTATTATCCTTTCTCTATGAATTGCTAAATCCCATCCTTTTTCGATTGTCTAAAACTCATTCTTTCCAATGAATTTTCCAAGATAAAGAAAGTAATCATTTTTTTTCAAGATTATGAATTTTATAAATTTTCTGAAAAAAATACTCATCAATTAATTATATTGTTGGTACTGGCAAGTTTTTTTTTTTTTTTTTTGGAAATCCTTTTTAAATCTTTCATTATGGGAAAACTCAATAATTTTGTTTAAAGGAAATTTTTTAAAATTTATATTTGAAACATTCATGATTGAAGAAAAGATTGTCTTTGATTTTAAGGATTACTTATTTATATAATTATTCTATGCATCTCACAATTTTCATATGTGGAAAAGGAGAAAGTAACTTTTATGGCACTCACAAGATATCTTATGCATCTCACAAGATATTTGACATTTTTGACTCCTTTCTTATGTCCCATATACATAGAGAAGGGAATGAATGCATGTATGTGTTTTTGTGATTTAATCTATCAAACTTTCTTTGTAATTTCATAGTTTAGCTAATATAATTTTTTCAGAAAAAAAAAAAAAGTGTAGATTCACTATTGATGCTAATGCAAATGGTGCAAAAGATATAATTTTTGCCAGTTGAAGCTAACTCCTCATACAATTCCACCATTCCTATTATTGACCATGATAAAAATATATTATTTCAAATTCTTTTATATTCAATATATTATACGTTCTGATTATTATAAAAAAAATCAAGTATTGTGATTATTAATGTTACTATCACTGTTATAAATTCGATCATATATAGGCCAATAAAAAACTCTCAACCTTACTGAGAATATATTATTCAAGCGTAATGTAAAGTTGAGTTACTCCATCAAAACATCATATATAATATATATATTTATATATTTATATATTTATATTTGTCCCAATTAGTAAATCTTTAGATGTGACAGTTTCCAAATATAAAGAAATGGATTTTTTTTTTTTTTCTCTCTTCCACTCTCCTTTTAGTAGTATTTGTTCTATTTAATGAACATGATGGGTCTTCCCCAAACCCAGAAACATCTCCATCATGGCTATTCTTCTCATTCTCGTT
The DNA here is from genome assembly GCA_029747655.1 of Ensete ventricosum. Taxonomy (NCBI): domain Eukaryota; kingdom Viridiplantae; phylum Streptophyta; class Magnoliopsida; order Zingiberales; family Musaceae; genus Ensete; species Ensete ventricosum. The sequence continues at coordinate 2,979,647 of JAQQAF010000003.1, forward strand.
CCTCTCTGCTTCATTTCCTGGTTCATGGTCGTGGGTATTATCTTGTTCTTCCTCATCAAATCTATTCTCCCACGCCGTGGAAGACGAAGAAAGAGGCCTGTGGATATGAGTTTCCTCAGTAAAATCCCGCGTGTCGTCTACGTCGTTCCTTCTTCTTCTCGTTTGCCGTCGTCGCCTTCGGTTTCTGCCGTCGCTTCTGTGCTTGACGCGGAAAGCTGCTCCATTTGCAGGGAGGAGTTCGTGAGTGGGGAGGAGCTATGGTTGCTACCAGAATGCAAGCATTTGTTCCATGGGGTCTGCATCAAAACATGGTTGCTTGTGCCATCCATGACTTGCCCCATCTGCAGGAAGTTTGCCATACCAATTTTTAATGAGATAGAGAGACACATGAATGTCCACTAAGTAGAAGACAAACTCCTTCTCTTTTGAGTATTTAAATTTTAAGATCATGAAAGAATTATTGAATAACAAACATGAAATCTTTATTGAATGGATATTTAGAATGACCAGTTTAACTAAAGTATTCATCAAATTAATACTTTCGTTCTCCTCAGACTTGTTTAAGTTTTACTTGTTAAATTATATATCTTCTCTTCATATGCATGAATAATAAAGCTAGAGGATCATTGAACTTTAATCTCTTATTTAAGAAATTAAATACTTCTTCCTATTTAATCGTATATTATTGCTTGTATCACTTTATAACCAATTAGGTCCTTTTGTTTCTCCTTGTTTTTTTATCCTATAGTCTTTAGGAAGTGTAATGTGCTCCTCCCATGTATTGTTTTTTTAGAGGATTATTTTCTTTGAGGATTGTAGAAAGAGGAAGAAGAAAAAAGATGAGAAAAGAAAGGACTTTCTTTAGATAATGCAGAAGAGGAGAGAAATAAGAAGGAAGAGAAAAAAAATATGAAACTTAAAAGATCTTACTGAAATTATATTTTGACATCAAGAGATTTAGATTCAATCCAAGTAAATAATGTCAAATATTTTTTTTTTCTTAAGCTTTCCTATTGATTAGAAAAGTATGTAAAATAATAATTTAGTTATTTTTAATCTTTTTAGTTTAATATAAGTCTAGATGAATTTATAATTTTGATATATATATTTTTAGTTAATACACAAAAGAAAAGGTGAGAGATGTTAGAGGTAAAAAAGGGTGAATGGAAAGTGAAAAATAAAGTTAAAAATGCAAATTACTTTAAATTAAAGAAACAAACGTAAACTATATTACGTGTGATCGGATATCAGAGTATGTAAAATATTACTCCTCATGATATATAATTTGAGTGATTCAGGAAAAATTAAAGTTGTCGAAATAAATATTAGTATCACAAATATAAAACCAATGGTGGATATCTAATAACTCTCTCTCTCTCTCTCTCTCTTGTTTCAAAATAATAATTTATATTCTTGCAACTAATGCATATATTTACCATTTGTAAAGAAATATAACAGACATGGTTTACAAAGCATTTTATCATTTAAAAAGTATTGGAAAAGAATCTATAACTTTGCAATCAGTCAAAGATTTATATGATTTGACATTATTGAATGAACTATTGACTTTCAAAAGTATTTATTCTCATGTTGTACTCGTTAAAAGAAAATAAAAATATCTAATTATTGTATGTTCTAATTGTTATATAGTTCTGTCAAATTTGAAGTTAAATATAAAGAATTATTCAAAGTTACTAAGATACGAGTCTTGGTATTTACCTTGTCGTGGTTTATTGATATATTTATTTACTAATTTTACGTACATGAGAAATAACTCATGAATACGTATGCTTGGAAGAACAATTTAGATGTTGTGATCCCTCGAGGAAGTAATTAAATTTATTAAAGAAGTTATGGATGTTTTATGAGTCAATTGATTATGAGTTTGAATTTAAGTTATGATTATTACTAAAATGTATTCTCGTTTTCTTTACAATCTATTATTGTTACTAAAAATTGAATATTAGGACTGTTAATATTAATATTGTTGCTATAAACTCAACCATATTGTTCATATTGCTCATATTCGTCATATGAGATTGTTAAAATTGGTAAGTTTATCAAAATACATAATACTTTTAATTCCAGGAAAGTTTGATATGCGACATATAAAGATGAAAAAACAAAGGATTATTGGAATTGGAAAAATTCTATTTTTGAAATCCTTAATATCTCTAAATACAAGCAAATTTGACAAGTTTGTTTGAAGAAACAAGTTTTAAAATAGAATTTATAATTTAAAGATTTATGATGGAAGAAAAGATTCCTTAGATTTAAGGATAAGTTATTATATGATTGTCCTATTTATCTTAGACTTTTGGCATGTGTAAAAAGAGAAAGCACTTTTTGCATACTCTTAGGATATTTTTTTTTTTTTTTTTTTTGTGCAGATACAGAGTATTGGAAGAATTCTTAAAGACTTGTGAGAGAAGATGGATTAGAAGTTTTGAGCTAAATCTTAGTTAACTATGATGGCTTTTTTCTTTTATTTGTTATAAACATACAAATGAGGAATTTAGTATTGTCTTGATGGACATAGACAAATAATATCAAACCAATTTTAAATTCTATTATTTTCCTTTTCTCTTTGACCATAATCTCACACAATAAGGTGATCATATTTCACTGGTCATATTTATCAAAATCACAAAAAAAAAAAAATTCTACATGTTATCATTACTACTAAAAGAATACTTAAATTAATTAAAAAATATAAAGTTGGACATTTTAAAAAACATCTTTGTTCGTTTACAATTTTGTAAGTAGCATATCAAATTAGGAGTTTTTTTTTTTTTTTTATGTGCTCTTTCCGAAGATTCAAATTTGTATCGTCTCTCCCACTGCTTGTGCTACCTCTCTCTCTCTCTCCTTCTATTTAATGAATCATTGCTCTCAGATTGAAGACTTTTCATTGCACCATCGTCCTTTAGGATGCAACTCAGCGACTACCTCTTTGCTTCGGCCGCCATTTCCCTTTTCATGATCATGATCATTATTTTGTTCCTCGTCCTCAGAGCTACGTTATGGTGCTATAAAATACGACAAACGAGATATATGGTTGGATTCATCGATACAGTCCCGCGTGTAGTCTACATCGTCCCTTCTTCTTCTTCATCATCGTCGTCGTCGTCTGTGTCTGTCGTCCCTCCCAAGCCTGACCTGGAGAGATGCAGCATTTGCATGGAGGAGTTCGTGAATGGCGAGGTGCTGTCGGCACTGCCGCGATGCAAGCATTTGTTCCATGGGACGTGCATCGACCGATGGTTGCTTACTCGATCAAGGACATGCCCCGTGTGTAGGAAGCTTTCGATATGAAATCGGAAGGGATGCAGAGAGATGGAGCTGCGACAATAAGAGTAGAGACAACGCCAGTATCTTTTCTTCTGCTTTATGTGCTCACTACTACAGCTCGAGCTCCAATTTGATGAAAGATTATTATTGTCTCCAAAAAATTAAGAGACCATCTGAAATCATTTCTCACATACTATGTTTATTGGGATATTCAAAGAATTATTTTTTAAGAACATATGACCTTCGTTGGTTTATTTAGGTTCATCAACAATTCTTTTAACTTATATGCATAGAGTATCTTCATCTGAAGGAGTTGAGAAATCATCTTGAATAAAAATACATGAATTTTAGAGCATATTCTATTTTTTTTTATGCTTGTGGTGGGGGGGTTAATCATATATTACCCAATGTAATTAAATACCCTTAGTATTTTGGGTATTTATATTTTTAAAAGTTATATTGAGATCTATACTTATAAAATTAAAATATTCAAATCCCTCTATAAGATTAAAAAGATAATTTTATAAGATTAAAAATAAGAGATTTTATTAGATGAACAAAATTAAATATTTAATTTTTGAAAGTATAAGGATCGAGATGCTAAAGATGATTAATTACCCGGGGTAATCTATAGTAATATGACTAACTAACTATTTAAGCACATAAAAGGTCTATTTTTAAATTATATGCCTTGTCTTAATGTCCATAAATATGTGATTGTAAGTCTTTTTCTCAAGAAATCCATCACCAAATATTGGTTCCACATCCATCCATAATGTTTTCTATTTCAAAAATTGATTTTGAGTTGTATTTTTTTTTTAATCAAGCTGCTACTGCATTCAATCGCATATTATTGTCAAAAACATACGTTCTTGATGCTGCCTATCACAATTTTATTTATATTATCTTGTTCTTTTCCTTTGGAGGTCGTTTGAAGAATGAATCACACCGGTTGTGCTGAAAACTTTATAATATTTATATTCATTGATCGCAGAAGAATGATAATAAAAATGGACGAGTTAATATTTTTGATATTTATAATGTCTTCGCTCGCTCCTCGTCGTTACTGCTCCTGCTGCACTTTCATGATACTCTGTCCACTATTACGTCTTAGTTCTAATACGAACTTAGTTGGAATTGTCTAAGAAGTATTCGTACGATATTGCTCGCAAAGGATCAATCTAGATAGTAATATCATGGAGTCTACTAAGGACCTTCACAAAATACAAAAGCTTTAAGATAAAATGTATGGATGATATGTCGTCGCATACGATTCGACGAGAAAACTAAGATTGCAAGCAAAAAAACAAAAAATTATGAGGCAATCGTTAGGTATAATATCGATCTAGAATTTATCAAATAAAATTGGACGCATTCATTGAATATATTGTACCACAACTCAGGTGTATAAGTAAGACCTTATGTGCCACCTAGGTAACTCCGAAGTGCTCAAAAGATTGATATTTCATCATAATATTATCATTTAAAAATTAGCTTATGGAACATAAAAATAAATTTTTTCAAACATTTTTCCCTTGTTAGATTTAAGCAACTAAGCAAATAGAGAAAGCACTACCAACCAAGTGGGATTCTTAAGTTCATTACGTTCTGGGTAAAAGTTGGTTATGTAAAAATAAAAAAATATATTATTACGAGTGATTCACCTGTCGACCTGGGCGATTAACCCATCAAAAGTGATGGCCACCGCCCGGATTATGGGGTATGGGTGGTTTACCTATCGAAAGCTAATGGTCGACGCTCGGATTCTATGGTACAGGCGGTCCAACCATCACTTACCAACGATTTATCAACCGAATTCTTCGGAAAAATGGTTCCCTCCATTTTTCTAAATCTGACTTAAATCATCAGTTGACCACACTCTTGGTCAACTAGTTGAACTCAACCTAAGCTCAACCAAACCGTATAGTGGACTCGGTTGCCTTATTAAGTTTATTTGGATTCCTTCCAAATTTAACTCAATTACGACTCAAACTCTAACTAAGACTAAATGATTATAACACTTAATGACCAATTAAGCTTAATAAGATCTAACTCCCGTATAATTCGGTAGCCTCCGGCATTAATTAACTTTTAATAATCATGTTAGATCAATAATCTATCAATTTATTTTATTATCCAAATTTAAAAATTCAACAACTATCACCAGGCCTGCGTCACGCGCTTGACCCGACCTCGGGGTATCCTCTGATAGTCCTACGACCAGCTAACTGTCCCTCCTGATAACGGGTGGTGCAACAGAGCTGACGTGTTAGACCAGCCCTCGAACAGTGCCCCCTGACACCTGACAGCTGGCAACAGGTGGCATGGCAGGACAGACACAGCGACCGATCGATGAATAGTACCCCCTGACCCTTGACACCTGGCGACAGGCGATGTGGCAGGACAGACATCGTGACTGACCAGTAAACAGTGCCCCTGACAATGGGTGGTTGGCGACTTGTCAGGTACGATAGCGACGACGTGGCCCACGTACGACCAACTCGTCTACGCAGGCATAAATGCCACCTTACCACCTCTGCGCCAAGGGGACGCAGAGAGAGAGAGAGAGAGAGAGAGAGAGAGAGAGAGAAAGTCATATCTCCTTATTCAATCAGACCGACCCCTAACTTGATCGTCGGAGGGACTCGGTCGAGCCCAAAAAACTCGGCCTAGGTCTTTTGCAGGACTTACCGTCGACCAACCGAGAAAGGTGCCCGAAGAGTGGAGTGGAGCGGAGCTGTCTCGTCACTAGACCATGGAGGCGATCCTGCGCACACGGAAGACCTCATCTGAGTGGTCTGTCATCCAACGTTGCGGGACGACCCCAATATTTTGGCGCTAAAAGGAGAGCCCCGAGTCGTGCACCTCGGACACGAGCCCTTAGCTCCCTTTGTGGATGGAGCAATGATAAAACTATCTTTAATCCCATATTGATTGAGAAGTAGGGGCTCTTAGCTCCCGAGCCATGCATCTTGGCCATTCAAAATGCTAGTGATATCTCATGTTGATGCTCCTGCATGTCTCCTACTTATGTCACTCAAGTACGTAGAGAGTTCCCTACATCCAATACCCCCTTATGTATGCTGATGCTCCTGCATGTCTCCTACTTATGTCACTCAAGTACGTAGAGAGTTCCTTACATCCAATACCCCCTTATGTATGCTGATGCTCCTGCATGTCTCCTACTTCTGTCACTCAAGTACGTAGAGAGTTCCCTACATCCAATACCCCCTTATGTAGATAGCTCAAATCGACATTTCGTCCATGTCTTAACTCATGAGAACACATTTTGACCCTTTGCATCACACTTATATGTCTCCTACACACTTCTTATGTGGGTATTTCAAGTCGGCACTCCCCAATACCTTATGTCTCTTCTTCATCTAATGCCTCCCTATATAGGTAGATCTCGTCAACATGCCTTAATACCTTCGTGAATCTCCTACTCCATCGTCTTCTCCTTTTGTGTATAGCTCAAGTTGACACGTTAGAATCTATTCCAAGGTAAAACTTCATCTTATGCATATATTTTTATCGAGGTTCACATCCAATGATAAAATAATATTATATGATTTAAAACAAGTCAATATTTTCCTTTCAATTTTTTCAAAAAACAAAGATAACAATCTCAATATATATATATATATATATATATATATATATAGGCCTCTAGTTTTGTAATCTTAAAGAAGAGATAAAACAAACCAATCATAATGACAGAAAAAAAAACAAAAGTTGAAACGGTAATGATATTAAATTTGTCAGTAAACAAAAGTGTCTACACTTGCCAGAGACAATTGCTACCTATAACAATATATTTCATTTGAAATCTGAAGACAACAGAAATTTGAATGGTTTACATGGCATGGAGGTTACAAAGGAAACTTGATAGTGAATTCTTCTTTTAAAAAAATTAGTGTTATTGGTTCGTTTCTAATAGTATTAGTTGCTAATTATGATATAATATTTAATTATGAACTAATTCATACGTATGTAGTTGTACATTTTTTAGTCCAACCAATTTTATGAATTTGCTAATGAGATAAAAGATGCCAATGGAGATAGTTGGAGCTGGCAACTTTTTTTTTTAATTTTAATCCTTAATCTCTTTAATCACAAGAAAATTTGTCAAGTTTATTTAAAAGGAAATTTTTTAACATAAAAAAATTTCTTTGAAAGACTTAGTATTGATAAAAATATTCCTTAGAATTTTATATTTATGATTATATAATTATCCTATGTATCTTAAGATTTTGGTACGTGTAAAAGGTGAAAGTATTTTTTTAATAGATATTGGTGAGAATTCCTTAAAGACTTGGGTGGACAACAAGTTTTGAGCTTAAAAATTCAGTTAACTCTATTAATTATATATAGATAATTCTCTTTATGGGCATTGTTTTTTTTTTTATTGACTCCCTAGATTTTATAATATATTGTGTCTCATTCTCTTGGAACTCCTTATTTGTAGGTTATGATTATTATTAAAAAAATTTGAATATTATGAATCTTAATATTGTTATTATTATTATATACTCGATCATATTAGTCAAACGAAAATTTTCTACCTTAATACAAGTTACTGAAATATATAATTATGATATATGGTAATTAACCCATTTTTATCTACTAAAGGTTATGTAGGTAACAAGTAGAATTAGGAAACCCTCTTGTTATTTCCTAGTCGGATTCGGATTCGGATACATCAATCCTCCTCTTGTTGTACGGCATCTCTTCTTCTTCTTCTTCTTCTTCTTCTTCTATTTAATGAATTCATCTCTTCTTCCTCCTCTTGTTGGTCTGTGTATTGGGATTCGAATACACACATTTTTTTTTTTTTACTTTTCAGTCCGTGATAATGGAATTTTTCTTGAACCTCCTCGTAATTATATTCGAGTGCTGCGGACTACGAAACAGGTCTGCGGATGCAGCAGCTTCCCTTGATGAAGTCCCGCGGTGTGCCACCGACGCTTACTCTCCTTTGCCGTCGTCACCTTCTTCCGCCGTCGTCATGCCCCGGCGTCGCGGTGAGTGCCGCACCATTAACATGGAGGAATTCCTTCTGCCGCAATGCACGTCAAGCAATGGTTACTTCCACCATGACTGACCTGCACCTGTGAACAGTGTGGAAGCCGTGCACCACAGCAACACCACCCATCTATCTATTTCGCTTTCTTGTCACAGTGTGTCGAACGTTTTGCTCTTTTTTACTGTTCGTTTACCTCCGTGATTTCGATCATGCCTGTAGATATGTGATAAGGAATTGTGTTTACAGTTCGTGTGTCCTAAATTGTGTTATCCCCTCTCCTGTCTCTCATCCCTTGTTCTCGTCTTATTTTCCATTCAGACAAGACGAAGGCCAACGGCAGAAAACCCATAGGTTCTTCGTATCATCCTAAATTTTTATTATTTTAAAAAATAAATCTATTATCAAACTTAACTAATAATATTAAACTTTATAATATATAAAATTAAAATTTATATAATTCGTGAAAAAAATAGATGATTGCGATGAGGGGGTAGGATTGTTGCGATAAAGGAAGAAGACGAGATGAGAGAGGAGGGAGAAAGGAGTGTGCGACTGAAAGAAAATAAGAAAAAGAAAAGAATACTAAGGAATTGTTGTTCGAGATATGAGTACGGGTTTAGGGTGGGGAGGGCTCTCCCCATCCCCATCTCCTATTTGTGTGAGTAATATAAAATACTCTTATCCTGGTTTTTTTTTACCTAATCCCCTCTCCATTAGGAGCGGGCTTCACGGGTATAATAGACATCTCTAATTAAGATGTTATAACAATTATATAGATGTATTAATTTTGATTAAAATATTAACAAATATTATTATTTCAGAGATTTAAAAAATATAATATAAAAATGTCAAAGTTGCTCTAAGGTAAAATCTATTGTAATGCAGAGCAACTTAGTTTATCTTTTATTTAAATAAATTATTAGAGATATTTTATATATTTAATACAGATCCACTAAGTAAAGAAAGAAGCAATTATAGGGAAGAAATCAGGTTTGATCAAAGACGAAAATTCTTAACTAAAGATTAAAAAAAAAAAGAAGATTATTTTTGAAATTAAGTCAAAAACATTGTCATCTTTAAAAGGAATATATATCATGTATTTTATGATTATAATTTTTATTTCTATATCTTTAAATTCTTGTAATCAGGTCCTTATAACATCACAAAAGAGTCGATTGATAGTTGAAGTTTATTTTCATAATATACATGCAAAGCCATAATTATATTTCTAATTGTATGATTTCATTATAGAAGTTCGTTATTTGAGCTAGTTCTATAATTATCCAATTTCATTTTTTATTATCTCTCAATTATCATCTTTTCTAACTCTTTTTAATTTCTTTGTAAAAAAAATTAATCGTGTCTCGTGTGAACATTTTATCGAGTTTTCCTATCAAAGATATCTTATAAATTACAGCAACCTATAATAATGCTTTTCATTTTCAATATGAAGACAACATAAATACTTACACATTGTATGGAGGAAGAAAAAAAAGGATGCGAAATGGGGAGTAGAAGATTATATATATATATATATATATATATATATATATATATATATTAATGCTCAAGATCAAGGAGTGTGATTGGTTCAGTTCCAATTACACATTGGATTAGTTGTTTATTACAATGTGGTATTTAACTACTAGACAATTGAAATGTATGTAGTTGATGAATATTTTTGAGTCTAATGAATTTTATAAATTTCAATGCGAGACACAAAAATACTTACTAATAAAGATTGTTAGAATTGGTATGTCATTTTTTAGACATTTAATCTTTTTAATTACGACAAATTTGACCGGTTCATTTAAATGAACAAGTTTTAAGATATAATTTATAATTTAAAGATTTATAAGGATTGAAAAGATACCTTATATTTTTAAGGATTGCTTATTATATTATTATCCTATGTATATTAGGCTTTTGGTAGGTTTAAAAGGAGAAAGTACCGTTTACATACTCCAACAATTATTTTAGTAGGAAATAAGTGAGATTAGGAAATATTGTTTAAAACAGGTTTATCACCATATCTCAATTTTAGATCGATCATGGTAAATTATCACGAATTGATGGGATTAAGTCTATTGAGCTTAAATCTATCATAAGCTAACAGTGGTATACTAAACATAGTTGATAGGTTTCATGTTTAAATCCATATGAGAATATCATTATCTCTAGATTAATATTGATAGGGTAAATATTGGGCCCATCAGCCCGGCCTGATCGCACCGGGCTAAGGACCATGTCGCCTTGACCAGTTAACTTTGACACGTCATCCCGAGGACTACGTTGGCATCTACCTCGGTAACTCGATAGCCTAGACACACCAGACCGTGAACCGCACTGTTTACTCTGGGCGTCATACTCACGGTCGTTAGTCTCGTCGATCGAGGCCTTAAAAATCGACGGAAGCATCGACCAGCACAGGGTCGTACCTACGATCAAGCCCAAAGTGCCACCCAATGCAGGGTCGTACCTACGATCAAGCTGAAGGTGTCGCACCCATTAAACAATGTAGTACGACCCCCCCTCTGCTGGATAAGTATAAACACTGTAGTACCCCCTCACTCTAGCGTAGTCAGAGGATCTTTTTCCCGAGACCTCCTGACCTCTTCTTCTAAAAAATCGTCCAAGACCTTCAGAGTTCCGATCGAGGTTATCCCATCTTCAAACACTAACTTAGCCATCGAATGGGCCCAATCGGGCACGTAGCCCCGATGCATGTCTTTTGCAGGTCCCAAACGCCTTACGGAAGTGACCCGATCGACTCTCAGACCGAGGAGCCGCTACATCACGAAGCCCAACTGTCCTGCTAAGCTTCCTCGAGCCTTCGAATCCCGCCGAGCCGATTCCACACACATGGGCTGAACCATACCGTATTGACTCATCATCCACAACGTAACAAATACAATAGAAACAAATTAACTATATATATATATATATATATATATATATATAAAGTTGGACATTATAAGGACACTTTTTATTATTGAATTTTTTTGCTAGTAGCATATCGAATTAGGAAAAGTTTCAATACCGCCCTTCCTACTACATTCGGATTGGTATTCGTCTCTCCCGCTGCTCCTCCGACTACGTGCGGCCGCTCCTCTGCTATCAAATGAACTCCAAGAATCTTACTCAGTCCAAGAGTCATCTCCTTCGTGGCTCTCTCTCCCTCGCTGTCTCATAGCAACACCACTCCAAGACTGTTCGCCCTTCGCCGCACTGGCCGCTGCACCATCATCCTCTTTCATGGTGCTATTCTCCGACGCCATCCTTTTCTGCATCTTCTCCATTACCAACTACGCGATCTTGGTCACTATCGTGTTCTTCGTCAGAGCCGTGTGGCGGTGCTGCGAAAGACACCGAAAGAGGTTTGTGGTTGCAGCTTTGCTTACCAAAATCCCACGTGCCTTGTACGTCGTCCCTTCGTCTTCTCCTCCGCCGCCGTCGCCTCCTGTTTCCGCGGTCGTTCCCGAGCCTGACGTGGAGAGCTGCATCATCTGCATGGACGAGTTCGTGAGCGGCGAGGAGCTGTGGGTGCTGCCCCGATGCAAGCATTTGTTCCATGGGGTGTGCATCGAGCGATGGGTGCTCGCACCATCGATGACCTGCCCCGTCTGCCGGAATAATGTGACCCATGGAGAAGCCACCGCTCCCAGAAGCCACAACATCGACATCGATACGAAAGAACTACACTTTCTCGTCTCAACGTCATTGTGATCATATCTGCACATACGCACAATATGGAATTGTGCTTACAATTCTTGAGAAAAGTATATTAACTAAGTTTGAGGTATATATGTGAGATAAAAGAGATGAACCGAGAGAATGGTTTTATACAGCTAAAAGATTAAAGAGTCTTGTAATTTTTATTATGTCTGATCGATAACATAACAAAAAAAAAAAGGAAGAGAGAGAGAGAGAGAGAGAGATGAAGTGATTACAAGTAATTGTAATGAAAAATAACTGTTCTTCTTATGACTATGAACTGTAGAGGTCACCATTTTTTTTTTCTAAAGAGTTCTTCAATATGGTTTGAGCAAGTTTTATACAAAGATTAGAACTTAGTTATTAAAGAAGAAAATATTTTACTATGAGTTTAGGTCAATGATCCGACCAACACAATCGAATCTGTTAGAACATCGGAATCTACCATGATGCTTTTGGAGGATGGAGAGGAGATGAAGAAGAAGAAAAATGAAATATTGTTTGTTATAAATTGGTGTTAAAAAGTTTGTTGTTTCTTAATTTGTTCTTTTGGAACTCCGTAACGAAGACATAATACAAAACAATCAATGTTGAAAAGTTAATGATGTTATATTTGTCATTAACATTAAACACATGCAACAAAAATTAGTTGAATGTTTTAGCAAGTTTTGAAGGAAAAAAAAAATAGTAGTAAAATGGGGAGAGGAAGGTTTTTTTTTTCTTCAAAATCAATTAACGCGATCGTTCGATTCCAATTACGTATGTAATTGTTGTGTATTTTGAGGACTATTGAGTTTTATAAATTTTCTATGTGACATACAAAGATGACAAAAATACTCCTTTTTTTACAATTTTTTTAAAAAAATATTATTACAAAAAAATTGATACAATTATATCTGAAGGACAAAAAAAATATATTTGGAAGATTTATTATTGAGGGAATTATTCCTTAGATTTGAAGGATTACTTATTATATAATTACCCTATGTTGTATGTTAAGGTTTTGGTAACGTATAAAAAGTGTATGTTGCTTTTACATACACCTATATTTTAACAAATAATTATGAAAATAAAAGATTTAACCTCTCGATCCTTACACCTAAAACAATTATATTAAAATTTCTATAATTATAAAAAAAAATAATACTTCACATTATCGACTTTACTGATGGAAGATATAGCACGTGATAACATCATATCGTTTTTGTCGTGACACGAAAATAATGGGTAAAAAGATAATTTGAATGATGATGACTATTGTAGTTATAATCGACAAAAACGATATGATGGTTGGCGTTGCCAATATCATGAATGACACGAAAATAATAGGTAAAGATGTAATTTTAACTTAATCTATATATTTCATCGACTTTGTCGATATTGTTAGGGTAGATAGAGTTAAATGTTTCAATTTCGGATATTTTAATATAATTTTTTTTAAAGTATAAAAACTAAAATATTAAAGAGATCTAATGGTAGAGATTTAAATATAAATTTTTTAATTATATTTATCAAATATTAAATATTATGATATGATTGCACCTTTCCAATTTTGTCAAATTAGGAAAACCATCCGATTTTTTCCTACTAGAATTTAGACTCCGTCCCTCCCTCCCACTCCATCATCATGCCTGTTTAATGAACTTGCTCGCTCCTCCTCCTCCTCCTCCTCCTCCTCCACTGCCCCTTCATTTCTCTTCTGCGGTCATGACTAGTTTCTGGAACCTCATCCGAACTGTGTTGCTGTGCAGAGAACCAGATAGGTCCGACGTTGCAGCTTCCCTGTTCGTCATCAATGCCATAGCTTACCCTCCTCCGTCGTCGCCGTCATCTCCCGAGCATCACCACCGTGAGAGCTGCGTCATCTGCTTGGAGGACTTCGTGGCCAGGGAGAAGCTGTGGGAGCTACCGCAATGCAAGCATAGGTTCCATGAGAAGTGCATCCGAGACTGGTTGCTCTTACCATCCAACACCTGCCCCATCTGTAGGACGCCTCTGGCCCGACACCGGCCTCTCTCGGTGAACGCCAGAAGAAGAAGAAGAAGAACAAGAACCGGCAGCTTTCGTCTCCCGGACGACGGGTTTTACCGACTTTTCTAATCAAACTGCTCTATCGAGTTTGAGTCAAATTTATCTATCAGGTTAGATACAAATTTAACGTTATTTGGAATTCGAAGACTATGTTCTTACTTCATCTCTCTTTTATCTCGTACACATGAATATTTTTAATAATATTGTTTTGGTTACTGATCACATATTTATTTTTTATGATGTTCTTGTTATATTTCATGGAAGATTTAATCGGGGATTTCGGGACAAGGATTTTTATAGCTAATGTAAATAATAGAATGAAAAGAGCATATTGAAGTCACCTGAGAAAAAGGAGTGAACCTTTAAAGAGCAATCAATATATGGTGCTTTCTGCATGCAACACCGAATATTACAACAACGTCTTCATACAAAGATTTATCATTATAGCTTGAGCTAACAATCTCGGTAATAAGATCAAAAAATTCATCGATATAATTTTATATGCACTTTGACCAAACATCAATACGTTCCGACCAATAACGGGGTATCGATGTCGTCGCCGTCGTCGGCGGCGGCGGCAACGTCGTCGTCGCTGCTTTGGATCACACGGACCCGACAGATGGGGCAGGTCAATGGTGGATTAAACAACCATTGCTTGATGCAGGCCTCATGGAACACATGCTTGCATGCCGGCATCACCCACAGCCGCTCGCCACCCGCGTACTCCTCCATGCAAATGACGCAGTGATCCAGCTGGTGCTCGGGAACGCCACCATCGGAAGTCGACGGCGGTGGAGAAGGAGAAGACGGGACGATGTAGACGCCATGCGGGATTTTATTGAGGAAACTCGTAACCATGGCCCTCCATTGTCGTGTCTCACAGTAACCGGCAACAGCCAAGAGGAGGAACATCACAAGGGCCATGATCAAGAAGCTGGAAGCGATGGAGCAGAAGAAAAAGAAGGCGCGCAATGCTAGCATCATAAGGGATAATGCTTCATCAGCGTCTGGCCGGCCGGAGGGCGAAGGGGCCTGAAATGGTGGTTCTGCCATGAGAGAGCGGCAGAGATCTACTTGCGAGCGAGACAGTTCTCGATCGGAGAAAGGTTTCGGTCGAGTTCATTAAATAGCGAAGAGAGGACAACGCGCAGTCCGGTGAACAGCGTGAGGGACGAACCCACGGCGATCGGAAGTAGCAAAGGGCGGCATCTAAAAATTTCTTAATTTGATATGCTCTTTACCAAATTGTAAATGGATAAAACTCCTATTAAATTTCCCGCTTTATATATACAAACTAATTTATTTTCATTATATTTGGGATCTAAATAGATAGAAATCATAGGATTACTTGGGATGAAAGAGAATAAGGTAATCAATTTTTTTTTTTGTAAAGAATAAGTGATAAAGATGAAATTTGAGTTTAGGATATTTTTGTAGAAAGAAATTATCTTTATTTTGATTAAAAATGTGGTGCATATTAGATTAGTTGAATAATCAAACTAAACTAAAAAATAAATCAGATTATAATTAAATTAAAAATAAACTGATTTAATTCGGTTCCAACATACTCATCAATAGTTCCCATTTAGAGTATTCTTCTTTAGTTCTATTAAATGATTTGAATCGAATCAAACTAATATTATAATTTTTTTTTTTGAATGCTTAAGTTAAACAAATTGATTATCAAACTAGTCCTCAAAATTAATTTTATAAATCTTATTATATTAATTCAAATGGATCAAGATTTTGATGTGGTTCAACTGGTTAACCAAACTGAATAAGTTTATTGAAAAAAAAATATTTTAAAATTATTTAAAATTAGAAATTAATTAATATATTAAATGAATGAAAAAGGAAGAAATAAAAGGAGGAAGTGATCTCGGGTGTGAGAAGATAGAAGAAAATAAATTATCTTTTAAACTAATGAGATTAAAATAAAAATTGTCCAACCAGGATATCTTCTAAGCCTTTGCCTCTCTCTTATTTTAGTAGAAAGAAATTATCTTCACTTTGATAAATAATAATAATAATAATGTGGCACACATTAGATTAGTTGAATAAAATATAATTACAGGTAGAACGTCAAAACCAAACTAAAAAAATAAAATCAAATTTAAAATAAACTGATTTAATTCGATTCTAACATATTCATCAATAGTTTGATTTTGAAGATCATAAGTACTATTCTTTGGTTCTGTTAAATAATTTGAATCGAATCAAACCAATTTTATAATTTTTTTTAGATACTTAAGTTCCACAAATTGATTATTAAACTAGTCTTCAATGTCATATTTAAATAAATTTTAGCAGTTTAGAAATATTTCACAATGAGCTGTCACAAAGAAAAAATAAATAAAAAGTAAAAATTGAAGAAATTATATTAATTTTTTAATTAAATTTTATAAGATCTTACAATTTTATTTCTACAAAGATAAAAGTTTACAGTCAAGAATAATTTTAAGGTAAGAAATATTATCTTCTTCAAAACAATGTGTATTATAATTTAAAATTTTTATATTTTTATATTGTTCTTTTTCCTATATTATATGTGTGGTGCGAGACCATATGATTTCAACTTCCAAATGCTTATGCGGAACCAATTTAATATATTATTTATTTAATTAAATCTGATTAGTTTAGGATTTATTTTGCATATGTCACAAGCTGCCACATGGCAACGTCCAAAATAATTCTAATCTAATTTTCTAGTTTACTCAATGAATAGAAGAAGAAAGAAAACATGGAAAACATTTAGAAGAAATCAAATTGTGATTGTGATTGAAAATTATAAATTCTATTTGAATATTTTATGAAAATTGACATCTAAACTATCAATAAAGAATATTATTTTCTTCAGAAAAATCGAATCATATATTTGATTTGATATAACTATAAATTTTATATTTATATATTATATTTTGTGTACGCAAGCCTATAAGAAGCAGCTAAGGATGGGTCAATGAACAGAGTTTTTTTTGTTCCATATTATGTGTAAATGTTGGAGTCTATATATTTTTTTATTTTTTAATAAAATAATTTCATCATCCGGAGGTGTCTTAGGAGTTTATTGCTTGAGCCAAAGTGAGTTTGATAGTTATACTTTATTTTTCTATTATTATCTTTCCTTTCATATTTTTTTTTCCTCTATAATATAAATATAAATATATATATATATATATATATCCTGTTGCTTCTCGTCCTATATCATGAGAGTTCACTCTTTTTAAGTCAAAACGAAGTTTGATAATTATATGATTTTTTTTTAAAATTTATTATTATTTTTATCTCTCTATTCCTCTTTTATAAAAAAAGAAGAAATTATTGTTACTTTACTCATTTAGATACATAGCATCTGAGAGTGTATCCCATGCAATATTTACTCATTTAATTGTTTCGAAACCAAACCAAGACAAACCTCCAATACATCATCAAGTGTGATTTGAGTTGTGAATACGTTAAACTATCTTAACGAAATATAATAGCAAGATGATAGACTAATAAGAAGAAGCTTCATTCGTATATTTTGTATGTGCAGACTTGATCACTGTGACCGAGGCTACCAAGCATCTTTTATGTTCCGACCAATAACGGGGTTTCGATGTTGTTGCCGTCGTCGTCGCCGCCGCCGCCGTCGCTTCCAGCGGCGGTGGTGGCTTCTACATGGATCACATGGTCCCTACAGACGGGACAGGTCAGTGCTGGCTTAAGGAACCATTGCTGGATGCAGGCCTCATGGAAGACGTGCTTGCATGCCGGCATCACCCACAGCCGCTCGCCGCCCGCGTACTCTTCCATGCAGATAACGCAGTGATCCAGCCGGTGCTCGGGAACGCCACCATCGGAAGGCGACGGCGGTAGAGAAGGAGACGACGGCACGACGTAGATGCCATGCGGGATTTTATTGAGGAAACTCGCAACCTTGGACCTCCATTGTCGTGTCTCGTAGCACCCGCAAATAGACATGAGGAGGAACATCACGGCGGCCATGAGCAATAGGCTGGAAGCGGGGAAGACGCAGGCTAGGAAGACGTGAAATGCTAGCATCATAAAGGATGGTTCACCTTCGCCTGGCACACTAGAGGGCGAAGGGGCCTGAATCGGTGGTTCTGCCATGAGAGAGCTGGAGAGATCTGCTTACCAGAGAAAAAGGCTTCGGTCGAGCTCATTAAATAGCAAAGAGACGACGACAACGCGCGGGCCGGTGAACAGTGTGAGGGTCGACATCTAAAAGTTCTTTTGTTTGATACGCTCCTCACAAAACTGTAAATGGATAATAGTCTTCTTTAAATATTTCCCGCTTTAAATATATATATATTTCATTATATTTGGGATCTAAATACCAAACCTGTCAACTACGCAAGTTTGACTCATATCACCAATATGATCGAGTTTATAGCAATGGTAATAATATTGATGATTGTTTTCTTTTGAATAATAAATAGTCATAATGTGTAAAATAAGAAGTTCTAAAAGAATTAGAGACAAGATATTATGAAGAAAAAAAAGGGAACATTTACTGATTCCAACAATCTTCATTGAGGAGTATATTTGCCATATTTGTGTATCACAAAGCATGTGTATAAATTAGTTGAATATTATATGACAATGAACAAATAGTATAGTGTGTAATTGGAATAAAAACCAATCAAACTAATTGATTTGGAAGAAAAAAAAAATCATCCACTTCTCATTTTATTACCATTTGATTTGGAAAAGGGAAGAGAATAATATTGGTTTATTTTAAATTGCAACAGTTCAATTGTAAGAAGATTTTTTTTTTTTCTTCTTCCAAATGGTAAATGAGGAAGGGGGATCATGTTGGTGGCAATCAAAACTCATTGCGTTGGCAATCCTAATTAAACCTTCAATGAGAGAGAGAGAGAGAGAACAAGATCATTTTGTTTTATTATTATAATTACAAATGGCAGCTATCATCTCTTTTATGGTTTTGTTTAATGATAAATTTTATATCATTACCGTTTCAGATTTAATATCCTTACATAATTAAAATAAATTTGATGCTTCGATATTATATTTTTTAGTTTTTTTATTAATGAAGTCTATTATATTTTAGTTTGATTTAATATTTTAGTTTTATATTAATTAATTAACATAAGACTGCTCTTTTATGACTACCATGGAATCTCAAATTGGTGAACGCCTTATCCATTTGATTTGTCCTTTGAACCAATAATTCTATACTAAAAATAACTACATTTTTTTTATCCCCACTTTAAATAAAAATAGAAAAAACCTTTTTGACCTAAAAACCATAATTATACCTTGGATGAGAGAGAATAAGGTGATTAAAAATATTTTTTTATAAAGGATAAGTGGGGAAATCAAGGATCTTATGGTAAGTAGTCAAAATTTTTATTAGCCAAACTAATTGATACCTTCAATTAAAAGAGGAGTGTCGATGAGATAAGAGGGAAAAAAATAAGATAAAGAAAATATAGAGAAGAAAAATAGGAATAAAATAAAGAACAAAAAAAAAAGAAAGAAAGAAACAAAAGAATTACCTTAAACATATGAGATTAAACTAAAAATTGTGGTAGGTAACCAAGATATCTTAGTGCCTCTCTCTTGTGATCTTGAGAACGAGTTAAGAGTATTTTAGTGGAAAGAAATTATCTTTATTTTGAGAAAAATAATTATGTGGCACACATTTTTATTAAAAAAAAATGGTTATTGCTTATCCTACAATATATGTCTGTGATAGCTCTTGAAAGATATCGAGGTACATACAAGATTCAAACTAGCTTTAATTCTTTCAAAACCAATCAAGACAAAGCTCCAGTTCATCATCAGGTGTAATTTGAATTGTTAGATACATTAAACTATCTTAACCAAAGACAGTAACAAGATGAAACTTCATCCATATCTCTTGCATCTGCAGACTTGATCACCATGACCGAGATTACCAAACATCACTGTGTTCCGACCAAGAACGGGGTGTCGATGTTGTCGCCGCCGTCGCCGTCGTCGCTTCCGGCAGTGCTGGCTTCTACATGGATCACATGGTCCCTGCAGATGGGACAAGTCAATGCTGGCTTAAGCAACCATTGCTCGATGCAGACCTGATGGAACACATGCTTGCACGCCGGCATCACCCACAGCCGCTCGCCGCCCGCGTACTCTTCCATGCAAATAACGCAGTGGTCCAGCCGGTGCTCGGGAACGCCATCGGAAGTCGACGGCAGTGGAGAAGGAGACGACGGCACGACGTAGATGCCATGTGGGATTTTATTAAGGAAACTCGCAGCCATGGACCTCCATCGTCGTGTTTCATAGCAACGGCACAAAAACACGAGGAGGAACACCACGGCGACCATGAGCAAGCAGCCGGAACCGGTGGCCAAGTAGGTTAGAAAGATGTTGAATACTATCAGCATGTCGGATGGTTCGTCAGCGTCTGGCGCACTAGACGGCGAAGGGGCCTGAGTTGGTGCTTCTGCCATGAGAGAGCTGGAGAAATCTACTTACTAGAGAGACAGTTCTCGATCGGAGAAAGGCTTCGGTCGAGTTCATTAAATAGCAAAGAGAGGACAACGCCGCGGGGGCGGTGAACAGTGTGAGGGTCGTATCCAAAGCGATCGTAAGCAGCAAAAGGCGGCATCTAAAAAGTTTCTTAGTTTGATATGCTCTTTACCAAATTTTAAATGGATAAAACTCTACTTTAAATTTCCAGCTTTATATATATAAACTAATTCCTTTAAATATGAAACCTATCAACTTGGCAAGTGTGACCCTTATAACCAATATGATCGAGTTTATAACAATGATAATAATATTTACAACTGCTGAATTTTCCTTTTTTTAATAACAATTATAACGTATAAAATATGCAGTTCCAAAAGAATCAGAAACCACATCTAATGGAAAAAAAAAACAAAAAAATACTTACCGATCCCAACCATCTTCACTGAGGAGTATATTTGTTATTGTGTCTAGCAATAACAAATTTATAAAATTCGTTAGTTTCTATATATGTATAAATTAGCTATTTTTAAATATTAGATTATAAATTGTATCATTGGAATCGAACCATGCTAATTGATTTAGACATTATCTTCCCATTTTATTATCATTTTTCCTTCGTAACTATATACACCATATAATTTTTTTACAAAATTATATACATTTGAGACCGTAAAAAAAAAAATCAAAATATTATAATGAATGGATCAGTAGGTTTTTTTTTTCATATTGTATATTTATAATATGTGTAAGTGGTGCAAGATCATAGCTATGTTTCCGATCCTATAATTCGAGAGATTGAGTTCGCTTCTTTTGAGCTGCAGATTGATCCATATGATTCCAATCTGTGTCATTTTATTTCTTTTACTGTTATCCTTATTATATTTCTTCCCTTTATTTTTTTTCTCTTTATTATCAGGAAAATTTAAATTCTGTAGCTCCCTCTGCATATAAGAAGGGACAACGTCGATGGCATGCGGTATCCTGGCAAGGGAGTCGCAGCCGCGGAGCTCTTTCGTCGTTTCTCTCTGGAAGATAGCTGTGACGAGGAGGACAAAGATGACGGCCATGGTCAGCAAAAGGAATTGGAGGAGGTGCAAGCAAGGAGGCCACGGGGGGATTGGATCGTAGAGGAGGATGGCGCAGCGGCTGGAGCAGCGAATGGCAAAGGGGAGAGAGCTACGAGGAACACGATTCTGAGCAAGTTCATTCAACAGAAGAAGGGAGGGAGGCAGGCAGCACACGCAGTCCGACAAGGAGCAAATAAATCCTCACGAAGAACGCGCTGCAACAATTCATACAGAAGCAATAACAATGCAAAGGAGATGAAAAGAGACGCAGAACAACTTAATACTTTTTTCATTCATCACAATTACGTATAATATTTCGGTAAGCTTTAGTGATTAATGTAATTTTTCTTCAATTTTTTTAAAAACATTGTTACTCATAATCTTTTTATTATTATTAAGACTTGTCACACTTCGCTCCATGTCGACAAGCCTTCCTCGAGCCCAAGAAGGAAAAAAAAAGAAGAATGAAACATGAAGCGAATCCAACTGTTGCTTAAAAGAAGAACAAAAGAGTCAATATTCTGAAACCCAACAACTCGATTGCAACAAATTAGAAAAGAATAAACTCCATCGATATCTATTTACAACAGCTGTGCACAAATTTCCACACCACGGATTCAGAGACTTGATCACAATGACCGGAGGTTAATGACGCATATAAAATAGATATGTATCATCGTAGTTACTGCTGTTGTTGCGGCTTCCGGCAACACTGGTTTCTCCCTGCGTCAGAAGCTTCCTACAGACGGGGCAGGTCGCTGATCGTGTGAGCAGCCATGGTTTGATGCACACCCCATGGAACAAATGCTTGCATCGGGGCAGCATCCACAGCTCCTCCCCGTTCACGAAGTCCTCCAGGCAGATGGCGCAGCTCTCCACGTCTGGCTCGGGAACGATGACGGCAACAGAAGTCGTCGACGACGACGAAGAGGAAGATGAGACTACATATGGGGAACGCGGGATCCTTGCCAACATAGTCGCCACCGCGGACCATTTTCTTCTTCTCTCACGGTGCTTCAACGTTACTTTGTAGAAGAAGAAGACAATGGACACGATCACGAAGCCGGCAATGGAGAAGAAGTATAAGAGGAGGAAGTCGGAGAAGATCACAGTAAACAAGGATGGTGCAAAGTCTGATGCATCGAAGGGCGAAAGAGGCTCGAATGGTCTCACCATGATAGAGCTGGAAAGAGCTACGAAGGAGACGAGTCTTGGTCAACCCATCCTGTTCATTAATTATCCCGCGAGGTGTGAGAGAAATGAATCCCAAAACCGAATCCAAGTAGCAAAGAGTGGCATCGAAAGGTTTCCTAATTTGATATGCTACTTATAAATAGTTGCAATAAATGGATAAAAGTCTTCTTAAATTCCGGCTATATGTCTATAAATATGAAACCTATCAACCAAGCAATTAGGCACCATGGCATACCATCTTTTTTTTAAGTATTAATTTACATATTATCTTTATAACTCATTATTTCTAATATTTTGATTCATATATTTTCAAAAGTTATATTAGGATCTCTATACTTATCAAAGTAAAATATTTAATATTATTTCTCCTCATGTCGTCAACTTTACTAACGAAAATACTGTAGGGTTTATCATTATGCATATGAGGTATTTCTGTCACTTTCGTAAATATTAAATATTTTACTTTCATAGATAAGGTGTATGTAAATATTAAATTTACATAGATAAGGTGTACGTCCACATAGGTTCCATGGATATAATAGATATATTTACATAGATATATTAAATAATTATATAATAAGTAATTCTTAAAAAATAATAAATCATTTCTTCGATTATAAATTTATACAAACTTGTCAAATTTTTCTATAACTAAATATATTAAGGACTTTTGGGAACAAAATTATGAAATTTAGCGATCTTTGTTATTGAGTATTTTGATCATCTTTTTAGGATAATTTTTTAATAAAAGCTCCACATTTGGATTGTTCACATAGAGCACCCTTATTTTTAATATTGTTATATAGTCCTTGCTTTTTCAAATACCTAGAATATCCTCCTACTAAAAACAATATTTAACCATGAAAAATCATCTAGCTATATCGATCCAATATTGGATTGAACCAATATAGCTATTTAATTAATAAGAGTTTTGATAAGTTATCATTTATTTTCACTAGGGCTTGAGTGGAATTGTCTAATCTAGTTGCTCTAACGCTTATAAAATATTTAAATTATTCAACTGCTCAACTAATATAAGATTAAATATATTTATTGGTACCCTCGATAAGATAACAAAATCGCTTGAACCTCTACTTGGGGTCAGATATATCATAATTTATACTAAGAGAGCTAAGGCCTATTGGACCTAAGGGGATACCAGATAAGAGCTTAAAATAAATTATCTATTCTAGGAGAGATCATATGCATTTAACCTTTTATGATAGACCCCAAAAGACACATCTATTTTTGTAATATCAAAAAAATAAAATGTGACCTCAAAATATATGAATGAATTTTTTTTACAACTAATTTTTTTAATATTTTGAATTTATAATTTAATAAAAAAAGTGATTTATGATTGGTGTAGATTCACACTTCTACTACAACTTAAGATATACATTATGGTGCGGTATATATATATATATATATATATATATATATATATATATATATATATATATATATATATATATATATATATATATATTCGAAGCTTATAAATTATGTGATAATCCTTAAAGAAAAGGATATATTTATCTTTTTATTTGTCACGGGCATATGAGGTAAATTAAGTTTTCTGGGTATAGCTTAATATTTAGTGCATCTTCTCACTATTCATAATCCTTCTAATTTTAATTTTATTCTCTTTTTTTTTTCTTCCCCACAATCCTCCACATATTCACCCTACTAACATCGGCTCTCCCCATTATCCAAAATGTAGGTTGTATGTAGTTCTTGTGGAAAATCAAAATTTTCTAAAAGTAAACTACCCAAACAATCATTTTGAAAGTTTTCTAGCTCCATAAAATAGTGCAAAGTGCTTGTAAGTAGACTAGAGCTACTAAATTGAAATATAACCGAATGAGTCTTTGGGCTATTCTCTAGGACCAGTTCGTCGTTACCTTATTCCATAATAGTGTTATGTGGGCATCTGTTAGGGCTTTTAGTTATGACGAACCACCTTGGATATTTGGTCATATGATTATTCAAAGTTTATAAAATTTATGTCATTTACATTGTCTATCAAGTATTTACTAACGTATAACATATAAATCGTGAGTTAAATGCTTCATCTAACATGTATTCTTTTTTTATAAGTTATTATGGGATCATAAAAGGTTTTAAGGAGACTAACCCTTTGTGAATGGACACGCAAGGATTCCATATGCTAGATATATAGAATCAGAATACGACAATATACCTAAAAACACTTGGCATGCAAACGTGAGGTACCTAACGAAGTTATGTTGAAGGCATCCGACATGCATAAATGTTTGTGTGAAAAGACTTAGAGACATAGGAAAAAAAATTACTTAGATGAGCGAGCATCTAAGATTGACATTCAAAATAGTGGCTAATTCATTACGAGAATAAGCATTCTAAGAAGAACGTATAGCACAGAAAGGTTGATGTGGTTAAGTTCGAGCCACAAACATGAGAGCCACAATCAATTTAATACAAATCGAGAAGCAGAACAACTTGAGTGAAACTTGGTGATACCCAAGTCGTATAAATGAAGTCGATATAGCAAACAGAAAATGGAGCATAAGCATGAAGGTTCCTTAGAGAAAGGTCAAGCACATGAACTCTTGTAGAGGCAAGAGCAAGATCATGTCGTCCATTGTTGTCTCATGGTGATGGAGCGAACTCGTTTTTTATGATGCCACAGTTGAATGGAGCTTTGAGGCATATGCATCTTATCTCAATTAAGTAACTAACAAAGGGACTAAATTGACTCAACTTACGGAGGCAAAATTAGGATCATAAGACTTTGGCATGGGGCAATAGGATGCGAAGATCGGTACTCTTGAAGAATATATTATAGTGCTACCATTCGAGTTGCTACAAAAGAAACTCTGCATAGTGTAAATTATGTTGGGGATAGAGGCTTAGAGCCCAAACGATAGAGGCCCAAAACCCAAACTTTGGGAGTTGTTGAGCAACAAACTATCATAGAATTACGCTTTATCTATGTATGATCGAAAAGCGGATGGATAAAGATCGATTGCCAAAAGAGCAAACACAATCAGAGGTAGCGAAAGCCCTATAATGTGTAGGTAGAGACTACACATAGAAAGACCATAGTTTGAGTTCCTCTCACGAATATCAAACGTAATAATGATGTCACTACAGACGACATGGTATAGTAAATCATGATGAAACTAGAGGCGATATAGTATAGCAAATCATGATGAAATAATTCAATACAATCTGATACATATAGGAGATGTCCCACAAGCAACTTAATCATATGAAAGTATACTTAGGAGGTATCGAGAGATTTTTTCACTTTTGGTGAGCAATATGACAATAAGAAAGATTATTGATTCGAGAATTAAATGATATGGTACAGTAAAAGGGTCTGACATGTGATTATTAGTTCTTCCAGGCACTGTTGAATGAACACCAACAGCTTTACTTGCAGCTGTTTGGAAGAATTGCTGCTGAGAAAGAGGTAATTTGCTGCTGATGAATTGAATAGGGCGACGCCATATTGGACTGCCAAAAACATCACTATAATTTAGATTAAAGACTTACACATATGCAAGAAGAAAACCAACATACAACTAATACTGATGATAATAATGGATCTTGCAGCTCAAAATGCTAATTGTTCATTAATTTGATATGGAAAGAGGTAATATATGATTATTTAACTATCTAACTTCTAGTACAATCATTCACACAAACAATCATTTACAAGAACATGTCAAATACAGATGACAAAAAAATAAGGAGAATTTTCCTGACAAAAGGAATAGTAGTAAGTTAAAATATAAACAAATTTGCCAGAATTTAACATGTTTAGAATATATATATACACATATATGTAACAGTAGGTGACACATGTCCTGTTAAATAATTCTGACATGTAATATATACAAATGTGGTGCAATATGTTTTAGATATATGGACATGTCTGGCTGGAAGTATTCAGAACCCTCTTTTCACTATTCATAGTCCCTCTGATTTCACTTTTACTCTCATCTTTTTCTTTTTTTTATTTCTTTCCCACAAAATAAAAAAAAAATATATATATAATCCTAAAATATTTAATTATTATAATAAATATAAAAAATTATTATAATCCTAGAGGCACAGGCTCTTTTTCAAAAAAAAAAAATTATAGAATTTAATTATAAATCAAGGATACATATCAATTTATAAAAAATAATTAAAAATTTTAATATGAGATTCTAAATAACAAGGACGGGTTGTAAAATAGTAATATGTTTATGGCGCCTTTTTAACCATTTCGATCCATTAGTGATCCATTGAATCATTAGCCTCTGTCCGGACTCCTCTTACTGGCGGAGACGTCGAGGCCGGTGGCGACACGAGAGCCCCAGAGAGCGACGCAGGGGTGAGATTCCCTTGCCTTGCGCTCGTCGTTCGTAGTTTTTGTTCTGGATCATCTGTTTTTTTTTTTTTTTTTTTTCTCTTTTCTGTTTGATTAGGGTTTTCATGTGTCGGATTTCCGGCTGTATCTGAAGTAGGAACGAATCGTTCGGAATCCTTCGTACTTTATACCTTCACTTGATTGATGTTCTTGTGATGTAATGGTAGAAACGTTTGGTGAAGCATCGAAATGGTGGGTCAGTTGGTTTTCTTGGTGAAATCACGATAGGATTAGAAAGTTTTTCCTTCTTTCTTGGCCTTATCAGAATTTTAGTTAGATGATGCAGTTAAAATCAAGGATGTTTCCGAGGCTTGTCTCGCTCGAAACTGTTGTCTTTCAATTCCTATTATTTTCTCGTGTAGAAGGTCAAGAACGAAAACTATAGGGGGGAATTGCCGGTTGTAGGAAAAGGGAGGGCGAAGATTGGTGAGTGGATTTAGGAATTTTTGACATTTGATATTTAATAGCATTGCATCTGTAATAAGAGGAGGTCACGGCTAACTCATTGGCTGGCTTTGTTAGTTATTTTCCTTCTGTTTATGTATTTTTTTGTTTGTGAATATATATATTTAATGTGTTGGAGGACAGCAGAACTTTGGTATTGGAGAAGAGTTTAATTAATACATGGTTCATGAGAAATCCATGAAAGCCTTCATTTGTTGTCATTCATTTTCTTCTTTTATAAATATCATGGAACCATTGTTTTGGCTTGGAAGTTATGAGGAAAGCACCAAATTGTTTGTCTGCTCTTTCGCAAATGCAGTCGACAAGGTTGATTCCATCTCGAGAATCCCTCTATTTAGTCATTTATTGTTGTTAACCCCTTTGGAGATAAACAATCAATTTTTTTTTTTCGCAAGTGATAAGTGGTGACGACGGGATATGATCCCTTGTTATCAGTCTCAAGGGTTTTTTACCAACTTAGCTAATTTACACCTTTTTAAGAATTTGCAGGATGATGATTCTAACCTCAACTTAAGGTGAGTCAGGTTCATCACCAACAATGATTTAGTTGTAAAAAATTATTGAATGAGAATTGAAATCCTCAACCTAGAATCAGTAAGTCAGATACACCACCACTAGACTAGTTGTTAACATGTAATTATCGTAGGATGGGGATTTGAACCCTCAATCTAAGATAAGTGCATCAAGTACATCACTATCTGACTAATTATTTGGGTCATCAAATTTATATGATGATAATTCGAGCCGTCAACCTAGAATAAATGAGTCAAGCACACCATCATTGGAAAAATTATTTTTGTGTAATTTATAAGTGAGTCAAGTACATCACTATAAGTTCTTCTTTATATAAGATTCTTTCCATGCTTAGTTTGCTTGTAGTATTATTCTTTTTGTCTGTGTTTCAATGGTCAATTTGTTAATTATATTTGTGTCCATGCAGATTCCTTGAATAGTAGCCAGATGGAACATCCCAAGGCTTCAAACTACCTTAATCACAGAGAAGATGGCATCAGTAACTCTTATGGGGCGAGCATAAAGGGTGGAACAGGATGTGAGGAGAAGAGAGCTGCAGTTCAGGCAGAGATTGCTAGAGTTAACCAACTTCCCTCTAATAGCAGCTATGCGGTACATCGCATGCGAGTGCTGAACAAACTTCTGCATCTTTTGTCCGTTCAGGTTACAAGATAAACTCCTATTTTTTGAAATTTTATTATTTGTATCTTTTTTAGAATAAAATTATTTAGATTTGACTTTTAAGAGCAGTAACTAAAATCTTAATATCTCCAAACTGTTAACAGGCCCCTTAATATTAGAATTTTGACCAGAATGTTATGGAATTCATTTAAGAAGAAAAATTTAAAGATAAGTTTCGATGGGTTTCATACCTGAAACCAGAATTAATAAGATGAAGAAAGATGCTTGGCAAACTTTAAATGAGTTTTAGTTATTTTGCCAACAAGATAAATTTCGTAGAGCTTTGGCTATCTGTTACATCAGCCACCTATATGCAATGATGAATGTGCTGCTCATAGGAGTTTGTCCATCCATGTCTAATGATGGCTGATTAGTATTCTATTGTTGTTCACTGTGCAAAATTAGAAGTTACATATTTGTAGAGTTTGGACTTAATTTTATAGCATCTCCTTCCTATATCTTACAGTTACTTTCATTTTCCCATTGTGCTTCCTCTTCTTTGCAGAGGAGTGTCTCTCAGGATGAGGAATTGGAGCTTCTTTTTGCAAACCTTTCTCTGTGAAGGTGGGTAAATGCAATATAGCTATAAATATTTAATTCTTAGTTGTATTATTTGATTTTTAATTGTTATGCTACTGAAGTGAGCTGGAAGCTATTAGCTTGAAATTAGTTTGTTTGATGCCTTCTTCATGCTGCAGATGTGACCAATTTTTTCAACTTTGTCATCCCTTAATGTCTTAGGTGCATTTGGCATATATTTCTAGAGGTGAAAAAAAATCAGTATTTATATGTTTTTCCTGCTAGTTTGGAAGTATGCTTGCTAATCACCACTGATATATCACGTAAAATCTGCAATAAAAAAAGGCGTTTCATGAGCACAAAACTAAAAGCAAATTTTACATCTTCAATATGAGTTTAGTTAAGGCTTTTATTTTTAATTTGAGAAAAATGCTCTTCTATGAATCATCTAGTGGAGAATAATTTTTTTATTATATAAATATAAGAACGCAGGATATCTTGAATAAAAAATTATTAGCAAAGTAATAGAGTATTACATCATTTCTTTTTTTTTTCAAAAGATTTTTTTTAACAAAGGATAAAATTATATTAATTCGAAATGGAGCATATCGGTTCTCAGGAGGTGAATTACCTCTCCAAAAAACATCAGAGTTGTGAACTCTAGCAAAATTAGCCAGAAGAAGAGCTTTAGTGTTTGTGTTTCTAGGTATGTGGGCCACTTGAGGACCTTTACAAGATTAGTTATGAACAGAATATAAAATTCTTTAAAACATTAGGGCATATTGTTGCCATTAGTTAGCATGTTTATCATTGTGAGTGAGTCCAATTTGACCCAGATATTGGTCAATTTTTCTTCTTGGATCTTCGGGAACACATGCTTCAGGGTCCAGCAATTGCATTCTGCTTGCAGTGGGTCATGCGATTTGTGACTTTTTCATCCTCCTCAAAGGATTTGGCCACTGACATAAGATAAATCCAGCATCTGCATTCACATCACTGTTAGTAAAAGATCCATCAACAGTATATTATGTATGAAGCACCAGGAGGACTAGTCGGGGAGGGAGGGTAGCTGACTAGTCTTGCTAGAGACCCTCAAATCTGTTAGGTGGCATATAACTCTCATTGGTTAAAGCAATGACCTTAAACCAAACAGAGCGATGTTGGATTTGGTGTTTGTGATAGAGGTTGTCATTCCTATTCTTACAGAGAAGCCAAAGGCTATTGGTAGCGAGGGTTCTTAAGGTGGTGGCAGAGGTTTTGTCAGGTTCTTCTATCTTTTAACTAATCACCATCACTCCATCAATCAAAGAGATGAAAATTGTGTGTCAGTTTTGTTTGGATAAGGTTCAATATCTGTTTGCCAAAGGGCATCTAAAGAAAATATGCACAAGTGTATCTTGGCCAGCCTTACAGATTGGTCACGGGCTTTTATAATTGTTGGAGAAATTTGATGTCCATTGGGGAAGTGGAAAGTCTTCTTCATTGGAGTTTACAGAGGAATGTTTTGATTCTTGGAAGAAGAGGATACTCCTTTATCGCCCTCCAACCATCCCACCAGTGCACATGGGAAGGATTTTTGTTGGGCTAATTGTTCAATCAATGTTGGTTGGGGTGCTCCTGAATCCAAGTATCATAGTAGAATATCCTACTACTAAAATTTCTGAAAATAAGTGGACGTATTTAATCATGAGAAGTACCACTGCCTGACTCTTAGGATGTTTTTCCAATTGCAAAGTATTGCTAGCACCATTCTCTAATGGCTGGAAAGGAACAAATTATTTACTTCATATTTGGGGATGAGATTACTTCTCACTTGCTTGATACTGGCTGAACAACTTGTCCAACAAGAGATAAAAACTGTCGCCTTCACTCCTGATCGCTCAATTTATAAAAATATCTAGAATAGTTCTTCCTATATCAATCAAATAATTTGTTTGATAACTAAACTTCCAAAGGGTTTCAACTTTCAATATGTGACAAGTCATCTCATATCTTTAGACAAGATAAGGCTTCTTATTCCTCTTCCTTCATCCTACTCTTTCATCTGTTGCCAGGAACATCACATGTCTATGCAATATGATTCTTCTCACTGCACCTTTTGTCTCTTAAGTTATGTAAGCTTACCATATTTTTCATTTCATCCATCCTTGGCAAAATATAGTTTGTTGAAATTCCTTTCACCAATTTTTCCCTCCTAAGTTGGACATTCTGTCACTATATTATTAGGAAATGTATTGCCTGCATAACTATGGATGTCAAGGTCATCAAGTAATAGTATATAATTATCTACCCCACCATCATGTACTCCAAAAAGTTTGGATTGTTGAAGGCTAGGTTTCTAATTCTCATACAAAGTGTTTTATAATTTATCCTTGCAACATTACATTGTTGTATTTGTTAGAATGCACATAGTAATTGATATTTGAATAATAACTTATCAAATAGTAGGGGATGATGAGCTAATTACAAATTATCTCTTGTAGTTAGCTACCTTTAGCATTTCGGTCCCTAGACTTTAAAAAGTTACATTGGCATCTCTATAGTTACGAAAGTGAAACATTTAGGTCCATTTACTCTAACGACATCGATTTTACCGATGGAAACACGAAACAAAAGGCAAAAAGGTAATTTTAACATTTCAGTTGGTGGTGACGAACGGTATCAATGTTGGTGGACGACGGCGTCGCTGGGGACCGCGGGTGGTTGTTGTGGACGAGAAAAGCGACGACAAGAGGTGAGGACTGCCGATGTAGATGTCGAGTGGCCCTTTCGTCGCTCTGTATTTGCATCAGCGCTGACGCAATTGCCGAGTGACGAAGGGGCCATCGATGTAGAGCAGCGAAAGGGTCGCTCGGCAACTGTTCCGTGTTGACGTAGATGCAGAGCGGCGCTCACCTCTCGCTGCTGCTCTCCTGGTGGTGCCGTCATCCACCACTATTGATGTCGTCCGTCACCACCAACTTGAATATTAAAATTATGATTTTATCCTTTATTTTTGTATTTATGTTGGTAAAATCGATGGCGTTAATATAAATGGACCTAGATGTTTCACTTTCATAATTATAGGGATACTAATGTAATTTTTGAAGGTATAGGAATCAAGATGCTAAAGGTAGCTAACTACATGGGTAATTTGTAATTGGTCCGTGGATGGTCTAAACAAGGTAGTACCTGGCAATATTCATTATAATGTATGATTTAGAAAGCCTGTCACCATTAATCCTTATATCTAGGATCACATTTCATGAGATGTACTAGCTGAAATAAATAGGTAATTACGTCATAATATTTTCTTTGTAGTAAGTTATTCATTACGTTATTATCTTCTACGACAATTTTAAGTTGTTAGGTCATTGACCAAGATCTTGAAAATTGCTAAATATCGGAAACCTACAAGTTGAAAAATGAATGATGATCACTTGTTCCTTTTCTTTTTTAGCTTATGTTTATCAAACATTCTTTTTATTTGTTATCTTAAGAAATGATGGTATGTGGTGACTAACCACCATCGAGATGAAAGATTTTGGACTTCTTTTAATATGTTTTTCTTTTATAATTTTCATTTCTAGAAGTGGAAGAAACATATATATCGCTGAATCTGCTCAACAAATTCACAGCCATCGTCAACGATCATCATGTGCTTTGCTTTGCGGTCCTCGATCTCAATCTTATGAAGTCAGCCTCCTTCATGAAAAAAAAAGAAAAAAAAAGAAAATTCATCATCTTATGCATAATTTATTAATTATTTGTTGCAGCCGGAGAGATGATACATCATCCTCTATTGTCGTGCAATAAGAGGATCGTTGTGTTAGTGGAGGTCATCAGTGGCTTATGTCACATGTGATGCTCGGGATGGGGATATGCTCCAAGACATTCTCTCTCGTATGTGTACAGTTTTGCTGCGTAACTTTTAGGCTGTCTATAATTAATATGATTAACTAGCAAACTATTTCTGTCATCTCTTTTTTCTTTCTAGTGGAATTGTAATGATGGAAACATTAGTCTTCGTGCTATTGCCCAACTCCTCCTAGTGTTAAAACACTGTTCCAGTAAAATATCTAAAGTGACCTTGATCAGTAGCTTTGTAGATATTTCTCTTAATGATTGACTAATTGGGATGTTTTTTTGGTCACAAGTCGTCGACTCATGGGTCCTTGTCTCTAGATAACAAGTTATCACTCCCCAAGAAGAGCATATTTGGGGGGCCTCAAAGCCTATGGTAATGCTATGTCCAAAGCCTTTGTTGATGAATGGCTCCATGAACTTATTAATTTATTCATGCCACTTGGTGCATGGTGCATTGAACTGCATCGGTGACATGAGGAGCTCTTCTTGTCTTGACTATGGATGGATGGTGTGGCACAGCTGCGCCTGAGGGCTGGCTGCCATTGTTAGACTGCTATGAAGTCAGAATCAGATGGCTCTTTCTGCTTTCAAGTCTCCCAGCAGACAACACGCCTGCCTTTTTCTCATCTACTCAATCACATGTTAGT
Source organism: Ensete ventricosum (assembly GCA_029747655.1). Taxonomy (NCBI): domain Eukaryota; kingdom Viridiplantae; phylum Streptophyta; class Magnoliopsida; order Zingiberales; family Musaceae; genus Ensete; species Ensete ventricosum. Next base: position 3,013,526 of record JAQQAF010000003.1, read on the forward strand.
GAAAGAAATGCATTCCAAGACAGTAATCGATCTCATGCAGCCTTTGTTTGGAAAGTGCCAAAGAGTCTTGCTCCTTATTTTTGATCCTGGAGATTCGGGAGAGCCAGCTAAATCAGTGGTATGTTTTGATATCTCATGCTCAAGCTTGTCATAAGTCACATTTAATTTATTTTTCTATTTCTCCAAAATGTTTTTTTTTTTTTTGCAATCTACATCAAGAATGTGCATCCCCTTGTCCTATTATTAGAAATGGTATAGGTAGGATCAATGTATGCAGCATGCAGTCCTACTACTACTCATATAGATAAATAAGTTGTTTTCAAGTCATGTAAAGCAATCTTATGGTTGTCAAACACTCAATGGTTAACTTGTAATTATTAGGACAGCCGAGAAAAATGTCTCATGGACGCATATGTTAATTGATATGTCCTATATGGCTATCCCAAGAGAGCAACTTGCGATCCAAAGTGAATGAATGGTACAGTCTGAAGCCCCATGAACAATTATTTAAGTTGGAATGTAGTAGAAGATATAATGAAATGTCATGATGTAAGGAGGATGTACCCGAAGCTATCATTCACCTAACATTCAACATTTATAATTCTTAGGTCAAATTTTCTCAACCAAGGAGCCAAGACAATAAATACTTTATGGTCACTGATGTGAAGTAGAATCGTCTGTCAGTCAAAAATATGTTAATTTACAGTTTTAATCAGATATATGTTTTCATTATGATACTGTCTTCGTTTTCTATATTTCAACACACACATTATTGCTTCCTCCACATGGGTGAGTAGGTTAGGTTTACCTACAAGCTTCAATTATTCAGATAAAAAAAAACCATATATTTATATTGTTATTGCTATTAATTATACTACCAATTGATGCAAGAAGCATGATTGTCCATTCTTGGATGGTCATGTGAACTACTACTTTTTTTGAGATAATCACATTGCATCATTCTTGGATGGTCATGTGAACTACTTATATTATTATTTTTGTTGGAGGCAATCGCATTGCATCAATGGTACATAGTATGGAAGACCAAACTGGAGTATGGAGAAGACCCATCGCACTGACTGCATGCATGTGACATTTTGGCCACACATTTGTTACTGTTAATGAACTCTTTGTCAGGCACTGCAGATTTACTGACTTGAACAGTGTCCTAAGGAGACCTGTAGCTATGCTTAAATGATATCTGTAAGTGATTGGCAAGTGGTGCACTGTGGCCTGGGAGGTTCTGACCAATTGTGAACATGCAGTGAACAGTAACCTTTCACTATTAAGGCCCATTGAAAAGTCAAATGATAGCTATATTAGCATGCCTAGTCAACCCATGCTATGTGTTGGGCATCAGCACAAATTAACTTTTACTGCTAATGATTTGGGGAATATTTCTCATGATGATTATTGTACTGAAATTTATCTTAGCAAGCAATCATAATACAGAAAGCTCTTTTTGCAAAGTGCTGCATTTTCTCTGTCTTGTTCCATACACAACCCCATCTCTCTCTCTCTCTCTCAAGGTAGTAGTAGTAGTAGTAGTAGCAGTAGGGCTGAGAGGGATCAACATGCCATTGATAGAGAAGTGGCCACCACCATATAGGAAAAGGGGTGAACAGGATGAATGGCTTGGACCAGTGGAGGGGAGAGGAGAGAGGAAGAGAAGTAGTCGCATGAGATGCTGCTGCTGCTCCAATAGGCCGTAGGGGGTGTGTGCCTGAGAGGAATAAAGCCAACCACTTTTTACTGTGGCCCAAAATCCAAGCTTGGTATTCGGAGAAAAAGCCACCAGCAACAACAGCAGGGGGTCCATTCATGGAAATGGTAGGGAAAAAGATGAACACCCTTTTCATTGAGCTCTCTTCCCTTTTTTTTTTTTTTTTCTTGCGACTTCATTTCCCCTCCTCTCTCTCTCTCTCTCTCTCTCCTTTTTTATTTTTCTGCAAACCAAACGTACGCTTGTGAGTGAGTGAGTGACTGAAATCTTGTATATATACATACATATTCTTTCTTATGTCGTGTCATGCACGAGTCGCAGAGCGCTGGTGAATGCTGATGCTGATGCCGATGCCAGCTCAAGATGAGAGTTGTTTGGGATTCCCGAAGTGTCCCTCCCTCCTCTCTGGTCTCCTTGTTATTAAACACGACTCTCTCTCTCTCTCTCTCTCTCTCTCTCCCTGTCTCGTCCAGATTTCTTGTTCTCCGGGGAGAGGCTTTGAGGGAGGTGATGCGGGGGAGCCTTGGCTCTACGGACTGAGGAGCATGTCGCTGAGAGGGGAGAGAGGAGTTGGGGCCCCGAATGGGAATGCTAAGAGCCTATATTGTGCGGAAAGGAGAGCGCGGTGAGCCGTATCCCTTTTCCCATCGGGTTATCTGGTGAGGGGCGTGCGCTGTGCGGCTCCTTTCGATGGATCCTTGTAGGTCCTCGCTTCTTGCCGTGCAGCAGTAGCCCTCCGGCGCAGAAAGGTGGCGCTTTTGCCTCTCCTTTGCCGCCTCTTTTTCTGTGAGCAGCTAGCTAGCTCTCTACGAGATTTCCAGGTCCCTCGAGCGCCTCCTTCGACTCTCTCGACGTTGCCTCCCTCCCCCTTGGATCTTACATCTTTGCCTCAAAACCCTCCCACAAGTCTTCTTTCTGTTCTTTGTGTATTCTTTGGGTAGTTTTCTTGGCCTCCGGTCGCCTCTCGGTGATTCTCTTCGTTGCCTTCTTTGTCTCAAAGCGCCCAAAGCCGGCTTCGGATTTCTCTCGGGGTTTTAGCATCAAAAGAGAGGGATCTTTGGGTGAGGTTTCGGTGCGTCTTCTCGACCGAAGGAGTGCCAGATGGCCGATGGTGAGGGACAAGACGCCACCACCTCTTTGTTCGCGGACGAAGAATTGTGCGAGATGAGTGGGTTGAAGAGGGGCACCGACTTCGTCGAGGTGATGTGCGGGTGCACGAGCCACCGCTACGGGGACGCCGTCGGGCGGCTTAGGGTTTTCGCCTCCGGTGATCTGGAGATCACCTGCGATTGCACGCCGGGTTGTCATGAAGGTGAGTCCGGTCATTCGATTCGACGGGTCTTGAACGATTCCGAAGCTTCGTGAATGATGTCTCTCGGACTAAAGATAATGAGCCACATCTCATGATAGTCTCTCTGATCATGATGGGGTTCTTTAGGAACAGGATCTCGTCTTCATGCACACATGTTGTTTGATCCTGGACTGTGCTCATCATTGACATGGTCTTTTTCTTTGCTTTGCTCCATGCAACTTGTTTATTCGTCTTGTTCGTGTCCACTTGTCCACATTTGCATGCAAGTGGCGTTTCTTTAAGACTTGGCACATTTCTTTTTCGCCTATTTCGTGTGTTCTGATTCGGTGTCTGCCCATTTCCGGATTCATATCCTTCACTGTGCTTGTGATCACATATATGATCACTGTTAACATATTGCTTCGTGGTCTTTATTCTTCGGTTGCATTATCTTCTGCTGAAGCTTAAGTGGGAGTCCCTTTGTAGCATTGAGCTAATGTTCTCCGATGCTTTTCTTCTTGGAACAATAATTGAATTGTTCCCGTCTTTACTGCTATAATTTTGGCCTTGGTTTGACAAAAAAGATTGAACGAGTGATGGGTGCTTGGCTCTGTTGGTGACCATAATATCAAGATATTTTAGTGGGAACATTAAAAATTCATGGGCCAGCTTCCTTTTCTTATATTGATGATGCCAGCAGTTTGTTTGTGCCATTGGTGTTATCTCTAATTCAAACATGCCATATGATGTGAACAGAATATATTTTTACAGGAATTATCTATAGTTGTAGTCCTTTCTTGAATTAGCATGGTGACGAATATAATTTTTTGATTTGAAATCATAAGTGAAATTGGGTTTGAATTTATCAAGTTTATGTTTTGCTGGTCGTTCATGATTTTTCACTTGTCTTTGTTTTGTTGAAAGTTCTTTTTTCGTACTATATCCTTTTATGTTATTGAAGAAATGAAGGACATTAAATCTGTGTGTAATTCAAATCAAGTTATTTTCTTCACAGAGAAAGGTGTATATATTATAACTGGAACGAAAATAGCCCCACTATGTTTGGAACATCACAAAAGCCTCATCTACCGATCTGAATTTCTGCTTGTTTCATGCGTGGAAGGGTTGCGGTTATAAAATATTGTAGTGAACAGGAAGTATTATCTCATCACCCTTTACTTTTTTTTTCCCCCCCAAATATTGCCCCATCTAGATGAGAAATCAATCCAGTTATGCACAATTACCTTGCTAGATGGAGGACTATCATTGTGATAAGGCTCTTGGAGAACACAACTACATGAAAAAGTGCCACTCCTATAAAAACAGATGTGATTCTTCCAATAAAATAATATTGTCGAAGAATGTATCACATAAGAATACGTCACAACTCTTTGCATGTGCTTTGTGAATTTATCAATTGATATATCCATTTTTTTAACATGGAGAATACATACCTATGATCGAGTAAGGAGTCCCGGATTTGATGATGTATATATTAGAAACTATCTTTCTTTCAGTGAATACTATAGCCCTTTTTTATCTGTAAAATTTAGCCTTTGCATAAAAAAGAAAAAAAAATTTATCAAATGTGCAGAACTTTATTCTCAATTTGCTACTGCTCAATTGCACTTTTTATGATTTTTCCGTCCTTGCTGTGACAAAATGATGTTACTGGTCACTTTGCCGGTTGGCTGAATTTTTATAATTTGTCAGATAAGTTGACACCAGCTGCTTTTGAGAAGCACTCTGGGAGGGAGACTGCTAGGAAATGGAAAAGCAATGTATGGGTCATAGTCAAAGGAGACAAGGTTCCACTCTCAAAGACAGTTCTACTTAAATACTACAACCAGGCATTAAAAGCTGCTAATGGCGCTCATAAGGGCCCTAATGGAAGACCATGTCACCGTGATGAATTTGTCCACTGTAAAAGATGCAACAAAGAGCGTAGGTTTCGCTTGCGCACTAAAGAGGAATGCCGCAAGTATCATGACGCTGTGAGAAATCCAAATTGGAAATGTTCTGATTCGACATTTGAAAGGTAGGAGTTGGGACTTTGGTTTTATTTGATTACTATATGTCTTTTGCCTTTGATTTATTGTTCTTTCTAAGGTGATCATACTGGCAGCATCAGTTGAACTATTCAAACCTAGTAAGCTTCTGAATGTTAAGTAGAGTGCATATAAAACAAATTTCATAGTACTTGGCCTGTTCCTCATGTAAATATTGCAGGCATTAGAGACATTCTGCTGGATATCTGATGTAACTGCTTTTGCATATGCAACCATATTGCACATATGAATTTATCTTTCAATTTAGTGAGCCGAACCTTTCTTTGGTTTCGTTATTTCTATATATATTTTGTCTCTTTTGAAAATACAGAATAATAATAATACTGTGATCCCTATTATTTAGATGACCTTAGTTTGACTAACTCTTTGGATCCAATGAACAAATTCTCTAAATAGAATTTATTCTAAATATTATTAATATTTTTTGAAGATAGTGACAAGACTACACTGGTCTCCATTCTTTATGATAGTTCTTTCTTCACTAATTCTTTGTAAGTTCTTTTGCTCTATAAAAAATTTGTTAAGAGTGGCAGAGTAGTGGGATGTCGGAGGACAACACTAAGATATGCCATTGACAAACCCCTACTTTTAGTTGATGTATTAGATAATTCCTGGAAGTAATTCAAAATCTATTTGGTGGAAGCAACCTAGTTTTCTTATGGTATATGTTTGGAAAATTGATTGGCTATTGGATTTATATTGTACACGAAGAGTTCTAAAGGTTTCCTGTGATGGGATTTTGAGAGGTGGCCAATTGTAAACCCTTCAGGAATGCTTAAGAAGTTAACTATTTCTTTTATTCAATAAATTTAGATTACCTTGGAGTAATTAGTTTTTTCCCCTCTTTTCTTCAAACTTGGGAGGGTAACATTCAGTAATTTGGTATTAGAGTGAGATAATCTTCCGCGCAATAACTTTTGCATTGATCTACAACATCTACAATGTATCAACATCTTGTACCCATCTTCATTGCGAAGATGAATTGCCTTACACATAGACAGTGAGTTCTTGCGGACTGATGGGACATTGAACCACCTTCATGAGGTTCCCACCTTAGTATTTTTAATTTTATATATTTGTTGATTATTTTCTTTGTTATATTGTTCTTGTGAGAAAATGTCTCTAAAGATCAATTATAAGTGTTTTTGGTGCCTAAGAATCATAATATGGATATAGCATGTTATATAAGTTGTTTAGATATTAGGAATTACTTTTGGAGAATATGAGAGAGATATCATTATATAGGATCGTAGCGGTGGGGAGATTACCAGGACTAATTAGTTCTAAATGTGTGTATGTAATCCATTCAGCCATTGTTTGAGAAGTTGTAGTGTTGTTATGCAATAAAAATAGATTAATTGAAATGATCAGCCTCCTTTCCTCTTGTATTATCTCGAGAGACCATTCTTTAGTTAGAGAATCATGATCTGAAGGTGTTAGTTGGTAGTCTGATCTAGATGCAGATTCGGAGCCAACCGAGGTTCCTTCCACATTTGTCATAGTTCAATCTCGGTCGACGCCACACTCGTCTGACCCTGAGGGTGCCGAACCCTGCCGATTCTGAAAAGGCTGAACCTTGTTGTCTCTGAAGAGGCACCAAACCCTATAGAACTGTGTCGGGGGCGTGTTCTCGACAAATGCTCCTTCGAGGTTTAAGTTTGTTTTGGGTTTAGAGGATTCAGCCAATGACTTGAATAGCATTGGGAAAAAAGTACCTGGGAATGTACTTGTAGTGGCTCTCTGGATCATTACCCACATGTTCGACGTCATTTATGGGGCGTAATTGCTGACGTGTCGGTCATGTGTCAACCACTATCAAGCATGTGCCGACCACATGTGGCGTTGAGGTGTTGTGGACATTGTGTCATTCGCATGGCACTGAGGTGTTGTCCATGTGATGGCGAGGTGGCACTCACATAGTTCTGATGTGTCGGCCATTCAATGCTGAGGTGGCAGCCATGTGATGCTGATGTGGCAGTCACGTGGTATTGAGGTGTGTCCATGTCATTTTTCCCATAACAGAAGGTTAGATCCTATCATATGATATCAAAGTTAGATTCCTTTCTCGGCAATTTTCTACAAAGGCCTACAACAACATCTATGACACCCATGAAATTTGTGTGGTGACTAACAATTTCTTATTCAGCTCCCATACAATTGATCGACATAACCTACTGGCTACCTGTATGACTGGTAATGTATCATATCATTGGGTATCACGATAAAGTCCTTGATACATGCTCAAGGGTTGATACTAATTATGTTCATTATGTAGTAAATTTGGCTTAGTTTAAATAATCATCATATATTGTCTCTCTTGTTCTACCTTGGGAGACTTTTTTTCCATATCAAATTGGAGAAAACCTAGATAAGAAGGGGTCTTATGTTATCACAATTTACTTAACAAGAATTTTGATTCTTAAATTGCTTCAAACTAGATATGGATTTTTCTATTTTGTCAGATTTGGATAACAACTATAATTTTTTTTAACATTAAACATGATATTATCAGGGATCCAACTTATACCTATTAAAGCTAACCATTTATTTTGTGAACTTTTGCAACAGAGACCAAAAGGTATTCTGCTTTCTTGCCTAGTCTTTTGGTGTTGGTACTGCAGCAAGCAGTTCCTACTTTTCATGTTGTTCTGCTGCCTTTTAACTAATCTACAGTTTGAAAAAAGAAATGATTTCCTAAAGGACCAAATGATGACTAAAGCATTTTCATGTATCACTATTGATTCCATGGCTGGCAACAAGCTATATGTAAGCCCCTTCTTAATTTGTTTCCTGTTTCTATCTCTATTTTTTTTATTTACCTCTTTTTGCAACTGGCATGCTCATATCAAGCTTGTCAGCATGGCATCAGATGGCAAGTGTTCCGCCAGATGCCAACTAACATGCAGATGCATGCCATAGAAAGTAAATCCTTAGTCATTCTCTTGTTTAGCTCTGCGGAAGCACTAATCTGTGGAGCTTGGATTGGTTGGTATGCCTTGCTATTTTGATGTTGACTACCAATGAAATGCTCAATAAATGAAAAAATTGTCCCTTAAAGAACTCAAAAGATGACGTTCTCATACATTGCAATGGTTTAGCACTAGTCCTCGGTTGGACCAATAAATAATGATTGGAACTTAATAGCCCAATTCAGTATCTGATTCTCCTTCTAATGTAATATTGCATGTTAGTACATGCTAGTAAGGCAATAATATCTTAAGATTATAGAAGTTTTTCACCGTGCCAAGCTTTATGAGGTACTTGGACTAATGAATTCTTTGGTGGACTTCTGGGGCACCTGTTCTTGAATCTCTTTTTTCCTAGTGTGTAAATGAGCACTGATACCGGCGGAAGGAATGTATGATACTTGTCGGTTTTCAGCACAAAAAATGTGCTGATAAATTTCTATATTCAAAAAAATCTGAAATATCCTGATTTGAAATTCCAACTAAATGATATTATTAGGAAAAACACGGTTGTCTTTTCATGATACGGTAGCAGTACTTGTACATGTTTTTGTTATCTTAGCTTGTGTTCTTGTGATCTTATCGACCTTTGTTTAGGTTCCTCAGCTTTCATAATCAATAATTTCTGACACCATATTATATCCCACATATCAGAGTCACCTGCGATGATGAAGAGGAGCGTGCAAGTCGTAAAGTCTTGAGGGGATGTTCGCGTTCTCCGTCCTGCAGAGGGTGTACAACATGCGTCTGTTTTGGATGCGAGACTTGCCGTTTCTCCGATTGCAGCTGTCAGACCTGCACTGATTTCACTCACAATTCAAAAAGCTAGCTTCATTTGACAGTGTATCATTTACCCTGCATTGATCACCACGACTAGCACTATCAAGGCGCCATCAGGAGACATTCTTGGTTCAATTATTGTCATGCAAAATTGAGTCCTCAATCACAAGGTTCAGTTTTTGTTTACTTTTGGCGACTGCATTCCCTCGGCCTTCAGGAGATGCTGAAAGATGTTTTGCCAATCTCACCATTGGCCTTTTTCTTCTCCCTATTCTTCTTTAGAAAACATTGCTGATAGATGAAATGGGGAAAGCCATGGGTAGTAGACAAAATCATTTGGAGAACAGCAAAAGGCATCAAATATTATCGTCTTTCCATTGCATTTTTCTCAAAGGATCTGTGCTCCTGATCATATGTGCTCCCTGTTTTTATAACTTGCATGAGCATATGTCTCCAATATGAGCCAATATCTTGGTGTTGTCATTTTGGGTTAGATAGCTGTAGAGGCAAACAAATGTTATTGATTTGCTAAGATTGTTGAGCTCAGTGCTTCTTGGCCTCTAAATCACTTCTCACTGTTGTCATAAAAGTCATCTAGTTGGAAAAAGAAGGTTAAAATTACTTCTTCTTTTTTTTACCTAGATTGTTCTATTGGTTGTCAAACTCTTATTACCAGCATAGAACAGCCGGAGAAAACACATGCATTCTATCTGTTACAGCCCTGATTAGATCAAGAATTAGAAGCTTTACTTGGATTTATTTAGGAAACAAATGGGAAGGAAACCTTTTGGTGTGGATTCAAAATAAGCTTTTCGGGTAGCCCTTAGAGAGGAGAAATTAGAGTCGGATTATGAATTTTCAACATAGTCGGATTCAAAATAAGCTGTCCCAACCGAAAAGGTGGTCAACGCTGACGCTTCACACCGTGCTTTTTTAAAGTCATGGTTGACTTTGAATGCGATTAGAGCGAAGCTCACTCTTAGCTGCAAGACACTGTCCATAACTGGATTACTGATGTAGATGTTTATATCCAAATTAACATTACTTCTTACAATTTGAATCTTCTTATATTTTCCATGTAAAACATTTAAAATGTAGGATCTTATAATCTTCCTTCACACTATATTTTTGTTCATATTAGGACATCTATGTTATCTTTTAACATATGTGTCGTCCCAGCCAAACTCCCCACCTGACAATGTCTTTTGCTTCGGATTGACCCGCTAGGAGGGGACGTGCCCCACCTCCGGCTCACGAAATAATTAAAATAACGTTAAAAGTAATGGTGGTATTTCACTTCCGCCGACGAACTAGCTCCCACTTATCCTACACCTCTCAAGTCATTTCATAAAGTCGAACTAGAGTCAAGCTCAATAGGCTCTTCTTTCTCCGTTGATTCTGCCAAGCATGTTCTCTTGGCTATGGTTTCACTGGATAATAGACAGGGACAATCGGAATCTCGTTAATCCATTCATGCGCGTCACTAAGTATATGACGAGGCATTTGGCTACCTTAAGCGAATCATAATTACTCCCACCGTTTACCCGCGCTTGGTTGAATTTCTTCGCTTTGACATTCAAAGCACTAGGCATAAATCACATTGCGTGAGCATCCGTGGGGACCATTGCAATGCTTTGTTTTAATTAAACAGACAAATTCCTCTTGTTCGTACCAGTTCTGAGTCGACTGTTCGACGACGGGGGAAGGCCCCCTAGGGGGTCGTTCCCGATCCGTCCCCTGGCCGGCACGCGACGACTCGCTCTCACCGCAAGAGCAGCTCGAGCAATCCGTCGACATTCGACGGATTCGAGGCCAAGACCCACATGCCCAAGCTAACCACCATTCATCACATCAAGCCAATACCCTCTTTCCACAAAGATCGAAACTTAAAAAAGCAACTCGCGTCAGATACCGAGTTGTTGGGTCACCTCCTTAGCGAAATATCTGTGGGGATATTTCAAAAGATCAAAAGGCAATTCAAGTTGGTTATGAATTAGCTCTCCTACAAAATATTTATAAAAATATTTTTAAAAGACCAAAAGGCAGTTTGAGTCGATTAAGTCGAATCAACTCTCCCTGTGAAATATTTGTAAGAATATCCCAAAAAGATCTAAAGATAGTTCAAAAATAATTATAAGCTAACCAAATACTAACTTAAATATTGAAGGGATAAACCTCCTCTCATGACATCAATCTTTGTGGAAGGACGAGATTGGAAAACCCCCCCTTTATCTCGAAGGACTCCTCACACATGAATCAGGAAGTGATGCGCAGAAAACCTAAAACTACCAAACAAAATAATGGATGAGACATCAGCAAATACATCTGTTCATATATTTCCAAGCAACACATTAATCTTTAAAATAAGCATCTGCTATTTTTTTCAACACTAAAATTGAAAGTGCATCAAAACATGTTTACAGAAATTACACCATTGTGTTTCTTTATGAACAAACCAGCAGTTGGCAAGTGATCGCAAACATATCTCGGATCACCAAACAAAGAATGGGAATTACCAAGAAATTGAAAGAACCAAGAAGTACCAACAAATCTGGTATGGAAATTACCAAGAACTTGTATTCGAGTATCGAAACATGTTTACAGGATACAAGTAATTACATCTTTGTGTTTCTTTATGAACAAACCAGCATTTGGCAAGTGATCACAAACAAATCTTGGATCACCAAACAAAAGAATGCATTGGCCATGAGCACATATCTGTTCATATATTTCCAATCAACATGACACAAATCTTTCTCGCGCAGGTAGTGAACAAGGATTTTCAATAAGCATCTGTTGTTTGCATTCGATACTAGGAAGAATTTCCGGTATAAAAGACGGTATCATCCCATTTAACTAAATCAGCAGGGCATATCATGTAACTAACTATATAGGAACACGTATACATCAAAGCATGCCACTCATCAGAAAAGAGGCGGGCACCAAGAATAAGGCATTAGAACAACAAACAAATTATACAATGGACTAGACTTCAATATAGAAATCCTGCACCCTCTCCCATTGTCAACTTGAAGCATCCATCAAGGAAAGCCAAATGGTGGCAAATCTTGTGGCGGCATTCCATACCAAAGTTGCTGAAGACACGGATCCTGATAACTACTTATATGAAGGTATAGAGGAGCTTTAAAGGGAGAAAAAAGTTATTGATCATGAGCATGTAAAATTATGTTCAATTCACCGGCATGTTTTGCTAGCAGCCCTCCTCTCCTGCACCAGGAACACATAACAATGTCAGAAAAAAAATACTTCCGTATTTTATGGTGAAAATTGATACTACGGTCAGATGAGTGCTTGAAAATTTTAACCAATTTGACTCTCATGATATATTAAATTAATGAGATATCTTCTCAAAGTTATATAAAGCTACTGATGGACAATGACATGAAATGTATAACAGTTATTTCAAGCATCATTAATATGAACTTTTAAGAATAGAGCAACACCAAACATACTGGTGGATCAAGAATGGCACCTGTAGGAGAGTGCATACTGATGAAGAAAAGATGAACAAAACAGAATATGGCTAAGTATTAACCCATCCAATTTCTAAATGTCCTCATACTTGGGCTTTGGGCTTTGGCTAAGTAACAACCAGTTTTATCCACCAGGTTGATAAAACTGGTTGTTATATTTAAGCAATCATGGCATTTAACAAATGGAAGGTTACTATCTTTTCCAACTCATTGAAGCATCCATTCAAAGTGAAAAAAAAGGAACAAGCAACTCCAACACATATCACATAGTGAATAGACTTAAATTAAACTATGCTAGAACTTACCCAGAAAAAAAACTTAAACTATGCTAGTTTCCTGGCTTTCAAACCACTATCAGTCATTGTGTTCCAATGAATTTAAATAGAAAAAATAGATTCTTTAGCACATGGCATAATTTATGAGGCAGCATAAAGTAATCTCGTCCTTTTCCAACTCGCGTGGACACTTGCATGGCACAAACGACAAAATCCATTAGGCCAAATTGGCCATGTCAGCAGTCATTTTGAATGGAAATATTCTTCGAACCATCCTTGATTCGAATAATATTTCTCTAACCACAAGATATTAGAGAACTTGGACTGTAAATAGCAAGTTGTTTCCTCTCTCCTAAACCTGGACTTTGATACTGCTCCACTTCGGACTCCCCATTGACATAGGCATAGGATAGACCGAGTCGAGAGCACATCAGGAGCATGTCTTCTACTATAGGCACGTCAGGAACTCAAGAGGTCGGGGGAGGTCGAGAGCTCCACATAAGCACTTCGGTACTACTTTGGTGGTTTAGCTCTAGTTCGGCTCCTTGGACTCGGGCTGGGTCAACCTACTTCTACATCAAGCTTGGACCTAATTGTGTCCCAGCACCACACTCGCCAACCGACTGAGGACATCTACCAAATGAGTGAATTTAGCTTCAAGCATGACCAACCTAGTTCGTGTTGGATGTCACTGATGATCAGCTTTCAATGTCGGGAAAAGGCACAGTAGAAAGCATGAATTTCTCAACAATTTCAAGGACTCTAGGATATAGATATGTGGAGGTGATTGACATCTTTCTGCCAAAAGCCAAAATACACCAACATATGTCCATGATCAACACAAAAGGACAAGCATAGACTTCGCACCTTAATGCACTATACATGGTAGACAGAGCAGAAAGATTGGGAACAGAGATAAAACTAAGAGGATAAGAGGATCTCACAGCTTCTTCCTACCCCAACTAAAGTCCCATCCTGATAAGAATACAAATCCTAGTTGGAGAAATACATAACCCGAAAGGGCCGTCCTCATCTAACATCTGCCTCTCATCACAAAGGTAATTTACACAGGAGGATAAACAGTCTACACCAACTCAGCACTTGCTCTATAGAGGCAGACTAAGCAAGGATTAGATTTAAGAGAAACAATAATAAGACAATGCCCCAAAGTTTCTTCCTAGATATGCTCCTTCCCTGACCAATATAATAGTACGAGAGAGCCCCATACCGGCAGGAATCCTATCCTGATAAGATGAGAGTAAGAACTCTAGTTGCAGATGGACCCAGTGTCCCAATCCAACAGTTCATGGTTTAGAAGAGCAACACCCTCCTTTACTAAGAAAAACATCACAATATAACTAAGTAATTTAAGTTGGCTCAAGTCCAAATGATTATTAACTATGCCATTACAGATTGAATTGCAAAAGACCAAAAGCTGAATCATGTTTATAATTTTGCAATTCAACAGTCCACCAAAAGTTATTAACCACTGGGACATTTGTGCCCATGGCCCCATACTGATAAAAAAATTTCTACTTATAATTAAAGGAGCTTCATACCTAATTAGTGGAGGAAGAACTTGTTTTATCTTTTCCAGATTGTTGAAACAGTGGGTGCAACGCTCCAGCCTGCTTTACCCATCATACATTATGGATACAACAAGAAACAACCATCTTAAACTTGACAAGGACCAATAAATTAACAATATTTACCTTTGTTCAGCTTGAAGATCAACTCCCACTGTTGAAGATGCAGATATTGTTGAACTTATAACTGGTTTAAAGATCTTAACAAGCTCCAACAGCAGACTCAGAGAAACAACAATATGTCTGAGAATAAATTACAAGAAAAAGCCATCATTCCTCCCTTAGTAAGACCATGTGCATATATTTCCAATCATAAACTTGTACCCAATGCAAATGTATTTATACCTCTCAATCTTGCTGTTTGGTAAACCAACAAGAACTGGCAACAAGGTCGAAAACAGATCAAGGGTAAAAAGTCCAATTTTGTCCTTCAGAATGCTGATGACATCAACCTGAACCTGCACTTACACTCAGATAGATGTTTATTGATAAAAGACATGCAAAAGGGAATACAAAAGTTCTCCAGCCAAGATGACTAGATATGACCTTAGTGGCCAACAGATAAATGGCCTGAAAGGAATACCTACAGAATAGTCAGGCAACTTTGCCACAGCACTAATTGCACCTTTGATGCCATTTTGTTCCCAAAAATGCCGCACCATCTGCAAGTCTAAGTAATTTAAGTAGGTGCTGCAAATAGCAGTGCTTGAAATTAACAAATACCAAGTATTCTAGTCATTTGTCAATAAGATAATCAAGTCATTTAAAGTGTGTCGCAGCAAAGAAACAATCAATGGCAAGGGCATTGCACTTTTCTATAGAATCCTCATGTCATAATTACTTTCTGAAAGAGCAAACAAAGCAAGAAAATTACACACACACACACACACAGGCTTTCTGAAAAGAAAAGAATAATGGTCGACTCATATGTTGGGTTTTTAGCATAGGACAGTATTTGTCCATTAAAGTCTCCTGACCAACATAATGGTTTACTATTCTTAGATGTATATAAAGCAAAAGAAGAAAGATACATAGTGGACAAACTTAATCATGTAGACAAGAGAAAAAACAAGAGAAGCTACAAATACTTTTCTATGTCAAATCTCAGAATGAAGATGGTGCAATTATAATCATACCTCAGTTCCAATGACAGCCATAGTATAATTCAAAATCTTGATTAAGTTCCACACTTCTCTAACAAAAGGTGGCAAATCTCTTACTTTTGATTTATTATTATCTTTCTGCACAGAAGGAAATGTCAATAAATTTTGTTTCCCCAGAGTACCTCATGCTTTTGACAAACTTATCATGAGGCCTTTTCCTACTTGCTTAAGCTTTTAAGAAAATTGGTCACCTTGTGAAGATATCTAAGCTGATCATAAGTTTAAAAATTATCCCTTTTTTATCATTTAATCTCTGTCCAGTGTTTCCCACACACACTTTGGGCAAGCTGTTAAGTCATTGGTTTCCTTGTTTATCTTACATTTAGATCAATGTGTCAAAACCAGACTCATTCATCCAATTTGCACATAAGAAAGTTCATGTATAAAGTTAGGCTCTTTCCTACTAGCTTATGCTTTAAAAATTAACTAGAAAACATTGTTTTTAAACAACTAAACAAGGAAAAAAAGAAACACTGTAACCCTAGAAGTATTTGATTTCTCATATTTGGAAAAAGAAAACTTATTTTCTGTGCCTTCTCACTGATGCCCAAAAAAATTTAGAGAATATAACTTCTTCAATTAAAAATATAAAAAGACAATCAATGCACACGACACATGCCAATGTGGGGTCTGGATAGACAATTTCCTTAACTCAAACCCTGATCACCCATGTTGTAATGGAACCTCTTCGGTTAATAAGTTAAACATGTGGTGATCTTTCAGATAAAACCATTCATGTAGTTTCTCCATTTAGCATTGCTCTACAGCTGATATAGCTAATCCCGATATCAATGGGAAAAGACTGGGATGATGTTAATAATTGTAATAGAAATATGATATGTTGATAACTGAAGGAAGGACTGACAAAAAAAATATAATGTTTGCATTGTCGTACTTTGCAAAAACAATAGACATGGACATGTAAAGACTAGACTCCAGCTTTGAACAAGTTCCAGTGCACCAATACTAGATTTGTTTGAACCGTGTAAATTGAAGATACTATCTGCAGATACCAAAATTGATCAACAAAATGATGCAGCATTTTGAATTTTTTATTAACATTACAGTTTACATTAAGGCCAGAAAAAGAATACACAGAAAAGAGAAGATTACATTCCTTTTGGATGATGAAATAAGCTTTTACACCATGGATGGCAATGAACAATGGATTTACAATAGCCAACAGTATCGTATCGAAAATTATAAGGGGAAGGGTTATTACCTGTAATTTAGTCAGGCGAGATTTCAAAGAATTTATGAATGCATCATGGTTTTGAATTAGTGTTTCGGGAATCAAATCATCCTCTGATGTTGTCAAGTCCCTTTCAGAGGTCGGCCCTGATTGTTCCTGTTCATCACAAAGCAGCATGGAAAGAGTAAGTAAATGTTGTCAAATGAACTCAAGGGCAGTCCAACACAACCAGGTGAAGTGATCAAGCATCTGAGATGTAACACTTATTTTTTCAACTATAGTTATCAATACATTGGAATGTAACATGTCATTTCTCAACCAAAACACTACATGTTCAGGTTTGTATATCTCTACATATATAACTATGCTCTCTATATAATCAGAAAACAAAAATATTATATTATCAGGATTGACACTGTGATCCACTGGGACTTAAACCATGACTAAACCGGAGGTTCTGAGAAAAATTTTCATATACATCCAGAAAAGAAAAGAAAATCAACACTAAGAATCCTTACTGAATGGTATAAGTCAATTTCACACGTGTTGCTTGCTTGTAGTCCAGAATATTAATGAATATGTAGCATAAAAACAAGCCCAAGCCTGGGGGTGGTATAAATACATTTCACATATGTTGCATTTAATCCAGGATAATCACAAATACCTAGCATAAACACAAAGCCCAGCCTGTCATGTATAACACATTAATCTGATCAAATCTAAATGGTGCAAATCTGAACCAGAGAAAATAAATTGATACATTGTTGTGATTCTCAAGTTAACTAAAACACTTTAGGTTAGGTTAACTTTCAAACAGTGCAGCACAAATTTGTAGTGAGTTAAGTTAGCAACAAAGGAGAGAGGAAAACCAAAGAGCATTTGCATGAATTTGCAAGAACAAGGTAGACCTGAGATCAACAAAAAAATTTGCATGAATTTGCAAGAACAAGATAGACCTGAGATCCACAAAAAAATGTGGCATTGATGCTACACGATGGGGAACCTTCTATCTAACAGACCAAGAAATTGTTGGATACATGTAATTAACTTTCATTTTTTTTTTCACGTTTGATCATTCTTATGGCTTACAAAGATCTAGACCAAGGATCTTGTATTTGGGATGCAGCCAGCAAGATCAAACTAGCCCTGTGTACCAAATCAGACAGGTTTTTGTCCAAGTTCTCTTTAACAGAGCTGAGAGCACAATGTTTTGTGTTGAGTGAGGGCTCAGGAGACTCCTGATGTCGGCTAAATCGGCTCCACTGGATTGGAGCCTGGAGAAGAGGAGTGCCAACCTAATAAAAAAAAAATTTTAATAATTGGTGGTGGTTGCTACAAGGACCCACATGCTGCCATGGCTATTTATTATGTTAATGAACAGTCATAATAGGATTATGGGCAATTCTTGAAACCTTAGATCTTTAGACTAATATTTTCTTCCATATAAATTTGTAAAGTCCACATGGTTAAGTTGAAGGAAGCAAAGAAAATTCTCTTAAGATAACAATTGACATGCACCCCAAAAATTGAGCAATCTCTAATGTAGATAATGAGTTTGATAATGTATGTATCTACACAGGAAGATAACAGATTATATGAGTTCCAGAATATATGACAGAACTATGTGCCAGTTGTTGAAGTAAGCTATATCAAGCAAATAACATAAAACAAAGTGCAATATGAACAACATTACAGCATGGACTGCATATTGTAAGCCATAAAAAGCAAGAAAAAATAACTATTGCCACGTTGCTGCCGCATTTTTCTCTTCTTTCCCAGCATTCAACTAGAGTCCGTGTCTTTCCAAGTTGGACAGCAACTGCCAAAATGAATGTAAAGATGATCAAATTTGCCGAGCAATCTCAGTAATCCTCACAGATTATATTTGAGATATGAAGACTGTTCCACACTTGTTACCTCCTTTAACATATTTCACTGAGTTAGTTTCACTGCTTGAGCATGATGACTCATTACCTGCAGAGAAAATATCATTGTCATCTATGAATAACAATTAAAGAAGATGGGATAGAGACACTTTTACAAAGGACAAACAATAAATGACACATATATTTGCAAACAAGACTTTTCCAGCAAAATCACTCGATGCAAATTTTGTAATAGCAAGTCTTAGAACTTTCTCATTATAATACATGTCGGTGTAAGCAAAAAATATACACTCGCCATAGTTAATATAAGCACAAAGGAGACTACACAAACTAACATGGTGTTACAACACACAACTGGTTTAGACCATTGTACGATAATCTAACTAGTAACTATGGAGATACAGGAGGAACATAATCGTAACTGGGTGATGATATTTCTGCTAAGCTTCTGCAGTCTGTTCTTTAATTATTTGGAGGCATATTATCACAACCGTAACTTCAAGGCTGATAAAATTCATCAATCAATATAATTAGACAACTATATCTAAATACAAAATCTTTGTATTGATGAACAACACCTACAAGTAATCACTGATGTTACCTTAACTTTCTAAAATGAAAATATGGTATATGCAGTTGCACATGTAGATGCAATCAGAATGACTACCTCACATAAGGTTAAGGGTCAAGGATGTATTAGTACTGTATATGCAAGACATGCAACCACATGTGCAGTCTACATAAGTATGAAGACATGATCTAGTTTATATTTCACATTGATTAAAGTTACTACAACTATTTGAATGCTAATAATAAATTGTTCCTGATAATTTAAGATTAGTCACTAGACATTGACCTGCTTCCTGTAACATTATTTAAATTGTTTCTTAAATGAGTAAAAATTGCCATCTCACAAATACTTGCTTTGACCACAGTTCTCTACATCTTAATTCAATTCTATGTTCCCTGTATACTTCAATGTGAACAGCATATATACAATTAATTCAGTTATATGCTTAATTCCGTAATATGCATACTGGTACAGCAAATATGCTTGACTCAATTAAATATGTTTTTGCATACTTTAATGTAAACAGCTTGTCCCAGTTAATATTGGGCAACTTGTACTGGGCATACCATGTATGCCTTGGTCAGCATGTCAGTAGAACGGTGAAAACCGCCCATGCCAAACTGTACCAAGCAGTATTGAAAACCTCACGTGTAATATTATGTACATATGCATGTATGTAATGCACAAATGACAAATGAAATTTACTTTAACTAAGCCTATTTATGTTTCATGTCCAATTCGGGATAAATTTGTAACAGATCAAAAGTTCTGAACTGAACTGCTTTGAGTTTGACTTGTATAGTTTCTAATAAAAGTCCAAACCAGTAGGTACATAATTTAGCCAAATTAAAATGACCAATATGCAACCCCAAGTTGATCTTGTTTGGGCCATTATAAACAAAACTAAAATCATATAGTATCAACATATAACATTAAGAAAAGATAAATAGGGAAAACCAGAAAGGAAAGACTTATCATCCTTATTAATTAGCAAAAGCTAGATATACCATTGTCATTCTGTGATTGTACAGGCTGCTCTATTGACAATACTCTTTCAAACTTCTCTGAAATGTTCCTGGTCATAGTTTGTTCTCTGACATCATCTTCTGCAGCTTCATGACTTGCAGCAAGAATGGGGAACAAATTTGAATTAACATCTGAATCACTTCTTCTATCAGTCAAATCCATAGATGCATTCTCAATCAGTTGGCCCTTGCTATCACCAGAAGCATATGATGATTTACGTTTATGAGTTATTTTGTTGGACCTTGAACCACGAGAAATTGGTTCAGAAGCAGCTGTTACCACTCTGAAACTGTCCTGTCCTAGGTTGTCTCTAGGTACAATAACAGGCATGGACAGAGGTGTATGTGTTCCCACACTAGCCTGTACCGTCGAACCCTTCTTTGAAGTTACCAAACTAATTGCTTTTGTAGTATTTGAATTCAATGCAGTGTTCCTTGATGGCAAACTTCGTTCAGGTTTGTTTGAAGGATCAAGAGAACCCTGGATAGCTTTTACAGAACCGGATGTGGTAGAACTGGGGGTGGATGCTTTTGAAGACATCCTAGAATGAAATCTTTGTGGTACAGTGATGCAGCTATCAGAGCTTTTGTTCCTTGTAACTCCACTCAGGGTAATTGGTGCCACAGTTGATGTGTAACATGAATTGGTTCCATGACTGATACTTTGTCTATGGTCGTCAGCTGTGTTTCATATATAGCATAAGCCAAAATAGGATGAAAAATTACAATCTCATGATTGAAAGTTCTTCCAAACATGAAGGTCAAAGTGATAGAAATCATACAAGAAAGAAGTTACACTTACAAATCAAGCATGTACCCCCTTCTGTCTCCTTGGTTTTAATTACAATCTCATGATACTCAGTGGTGGGTTTTATATTAGATATACCACTGCTCTCTTTCAGTTCCACGGAAAAGTTCTCTACCTGAAAAGTAGGCTCTACAAGGCCACTTGCTTTTGGCACCACACCAAGAGCATAGGGAGCAATGAGCTGAGACACATAGGCAATCTACTTAGTAGACTAATACACAATAGACTATTACACAAATGTTGAAATCGAGTTAGGTAGTTACCGATATATCTGCCACCCAAACTCCAACACGGCTTTCATAGTAGGAGCATCCCAAAAGTTTCCCTTCATATATACTGAGATCACCCAAAGTTGACCACCCCATATCAACAACATCATGACATCTTATGGGCTCCCAAGAGAATACCTAGTAATTATACTTAGATAAATGAGCAATGACAACTTTTATGTTAGATATCAAGCACTCTTATAATTTAGAAAAGAATTTACTTTCAAGGTCGCTTCCAACCCACAAAAGAGGGTTTTTCCATCAGGATGAAAGATCATCGAGCACACCCCAGTAGCCTGAGAAAAGAAGAAGAATCACATAATGTAGAGATTTAAAAAATAGTTCCATTATAGACACCCATATTAAGTAATTTGAGATTCTTGATGACATATTTATATCTGAAGCTCATTCGTGTGATATGTATAAGTATTCAAGTCAAATATAGAAGGCTGAGAAATCCTATATGAAAAATAATCTATGTAAATTAAGAAAATATTGTTGTTTCTTCACACTTGGAACATTCCAATATATGCAAAATGTGCCAAGAAGCATACATTCTCCCTCTCCTCAGTCTTCTTCTTACATATAATTTTGAATGATTGAAATCCTCAAACCAAGGGACAATATGGAAAACCAATTCAATCATGTCCTTCCTAAAGTGGCCAGAGGTTTCAAGCAGTGTGCGGTACAAGGGCCTGATGCCAAGCAGATTTCATTTGCAACAAAATCCACACTCAAGCCACAACCCATATTGGATAGTAAACCACAATATTAACAACCTTACTTCAAACTTGGAATGAGAAAATGACGAAATTAGGCACATTTTTGTCTTATGTGTTACTATGCTGGATTAGCCAGTCATGATCTTCAATCTGACTTGATGAAAAGAAATAGATCACTTCCAATTGGACTCATTTTGAATGATTTCAATTTACCTCACAGCCAATAAAAGTAGAACACTCGCACATAAAAAAGATTGAAGACAGCTTAATATAATTGGGTGATTTTTCATTGACAAGAGACTCTTATTCCTCTTAGTTTCTCTTCTTTGCTTCTTTCAGTTTCATCCTTTAGTCAAGTTTAATATAACAAGAGATAAAGAGGTAAGAGTTTCATGTTTGACATGTGACGAGTGTGGCCAATTATTCCACTTCCTCATAACTTGTGTGTGTTGTCAAACCATTTCCTTCCATACTCTACTGTCTAGACCTTTGGTCACCAGTCCTGTTGGCTCTCATTATCCCATTCCATCCTTCAAGAGTTATCTCTCTTAGTGCACTTTAAGTCTTTGCTATGCAGCATTGTTTCTCTTTTACTAACCAAGGCTTCTTCTTTATCATCAACGATCAAGTTTCCAGAATTGAGAATAACAAGCACTCCTTAGACAGCAACATGGAACAAAATCTATATAACAAAGTTAACATTTCAGAATAACACCATTCAACTGATAAAACCATTTCAGAATAACACCAAATAATGAAAATGATAAAATAAAAATTATGACATAACATCTGGTGAAATTCTAATGGTTAAGACAATGAAATCTTAGATTAAGGATAAACAGAAAAATGCAAGCATAGATGTAAGAACTTGTATTTGATGCTCAAAGAGAAAACACTCAACATACCTCAGGCCCCACAGAACCTATCAGTTCAAATGTTTCAAGGTCCCAGAATTTCACAGTTCGGTCAGCTGAGCCTGGAATTGTTTTCATATTAGCCCATCAAGAGAAACAACAGTACAGAGCATAGAAGTACATATTACATATACTAAGAACCACCATGACTGGGAGCTAAGAAACTAATGCATAAGATAAGATGCAGAAAGATATCATCTTAGTACAATATATTTAACAGACAAAGTCAAATCAACCACAGAGAATCAACAAAATCATGCCTCAATCTGAAGCCTACAGGTTGTTTGGTCTTAAAAATGTAGGCTGTAGCAATCACAATTAGAAAGGCATGTAAATTGGGACGTTCCATCATTCAGAATCACTGTAGTAAGTTTCAATTTGAGAGAAATTAGAAAATTATCACATATCATTAGTTTAATACGTTAGTGAACTCGCAATTCAAGAGAAAATATCACATCTAATTAATTTTATATTGCAAGTATAGTGAATTGACTTTAAGTAAACACTGACAGAAGTTTATGTAGAAGGAAAAATATTCAGTAATAGTTAAATGTTTGAGGTTTCATTTAATTCTCTTGGGCTCAAACACGTGACTAAAGTATATAATCATCATCAAAACTTGCTTTCTGTCTTTGTCTAGACAAATTCTGTATGTAGGGGCTATGAAAAGCTACCGCATGTTCATATGAAAATAAAATGCAGATCTCCAACAAATAGACTTGGGTTTCATTGCAACAACATTTATTGACCAAGTACATATGCCATAGGTCCAGAATAATTAAAAGCATTATTTTTTTTTAAGTGGGTCCTACACTTTCATGGCTTCAAAAATAAGTTGGTTCCTAAAATAGCTTTATGGATGGAACAAGAATTGTTGATTAAGGGCAAGGTTTAGCTATAATTTTATGTGAACATAACCATGCAAATGAAGAAAAATAATCAAAAATAAGAGCATACCTGTTGCAAGTAAAAATTCATGAGGATGAAACTCTATACACCTGATTTGTCCATTATGAAACTTAAAATCATGCAGAAGCTTTCCTGCTGTTAAATCCCACAGCTGTTCAAAGAAGCATTAAAATAAAACTGTGTTAGCTGTCCTTTAGGGGAAAAGAAAATCTAGACATGATTATGCGGCACAATTATCCGAGAACATTACCTTCACCATGTTATCTGCTCCTCCTGTAACAACCCAACGCCCATCTGGTGTAAATCTAATTTTTTGAATTCCCCCAGCATGGCCCTTGTAAGTGTGAATGCATCCCTTCTTTCTAATATCCCATATTTTAAGATCAGTATCCAAAGAACCAGATGCAAAGAATTCACCAAATGGATGGAATTCAACTGAGGTACAATCGGATCTGTGCCCAGCAAGAGTCCGAACAACTACACTTTGACATGAACAGCCAAATCAGAAGCTGTTCAACAAAATTTCACAAACCATGATACTAATGTATCAAAAGAACAGTTAAGCATGATATGAATGTTTAAAAGATAGTTAAGCTCACATGTCGCAGAAAAGGACTTGTCTTGGCACCAATGATGTCATTAACCAGTTATACTTGGGGAGTATCAGACCATGATTAACATGAGCTATTTAAATAGGCATCTTTATGTTATCATAATTGGTCTTTACAATTTAGTATCCTATGAGGTAAAAAGACAGTTTCAAGTGTTGAACTAACAATTGTTGTAGTTATAACTTACAAGTATTATAAACCTCAAATTATACAACATGAGTTGTGAAACTTTGGGTGAGTATTAAAACTAGACAAGAGCACATATGACATTGAACAAGTAAGAATACAGACACCAGATACTGTTTTCTGTTCAAAAAAGAGCAAAATTGTATTACAAAATAACAGGTAGCAATTAAAACTACAAAAGCTCTCCATTGGCAGATTCACAAAGTTGAGAAATGTGTATTGCACGATTACACTATAGATTTGATGGGGCAAATGTTATGAAACTGAAGTTAGTTGCATGATTACACTCTGGAGTTGCATGTGTTAGATTTATTATTGCAAACCTGAAGTTAGTTGCCTGACAAAGGAAAGGCTGGCATGTTATGAAACTGTGGGTTACTATTATGAGTTTATGACTAAAACTACTTGCTTTAATTAACTTCTACTAATGAAGTTGTCAACACCACATCACCTAAGCGTACAAAGTAAGGCTTATAGGAACTACATTTTGGTAAGCCAGAATTATAGTGAGAAAAGGGCTATGGAAGAAAAAAGTTTGTATCGGTGCAAAGCAATAGCCTTATATATTGAACTGAGTTGAATTTTTTCCTTTTCTTTTCCCATTTTGCTCCTTCATAAAAGAATTTTAAGTTTGTGAGAAGGAAGTTGTTACCTATTTGAGCCACCACACTTCAATGAAGACTAAAACCATTTACTTCAACAATAATAAAAGGGGTTCGAATCACTATCACTTACTCTTCGCCTCTTCGAGATCCCAAAGTTTAATTATGCCAGTAGATGATCCCCCAAGAACCAAGACTTCCGCAGAATCAAAGGCCACAGATTCAACAGAACCCATATGACCAGATAAGCTCTGCAGATAAAGTATGATTGAACAAAACAAAAAAATCAACTTCTGAGGCAAACTACTAAAGCCAGCAGGAAGGTGCAGGAATGAAGCCACTATGGTTTTAATGGCCTTGTCTTCCAGTAACAATAAGCATGCAGGATTAATATAGAAGTCCACGGATAGCAAGTTGACTATTTGGGTGTATATTAGTACACACACAAAGAGTCGATTAAATTGCCAATTACCATTATGTCACCCTAAATCAGTAACATTATACCAAAATCTTGAAAACCTAATTACATAAAAACTAAAGTTTTGAGCACCATGAAGGAGAAGAAAAACCTGAAATTTAGGACTCACCAGTAGTGGTGTTGGTTTACCAATCGCCCATAGATTTACTTTGCGATCTGCACCACCAGTAACAAATACTCTGCTTGATTTCTTCCCAATAGCCACACAGTTGACATCAGCTGCATGCGCTACGAATTCCTCTATTTCCCAAAGGTCAAGGAAAACCCAAATGGAATGAACTAAACAATACCAACTACGAAGACCAAGCACAGACATTTATTCTCTACAAGAACATATTTTGGACGAAAATCGTCAATCTTTTAATATCAAACTTCTTTCATCTCAGCTCAAGCTTATTTGTCCAAACGCAAATGTTAATGAAGCACATAAAACTCGAAACACGAATATATGAAGCAAATAGAAGCTGATCCCAGCACAATAACACCAAAAGAGCAACCAAATGCATATTCGTATAAGTAGTGCAGACACTCCAAGTCATCTCCAGTTTTCGTCCTCGACACAGATTCCAGTCCAGAGCGATTTCTTTAGGCACAGGGGGAAAGAAAACCCGAGTTCCGAAAGAAAAAGAGAAAAAAAGAAAAAGAAGACGAGACACGAAAACGAGATCGGCACAAGCATATTTCGAATTCGAAGGAAGAAGAAAGACAAGAAGGATACGGAGCTTGTAACCACGATTCAGCGCCATGTCTCCAGCTCGGGATCTCTCCGGCGAATCGAATCGGAGCTTCCCAACGGTGCGCGATTGGAGTCGAGCTCAGTCAATCGGGGGCGCGGACCTCCACCACGGAAGATGGAGCGAATGAGGAAAAAGAAAGGGGGAAAAGAAGAGGCCAAAAAAGAGAGGAGAGTGAACGTTGGATGGTGTTTGTCGCTGCTGTGACTCGCTCGGACCAGGCGGAAGGAAGACATCGGTGGTGGGTGAGCGAAGCGCTCCACGGCTTCCTTTTGCCCTTTTCTTTACTCTGTCGGGATCTCGTGCGGTTGTTCGTGTATGACTCTTTTCGTCGAAGTCCATCCACCCGTGAGCACGTCGCCGTTGTGTCAGCCGGATAAAGTAAATGAAAACACGATCAGGATCCACTTCGTTTGGAAATTTCACCAAACAGGCGAACAAGTATTCTAATTGACGCAATAAGCGGGCCCCACTCTGTTAATGCATGTTAATTTGACCATATTTTCCTGAACGGTACGTTGCCCGAGACACAGATCGCTCGTGAAGCGAGCACACTCTCCATCCAAGCGGACGGTGACGTGGCGCCTCAAATCGCTCACGAGCTACGAGGCCCGAACACCAAATCAGAACCACAAGTTTGCTCACTAGAATCGACGGCAGCCCCGCGTGGGCTCCACGTCGCCGCATCCATCGCCAAACAGGTAGGCGATCGGGTGGCTCGCGGATCCGTACAAAAAACAACAAATCCTTGTGTTTGGTTCACCTGCGACGGAAGCCGGAGCGCCACATGAACGCAAGGCTTCGGTTGCTGCACGTGGCCCGCACGTGAGCGGCCGGTGACACCACACCTTTCACATTTCGTCTGCGGCCGCCGAGTCGGATGCGTTACGAACGAATAATTTTTAGCACACACATCACACGGTGCCACGTCATCCATACCGTATATTGTCAGCCGCATACGCTGGCCGAGCAATTCGGCCGTTGAATAACGACATAATTATACTGAATGTTAGCAATAAGCAATTGTTTTGATGTATTGAGTCCCAATTCGGACAAACTATTCAAATGTTTGATTATAAATTATAAATTTTCATTCATATATTTGTTAAATTTTAAAAAATTAAAAAAAATATAATTTTTAATTCATATTTATTATTATTCAAATTATATTAAAATACTTATATTTATAAAAATAGAATGTATATAATCTGGTTTCTTTTCACGTCGTTGATAAATTTTATAATATTTTTGTCACATAAGAATAGATATCTTAATATAATTTTTAAAAATATAATAATTGAAATAGTAAAGATAGCTAATTGTAATTAGTTATTACTATTTATGCAGTCACATTACAAGCCACGTCGAAGCAAAAGCCAAAGACGAGTTGTATTGTGATGCTAACCTTCCAACAAAAGGGCTTAGCTCTTCACAGCATCCGATTTATTTATGGTGGAGTGGGTGAACATTGTCGTCGCTAACTTCACATAATTAATTGAAGAACACAAGGAATCTAACTTTATCTTAAAGTTGATGAGCCAAATTATGTTTCACGCAAATGAAAAGGTTGGAACTTCATAGGTTCATGCGTTCGCATCGATGCAATAAAATATGTAATGCTGAAGTGGTGGGTCAGCAATCACCAAGGTTTTGATTGAAATTATTGTGATGTTTGTCATGATAATTATCTCTATTGGACGTTAAGATCTAATTGAAAAAAACACATCAATTATTTAGAGCTAAATTACATACTGATATGATTGGTAATGGGTCGGCCCATGCATTCGTCACGTGTCAAGAAACATACAACACCTTCGGTCAATCTAGTATAGTGAGAGTCGAGTTGACACAACAACAGTTGATATACAGTCGAACTAGATGATGACGAGGGCAAAACGTAGCGCACGACATCTTCTGACACGAGCACGACGCTCAAGGACCTGAGACCCTATACGGTCATATACCATCTCAACAAAGGACATCGACGATCTTAATGGTTGAGATATAGTCAACCTCTAATTGGTAGATATAAAAGTCATATCTGAGGCACTGTTAAGGTGATGAAAAGTTACATTCTCTACATTCAGTATTCAGACTCTACTTCGATCGGGGACACTGGCTTAATTGTTAGAGGAGCCACATCAGGATCCTCCAACAGATCCCTAAAGTACATTGAAAAGAAGGAGCTTGAGGTACATTCTCGAGCAAGTCTAGCCAACCTCGCTCCAGCTTCTCAATTTTTTTTTTATCGACATGGATGAGCTTACACATACGGGCAAAATCAAATCGTGTTGACTCCTCGACCATGACATAAAGTTTTACAACACATACTATCTCCTATAATTAGTTATATTTGATATTTCGATTATTTATATTTTCAATAGTTATATTGATATTCATACACTTATAAAAGTGAATCATTCAACTTTTTAGTTTCAATAATTTTTTTTATTTTTAATCATATAAAAATATCTTTTAAACTATATATAAGGATCTCAATTCCATATTTATTTTGTAAAACATTCAACTTCGTAATTTCAATAATTTTTTTTATTTTTAATCATATAAAAATATCTTTTTAACCATATATAAGGATCTCAATTTCATATTTAAAAATATAGGGATCTAAACATTTAATATAATTAATTACAAAGAGATAATATATAATTAGTCTAAATATTTGTTAAGACTGTGTGGTCTCGAGCATCATTAAGTATATGTGATTTTTGCTAATTATATATTAGAATTTAACCTACGATTAATAATCTAACTCGTAGGAAGTGCCACTCAAACATGAGTTTAATTAAAACTGCGACTAACGTATATTTTTTTATCGATGGAGTTAATTATATAATTTAATCTCCATATTGATGACTATGATTTAATACTTTAATTTCCGAAGCCTAATGTTCTCGACCATATTCATGTGAATTAACTTTCTCTATAACCTGTGATTTGATTGCTCTACGAGCTCACGCTACTCATAAAATGACCTGATAATTGCAATTGACGGCATAAATTTGTCATGATCCAATTTGACCTCAATCCAAGCCTAATTAGAATCCAAAAATTAAAATTCAGATCATATTTTATGTATAATTGGGTTTGAATGGGTCGGGTCGATCAATTGGAAAGTAATGTCACCGTATTTGTAGAAGGAAATCCAAACAAGCATGACTTTGTGAGCTATAATTCTCATTCACCAAAAAAATTAGATTGGTTATATGAAAAAAAAATAGTATAAATTTATTCTATTCGAGTGAGCTTAAACAAAAAAAGTATTATGTTTGGTTCGCAACTCCCCCATGATTATATAACCTATTTAGCTAAGTATTTATAAAAAAAAAAACCTCAGGGTACCGATGATTATTTATAATCATCATTTCGATGATACGAATATCTATGAAGCTTAGATCAATTCGACTCGATTTAAAATTTTGATATGCCCAAAAGGATAACTTGAATGCTCACGGAAGGTGTTATAAATAATATTCTCAATATAAGTAAGTAATATGATGCCGACGTGATAGTGGTAAAATAATTTTAGTAAATAATATATGATATCAATTGTCTTGCCCAATATAAATCTGTAAGATTAGTTAATATTTTGCAATCTCATTATTGATTGTACTGTCAGATATATCAAAATGTTAATGAGGACACACTATTTTTTTCTATTTAAACTTAAAATATTTAATATATAAAATCTAAAAATATTTTTAACATTCTTATTAACACAATAAAAATTAAAGAAGATCTTATTGTGAATAAATAAAAAAATATCTAAGATATAACAAGCACAAGTGACTTTAGATCATCAACTAGCTTAACATGGCTAAAGGTGTATGATCAAAGAAAAAAAATAATGATTCTGACTATAATAAAAAAAAAATATTTTTATCTTTTTTTTGTCAAATTGTTTATATTTGAAATGACTAGGCTGATAGTAATACATCCACAAAATCAATAAAAAGAAAGATTTTGACCAATCATAGCAAGTGGAAAAGAAAATACAGAGTCATATATGCAAATTTTTGGTTAAGATAATAATGTTCATTTTATATGAGGAGTGTGGGAGAACGAATAATTCTTTTCAATATTATTGATATATCTTCCCAAATGCCAAAGCCGGAGTGGTTGGATTCGTGACTCGGATTGGATCTTAGCCGACAACCACCACGAATCATCACGTCACTCGGGTGTTGCTATCGTGGTTCCGCGCGTACCCACAAACCCACCCGAACCTCGCGGAACGCAGCGGTGGCCCCACTGGACGTTATTATGATCGGGTACAGGTCGACGGGTAGCCCGAGGGCCGGTGCGTAGCGGGTTCGTGACCCGGTCTTCGAAGTCCGAGTCGCCAAGCGCGGCCCTTCTCCGTCCCGTTCCGCTTTCCTATTTAACTAGTAATATATTGTTAACCAAAGCTAATCCTGCTCTCGTTGAAGTCACCCCTTTCTCTCCATTGTTTCTCCTATATAAAATGCGGCAGGGACACATCCGAGCCCTCGATTCCTTCCACGTTTCTCCCCTCCTTTTCTTCTCCCTTCTTCGTCGTCTTCTTTTGTATTATTGAGGGGCAGGGTCGAATCGGCGACGACGACGACGACGACGACGCCCCGGATCCCGGAATTAGGGTTTGGGACGACGCCGATGGCCGATGCGCCTGGGAATTCGCCCGACGCTTTTGACGCCGACAGCGCCTTCCTCGTAGACGACAACCTCTCCATCAGCGTCGACGGCCTCTATGCCATCCTCGATGAGCAGCCCCTCCCCCCGCCCGACGACCAGTGCCAGGCAAAATTCCCCTCCCCCCCTCTCTGAATTATGGCCTCTGCGTGTGAGATTTTGCTCGGACGATTTAGGTTCCTGCTTCTTAGTAACCTACGTGTGTATCCGATGGGATCTTGATGTTGTTGATCTGGGATCAGCTGCTTTTCCTAGTGCATAGATGAAGTAAGGGAACAGGACTGGTCTATTTATTATCAGCGTGAAAAAGAGCATCTGCGATTGTAATAGATTCGTGTCGTTCTATCTGGAACACGTGGAACCGTATGGTGATTAGTTGCTGCAATTGGCCCCTTGATGAGGTCTCTTTGTAGCTGAAAGAAAGGGCTATTGATGGTGGTCATGCCCTTGTCTTAGTTTTGAATCCCGTGATTATCAATTTACGACAAGGTTCTACTGCGATTTTCCCCCTTTCTCCGACTAAAACTGCTCGGAGCAGTAGGATTTGTTATTAAAGAACTGCACTTCTTTTTCAGTTTGACTGTGAACAACTCAATAGGTATCCATAATTTAGCTATGAACAACAATGCTTTATCGATTATGAGGTCTGGGCCACTAAGAAAAGACATATACTACAAGTTTATGTTGCATTTGATGAAAATGTTAAGATGGATGTGTGGAGTTATTAAGCAACATAGGAAAGGAATGTTTTCACTGGCAATTAGGTTTAGTCTTTGTAGAGAATAAAATGAGGAAGCATACTTTAAGATGGTACAAACAGAAAGTGTTGTAGTTAGAATAGGTGAAATGATTCTATTAGTGGTGTGAGATGAGGTAGAGGCAGATCCAAATAGATAAGACTTTGGTTTATCTTTTATAGATCACAATGGCTTAAAAAGACCCATGTAACCGACCCCAAATAGTTAAGACCTTACTTACGATTTTATTGTGGTCGTTATTATTGGATTAGTGTCTAAACCTCTTGCTGGGTACAATCATCCTTTAGAAGTCAGAAATTTCGCATACTTTGACCATCACAAATTTGGACTTGCGTTGAAATGCCCTTCACTCTTGTCTCATTTCCATTCATACAGTTGAAATACATGACCCCCAGATTTAGAGTATCCTACTTTCACCAGTGCTATGCACTCACAGATTTAATAATTTATAGATGAGATTCATAGCTGTTATCGTTACTGCTGATTTAGAAGTATATT
Source organism: Ensete ventricosum (assembly GCA_029747655.1). Classification (NCBI taxonomy): domain Eukaryota; kingdom Viridiplantae; phylum Streptophyta; class Magnoliopsida; order Zingiberales; family Musaceae; genus Ensete; species Ensete ventricosum. Next base: position 3,045,725 of record JAQQAF010000003.1, read on the forward strand.
CTCTGTGAGTTGGTTATTGTTGACCAAGAAATCTTTGGGGTTTGCCTTACCGGGCGGTACGTACCGGTCCGCTAGTTGACTGGTACGCGAACCTCTCGCTACTGGGTGGTACCGCTAGGTAACGGTTGTTTCCGTCCGTTACCACGCGAAATCGATCGGTAACGATCGATTTCGACCGCTGTCGGTCGATTTTGAGAGGTCTCAGCCGAGGGAGGGAGAAAGAAGAAGAGGGAGAAGAAGAAGAGGAGCGGTCTCAACTGAGGGAGGGAGAAAGAAGAAGAGGGAGAAGAAGAGGAGAACCTGGATTTCTTCCCGCGTCGCGTGATCCATCGCCCGGTCTCTCGCATCGCACGATCCGTCGCCCGCGGGCGATTTCTTCTCCCCGCCCAAGGAGAAGAAACGTCTCCCCGCATGGGGATAACGAACGAGCGACGTCGTCGAGAGGAGCGGTCTCAACCGAGGGAGGGAGAAAGAATAAGAGGAGAACTTGGATTTCTACCCGTGTCGTGCGATCCGTCGCTCGCGGGCGATTTCTTCTCCCCGCATGGGGATAAGAAACGTCTCCCCGCGTTGGGAGAATGAACGAGGTGACGTCTTTATTTTCTTTTTATTTATATTATATTGTATTATATTATATTATTATAATATATTATACTGAGTAGTATGCCTTGTGCGTACCATTCGGTACCGGATACCATACCATACCGAGCAAAGTTCGGTATGCCGGTACGGTCTGGTTTGGCAATCCTTGCTTTGGACATTGAGTGATCTTGAACATGTTACCAAAGGAAGATATTATCATTATTTTTGGTTGAATTGGAGTCTTTTGAATGGTTGAACAAAAGTTCTGTGAACTTATTCTTTGAGGGGAATTTGTTGATATTGGTAAAAAGGTGTGTTTTGACCAATATATACTATTTTTCACAATTATTTTATACAGGGCTTTAGAGACAAGTTTCAAGTTTCATACTATGTCCAGTAACCTATTGGACCAATACAATACGAGTATATTGGACAATACATTGACCCGTATCACCTATCATTGAATAAAATACTTTGATACCAATACATATAACTCCACAATTGGTACTTGGTTTGATAGGTAACTACTGATTGGTACATATCAGTCTCATGGGTATTTGATTTCTTAAGTTTATGAAGTATGCTGATTCATACTTTTTGCATGATAACTTTTTAAGGTGTTGCAATTAAATAAAAAATCCGGAAGGTCTCTTGAGGTTAAACACTTAGGTTTAAATTTTTGGTTATGAATCATACTTTTGTATTAGAAGTAGCTTATGTAAGCCTTCTAGTTGATCTCAAGGGTTCTCAGGAGAGAATTTGTCAACTTCATATCTACATGATAGAGGAACATGGTTGTCATTATCACTTTACATTTGTGTCGACTGTCAGAATGATAGGTTGCTCGAGCAAAACTTTATTCACACTAAGGTTTGAAATTTTGAGTTGTACCGCCCGGTATGGGCGGTACATACCGGTCCGTCAGTTTACCGATATGCGGACCGCCCACTACCGAATGATACTGTCAAAAATCGACCGTCGGTGGTCGATTGAGGGAGATCGGAGATCGGAGAAAAAGGGAAGAAGAAGAAGAAGAGGAAAAGAAGAAGAAGAGAAGAAACATAACCTCTACTGTCGCCGCCCACGAGTTGCCTGTGCGCTGTCACCGCCCGCACCGGTGGGTGATTTTTCTCCCGCGTTGTCACGGACTTAGCTGAATTTGCCTAAGCCGTGCGGCACCCTTGCGGCCCTCCCGAAGACTTAGCTGAAATTGCCTAAGTCGTGAAGCAACCTTGCCCACTGTTCTGGACTTAGCTGGGATTGCCTAAGTCATGAAACGCCCAAAGCGTTATCTGTCGACACAGGGTCAGCCCTCTTACAACCTCTTAAGGTCCCGTAGGACCTGCAAAAAAGAAGTTGATTAGCTTGGAAGCGAGCGACGGACACGTCCCGACGTCTTGCAAAACGGAAAGCTATATAAGTAATTTGTCGAACACCTTGAGTGCAGCTGAGAAAAGAGAGAAAGAGAGCGAAATAGGACTTTGGAGGGTTGTAGGAACGGTCGCAAGTCCACAAACGGCGGTTCCCAAGGTATCGGATGCAAGACAAATTCAATTGCTGATGAACGCCTACGCCCGACATATACCCGGAGCCCCATCCAGCCCGGTGCCACCCGGGGGGTTCCAAGGTGCTGAAATGGCTGACATTTCGCACCGCTCAGGAAGGTTGCCGTGGCACACGAAAAAGACCCAAAAACAAGGTTGTTTTGGGCTGTTTTGGCTCTGTGCAGCGAACGACCGTTCTGCAGCCTTCTACACTACTTTCGCTCACATTTCTTAGGTAAAAACGCATAAACTCAAGGGAAAACAAGCTGCCAAACATATGTACAAACAAGAAAAAGCAACGAACGGTTCACGAAGCGAATATGTTGCGGTTGAGCGACGTCCGTTCGTGACATTCTCCCCCACTTAAACTGTCGACGCCCTCGTCGACGCTTGTTGGTAGGCTTTGACGCGAGCTTCTTCATGTCGTAGGGCATCTTCTGGCTCCCAACTGGCTTCTGTTTGAGGAAGCTTTTGCCACTTCACCAAGTACTCAATTTGCTGTGCTCCATTGGGTAGCTTTATCTTGCGATCTGCTAGAATAGTTTCAGCTCGCTTCTCGTAAGAGGCTCTGGTGGGGGGTAGTCGAGTTGGAACATTTCGAGAATCATCTTGCGGATCTGAGTGGTAGGCTTTCAAGTTGCTCGCATGGAAGACGTTATGAATTTTGAACCATGCTGGCAGTTGCAACTTGTATGAGACATTGCCTACTCTGCTGATGATTGGGAAAGACCCTTCATATTTGCGCACCAATCCTTTGTGCACTCTGTGCCTAAAGAACTGGAGTGATGCTGGTTGGAGCTTCACCAACACCATGTCGCCCACTTTAAACTCTTGTGGTCGCCTCCCCAAGTCTGCTCACTTTTTCATCTTCTTGGCCGCCTTCTCCAAGTAAGCCCGTGCAATATCTGCATTGCGATGCCATTCCTTTGCAAAGTGATATAGGCTGATGGGCTACTCCCTGTATAACCAATAACCAAGGTGTGAGGAGTTGATGGCTGTTGTCTCGTAATAATCTCAAATGGGCTCTTGTTGGATGCAGAGCTCTGCTGCAAGTTATAAGAGAAATGAGCTATGTCCAACAGCTTCACCCAATCTCGTTGGTTGGCACTTATATAGTGCCGAAGATATCGCTCCAAGAGCGAGTTAATTCTTTCTGTTTGGCCATCCGTTTGGGGGTGGAGGCTTGTGGAGAAGTATAATTTAGATCCCAACAACTTGAACAACTCAGTCCAGAATCATCCCAAGAATCGAGAATCTCGATCACTAATGATGTTGTGTGGGACTCCCCAAAACTTCACCACATTCTTCATCATCAACTTAGTCGCCTCATCCGCTGAGCAATGTAGGGGTGCAGCAATGAATGTTGCATACTTCGAAAATCGATCAACTACCACGAGTATCGATCCAAGTCCCTCTACTGCGGGCAAGCTTGATATGAAGTCCAAGGAAATGCTCTCCCAAGGCCTTTCTGGTACGGGCAGCGGCTCCAAAAGTCCCATTGGCTTCTGCTGCTCTACCTTGTCTTGTTGACGAGTAAGGCATGTTCGAACATATTCCTCCACATCTGTCCCCATTTTCGGCCAATAGAAGTCCCTCTCCATGAGAGCCATTGTTCGATGGATACCCGGATGTCCAGCCCAAAGGGAATCGTGACACTCTTTCAGGAGTTCACGCCTCAAGTTGTCCGCTCGCGGAACATAAACTCTGTTCCCCTTGGTATAGATGAGTCCTTCCTGGATCCAAAATCGTTGTGCCTTGCCCTCTTTGATGAGTTGCATCAGAGTTACCGCCTGAGGATCTCGGTATAGTCCATCCCTGATCCTGGAAAGGAAGTTGGAGCGGAATTGACTTGCTTGGCCTCCGCCCTCCAACTGTAGCATTCACTAGCTCCACTTTCCGACTCAATGCATCGGCCACGACATTTGCTTTTCCGGGCTTGTACTCCATTACCATGTCGAACTCAGCCAAGAAGTCCTGCCATCGTGCTTGCTTTGGGGAGAGTTTCTTTTGAGTTTGGAAGTAACTCAATGCGACATTGTCTGTCCGTAGCACAAATGGTGCTCCCAGAAGGTAGTGTCGCCACACTCGTAGACAGTGGACCACCGCTGTCATCTCCTTCTCATGCACAGGATATCGCCGCTTGGTCTCGTTGAGCTTACGACTCTCGTAGGCCACCGGATGACCCTCCTGCATAAGAACTCCTCCAATAGCAAAATCAGAAGCATCTGTATGGACTTCAAAAGACTTTCCATAGTTCGACAATCTGAGTACAGGTTCCTCCAACACATTAGTCTTTAGGTCTTGAAATGCCACCTCATATTTGTCCGACCATCTCCAGGACTGCTCCTTCTTTAGCAACTCCGTCAACGGAGCTGCGCGCTTCGAACACCCAGCTATGAAGCGCCGATAATAGTTGACGAACCTAAGGAAGGATCTCAATTCTGGCACCTTCTTTGGCGTTCGCCAGTCCGCCACAGCTTGCACCTTTGACTGGTCCATTCGGATGGAACCATTGCCGACTCGATGCCCCAAGAATAAAATCTCCGTTTGGGCGAAATAGCACTTTTCCCTCTTCACGAACAAGGTGTTCTCCCTGAGAACTTTGAAAATTGTTCGAAGGTGTCTAACATGCTCCTCAAGTGTTTGGCTATAGACGACGATATCGTCTAAGTAGACGACCACAAACTTGTCCAGATACTCCTTGAACAGCTGGTTCATTAGAGTGCAGAATGTGGCCGGAGCATTGGTTAAGCCGAAAGGCATCACCAAGAACTCGAATGCTCCATACCTGGTCACACAGGTAGTCTTTGCCTCATCACCTTCTGCAATGCGCACTTGCCAATACCTCGACCGAAGGTCGAGTTTGGAGAAGTACTTTGCCTTGCCCAATTGATCGAACAAGTCCGCGATGAGCGGGATAGGGTACTTGTTCTTCACCGTCATCTTGTTAAGGGCTCGATAATCGATGCATAATCAGAGACTCCTATCTTGTTTCTTCTGAAAGAGGATTGGAGCTCCGAAAGGTGCTTTTGAACTGCGGATGAGACCATCGCTTAGCAGTTCATCTAACTGCTTCCTCAATTCCGCCAACTCTGGAGGGGCCATGCGGTATGGTGGTCTCGCTGGAGGCTTAATTCCCGGCTCCAGCTCAATCCGATGATCCACGCCTCTGCGTGGTGGTAGAGTTCTCGGCAACTCTGTTGGCATCACATCCGAGAACTCCTTCAGGATGTTCGCCACAACAGCAGGTTCCTGAATGGCTTCCCCATCAGGTGTCCCTAGCTTCATAGCCACTACAAAGGTTGATTCACCTTTTCGGACCCCTTTCTTCAATTGTAAAGCCAATATTTGTTGTAGGTCCTTGGTTCCTCCCCGAGAAACTGGAACCATGCAGGGATCATCACCTCCCATTAGACACAAGAAGTTCAGGAACGGTACTGGCACCAACTTCGCTGTGTGCATAAACTCCATTCCGAGAATCACTTGGAAGTCGTCTAGTGGCACTGCCATCAAGTTTGTGCTCCCGCTCCATATCTCGATCTTGATGGGGATCCCTTTCGCTTGTCCGGAGATCCGCTTGGCCTCCGAATTCACCGCCTTCATACGACTTGGGCTCTTCTCCAAGATTAATCCAAGTCACTTAGCTTCACGATCGGCAATAAAATTGTGGGTCGCGCCCGTGTCCACCATTGCACGGGTTGTTCGGCCATTAAGCTTGATGTCCACATACATCAACTCGCTGTTTCCTGCCTTCAGTGGCTTTGCCTTTGTGTTCTCCCCCACTTGACCCCGCACGGGTTGTTCGGTCCTTGCGACGCCTCACTGTCGCTACTGGAGTCAGAACTGCTCGAACTAAGGGCTATAGCTTTGCCCTTGTCTGACTTACGGGATAGAACCGATGCTGTTAAAGCATTGAGTGCCTATTTTTGTGGGCACTCCCTCACTTTGTGTGGTCCTCCACACAAGAAGTATCCACTAGACTTTGGGACTCTACCACTTGAGCCCGGTCTCTTGTGGAAATTCTTCTTCTTTTGCTCGCCCCCAGACTCCTTTGCTCGAGAGTATTTAGATGGGCGATTTCCCGAAGAGTGTTTCTTCTTTCTCGAATCCTCCGAAGAAACAAAGTCAGTCAGCCTTTCCGTGGCTGCAATTGCCCCGACTACGTTGGTGACATTCCTCCGATGTAGTTCTTGTTGTGCCCATGGCTTCAAGCCATCGAGGAAGCTGAATAGCTTGTCTTTCTCAGACATGTCCCGTATATCCAGCATCAGTGCTGAAAATTGTTTCACATAGTCTCGGATTGTTGTACTCTGGCGGAGTTGTCTCAGTTTCCTTCTTGCGACAAACTCTGTGTTCTCAGGCAAGAACTGAGTTCTCAACTCTCGCTTTAGGTCTCCCCATGTATCCACTCGACATCGGCCTTGTTGGATCTCTTCCCAACGGGTTCGCCACCAAAGTTTTGCATCCCCATTCAGATACATTGTTGCTATCGCAACTTTGGTTTCTTCAGAATCGAGCCTTGTAGCACGAAAATACTGATCCGTGTCGAACAAGAAATTTTCAAGCTCTTTGACATCCCTAGCACCTCCGTAGCACTGCGGCTCCGGTGCTCTGAAGTGTTGTGGTGGCGCAGCGCGGGTGTTGCTCCCTCCCGCATCAAGAGTCCTTGTTAACACCATCACCTTAGCCGTGAGTTCCGCCACAACTTCATGTAGATGTCGTGCGAAATCTTTGGTGTCCTCTGTCAGTTGATCAATCAGGGATTCAACATTCTCGATCCGAGTTTCAGCTTCTTCTTGCGAGCTCTCTACCCCAAGTAGCCTTCCTTGGCCTTGGTAGAGTTCCTCCACGCTCGCTTCAAGAACATCGAGGCGGGTTTCCGCCATTGTAAGTCTCTCTCTGTGGCCCTTCTTCCCGGTTGGCGCTCCAGATGGCGCCTCCTCCCCTTGTGGAGAATACCCAACTTCACGCTCGTCTTCTTCACTGCCACGCTCCTCATAAGCGGCTCCAGCAGTTTGCGAGCGAGTTTGCACTTGCAACCCACCTGCGGCTGCTTGGAGCAAGGGTCTCGCTTGCCCCATCTTGCTCGATTCACCACGATGTCTCACCATGGCGAGATTGCGAATCCTCTTCGCTGTTCACTTGAATTGCTTGCTTGCTCTGATACCACACTGTCACGGACTTAGCTGAATTTGCCTAAGCCGTGCGGCACCCTTGCGGCCCTCCCGAAGACTTAGCTGAAATTGCCCAAGTCGTGAAGCAACATTGCCCACTGTTCTTGACTTAGCTGGGATTGCCTAAGTCATGAAACGCCCAAAGCGTTATCTGTCCGCACAGGGTTAGCCCTCTTACAACCTCTTAAGGTCCCGTAAGACCTGCAAAGAAGAAGTTGATTAGCTTGGAAGCGAGCGACGGACACGTCTCGGCGTCTCGCAAAGCGGAAAGCTATACAAGCAATTTGTCCAACACCTTGAGTGCAGCTGAGAAAAGAGAGAAAGAGAGCGAAATAGGACTTTGGAGGGTTGTAGGAACGGTCGCAAGTCCGCAAACGACGGTTCCCAAGGTATCGGGCGCAAGACAAGTTCAATTGCTGATGAACGCCTACGCCCGACATATACCCGGAGCCCCATCCAGCCTGGTGCCACCCGGGGGGTTCCAAGGTGCTGAAATGGCTGACATTTCGCACCGCTCAGGAAGGTTGCCGTGGCATACGAAAAAGACCCAAAAACAGGGCTGTTTTGGCTCTGTGCAGCGAACGATCGTTCTGCAGCCTTCTACACTACTTTCGCTCACATTTCTTAGATAAAAACACATAAACTCAAGGCAAAACAAGCTGCCAAACATATGTACAAACAAGAAAAGGCAACGAACGGTTCACGAAGCGAAGATGTTGCGGTTGAGCGACGTTCGTTCGTGACAGCGTGAGGAGATGGAACGTCTCCCCGCACGGGGAGAAAGATCGAGGCGATGTCGCCCTTTGCTTGATTTTGAAAAAATATATTTAATATTTTTAATATAATATAATATAATATAATATAAAAAATATTTATATTATTATTTTAATATATCGGGCGGTATGCACTGTGTGTATTGCTCGGTATCAATACCGTACTGGTATCGACAAAATGTCGGTACACCGGTACGGACCGGTAAGTCAATCCTTGATTCACACCATCTTATTACTTTTATTTCAAAAAGAAAAAGGGCATCTCATGTCTTGCCCATTGCAGATGAGCATTGCTATCAAAAATTAAAGAGAGAAAGGAGAGTAACAAACGAACGAAAACGGCAAACAACAATTATGAACGTAGTACTAGTTCCCCCAGAAAAAAGAGATAAGTTTATGTTGAATATTGATGGCCAGAAAGAAAAACTCTTAGAATATGTTTGATAAATATTCATGGGACTTTGGTCCGGTCAAACATGAAGCATGATCCGATATCATCTTTTTCAACTATTAGTTATATTTTCTTTGCTTAGAGAAATTTGTGTGATGTTGTTGTGGTCCATATTGACATGGAAGAATGGACATAATGTGAAGATTATACTTAAGTATACCACTGTCCACATCATTTTATGTGATCTTCGAACATTTTATTCTTTTGATTGTGATACACTTATTTTTTTCATGAATATGAATTCTTTTAACCCCGCAAGTTCAGTATCCTCATCACATAGACACTATTTTTTTTTGCATGTTTTCTAATTGCCTATCATTTGATCCAGAAAATACAGCTGCCCTCACAAATCCTGAAAAAAATTTATTGCCATTCTAGAGGATATGTGACAACTACACAAAATTCCTGATGCTTTCTTCACTCTATCCATCTCACTCCAACTCTATATAGTTCTAATTGCTTAACTGAGTAATGTATCTAATATATCTAAATTTTTTGCATTCATATATCTTATTATTGTCTATTCTAGATATATTTTGGATTCTTTTTGTGACATTAAACTTACAGCTCATATATCTAGTCAACCCTTAGTTTCTAAGTTTGTCTCCATAATTCAAGAATTAGGCCCAATTGAACTCTTATCAATCAAATCATTATCATTGACAAGTAACCTGCAACATAGAACTTTATGGACAGAAACTTTATATTATTAACTCTTATGAATCAAATCATTATTCTAAATATGGCTAGTTAAATAAACATCTATGGTCTATATATATTATGGAAATAGTGATTTAAAAAGGCGCTCGAGCGCTCGGGCCTCGGGGCTAGGCGGCGCACTTCAATGAGGCGCCACCTAGGCGCTCGCCCGAGCCCAAGCGCCAGGCGGTTTGGGCGAGGTGAATTCTTCTCTATCTGATTCCTAAGCTTATACTAGCTCGCCCGAGCCCAAGCGCCAGGCGTTTTGGGCGAGGTGAATTCTTCTATGTCTGATTCCTAAGCTTATACTAGCTCGCCGAGCGCCTCGTTTAAGGGTCAGGTGACACGCTTCAATGAGGCGCCACCTAGGCGCTCGCCCGAGCCCAAGCGCCAGGCGCTTTGGGCAAGGTGAATTCTTCTCTATCTGATTCCTAAGCTTAACATCGAGCTAGTAAAGAATGGATGTAATACCCTCCTTCTTGCTTATAATTCATCTTATTCTCCCGCTTCAGATACATCTCTAACTTATTCTCTTTCAACTGCTAATGCATATGCAACTGACTTCCTTGATCTACTTGTTTCTCTTAGCTACTGATCCTTTCCTTGGGCAGTGATTTAAAAAGCGTTAGGCCCTAAAAGGTGCTAAGGTCCCAAAACGCCCGTGGCGCTAGGCGCTCGCCTAGGCGTTCGTCCGAGCGAAGCGAGGGGCTAAAATATAAAAAATATATTATACAATTAATAATTATAATTATTTAAATAAAAAATGATATTAAATTAAGAAAATCTAGAAACATGATATTAAATAAATAAATATTTAGTATTATTAAAATTTAAATTAAAAAAATATATTATTAATCTAATAAATAAAAATATTATTATCAGTATACTGTTAACAATATACTACTAACAGCTATTGTTAACAATATACCGTGAACAGTACATTAACAGTATATTGTTAATATATAGTATACTACTATTAATTTATTGTTAACAGTATACTGTTAACAGTAGATAGGCGAGGTGGCCGACTTCGAGAAAGATGCTTACTGAGAGCAGCGACAGCGGCATGATCGCACCCCTGCAATGGTGATGATGCCATCGGACTTGGGGTCAAGGTCGGCGAGATAGTTCGGATCTGGGAGATGGTGATGGAGAGGAGGAGGAGCAGGGTGGCACAGCGTCGCTGCGAAGTCCGAGTAAGGAGTGGGGCGAGACGAGGGTGTGCTTTCAGCTTGGGGGTCGGGAGGCGGCCCCGTTTAACTTTATGTTGGTTGTAGTGTCTCATATCGTGCTTGGTTTGGGGTCGAGACGATGTGCTTTCAGTTGTGATTGTGTTGTGGCGAGCAGCAATGACGACGGAGAGCAGTGGCAGCGGTAGAGAGCAACGACAACGGAGAGTGGCGGGCAGCGATAGCGGCGGCGTCGCGATTCGCGAGTGGGATTAGGGTTGAGGAAGCAATTATCGATGCGTTAGTTGGTTTGATTGAATCAACTAACACGAATTCGACCGAACCAGGCTAAAAGCCTAGTTCGCCTGCCTGGTTTAACCCGGGCGCTCGCTCGCAGCGCCCAACGCCTGGGCTCAGGTGAGCGCCAAGGCGGTGCCTCTTTGAAGCGCGCTACCTGGAGATCGAGCGAGGCGCTTGGGCCTCGCTTTGCCTTGCCTCGCCCGAGTGCTTAGGCGAGCGCCGAGCGCCTTTTGCGATCGCTGTCCTTGGGTTACAAATATTTCTACTTAAGTTGGTTCTTCAACTTTAAGTTACGAGTAAAGATCGGGATCAAAAGGAGTTGCATAAATAGAAGAGGCTAAAGCATAAGCAGGAGTTGACTACGATTCTGCTTCAACAAGATTAAGTGCTATAAGGAAGGAGTTATTGGAGCTCTCTTGTCTTCTAGCTATGCCAGGTTGATATAAGGCTACGCATTAGTTAGTTCGATTGAACCAACTAACGCACGCAGTTATATCAACGTGCAGACCTCGACTCCAAACCCTACGCACGCTTCTCTCTCTGCATTCGCTGCTCGACAATTTCTTCCTTTGCGTTCGCCATCGACGATTTCTTCCTCTGCTTCCATCGTCAACTGTTTCTCCTGTTCCTCCGAGTCTTCCTCTGTCGCCGACCGAGTCTCCTCAGCTTCCTTTGCTGTTTGCTACCGTTGCCATTGTCCAATGGCTGCTGTTGTCCGCGACACGACTCCGTTGCTGCTACTGCTATCCGCCGCCTCTTGCTGTCCACGACTCCGCAGCTTCCGTTGCTATCTATTGCCTGCGACTTAGCTTCTCACCGTGACTTCTTCGGTCTTTATTTATTAATATACTATTAATAGTAAATATACTATTAATAGTCGATTATTGTTATATTTAAAGTAATTTTTATTTATTAGATTAATAGATTTTAACATTGTTAATCTTTATTTTTAATTTAATATCATATTTTGATTTAAATAATTATATTTATTAATCATATTATATATTATATATTTTTATATTTTATAGTGTCTCGTTTCGCTCAGGCAAGCGCCTAGCACCTCGGGCGTTTTGGGACCTTGGCGCCTTTTAGTGCCGAGCGTTTTTTAAATCATTGTATGGAAACAATTATGAAATATGAATCATAGCATGTAAAGATATTTTTTTTAGTAAACAACTAATATATACATTATCCAGAAGGCCTAAAATTTTTCAGCTTATGATTTTGAAGATAGTAAAAGGCCCTATACTATATGCTTCTATAACGAGACAACTTTTGAATCCTACTTGGCACTGGTTGATCTTGTTCTCATTTGAAAGCCTTAATTTTGTTCATATTCAAAAGCATTTGATTTTCGGAGAGGAGTTGTTTATGCCATTTAGATTCAAAAGCATTTGAAGTATGGGTAGGAGAAGAGAGAAGCAGAGAATATAAGAAAAATGGAGCTAAAGAGAGAGAGAAGAAAAGATTTAAAAAATGTAGGAGCAAAAATTGAAGGAAAAATAATTAAAGAAAAGAAAAAGTGGACAGAAAAGAGAAGAAAAAGGGGAAAACTGATATCGAAAATAATTTAAATTTTTAAATCTGTTTTTAGCTTTTAAGCAATATTAAGAGTTAACACTTAAACATTATTTTAAGGTATATTAAAAGCACAATATTATCCTGTAGTTGTAATCAGTTAATCTTAAGTTAAAGAGAGAACTATTATTGGTTGCTAAAATCATATCTTGCTTGACATTTTGTACTGAAATCCAATCAAATATTTTTCCTCTTTTGAAGTCAATAAATTAGTTGGAATTGGCTCAATATGATTGACTCCAACTGAATCTGATTGGTCTTGGCTACTTTCAATCAATTTCTAATGATATTAATATTGGTTTCTTTGGAATCGCTATATAAATAAACTACCAGATGCTTTTCTTTTATTGAAGTATCAAAGTTTAAAGGAATTCCAATTAGCATAATGCTAAATTATGAACAGTGCATCTGGCAGGGGCATTAGGCTGCTTGTGCTATGTGTAGACTCTCTAGTGTGCCAATTTTTTCTGGTTCTATGTGAAAGATATCTGTTTTGATGAATGATAATGGAAGTTTGGAAATTGCTATTGTATATATAGTTATATTCATAGAGAAATTTCAATTTTCGTCTCATCCATGTGTTTTTGATACAAAGCCTCGCTTATCAAGAATTACAACGAGAACCTTATGTTTTCCTAACTTGTTATTTCCACCCCTTGTGGTAAACATTCATTAGCCAAAAGGGTATGCTTGTCAAACTTATTCTTTTGACCACTTGAATGTTTTCAATTGGACTGTGAATGACAAAAATGCCTTTTTCATATAACAAATACAAATAGAACAGGAATGCCTTATGATAAATACAATAGGATCTTCATCCTATGACTGTAATTCTTTTTAGCCCTTACTTCTATATCCTCTATTACTTTCCCTTGTTTTTGTGAAGGACAATGTTCAGTTCATTTTTGTGGTGAGAGGCGTCTTTCTTGTGTCTAGCCATGGCGGTTGTAGGAATTGATTTTAGGATTTATTTTATAACAGGATGTATTTAATATTTTTTTTCTTATTGTGGTAAACTCAAGTGCATATTCAATAACTTTTCTGCTTCTGTTAGTTAAATTTAGGGATTGGGTAAGTCTCTATCATTTGTGATAAGATCCGGGGGCAGTATATGATTAGTCTAAAGAGTACAGGGTTTTAATATCATGTCCAATGAGGGATGGTTTGTATCCTAATGTTTTGGATGCCATTTCCAATAAAGGAAGGTTTGTATTTTAATTTTGCCTAATCTCTCATCTCAAAACTTGCTTTTATCTAAGTAAAAGATAAAAGAGGTAATCTACATAACTTGATAAGTTGGAAGCATGGAAATTGATCAACTTGCAAGAGAAAATTAGTGGAAGATAAAAGGAACAAAAGAAAGAGAAACAAGATAAGGCGGGGTCAACTGTTCACCAGAAAAAATATAATTATATTAATTTGATATCGTGGTAACAATGTAACATTACTTTTGTGTGGCTGAGTCTTGTTCTTAAACACTAGCATGATATCTAGTCGGACTGCTAAGATGGAGTAAAAGAAGTCTGGGGTCAGCTAGATGTCTGATTTCACCTGCTACTAGTCTATTGGAATCTATCTACAACTGTTGTACCCTCCGGATTTATCTATTGGTGAAATCCTAGTTCAAATTAAACAATAAGAAATTTTAAAGTAATATGACAAATAAAAGATTCAGCCACGTTAGATTATGATGAAATCCTAGTTCAAATAGTATTCATGAAAGGCAACTAATTTTAAACAATAGAATAATATACATTTGTTAGATAATTTAATAAGGTGACTTTTAATCACAACTCAGTTGACTTATACCGCAACCTTGTTTAAGACACAAGTATCTGTAGACTGAAAAGTTCCATTCTCAAAGCGTTGAAACAATATAAAGAAGCAAATGCAAATTGATCTTAGTTATAACTATGTTTATCAATGCTAGATACAACATAAACTCAAATATGGACCTAATTAATCTTGGTTTGACTTGTTCAAGCTCAACCAAACTGGCATTAATTGAACATAAGTACATACTATCTTAAGATAGTCCTTTTAGGTACCTAAGATATTTAATTGGGTGATTCATAATGATCTCATCTCTGTAAAACCTTAGAAATTTCATCGAATATAATCCTTATTGAGTTTATGTGTTACTTCTTTTGTTTACATGGTAGTTGTTATTTTTTTTAAAATGTTTGATAGACACTAATTTCTTTGAGATGTAATATACAGGTTACTTTAGAATGTTTAGACAAAAGCAAGATAGCTGGTGGTCCAGCAAATCCTGATAATGCCTTTCAGCCTCATGCTGGTACTTCTGTTGTACACTCTTGTGTTAATATATTTTGGTGGAAAATAGCATCATGTACATAAATTATTCCTGTTAACTGTTAAGTCAATACAAAGTCCATGCATGACAAATCTCTTTCTTTTCTTTTTCTCTTAATGCTATGTTTAGGTCTGTTAGAGCCTTCAGCTCATAGGGAGTTCAATGAAACACTTGGTTCTCAATGGGGTCCATCAAATGTTATGGGTGTATCAGATTGTAAAAAAGAAATGAATTTAGGAATTTCTTTTGGATCTGAAGGAAGCTTTGACTGTCACTTTTTTCCAACGAGTGGTGATACAATGAATTTGGTTGGAAGCTCCTATGAAAGTTTGACGGGTAGCAACTTCGACAATCAACAACTTCAGTGCTTACAAAATTGTAGCTTTGCTGAAGAAACAGACCTTAATTTCTCCAAATATCCAGACTTTGGGCATGATTTGTACTTGGACAATGACCAAAAGGACATTGATCAGATAAGAGCTGAGAATTCATTGCAGAAGAGGGTCATAGAGCATGAATATTATGCAGATGGTATGTCATCGTTCATGCACTGCAAGGTGGAACAGCATTCCCAATGTAATTTTGCACACACTAGGAATATTTTGGCTGATAATATTTCTAGTTTTTGTTTTGCAGATTCATCACATACTATGATAAATGAAAGGTCTGGTTTAACTGATGGCAAGCACTTTGATGACAGAAGAGCTACTGGGAAAGAATCTCTGTTGGACGAAAAAAATTTCTGTCCTTATTCGTCTATGGATCTTGATTCAACTTTCCTAAATATGATTAATTCTAAGTCGAATACTACTGAGACAACCAATATCATGTACAATGCTTGTGGCAGTGGCTCTTTGTTATGTGGAAAGTCTCCTACCAATGGTTCCATAAATGGCTTACGGACCACACAGTTACCTCATTTGTCACATCAAAATGAAGTAATAGTTCAGAGGAAGTATGAAAAATATGGCCGACATCCAATCCAGAGTTCATCTAGAAGCAGTGCAGTGTTGTTGGACACAGGATTGGAATCAGTTGGGTCCTTGTTGCAAGACTTCCCAGTGGTGGACAGTGATGAACCACTGCCATACAATTGTGCTGAGCAGTGCCATCAAGATGATTTTAGTCTCAAGAGTGAATCTAGTATAGATTCTTCTCCGCTACCATCTAGTAGAAATTCTACCTCTGATGATGCCCATGTATTTGTTATTGATGAATCAGAAGAATGGGTCCATGATTCTTTGACAAATCCGTACAACAATTGGCGAAAAACACTAACAAAGATTGAAAGAGATCTGGTGTATGAATCTCATTACAAACAACACAATGGTCCCAATCAAAGTAATGATGAGGCTCCGAAAAGGAATTGCATGACAAGCTGCATAAGTGTGGATGATGATGCTGACATATGTATTCTTGATGATATCAGCAATTTTGCCCGTCCATTACTACCGCCAGTGAATTTTAAAGGTCATACTATGTTAGAGCACTCTGGATTTGTCGAGACATGTCAGCCTAGATATGTAGGGATGAAGCTCAAGGCAAATGATGAGAGATTGACTTTTCGGCTGGCGTTGCAGGTTTCATGATGCCTTTCCTTCGCTAATAATTGATTCATGAACATCCAGCATATTAGTATTTGACACGTATAATGTCACGCAATAGGTTTTAAATATCTTTCTTAGATTCTAGATATATTTCTTTTGGTTTAACTAAAATAATATTCACTAAGAATATTTGTCTTAATGATTGTTCGAGTGATAAGCTTAGTTTTAAGGACATGATGATATTTCTATTTATTGCCCCCCCCCCCCCCCCCCCCCCCCCCCCCCCGCCCTAATCACCAACTCCATGTTCAATACATTTACCTTTCTTTATGTCCAGATCTCTCAAAGTCACATTTACCTTTCTTAATGTGGTCACTGCTTCTTCTCAAGTTGTGATACACCATCTAGTTACGTGGGTGTTTCTATGTTCTACGTATAACCAAATGACTTTTTTATTATTACCTTTTCAAGGAAAACTAGAGAGGTCAATTTAGATATTGATCTAACTGACGTTCTTGTCTATTCAATTTGAATGCTTCCAGTTTTGGCAAATGATGAAATGGTACACAACCATGATATCCGAGATATTGAGCATCATATACAGATTTGTAATGTCCAATGTCACTGGATAAGACTGAAAATGCTACTTAGCTTGTTGTTCCTTTACCTGTGCTTGGCTGGACTGGTAAGTACCAGTTAACTTGTATATTAATTCATGATCTTCTATATATATTTAGATGACATGTTATGCAAGTGTGATTCAGTGAAGGGCTTTGATAGATTAGTTACATAATCATCAAGCATATTTCCTTTTGAATGATGGTCATATATGATGTGTGGCTCTGTTTGATGATTGCACTGAAGTCATCTTTTATCTGATTTTTATGCGATAGCTGCTTTTTATATATATGCGATAACCATTGTCTATCAGCATATAGTTGGGAGACTCGTGCGTTAAGCTGGAACTGTACTTGCTCTCTCTCTCTCTCTCTCTCACACACACACACACACACACACACATATATATATATATATATAAGATGATACATAGTCTAGCTACCTTGCACTTTTAGTTTTATGTCATTGTGATACTCTTGTTCTAAGGCTGTTCAGATTAAAAAGGTGGAATTATTTTCATCTTACTGGTGAGGCTTATGTACTTCGGTGGCAGGCATGCATTGACATTGCAGTTTTTCTTAAATTTTATCACGATCTTTATCTTGTTGCCGTCTATATATGATGTGTGGCTCTGTTTGATGATTGCACTGAAGGCATCTTTTATCTGATTTTTATGCGATAGCTGCTTTTTATATATATATGTCCTGCCATGATATGCTTGGCTTGTGTTGTATGACAGGATCTTTCTCAGCCAAAATCTGAGGCTAGCCTTCCTGAGGGAGTGTTGGCTGTTCCTTTATTGAGACACCAGGTTTGATTGGATTCTTTTAGTTAATGTTTTCTGTTGTTGAGGCACTTGCTGTTAGTTACTTTCCCCATTGATGGCCTGAAAGGAGCATTTTTGTTACAGCGAATAGCTTTATCTTGGATGGTACACAAGGAAACTTCCAGTCCACACTGCTCTGGTGGGATACTTGCAGATGATCAGGTCCAGTAGCCCTTTGCTGGTTCCTATCTTATTTAATAATCGTAAAATCATATTCCAAGGTATCATACAATAACAATAAAGCTGAAAAGTTTCAATCATTTGGGATTGGCTACATGAATCTTTTGCCTCCATTGGTATTTACAAAGAGTAATAACTTTTGTTAACTTAGTATTTAAATTTATATTTCTAATTTCTATTAGTCTTTTTAGGTCGTCTTCTATATCTCCTCGTACTACTAATAATAATCATTTTAGATCTCCTAACTATATATCTCCTTTACACATGACTATATATTCATAAACGATTTCTTTTCTATCTTTTCTAGTAAGTCCACACATCAATCTTATTATTTTCATCTCAGAAACATAAATTTCTTGGATATATTATTTTCACTGTCCAATACTCGGATTCATTAAGTATTTTATTGGTCTAACAACTATCTTGTAGTATTTTTCTCTTAATCTTAGGGGTAATCGATGATCTCACAAAACTCCTTCATGATTTTCATCATTCTATTTTTATTCGATGGATAATATCTTCATCAATCGTTCCATCTTGTTGAATAATTATCATTATTTTCATTTGAATTCTCATCAAATAAAATAATATCATTAGTAAATAACATACATCAGGAATGTAGGTCTCTCACCTTTTACCAATGTGATATAGGTAAGGGTCAAATCTCATTGGAATCCAAGAAATAATCTCATTTGAAATGTGTCTATGTTTCAGGGACTAGGTAAAACAATATCTACAATAGCACTAATCTTGATGGAGAGATCTCCACCACCGAAATCATCTTCTTCTATTGGTAAACAAGATAGACTTGAGGCTTTGAATCTGGATGATGATGATGATGGTAATGACAATGCCTCTGAGATTGACGGACCAAAGCAGCCCCGGATATCAAGTCTTTCAGTGGTCACTGGATCCAAGAGAATGGAGAACTCTGTGATTACTGTAATGAGTAGGCCTGCAGCTGGAACTTTGGTTGTTTGTCCTACAAGTGTTCTTCGACAATGGGCTGAGGAACTAAAAACTAGAGTCACCAGCAGGGCTAACCTGTCATATTTAGTATATCATGGAAGTAATAGAACGAAGGATCCCCATGAACTCACACAATATGATGTTGTACTAACAACATATGCAATTGTAAGCATGGAAGTCCCCAAGCAGCCACTTGGTGGTAAAGATGATGATGAGAAAGGAAAACCTGAGAGTCTGATGGGCCACACGAATGATAAAAAAAGGAAGGGTTCTCCAAACTCCATGAAAAAATGTACACAGAGTGCATTGCTTGAGTCTGCTGCTCGACCTCTTGCAAGAGTTGGGTGGTTCAGGGTAATTTTGGATGAAGCTCAAAGCATTAAGAATTACAGGACTCAAGTTGCAAGGGCATGTTGGGGTCTGCGGGCTAAGAGAAGGTGGTGCTTGTCTGGGACCCCCATACAGAATGCAGTTGATGACCTCTATAGCTATTTCCGGTTTTTAAGATATGATCCATTTGCTACTTATAAATCTTTTTGTTCCCTGATAAAGATTCCAATAAGCCGGAATCCAACAAATGGTTACAAAAAGCTTCAAGCTGTTCTGAAGACCGTAATGCTACGTCGCACTAAAGGTGACTTCAATTCTTATTATTGCAGTGGTTTTGAATTGACATTACTGATGGATACCTTTTCCATCGATTCATTGAAGAACTATGAAGATTTCAGTTTTTCCTTTTTATATGAGTTTTTTGAAATTGATATTACTTTAACTTTTTATTTTCTCAATGAGAACCTTTTCCCATATATCTACTGTTCCCAGAAAAAAGGAATTAAGGTGTGATTAGCTCCCCCTGCAGATCTTATTAGGCTTTAGGTGGCCTCACTGGCATGTTCATGTGTGTGGTTAGGCTGCGTGCCCAAGTGTGTGCCCAAGTAAATTAGGTCAGCATACAAATCCTCTACAGGTCACACGCCAATTACTTCTCTGCAGTAACTAGTGGAATTGCGACTTATTATGCATTCCAAAGGTGATCATACATTCCCTTGTTATTCTTCAATACAATATGGACAAATAAGTTATTCTAAGTTGTTAGTTCGATAGGAGATGAGTATATATGATAAGATCTGTAAATCAAGATCCATTTTTGGACTTCATGGTTTCTCTACATACTTGGTTGAGTAGGATTCCTCTCCACTTCCAACTGTAGGAAATCTTCCGGTTGTTTTTGACTGTGAGAATGGCTTGATTCTAAATCTTGGTTTATTTATCAAACACATTTTTTCTAATCATACATTCCTTGCTTTTATTTCTTTTTTTACTGCTTAGCAACGACTGCATATTCATCATTCGTTTTCAGGCAGTATGATTGATGGTAAGCCTATTATTACCTTGCCAACAAAGACTATCACTTTGAAGAAGGTGGAATTCTCAGAGGAGGAACGAACTTTCTACACTAATCTAGAAGCTGAATCTCGTGAGAAGTTTAAGGTACAGTCTCACATTTTTAAATTTCTCTCAGTGTTGCTTTTGCATAACTTATTGTCATTAAGATTACCTATGGTGAATATTGTTTTCAAAATAATTATTGTTGTCACCTTACCTCTAAGGTTATCTATGACGACAAATCTTGTTCTTGATTTTTTTTGTTATACTTAGTCAACATGCTCTTGAATTGAAGAAAATCCCAAATTTGCATTAGTCAAGCTTACTATATCTGAATGTTCAACTATGGTGGGAATATATTATCTTTCTTTGTAAAGCATAGGATCCTGTTTAGAGTCTTTCTTTACGATTTAGATTTCACAATAGTAGCTTGTGTTCTTGGATATGTGTTGGAGCTTCAAGTTTAAACTTTCGTTTTTGCATTGTCAGGTTTATGCAAATGAGGGAACTGTCAAACAAAACTATGTGAATATTTTGTTAATGCTCTTACGGCTTAGGCAGGCTTGTGATCATCGCCTTTTGGTAAATGGATATGATTCTAATTCTGTCAGGAGGTCTTCCATTGAAATGGTTAGAAAACTTCCTAAGGAGAAACAGAAGTATCTGTTGAGTTGTTTGGAAGCATCCTTGGCAATTTGTACAATCTGTAATGTGAGTATTCTTTTCACCTGTGGTCCATCAAAATATATATTTTCAGTATCCATTAGAATCTTCATATAACTGTACATTTTTTTTGGGTCTTGATTTCATAATATTACTTGTGGTATATTTTCTCATGTAATAACTGAAATTTTCTCTAGATCAGGTAAAAGGAACCTCTAAACTACTGTGCTGCTTATATATTCTTTCAATCACTTCAGTGAATAATGCAAGATAGCCATATTAATGCATTTGCTAACCAAAAAACTAGTCCAAATTTTTATCAGGGATAGTATTTTAGATTTTGATATTTCTTGTCATCAGCACATCCAAATATACTATAATTGTTTTGTCACTAGAGAAGTTTTAAATCATGGTTTTTTATTTATTTGATGAAACATAGAACTTAAGCATTTCATTACAACATGACCAACCTTGACACTTCAAAGCAATGAAGAACGGTGTCACACATTATAGCTTTTGGAATTGCATTTTGGAAGCTCTAAATGTGTAGCTTAGCTTTTCATGAAGGTTTCACTTATATAGTGAAAAACATGCACCAAGGGACATCCCATATTCTTTCTGTGATTAAATATAAAATTAGTAATGTCAAAAGTGCTAGGTGCCACAAGACGAAGGTTTGTACTGTTTGAGGTGCTAGGCACCCGGCTAGACTCTTCTTAGGCACTCGAGTGGACACTTGTTAGAGTTTGCCTCGTGTAGTCATCTGTCACTGCTTGTTGCTTGCTAGCGACAGGTACGCTTCCTCATCCTCTTCTTCCTCCACTGCCTTCTCTCCTTCCTCTTCCTTCTTCGTCTTCGTCTTCCTCCATTGGCTCATTTTCTTTCTTTCTCTTCCTCTTAATCACCTACACTTCTTCCTTCCTCTTCCCTCTTGTTCCTTCTCGTCTTCCTCCACCTCCTCTTCCCCTTCTCCTTCCTATTCAAAACATCAGCACATATCAGTGTACAGTATGTTGGTATACTGATATCGACCAGTATGTACCAGTCTAGCCAGCAAACGACATGGTTCCAGTATGTGAAACGATGTTCCTGGGTGGTGGCATGGTAGGATGTAGCAGGAGGATATAGAGAATCAGAGAGAGCATGTGCCAGCTGCTACCAGAAAAAGATAGATGTTGTAAGGAAAAAGAGAGAAAACTGTCACTAGAAAAAATGGTATTGGATAGCTGACTTACTGTCTAGCAGCGTTCAACATTGTGTTGTCCATTGCGCTGTATGGTGAGCTATGGGGATGTATCGTTCATACCAGATAGGCAAAATTGTTCAATATGTGGGATAACTTTCGGACTGATAAGTACTAGTTTGTACCATCTAGTATGTGTGTTATCCTAAACTTTGCTAGCCAATTTCTGATGAATTTTTGCATGAATTTAAGATCTAATTAGTATTTTATGGAACAAATGTACAAAGAGAGGAGCCCATGCAGATGGCAAGGGGGAAGTTTTTTTGTGTTGGAAGCTCAAGCAAGGTCCAGGCAAGTGCCTGATCACCTAGTGCGTCGACTGAGGTTCTCATTTTTGTTTGGGTAAATAATCTTTCTTGTTGGTAAAGTGTTTGATTGATGGCCTTCCTTAATTGTAAAGTCTTAAATCATGATAAAACCTTCTTGTAGGATGAATTTTTCAGTCAAAATTAAGACTTATCTGTGTCCTTACTCAGAATTTTTAATCAAACCTAACATTTGTCTCTTTATGTTTTATCTTTTATCTCTTCTTCTTGGGCTTCTTAGTAACTAATGTAGGATCATGGAAGATGTTTCCATGTGGCAACTTGCAAAATATTCTTTAAAATAACAAGATTGATTCAAAGTGAGAAATAAATTAAATGATCCTTTATCACATGGTTGTGATAAACACTTGCTGCTTTTTTATGGTTGCTACAGTTCATTATTAGTTTACTTCACAAGCTTGCTTGTTCATTTTTTCCCCTCCATGTTTCATTTTTGAATTCTTTTGTTCTACTTTTTGTTGTCACATGACAATGAGCTTATTAGTTGGTGGTACAATATTGATGAGCTTATTTTATTAAGATTATATGATGTTTATAGGATCCACCTGAAGATGCGGTTGTTACTATCTGTGAACACGTTTTCTGCAACCAGTGTATCTCTGAACATCTTAATGGGGATGACAACATCTGCCCTTCAGCTGACTGCAAAGTTCGATTAGGTGTTGCTTTGGTATTTTCCAGAAACACATTAGTAAGTTCGATATGTGACTTACCTGTTGAAGAATGTTGTTATAGTGGTTGTGGCTCTGCAATGGTACATGCAGCTGAAACCAGTGGAAATAGGTTATCTTCTTATTCTTCTAAAGTAAAAGCAGCTGTCGAGATTTTGCGATCACTGCCTAAATCTCAACATTCTCTTCCGAACTGCAACCTTGAGAAACTTCTTGAAGAAACTGATGGCTCCTTGCAAAATCAGATATGTTCTGTTGACACAGACGACAGAAAGAGTTCCAATCAAAATTGTCATCCATCTGAAAAGGCCATTGTCTTCTCTCAGTGGACAAGAATGTTGGATTTATTGGAAGTTCCATTAAAAGATTCATGTATACAGTACAGGAGACTTGATGGGACAATGTCTGTTGCTGCTAGGGAGAGAGCAATCAAAGACTTCAACATGCTTCCGGAGGTCTGCCATGAATCTTTGAGTCACAATATTCTTTCATCAACTATCTGAACCTTTTTTCTTCTTTCGTATGCTGTATTTAAGATACTTTGTTACAGGTTACTGTAATGATTATGTCTCTGAAAGCCGCAAGTCTTGGTCTGAATTTGGTGGCAGCCTGTCATGTTCTCCTTCTAGACTTATGGTGGAATCCTACTACTGAGGACCAGGCAATTGATAGAGCACACAGAATTGGCCAGACTCGTCCTGTTACTGTTTCACGCTTGACAGTGAAGGACACAGTGGAAGACCGCATCTTGGCTCTCCAGGTACCGTATCAGGCTGTTAAGTACTTTAATTCCTTCCTATACTTATATTTTCTTGTCACAAAATATATATGGTTATGTTGATCCGTTCTAAAGAGGTTATGTTTCTTCAACAGAAGTTTCATATGGCTGTGCAAGTGCATGACTTGAAATGTGCATTCTTTGGTCTGCAGAACATGATGCTATTAGTTTGTTAGATGTTATTTTTCTTCCTTTTTTTTTTGCATTCTGGTAGAGTGACTTCATGTGAAAAATAACTGATTTTGGTCCTGGCCATCCCTGAGTTTTGGATTAGCTGTCTATGTGGCTTTAAATAGTCTGCTCACTACTTTGGCAGTTCGACCAGGTTAGCCAATTGTGTTGGTGACTGGCTGCGATCTCAGTATTAGGATAAGACAGCCAAACCTCTCCTTAAAAGCTATCCATTGGATTGGCCTCTGTAAGAGTCCCAAGAGCTTGGGAGGACAGACTCCTTGTAAAATCTATGTGCCTCTATGTGGAAGTACCAAAAAATTAACCAATTAGCCTCGAGCAAGGATAAACCTGCAGTTCAAAAAGAGGACTCTGTTTGCAGAAGTGGAAGGTTTATACTCTGAGCAAATGCCCTTAATAGCACACCCAACCCCCCGACAGTAAAGGACAGACCAGGATGAAATAACTACCATAATCTCCACCAGAAGGAGCATGAGGAATGATGGGATCTTGATAAACAAATCTGTGCTTTATGCAAAATATTTTCATAAAATATTCATGTGGCTTCAACAATAGCAGAGCTTCAACATGTTTGGCTTGAGCCTGGATAAGTCTTATTTGAATGCTTAATTTATACATATGGACCAAGATGTATTAAAAAATGTAAAAAAGGAAAACTTAACATATTTAATTCTAGCCATTAATAGGATAATTTCTAATTGGGTAAACTCCAACCAGAACTAGACAGTTTCTTCCAAAACAACTGGAACTCCTGAGAAGAAATTGTTGAAATATCCAGTTTTTTTTATGTATTTCAGTTGAATTGATTGTATCTTTCTTGAAGCAGTTTATTCATATAAACGTCAATGTTATTGGGATTCTTTAATTTCAATCAAACATAGTATATTTAGATAAAATTGAGGTAAATAGTTCCTGTTTTACTGAATTAATTCCTTGACAATTCATAATCGAAAAAAATTCCATAAATAAATAAATAAAGAGGGTAGATGGATATGGCAGAGAGAATTCCATAATGGAAAAAAATTCCTTATTGAAATCTGTGCAAATAACAGTGAAACAGACCCAAGTCCCAGTAAGTAAAATCCTTATAAAATTTTTTCCATTTTAACAGAAAAACTTTATTAACTAAGATCCAAGCATTCAATAATTTTCTATGGCATCAGTTCATAATGGTAGATGGTACTTTATTAACAGCCTGATTAGCTTCTCTAGTAACATGATTTATATTTTATATTATGTATTACATCATCAAATAACAGTCAAACATACCCAAGTTCCAGTAAGTAAGGTCCTTATCCAATTTTTGCCTTCTATTCTTTTATTAATGGAACAGTTTTGTTAACTAAGATCCAGGCATTCAATAATTTTCTATAGCATCGAGTTCAAAATGGTAGCTGGTCCTTTGTTAACAGCCTGATTAGCTTCTCTAGTAACATGAATTATATTAGGTATTACATCTTCAAAAAGTTGCAAAATCAAATACGTTGTATCTAGTTCTTCAAGGCAAAGGTAATATTTCCTTTATTACTGGCAACCCTGACCATGCTTTCTAAATCTCTCACTGGCCTTTTGGTTCTCAGTTTGAGCTCATTTTCTTGGTCGATTGTTGTTTTGAGCTAGTTTTGGCCTACTGCCCGTCCACACCCTTTGTTGTATGCAAATTTCAGATTTCCATTGGTCCGTTTGAACTAACTGATGTTGGGTAAGAACCTTTAAACAATAAAATATCATTTATCACTTGTGACTTTTTTTGTTACTCTTCCCATAATGAGTTTCTCTTATGATCTGCATACAAAGCCCTAAAGCAAACAAAACAAAGAAAAGGAGAAACAGGAAAATGCATTAACATTTAGATCCTTTGAGGAAATTAATTTATTACACGGATTACCTTACCGAGCGGTAAGGCCCCATACCGGGCAGTACGTACCGATCTGCCAGTTGATCGGTATGCAGACTTCCCACTACCGGGTGGTACCGTCGAAATCGATCGTCGGTGGTCGATTTCAACTATCAACGGTCGATTGAGGGAGAAAGAAGATGAGGGAGAAACTTGTTTTGCCGCGCACTACTCTTCCCCGGTTCCCTCGCGCGATCCGTCGCCTGTTGGCGATTCCTTCTCCCCATGTGGGGAGAAGGAACGAGGCGACGTCACCCCTTTATTTTTTTGAAAATTTATATTATTATATTATCTTGTTATATATCGAGCAGTACACACTATGCGTGTACCAGGTACGTACCATACTGAGATAAACTTGGTACGCTGGTACGGACCGGTAACCTTGATTTATTATGCTTTGTAGAAGCCTTGAAGTAGTTTCAGAAAATCAGGTTATTGCAGTTCTTTCAAGTGTGAGCCTATTGAATCAACTGTCTCAAGCTGTCAATGTTATTGATTTTTTACTGAGATCAGAATCAGATTCGCCTTCCAATCTGAAAATTATTCGAAGTTGGCCTCTTATAATAATTTTGGCTATTTTATTAATTTTAAATGCGCCACTTCCCTGGAAATTGCTCGGCAGATTAGGTCTTTAACTGTTTTCTATGGATACAAGAATGTGTTTTATGTTGAAGAAAATTTCAAACTCAATGTTAGCATGTACGGGGACTAATTTATTAGAAGACAAACTTGAGAATCATTTCTTATCAAAACGATCTGCGTACTTATGATCCAATAACTTGATAGTTTGAAGGTGTCTGAGTTTGTTGATATGCATCAGACATGATATGCAGGGTAGATGTGAGAATCAGGGTTTAACTCTTGCCCATAATAGCTTCTTCCTTCACTACTATATGCTTGTGCTAATGTGATAGTTTATTTGTTTACAGGAAAAGAAAAGGGAGATGGTTGCTTCCGCATTTGGAGAAGATGAATCTGGTGCTGGCCAAACTCGCTTGACAGTGGAGGACCTAAATTATCTGTTCAGGGTCTAGCCTTGATTTCTTCACACAGTTTTGGTCACTGGCTAACCTAATATCCCCCAGATATCAACCACGGCTACATTTGGTTCTCTTAGTTATATACACTCATCTTAATAGGTGCTATGGTTGCTTGGAGATGCACATGATAGGAAGGGTACTAACCAGCTTATTTGTGAGTAGCGATTCTAGAGTTTGCACAGTTTTCTTTCCCCATTTTTCGTTTTTTTATGTGAAGCATGGTCCCATTACACGGTTAAGTTATTTTACAGCAAAATCATAGAAAAGGATGTCAAAAATTCTATTGAACTCATCATTGTTGTCATTTGTAAATCTCTTAGTGCCTATATTGTTCTGAAAATAATTTAATGGATACATTTGTCTTAAAATATCACACAGTTTTGTTCTACTGGATTTTGTTGTGAATGTGGGATATGTTTTATGGTTTGTGTCGCTCTGCATCCGCTGGGTTGTTGTCTTGTAATCTTTGCAGTGCTTATCTAGTGTTCTAAAGTGAAGGAAAGGCGTATTACCACGAGTTTTAACTATTTTTGGACTGTTTTGACTAGCTCTGCTGTTGTATTGACAAATTGATGTAGCAGTTCCTGTATTCGCGCGGATGAATCTTGTTGTTGTTGTTGTTGTTGTTGTTGATGTATGCACAACTAGATCTACGAACCACAGGTACGATTTACCTCCAAACTAGTTCTTTTTCCCACCATGTGTGTTTTATTCATGCAAATGAAAGCCTGCATCCATGACTTTGGTGGATGGGGTTGCTGCTAGACTTGTCAATTTCATGTTGTCAGGATTTCAAGCTAATTTAAAGTTACTGCTCCGTGTGACGGGGCATGCTGGTTTATGATCCAAGTACGATACTGTACACTGTGGAGCGTTGGCTGCGATCGTTGTAAAGACAAGCTACTGGCCGGGTTGATTCCGCTGGCGCATGCAGGACGGGTGCAGGTATTTATGGATTCAACCTTTTCAGACTTTTGTCTATTACAAAGCTGGGCACCACCTTTGAGACCTTGCCAGAATGTCCTTGAAACTTTACAGTCGTCTTGCTCATCATCCTCCATTAAGCTGTTGATTTTGACTATACAAATGCAACCACTTTTGTTGGTCGATTGGTTCATAAAATAAGTCATAGTCCAAGATACGACCTTTCTTTTATCCCATTTTATTCATTAGAAAATGTAGCATCTTCATTTCCTTCAGATCGCCTAGCCAAATCCACAACCCACACGGCCATATCAGCATGTCCCCTATGGGAGGGAATCTTATCCCAACTCAGATTACTTGTGGACATTTTATATATATATATATATATATATATATATATATATATATATATATATATATATATATATATATATATATATATATATATATATATATATATAAACTTGACAGACAGTACCAGCTTGAATAGTAAGTAAATATGATTGGTATACTGATGACAGAACATACATTGATTGCGGGAATTTACAATTCTACAACAGTAACTCTGTTTTTTTTTTTCCCTTATGGATTCTTGGCCTTTTGCCCCCGTCTCACCTGTCAGCGACTTCAGGTGGCCAAGGATCCAACAGCTCCAGTGGCATGTATATGCACTTCCAAGACTCCACAGGAACCTAGCAGGCAGCATTTATTTACATTACAAGCCTCCGAAGCTGGACTTTGCCGCTGTGGGCATCACCTCCTCCTTGTTAATAACTTCCAAGGCACGTCGTCGTCTGTCTCAGGTATGCGATGGGACCCCCTGCGTCGCACTGCTTTGCGCTACAGCACCTTAAAACTTTTTTATTTATTTATTTATTTATCGTATTACCTTCCTTGTTAATACAGAATTCGAGGAGGATCAAATATGCGTGATACATTGAAATCTGGCGCAGGGGAGGGGATTGGAAAGAGTAAGCCACCATGCCATGCCGGCCGATCACGTGGGAGGCGACGATAGTGCGAGGGACTCGATCAATGAATGGCTCTGTTCCTCTCGCTCTGGCTTTTTTGCTGGTGGCTTTTGGACCGCGAACAGTGATGGAAGGGGACGACCAGTGAGGCCCCAACAAACAGCGGATTCGCGGTTGGCAAAAAGAAGGTAAACGATTCCCACGTACAGCTACAGCTACAGCTAATGCCTCATT
Organism: Ensete ventricosum; assembly: GCA_029747655.1. Lineage (NCBI taxonomy): Eukaryota > Viridiplantae > Streptophyta > Magnoliopsida > Zingiberales > Musaceae > Ensete > Ensete ventricosum. The sequence continues at coordinate 3,074,777 of JAQQAF010000003.1, forward strand.
TAAATGCCATGTCGTTTATGTTTTTTCTCATGTAATTTGTCTCACCAACCACCATTCATTTTGACGCAGCCAGCATAGGTGGACACAAACCGTTACGGGGGAGTCGTCGATCGATAGAAGACACATATGACATCGGATGCTTTGGAATAAAAAAAAAAAAAGGTACTCATCCTTGAGTCGCTTCACCCCATTCCCATTCGTCGAACTGTTTTTTAGATTTGATAAACAACTTAAGTCATTCAGAGGTCAACGTTTTGAGTTTTATCGTTTATTGGTTGCTTTAAAAGTAGTTTAATTATATAATAAATAAGAAAGCCAGATTTATCGACTTACACTCTCAATTAAGTGAAACTTATATTTCTTGAATCCATTTTCGTCTATAGGCTTGATAATATTTTCTACCAGGAATTAATTCATTTTCGTCGTCACTGTGCTTGCTTCATGTTTGATTATTATTCCTCTAGTCATTGATGTAGTGAAAAATCAACTATATATATATATATATATATATATATGGGCGGTAGGAACGAGAGTCTTGTTGTTGAATGCGGTAGCAGGTTGTTGTTGGGGGTGAATAGATAGCTATGGCGAGTAGGCGGTGCTCCAGAAGCGCTTGACGGTGCAGCAGTCGAGAATGGTCAGCAGCACCTGGTTGGTGGTGCACCTGGGCGTCTTGAACTGGCTCATGGCGGTGCCGTTGCCGATGAAGTGCTCCATTATCTTGCGAAACGTGCCGGTATCCACGATCCGCAGCTCCAGCGGCCCGATGGAGCTCGTCTTCCGGGAGACCACGTAGCCCTGGTCGACGAAGGCCGCGTCCATCTCGCGGCAGCAGTCCTGGAGGACACCCTCCTCCACCTCGCCCTTGATCTCCCAGTAGATGACGTAGTGGCCCGGGTGGTGCGCCACCTCGGCGTGGCTGGTGAAGTCCACCAACTCTGCCTTGGTCCGGCTCAGGAGGCAGCTCCCCTTCTCCACCGCCAGTTGCAGGTCCCTCTCCGTGTTCTTGTCGATGTTCACCGTCAGAACGAGCTTTCTCCTGCAGACAAAGGTTAGCTGCGGGGTACCTTTGTAGAAGCCCGCAACCTCCACCACATCTCCCAACCTGTATCTGTAGAGACCTGAAAGGCAACTCCAAAAGTCAGATTCTGTACTTGCGCTTCTTTCCTCCTCCTCTCTCTCTCTTTCCTCCCTCCACTCCTCCTTTTTCATGATCCACCCACCCCGCACAAGAAACAGGCTCATAAAGTGATGTGGTACCCTCGAAAGCAGAAAACAAAAGCATGCGAGGACGGGATGGGTGGCCCAACATCAAGAATTAAGAGGACAAAAAGGCCATGGGCACAAACCCCCATAGCTGTGGCTTCATCAGACGTCACATTCTTATCACACTATTTATCAGGACAGCGCGGCTGTTGAGATACGACGGTGTGTGGGGGTAACCACAGACGGCAATGAATGGTGATTGATGGTCGAACAAGGACGGTGTGGGTTGGGGGGTATTGCCTGCCCATGCAACCACCCCCCCCGCCTTCTTCCTCAACGACGGTGGGGGAAACCACAGACTGCAATGAATGGTGATTGATGGTCGAACAAGGACGGTGTGGGGGGTATCTATCGCCTGCCCATGCAACCCCCCGAAGCTATCTATCTATCTATCTATCTATCTATGATCACAGACGCTGCATGTAGGCTGCAAAGATCGAAGAGCGGATTCATGCATCCCTCGGCTGTGATAGATTTGGATTGAATGCCGCAAAGGACATGCCGAAAAGCTTTTGGATGTCAACAACTGTTCGATGATTGAGTGTTTTTTCTTTTTTTTTTGTGTGTGGCCCCATCGCTTGTGCCATCATCCAAAGGGCGGGACAGTGTACCGAGGAGGAGCTCTGTGATGCAGCAATGAAGATTCTGAAACTAGAGATAAATAGATAGCGAGAGAGAGAGAGAGAGAGACCTGTGAAAGTGGTAAGGACGATCTCATATTGCTGCCCGACGGAGACCTTGCACAGGGGCACCGGTTGGCCTTCCTCGAAGTCATCATCAGTAGTCACCAACCTGCTGCTGCTATCTTGCTTCCGCTGCTTGTGCAGAGGGATGAACTCGAAGTAAGAGAAGGTGGGGATCACCGCAAAAGCCACTCTCTCCGGAGGATTCAACGGCTCCAAGTTCACCCCGATCCAGCTCTCCGTCGACCCATACTCTGCACAAACCAGTGGCACCTCTCCCGCATAATGCCTCAGCTTCCTCAAGTATGGCTGCATCGATCCCGTCATTATGGAGTATATGTACTTGGCGTTAGGCCACACCCGAGGAATCAACCCGCACCAGCCCGACCTTCTCAGCCCTTCGCACTCCCTCTCTATCTTGGAAGCCAGGGATGGGTTGGGCACAAGGTTCTCCACCACAGCTTTCCTCATCGTCGGCATGCTGATCTTGGAGCTAAGGGTCCCTTGCCTCATGTCCTCGCACAGCTCCTCCCACAGCTCCTCGAAGGCCGTCAGAGCCTGGACTATGCTGTAGGCAAAGGTGGACGCCACGAACTCCACCTCCTCATGGAAGAGCAGGCCCAAGAGGAGGTGGCAGTAGGTGGACTGCTGGTAGTCTCCCGCTGAGATCACTTCGAACGGGCTGCAGGTGAAGCACTTGGTGGTCCTCTGCTTCGTCTTGAACTCTTCGCTTGCGAAGTAGTGGGTGGTCGCCGTTCCTGCCATGAGCCCGCCCTTGGTCTGGAACTGCTTGCTGCTGTAGATGAACTCCAGGATCCTGCCTCCAGACCTTATCGGAAACACCCTTCCCATCCAACCACAACGTCAGTTTTCTTTCATCATTCTACAGAGCTAAGATCAAATTGAGTCGTTCGTATACATATATACCTCGATCTGTATGCAGCTGCGAGCCTAAAGATCTCAAGCGTGGACTGGGAGCTGAAGCGTGTGAAGGGCACATACTTTGGCCTCCCGCCTGTGGTTCCAGAGCTGCACAACACAAGGGCACAGTCCCACTTCCTACAGAGGAAACGGGAGGAAGAGAAGAAGTAGGGAGTACCTGAGAGAGAGCATGGTGATGGGCTGCTGGGTGAGGACAGGCGAGGCATCGCCATGGGCGATCCGCTGGATGTAGGGCTCGAGGTCTGCATGGGTGGCGAGCGGGACAGCGGACGTGAACAGGGACTCGAGCTCCGCGGGGCTCAAGTCCTGGACGCGGAGGTCGCCGCCGAGCCACCTCCCAAGGTACTCGGAGCCGAGGTTGCTCTCGATGATACGGCGGAGCGTCTGCGACTGCACGGCGCCCGCTGTCTCGGCGGCGGCCTCGAACCATTCGACGATGTCGTCCTCTGCCGCCATCGCCGGCGCGCCGTCGACGGGCAAGGGGAAGAGGGGGGACGGATGCCCACCCACCGCGACGGTGGGCTTCAAAGTTGTTACTGCTCTCCCCACCCAAGTTTCACGCAGCAGGCTTCATCATGCTCGTCTCACCAACCCGAGAGTGCATGACAGACCAAAAACCTAAGGGCTTTAGGCACAATCCCCTTCTCTCTCTCTCTCTCTCTCTCTCTCTCTCTCTCTCTCTCTATCATGGGTTGCAGAAATCTCTCTCGATAAGAGTGCGATGACGATGCCCCTTCTCTTTCTTCCTCAATTGTACGATTCAACCACGGCCACAAGACGGCTTATCTGCTGCACAATCACAGCAGGGAGAGAGAGAGAGAGAGAGGGAGAGGTGAGGGTAAAGGAACGGACGAAGATTACGTGCATAAAATGAACATGATTCAGTAGGTGGGCCGCTGCTGTCATGCCATGTAAAACCTGCCTCAGCTGTTCATCTACCATACATAGATGAACAATTTGGCTCTTTTCATGCCATCTCAATCTCCCCCCCGTTGATTCCTCCGTAATGGTTGCCAATTTTTTTCTTCCTTCTACCTTTGAGAAGGATCCATTGGATCCACACGCTTCCACTCACCAGTGGGCTAAACCTTGTGAATCTAACAGCCCAAGTAAAACAATGCCGACGTTGGTGACTTCAAGTGCACCGGACAAAGAATGAAGATGACATTGGAACCAATAAGGCGTACATTTATTCATAGCTTTCAAGACTTCAAATCACTGATTGCATGATGATAATATCTTGTATTCTCACACATGTATCACAATCACTACCCACCACAAAAGCTTTTTCCATTCTCATCTCTCTTAATTCTAGGACCATGTACCACACACACTATAACTCTCTCTCTCTCTCTCTCTCTCTCTCTCTCTCTTGGAATTAGAAAGTATAAAGGAAGTATATATATATATATATATATATATATATATATATATACACACACCTACACAACTTGGGAGGGTTTACCACCAATAAGAGGCCTATCCATTTGTGGCCACTACCACTCTGATTGAAGAAAATTTTAGCATCAAATTTAAGTATCATTTAATTAACTTTATTTCACTGATTTGAACATCTTTTGCTGGCAACAAAGAGGATAATAATGATATTTGATTGGTCATTTAAGGCTTTCAATTAACACATTAGTCAACAATATCATAGTTGAAACAAGTCCTAAATTATGTGGGTCTTCTAGATATAGCATCATTTGGATCATATTCTATTCAAATTAGCCACAAAAATTGTGGTAACAATTATTTTGAGGTTCAACTTAATGTGACATTTCTACTACTTTCTACTACTCAACTCTAATAAATAATACATAATAATCCTATTTGTAATCCCATGATAAGGCTTTGAATTTTTTTTCCCAAGTGTTAGACAATAATCATGAATTGGGTTAACTTCTCAACTGTAACAATACACTATCAAGCATGAGATAGCTAACCATGGTTAAGAGCTAATTAATGATTAACTTTAATTGATTGTGATACATGTATATGGTTTTGAAGGACACAAAAATTATTAATCCCCCAAAAAGTTCATCCATTTAAAGCAGCTTAACATGCATTAAAAAAAATTAAGATCAAAAATTAAAACCTCAGATTAAGATAAGGGATGATGGACTCATTTTGTCTTCATTTGGAACACAAGCATAATAAGAGTAATCTTGATTTGGATCTGTTAAATAACTTTGTAAAGCTCTATCTAGCCATATAGATGGTTGAAGCTTGACAAAATGTAGATGATGTACATACACACTATGTTGATTGATGTTTATGCGGGACCATTGTTCAATTAAATTAAAATAAAAATTAAATCCATTTTTTTTTTAAAGAAAATTCACCCAACCAAAATAAACTTAATGGATCGGTTCAGTTTTCTTATCAGTCTCTAAAACATAAAATAAATTTAAGTACTGTGTTAAGTATATTGTTTCCATGTCTACCATAATTGAATAATTTCAGCAACTACAATCAAAGGGGAAATTAAAAACAATATATTTGTATATATATTTATTTAAATATGTATGTTATAGAAAGATTTGATTATTTTTTGTTTGGAAATAGTTTCAAATGGTAAACATAAAGAACAATTTCCGGTTCAAATTTCCCAAGTAAAACAAATCGGTAATTCTAAAAAAATACCTCAGGTCCGGTCCGGTTCATTTGAAGCTATAGAATTAATTATATAAGCTTTATTTTATCGAATGGATAATTTAATATTAATTGAAAAAAATATTATTGACATCCCGACGTAGTCTTAACTTATGTGAGTAGAATTATCCAAAATATCTCTAATATGAAGATGTTGTGTTGTAACATGTGAAGACTAAGATCGGAAGAGGTTTACATATCCAATCGCTCTGATGCTTATGTTAGTGTTACTTATCATAATAAATTTGTGATTATTTTTCTTGTCATAATGAATCTTCATCTTAAATCTTATGTGGCAACTATATGTTAGTTGATGATAGATTCCTTATCAAATGTATTTTTTGTATTATTATTTACATGATTTGGGAGCTTATTAATTATCCGATCAAAGGTCTTTATTTATTAAGATAGATTGTGCATTTGAAGCTTTCGTTACCATTACTCAATCAGTGCCCCAATTTGAATCAAATAAACGAGATTACGAAAGATAAACATGACGAAGAAAAAAAAAGAATTATTATATAAGTTTGAGAGCATCATTTTATTCAAATACTGATAGGGCTAATAATGGATTGGCCTATCACATGCCACGTCTTCAATTGACAAGACACAGTCTCAACCAACCTAGCACGGGTTTGACCAACCTAGCGCAAGCATGACCGACCTGACGCAAGTATGGTCGACCTAGCATAGGTATGGTCGGCCTGGCGTAGTAGCAGCGTGAATCTCACACACAACATCATCAGGTGCAAGTGTAAGTGCAAGTGCGATGAGAACCTTGGGAACAAACGAGGCCGTACGACATCGCAACAAAGGACGTTAGCGATATTAAGGAACCTAGTACGATTGATATATGGTAGGCAATTATAAAAGTCACCCCTAAGACTATGAAAATAGAACTTTTTTCTTACTCTCACTTTCTCTCTCTCTCTCTCTCTCTCTCTCTTAATAACTCTCTTTACATACTAAACAACTGAGACCATCTTGGTTGCGACATTAACTTGATCGTCGGAGGGGTCACATCGAGCACCCCCATCTCGACGAGGCCTTTGTGCAAAAACCTTCGACATACCCGATATAAATCCAAGAGCGATCGTCACCAACCCGAACCGACCCTAGGAGCACATATCGTTGACTCTCTCCGAGCTCCACCCCATTATAGACTAACTCGAACGAGCTTACACACACGAGCGGAACCTAGCCGTAGCTGTGCTGACTCCACGGTCACGATACAAAGTTCCACAACAATTATATTATTTTTGTACTATCCAAATTGAATATTAATTTTGAACCAATCGAGGTGTTCTTTCGTACATGTATCAGTTCAAATTTGATTTGGGATCAACGCATCTCAAACCATGGTGTCGAGGTGTCAATATCACGTGGCCAATGATTCAATATCACGTGACAGAAAAGAGACGTCCGATTCCAATAAATAAAAAATTAATTTAATAATGTATAAATTAAAATTTATGGATCATCCACCATAACAACAACAACAACAACAACAAAATTAAAAGTTCTAATATTTATGTTCGACATCACTGAGATAAAAAAAAAAAAAAGGGTTTTATGATTTAGTTGAGTTAAGAATATTTAAATCTATTTTTTTAAAAAAATAAAATAACATATAAGAAAAGATACAGAGTGTTCACCATGTTCTCCAACGGCCTTCAGCATCATCATGATGGCAAAGGATGGGCACATCATAACCACAACAGCATCACAAAGAGCATGACATCAGTGGCTACAGTTGGGAACAGTTCTCATTCTTGCCCACCGAGGAGCCCATAATTACGAGAAATAGGATGCCCAAATGGAATGGCATCCATCATCAACATCTCGACCGTCCGTCGATACGAAGGGGCAGATCCAACGGCGGTGGCTCAACTGGACCCGACCCCAGCTGGTCCCGCTCTCACACCAGACTCCCGGTGGTCCCATGACACGTGTCCGAGCTTCCCGCGGGGTGGATGGGTACCATGTTGGACGCCGGTGGGCGTCCGCTGGCCACCGCGGAATCCCCGCCCCAACGCCATCGGTACGCCCGCACGGCCATCGCCCTTTAAACCCAACCCCCCAACCCTCTTCTCCCTCACAAATTCCCTGGAGATGGAGAACACCGACTCGTCCTCCGGCATGAAACATCAGCAGGAGCAGCAGCACCACCCGCAGCTCCCCCCGGGCTTCCGTTTCCACCCAACCGACGAGGAGCTCGTCGTTCATTACCTGAAAAAGAAGGCCGCCGCCGCACCTCTCCCGGTTGCCATCATCACCGAGGTTGACCTCTATAAGTTCGACCCCTGGGAGCTCCCAGGTCTGTCTCTGTTCTTCCATTTGCATGCGCACACTTGATCCTGTACGGCTGCTAACCCGGCGATGCATTCGATTGGACGTGGTGTACGGGTAGGTAAGGCGAATTTTGGAGAGCAGGAGTGGTACTTCTTCAGCCCGAGGGACCGCAAGTACCCCAACGGGGCGCGACCGAACCGGGCGGCGACGTCCGGCTACTGGAAGGCCACGGGGACGGACAAGCCCGTGCTGACGTCCGGCGGAAGCCAGGTCAAGGTCGGGGTGAAGAAAGCCTTGGTGTTCTACCGCGGGAGGCCGCCCAGGGGAACTAAGACCAACTGGATCATGCACGAGTACCGGCTCGCCGACGGCAGCAGCTCTGAAAACAGCAGCAGCAGCAGCAGCAGTAGCTGCAGGCCCCCCTGTGGTGGTCACATGGCGTACAAGAAGAAGGGCGGATCCCTCAGGGTAGATTACTCCCTCATCAGTTAATTCAGCAGCGGTGAATACGATCAGACTAGTGGATCTTGAATCACGATCCCTGTTGCTTCACATCATGCAGTTGGATGATTGGGTTCTGTGCCGCATCTACAAGAAGAACACCGTGAGCGATAGCCCGAGGCCAACGCATGGAGACAGGGAAGGCGCCATGGACGACATGCTGGGAGCCGCGCCATCTGTGGCTCATCAGACAGGGCCGCAACCTCAACGAGCTCCGACCAACTACAGCTCGCTGCTCGAACATGATGAGACCTTTCTCGAGGGACTACTAGCGAATGAGGTCGGTCTGCCCACCAATTCCATCACCCACCTCGCTGCTGCTGCTGCTGCTGCTGCTGCTGCAAGAGCCAAACTCAACCTCTCGCTTGTTCCTCCCAGTACCACCGGTACCTTTCCCACCAGACACCCTCTTACCTCTGCATACTGGACTGAGTCCACCGACATCGCATCACCGCCTGCCAAGAGGTTCCATGCCGGCCATGGCAGTAGCAGCAACAATGCTGCCGACAAGAACAATACCAGTAGCTGCAGCAATGGCAGCGCCACCAACGACGACGGTGGCCACACAAACCAGATACTGCTCAATCAGATCCCCTACGGCACAACATACCACGACCAAATGATTCTTGGATCATTAAGGGATGGTGGAGCCATCTTCCAACAGCCATACCAGCTGCCCGGAGTGAATTGGACCTCCTAATTCGAATCTTCTGAGAGGTGAGTACTGATGCCCCCCCACCCATCTGTCTGGTAGTAGCCCATAATATAGAGAGGATAAAAGGCTTGCTGGTGGTGCACCTGCAAATGCTCAAATTCCCCTACTATAAAGGTTCTCTTCAATCCCAGGTAACTCAACAGTGTACATAGATATAGTTTATTGTTGGATAGCAGAAGAGAGATTGAGCCTCAGAGCATAAAATCCAGTAGGATTCTTTAGTAAATAGTATATAGGAGAGAGAGAGAAGATAAAACTTAGTAGTACTGTGAGTTGTAGTAGCTGCTTGCACCTTACAATAAATTTCGGATGGAATTCGATCATGTTCATACCACTCATGCAGCTGAAAGTTCTGTAGTGACCTGAATACTTACTTACTCGTTGGGCTTATCTTTGTTGAGAAGTGCCCATCACTTGCTTCGCGATCAACATCATCATCAATTTCACCTGTTAAACCTGCAAGAAATGTTTCTGAAATATGGCTTCTAAACTATTCCAGTATGTTTCTTTCTAAGATAAAACTGCTTTCGTCTCCAGCATGAGAAAATTATTTATTGCTTGGCTTCTATTTGAGCTGCTAACTGTCTCCATCTGCACAGTGGAAGTGACAAAGAAAGAAACTTGGAATCATCTGCTAACTATCTTCATCCGCTTTTATTTGGAATCGACCTCATACTTAGGTGGACACTAATTACGAAAAAAAGTTAGGTTCTACCAAAACAAGAAGGTAAGCCTAAGCATATGTGGGGCTGACTTGAGCCTCACGAATCCTTAATGAGCTGCAGGATCGATGCCGTTCCAAAAAGCCTTTTCCTGGTTCTCTTTCCCTCCTTTCCTGTCCTTGGAAATCGCCAAGCGAGTGCATGTGGACTTTTCCTCCATGTCCGGCCGCTGAGATATTTGTCAAGAGCTCTCTCTCTCTCGTTCGTCTTATGTGAATAGATGTAGAGTGGGGAGCTCATTTGTCTCACGAAGTTGACATCAGTGGGTGGGAACCCCAGTGATCGCACTGCACATATGGAAAAGATGTCGACGAAAGTTTCAGCTGCGACGAGGCTCCCGAAGGAGGGAGAAGATGGAGGGCAAGCTCACTTTACAGGACGCGCATCTCTGATGTGTTCGCCTGCTTAAGCAACAGAAGCTACACCAATACTTCAAGAAGAAAACACTACTGCCACCTGATGTGATGAAAGATGGGAGGATTACAAAATAGTCTCATTACCATTGTTAGCTGTAACAAATTTATTTAACCGAACAAGATTCTCTCATTTTGAGAAAAATCCTATTTACTGTAACAAATTTATCTAACCGAACGAGATTATCACTGTATAAATAGATGTTGAAACCTCAATAACAAATGAGTTCTTTTGTTTTCCCAATTCACTTTCAACATGGTATCAGAGCAACTTGCTTAAAGCAAACTCTCTTATTGCTGTCAAACGACAGCAAGTTTTCACGGCTTCCGATCGCGTGCAGATTTTATCGTGGACTCCAGTCCATCTACTGTCGCGACATCTGCCTCCGCTACCGACGGAACCAACGAGATCAGCACCGATCTCCCAACGAGCGCTGATACTGTTGTCGTAACCTTGACATTCTTTCTTTAGCCGGAGCAGCGAAATCCCGGCCGCCTCCCCAGTCTCCAGCCTCAACAACGGAGGTGGAAGACGAGGTCTAGACCGACAAACCTTTGCCGAGTGGTCGACTTTATCACATAATTGGCAGACAACTTGTTGCTGAAGCATGGAAGGAGGACAACGCGGTTGAACGGCAGTGTTGAAGTGCGGAGAATGGAGAGGCGACAGTGATGGAGAGGGACCCGTAGAAGTGGGAGAAAAATTGGTCACACCTTTTGAAGCATTCTTACGGTATTTACGATTTTGCCGATTGGACTTCTGATTGAACTGAGCCGTGATAGAAGGTCCTGGCAAGGAATCTGACAGTCTATTAGCATGCTTTAGGTAAGCTTCATAGTCGGTGAGCTTGTCATAGAGTTCTTCAAAGCAAATCAGAGAGTCACGTGCTCGAAGTGCAGCTGCCAGTTTTTTGAACTCGGGACTCAATCCATTAAGCGTGTGGACAAGAACTTCTTCATCAGTCAGGGAATGACCTATCAAAGCTAGGTCACCAATAAGCATTTTGATATGTTGTAAGTAATCGGCAATAGTACTTCCCTCCTGCTTAAGGCTCATAAGGCTGGATAGGAGTCCAAGCATGCGAGTCCGGGAGCGATTCTCGAAGGTAGTTTGTAACTTGGTCCAAGCTTCCGTAGCAGTGACACAAGAGGACACAAGCGGAGCAATGGATCCTGCAACAGAAGCTTGAATTGCTTGGAGTATTAGCCGATCTTGGCGCAACCAAAGTCTGTGTGCAGAATTCGATACTAGGTTGGGTTCTCCTGGAACATGTATCATCACTGGTGGACAACTAAGAGAGCCATCAATGTAACCCAATAAATCATAACCAAATAAAAGGTTTGAGAATTGGGCCCGCCAGGATGCATAATTACCACCCTTGGATAATTTAAATGGAATCAAGGAGGCGGCATTGATGGAGGTGAGTCCTGAATGTGGAGAAAGATCGCCAACAGGAAAAAGTGTTGGAGTATCGGAGGTAGAGAAGGAAGACATCGAGGAACCAATACCAGGTCAAAGGGAAACCCAGAGAGAAAGGTAAGTAATCTCGCTGAGAAAACAGTTGCAAAAACCGTTAAAAGATAGAGTAAGAGCGAGAGTAGGAAGCCGATTTTTGAATGATATGACGAAAGCGTCCAAGAGATGGATGGTAAAAGAAATAAGGAATGAAAGGTAAGGAGACTCTACCGTTGTCCTGATACGATGAATAGCAATGTTCGGGTGCAACAATCCTACTGGAACCAGCCCTTCCGAATATGACACAGTGAGTGCAGCCACTGTTAAAATAGATCACCCGACACTCCCCTCAAATCCAACAGAATACACCGGGAGGAAGAAGGCTTCTTGAGTGACTTCTTAGGGACTCTGAGGCTCCTCTTCAATCATCAGATTGGTCTTGCGTTCATAGCTGACCAACTCACTGTAAGCAGAGTGAGGGAGGGGGAGCGGGCAGGAGAGGCAGCGATTAGTCCTGGGAGACACGCCTGTGGTGTCCGCGTTTGGATCGCTCTTTAGAGCTGCTAAGAGGGTAGCTGCTGCTTGGTGTTGGAGGTACAGCATCCAAAACGGGGTGAGCGGCTGCTCATTTGTATCGAGAAACAGAGAAAAAAAGGGTGCTCTATTTTGTCGATAAAACAGAGATCCAGTTGTTGGGGCTGGAGAAGAAGAGGAAGCAGCCGACGATGAAGAGTGACGCTGGTTACGAATAGGTGTGGGACGCCGCAGGATTCAGGGATACTGAAGTAGTGGGCAGCAATTGCGAAGGGAAGCAGAGTAAGACCGACGGAACGGAGCAGCGGTCTGAGGAGCAACAGCGACAGAGAGGAGATGGGCTGCAGCGGCTAGAGGAGCAGCAGCAGCAGCGGAGCAGCGGCCAGAGGAGCAGCAGCGGCAGAAGCGCGTCGTTGGCTGTGCGCTGCGATATTGTTGGGCCAATCGCAGCAAAACAAAGGAAGGAGAGGAAACAGAGTAATGGTTACTCTGTTTCGATCTACTGTGTGTCGGCAGGAAGCAGCAGCACCCTGGAGCATTCGCGAGCGCTGCGTTTGCAGGGCCGGAGACCGCTAGTGCCAATGTGCCGGAGCGTTGTTGAGGCTGGATTTATATCTTCTGGTCTCTTTCTTTCACAACGGAAGTATATTCATGATTTACTGTTGAAGACAAACATACAAGATGCTAAAGCAGTCTCCACTCCTCTATCTCCAAGTACATCGCTGCATCTCTATGATGGTAGTCCTGTCACAGATCCTACTCTATATCGACAGGTAGTTGGCTCCTTACAATATCTAGCACTCACTCGTCCCGATGTCTCCTTTTCGGTTAATAAATTATCTCAATTTATGCATCAATCATCTACTTTGCACTGGACTGCTGTCAAACGCATTTTGCGTTATATGAAAGGGACTATTGATCATGACATTTTTCTTCGCAAGAATTCTCCCTCTCAACTTCATGCCTTTGCGGATGCGGATTGGGCCGGTAACGTTGATGATAGAACCTCTACATCTGGGTATATTGTATTCCTTGGTGCTAATCCGATAAGCTGGAGCTCTAAAAAGCAAAAGACGATTGCCAGATCTACTACCGAGGCTGAATATCGGGCTGTTGCCGCCACTGCTGCTGAACTCAATTGGATTAGCCACCTGCTTCAGGAACTTCAAATCCATTCTGCTTCTATGCCTGTTATTTACTGTGATAACATCGGGACCACTTATCTTTGTGCAAATCCAGTCTTTCACTCCCGTATGAAGCACGTTGCTATCGACTTTCACTTTGTTCGGGATCAAGTAGCCCGCAAGCAGCTCCGTGTCTCTCATGTCCACACAGCTGACCAACTGGCCGACTCCCTCATGAAGTCTCTAGCACGTAAACCGTTGATCCAAGATCGGCGTTCTTGACAGGAGCTCGATCTTGCGGGGGCATGTTAGCTGTAACAAATTTTCTTAACCGAACGAGATTCTCTCGTTCATCAGTTGAGGAAAATCCTATTAACTGTAACAAATTTCCTTAACCGAACGAGATTATCTCGTTCATCAGTTGAGGAAAATCCATCTCTTATCACTGTATAAATAGATGTTGAAACCTCGATAACAAGTGAGTTATTTTGTTTTCCCAATTCAATTTCAATACCTATGCCTCAAGTTTAATACTCAGATAGATAGATAGATAGAGAGAGAGAGAGAGTTATAGACGATAGTATCACATGAGAATAATCTCAGTTTATTACAAAAATAATAAATTTAGAATAAACAAGAGTTGGATGTTGAATCGACTTACGTCAAGCAAAAAGAAAAAGAAAGATGTAAAAAAAAAAAAAAAAAAGTTGGATGTTGGCTGTATGAAGTGAGGAAAAGAAAGATCTATCCTTACGCACGCATAAAGAAGAATAGTGATTCGAACTAGGGTAGCGCTATGTTATCGCCTTCTTACGATGGGTTTTAATGGAACAGCCCATGATAATTATCGATGGTAATAATATTTGGAGATGATTTGTCATTTGTTCTTCATCACATCGAGAGTTGTGGCTTGTGGATCGGAGAGAACCATATTACACTTGGTTTCGTAGACTCTGCATACTATTAAATTACATCAACTACACGAATCATACGTCCGGCTACTGTTTCTATGTAGTTCCAGTCTCCGCCACTACCGTCCCTCTTTGGTTCGTCTCCACCTTGCGCCGGAAGTCGTCGTTTGTTTTCGTTGGACCATGGTTCCCTCCGTGGGTGGGACTCTGGTCAGCACTAGGTCAACCACCAACAGGTGATGATTAGGGACAACCTGCAGTTGCATCACGCTACTGCTGGGAACAACAATGTTTGGATTCATAAAACCAGCAATTTTTTTTTTGGAGAACCAGGAATCGAAATGTTTAAAAACTTGATGAAAAGGCGACGAAAACTAGGAATGGAGTATTTTTTTTTTAATACCTCACGAGAAAGTACTTCGCATCCCTCTGATAGTTGAAAGAATGGATGATAGAAGAAGGTTCAGTGTCACTGTGATATGTTCGGCATCGTCCCCAGACTTGGGGGGGTCGTTCCTCTTGCTTATTTGGGGATCCCAATCCTCGAGAGACCCAGGTAAGCAACAAATCTGAAGATAAAGATCATGAGGAACAATGCTATCACGGACAGGGCTCTTTTGTCGAAGCCAAGCATCTTGAAGGAGGGGAACTCCGAGACGGGGCAGGTGGTGGTGGGAGTGCACTGGTATGTGTCGGTGGGAGAGTACTGCGACGCTATCTGCAGCTTGAATGTGTAGTAGTTGAAGGAGACGTACTTGACCCACGAAAGGAAGGGCGGGGTGTTCTGCACGTAGAACCCGGAGGCGAGCTGGAAGATGACCATGAGCACCGTTAGGAGCGCCGACCCGGACTGGAGGTTCGTGACGAACGCCCCGATCGCCAGCCCTAAGCTCTGCGCCACCACCACGCTCAGCAGCAACACCGCGAGAAAGATTAAGAAGTTGGTCGCCACAGGTTTGAGGCCGCCCAACCAGTACGTGATGGTAACGAAGGCGATAGGGAGGATGAGCTCCATGGGCAGGTCCACCATCGTGCTGGCGACGAAGTAGGACGACAGCCGGTACATCCCGGAGGCCCTCTCCTTGCTCAGCATGGTGCGCTCTTGTGGGAATGTAAATATTGCTTGGAACGATGCATAGTAAGCCCAGAATCCAGCGATGAAGAAGAGAAGCCCTGCCTGCACAAAGAATCACGGAAGCTCATGTAAACAGTAGAAGGTTTTGCTGATTCTTTCGCTGCCAGCTAAATTGGTGTCGATCATGCGAGGAAGAAGAGGACCTGATCCTGGATGTGACCTGCCGTACCATACCATAGGAATCCTCCGATGAGAGCTGATATAATCACCTGTGCCACCTTTATCCCGGTGAAGTTTTCATGCCTTCTTTCCTTGAGACCCCTTTGCAGTAACACCGTGAATTGTTGCCACCAGGTAGTGCACCACTTATTCGTCATCTTCTCCGCCTCATGTTGCTGCATCTCAACTTGTTGGCTCAGGCCTGAAAGCTCTTCTGCCACCTTATCGCGCAAGTGGTGGCTATAAGCATCCACTAAAGCTTCTTTAGTAGATGCTGCGTCTTCGACTGTTTCATCGGAGGAGATGCCTGCACCCCTCACACCGGCACCGGGTCAGTCTCATCCTTGCCGAAAGGTTAGCGTGAGCGTACACGTACGTACCATTAGCGAGGTCGAGAAGGAAGTCGGCAGGATTCATGGGCATGGAAGGGGAGTAACCGATGCTTGCGAAATAGCCCATGGCCTCACTACCTCTGCCGTAGTATAGGGTGTGGCCATCTGACAGCAGCAGGATCTTGTGGAACATGTAGAAGAGGCGGCTCGAAGGCTGATGGATGGTCATCGCCACGGTCCTGCCGCCCTTGGTGAGGTCCGCTAGGGTGGACACGATTCGCCCGGCAATGGTGGAGTCGAGACCCGAGGTGGGCTCGTCCAGAAACAGCAGGCTCGGGTTGATGAGCATCTCTTGGCCGATGCTCACCCGCTTGCGCTCTCCGCCGGACACCCCGCGCACGAAGGGGCCGCCGATGATGCTGTCGCGGCACGCGCTGAGCCCGAGCTCCTTGATGACCGCCTCCGCCTTCTCGGCCTTTTCCCGGCGCGAGAGGGTCCTAGGGAGGCGGAGGAGCGCGGTGAAGACGAGGGTCTCCGTGACGGTGAGGTGCGGGTAGAGAACGTCGTCCTGCATCACGAACCCCATCCTGCGCTTGAGCGAGCTGGAGTAGGGCTTCCGGTTGTAGGTGACGCTGCCGGTGAGGCGTTGAGTGCGTGCCACGCGGCCGGCAAGCACCGTCAGCAACGTCGTCTTCCCACTCCCCGAGGGCCCGAGCATCGCCATCATCTCCCCCGGATACACTGTACCCGAAACCCCATTCAGGATCACCCTCTCCTTCTGCTTTCCCTTGTTCTCCCCGCGCTTCTCCTTCGTCTTGATCTTGTACACCACACCTTCGAACTGCAGCGAACTCATTAAACAACTTTCTCGAAGGTGATCACAGAGCAAAATCAATTAGATACGATCTTCTCGGAATGCGTTCTACTGTACGACACATTAAAAATGCTTCCTCCTTTTTCTACCTTTCCACTGTGAAATCAAATAAACTTGGCATCATGAATAATAGTTATCCTCCTCCTAAATTTTCAGTTTGCGCTTCATGCACTTGAAATCAACAGTAAAAATCTATAAGCTAACATGCAATGCGGGGAAAACTCAAGAACATGAATAGAACTGGCAAGGACCCAAGGTTGGACGTTCATGTACTTCAAGATTGATAGGACGTTGGGCTTTGGCGAAGATTGATTGCGGCGCTGCATCATTCTTCTCTCCTCTGTCCGGTTGTTGCAGTTCGATCTCCGCCATTTTTTTTTGTTCTTTTTGCTTCTCGTTCTCCTTCTTCTCGAGCAGGATGGAGAGGAGAGACCGGGGAAGGTGCCTCTCGTTAATAAAGAGCGGGCAAGGCCTTCACCCTAGCAGAGGAGCCAAGAAGAGAATAGCGGTACACGTTCGGTGACATTATTTCCTTTTTTTTTTTTCTTTCTCGCACATTGACAGTTTGCGTTGATATGGTATCCCACTTCGAGCGATTTGCTGCGAGGAGGAACAAATCAAGAGGGGGGGGAATGGGACTTGCAGCACAACCATCCCGACAAGTTGGTTACGCCCGGCACTGCGAGTTGGAGCTAATGGTACGCAGGATCTCGCTGCAGATCTGTAAAAGGGGTTCGGTCATTTAACGCAGTAGATATAAAGGTCGATATGCTAACGGTGCATGCATTAGAACAGTGCCACGTGGATGCAATGCAGTGCAGCAGATTCGTTAAGAATCTTCTGTAGATTTCACCCTTTGCATGGAACTGATTCGGTGAAGGCGGTCGTCGTCATCGGAACCAAAAAAACCACGGTCGTTAGAAGCAGCGATGGGGCAGTTAGTGGGTATGGCAGGTAGACGGGGCCCATTCCCGTTGTGGTCCACGTCAAACTCGCGGTGGTACACGTCGGATTTTGCTGCCGTTGCCTGTTGGTTTGTCTCGTCCATGTCAAATTTGGATTGATGGGTTGATAAATATGGTAAATAAAGTTGATGCTGAATCAACTCATATCCCTTTTTTTTTTTATTCCTTTCTTTATCTCATTTTAGGATTAAATTTTTTATTCTTAGTATTCTATTATAGAGAAATTGGATTGAATTTTTTTTTTTTTGATCATTTCCAGAGTATCTTTCTCCTAATATTTTAGAAACAAGTCTTCTTCGTTGATTGATTAAAATAAAAAAAAAATATCATTATTTATAGTATTCTACCTAGAGTCTTCTTAGACTTGGATTCTTCCACTTAGAATTTTCTAGAACTTAGACTTGGATTCTTCCACTTAAAATTTTCTAGAACTTTGACTCTTGATTAAATAATAAAAATTAAATAAACTCATAATCGACTCAACCAAACTTATAATTGACGACTAACATGATTCAAATCAAATTAAATGAGAATCTATGGATCCGATCCTATAGAAAAATGGTAAAATTATGAAGGATTGATTTTTCATTAATACACATGACATTCTTAACGATCGATGTAACTATGAGTATATTAAGAAATTTTACTAATTTTGAGAAGGAAACAAACATATAATTGGATTGTTTACGTAATGAGAGTTAACAAGTATTTTTTGACAAGAGGTTATTCCCTCTTCTCTTACAGATGTAATTTTGAGTGATACTTTGGGACATGCTTATTTTCATTTTATTATGTACTACATAATTACAAAAAATAGATTTTATTTTTGGTACTTGAGTTTCTTTGATATCGTTTAAATCATACTTGCATTTTAGTAATTAATAACATTCTTTATGATGGTAAATATGTTTTTTTAAATATTTAAATATATATAATTTTTTATGAATTGAATTTAGATTAGGATTTACAGATATTTTAAGTGTACCTGTCATGCTATAAGAATTTGATTCAAACACTTTCTGTGTCCTCTCTTTTACTTTTCGACATGCTTGTGCTTTCCATTTCAACACCTTCAAAATTTTGTTTGAGATATCATTTGATTTAATAGGGGATTAAATTTTAAATGCTTTGATGCGAGATTGTTTCAACACCTTCTTGTTTCTCATTTCCCGCCTCCTACAAGAAGACAAAAAAATATAGATCAAGTTAGGAAGGGTGACAACCCTCTTATTAACATCGACCAAATCCTTCATCCTAATAAAAAGAGCCATGAATGGGGATTCAAGTTTTTTCTATGTCCATATTTTTGTGTTAATATAATACCTCTTTTGAAATTATTTGTGGATATATCATAAGATTACTCCAAAATAAACGAACATAGAGGATGAATAAAAATTACTCTCCAATTAACAGTACCTTTGGAGATGAGGTTGGTAAAGGGCTCAATATACTAATATGTTTTTTACACTATAATTCATTTTTTGATATTATTATAAATATACTTTAAGAGATGTAATATAAACATATGATAAAGCATCTCGAATCTAGTCACTTATGATTATTATTTCTTTTTTACATTATGGTTTATCTAATATCATATGATTTTGAATGATAATTATGATTAAACCATCTATTTGATAAATTTGCTTCCATCCCATATAAGTTTATAACTTATTTATATTATTATTATTATTATTATTATTAAAATTCAAGTGGCGTGTTAGGAATTGTGAGTTCGAATGGATTATTAAGCTGGTCCAATTGGGCCCAAATCAAATTGGGCTCGATTTGATCCAACGCGACCCGCATAGGCCTCGAACGATCCCCGGCCACCGCCATCGGTCACCGACCCAAACCCTCTCTCAATGTATCCCTGCGAACCAAACCCTCTCTTCTCATAGAGCGAGCGGCAACCATGGAGCGGTCGGCCATGGAAGGCATCTCGGAGCGCCTGGCTTCGAACGATCCCCGCATAGGCCTCGAACGATCTGCATAGGCCTCGAACGATCCCCGGCCATCGCCGTCGGTCACCGACCCAAACCCTCTCTCAAGGTATCCCTGCGAACCAAACCCTCTCTTCTCATAGAGCGAGCGGCAACCATGGAGCGGTCGGCCATGGAAGGCATCTCGGAGCGCCTGGCTTCCGTCGACGGCCTCTACTTCCCCGGCGCCATGCACCGGGAAGCACCGGACCACTCCCAGCGCAAGTCCGCCCTCCTGGATCTCCTCTCCCGCGACGCTCCCATCTTTCTCGGTGTGCTTACCTCCAACCCCTTCCTTACCTGTTAACTTACCGTAACCCTAACCGTAGATTTCACCCTTCAGAACGGTACGGCTCCGAGCTTACCTACGACGAGCTCCGCGAGTTCGAGAAATTGAATCAGGATTACGAGGTGGGATGGCACCTCAACCGGCTCCGCCGCGGCAGGAATCCCACGGCGGAGGATGACCGGACCAGGTCGGTGACGGTCAAGAACCGCCGGAGGGCCTATATGGAGCGGTTGGTTCAAGGCGGGGAGTACTTCTCGGAGGATGCCATGAGGGAACGGGAACCCTATCTCCACCACGAATACCTGGGCAAGTTCCAGGACCCTGCCGGGAGGAGCCTTTCTAGGCCCGGAGAGCGCTGGTCGGAAACATTGATGCGCCGATGCGAGGAGGCCATGCTGGTGGAGAAGATCAGAGGGGAGCAGCAGCGCTTGGGGGTTGATAAGAGGGAGTGGATTGGTGGTGGTGGGGAAGAGGAAGAGGAGGAGGAGGAGGAGGAGGAGGAAGAGGAAGAGGAAGAGGAGGAGGAGGAGGAAGAGGAAGAGGAGGAAGAGGAAGAGGATGGTGATCATGATATGGCTTTAGAGGAACCTAAAGTTGAGGACTCACCAGAGGTATGACTTCATTTTCAAGAATTGATATCGTGGTTATTTATGTCTCGTGGCTCTTTCTTTTGTATTTTGTTATATTGTTTAACTAAGCAGGTTCGGAAAGATCTATCAAAATTGTCATTACCAAGTAGTGAAACCGGAACACATTATAGAAACTGACATACAAAATTACACAATTAATCTTCCAAAATGATATTCTATTGCCTAGATTAGTCTTCCTAATTGATAATATGAGAATTATTAGTAATTGATTGCTATTCTCTTTCATAAACATTAACAATTCTTTGTTGCTCTTGGGGACCAATATGTCAATTCCTTTGTGAACCAATTCTCGATACAGATTTTGTCATACTCTTAGCATCTTATAAATTTGAGCCAATGTTATAGGGAAAGAGAAAATTTTTAGTTTTTTAGTTCATGTTCTATGAGATCCTTCACTTATGTCTTCCTCTTAATAAGTTTTTCTTTGAAAGATTATTTGTCTCTATATTCTTATCTTAAATTGGATGATATCTCTGTATTTCATATGGACCAGTCAGTAACTTCCACAATTTTTTTATTTTCAAATGGAAGCACTTGTTTTCATAGTCTTTTACTTTTTACCTTGATAATTTGTTCATTGGAAGAGAAGAGTTATTAAAATGTTACTAACTCGAGCAATTGAATTCTACAAGTTATTTATCCCTCGAACATTCATGATATATTCTTTAGCAATTGAAAATTTTGTCCATTCAACATTCATGCTTTTGGCTGTAATGTGCATGGTGTTTGATGCAGTTGTAGCGACCCATTTAGCGTTATACATCATCTTTCTTTATGCTTTCTAAGGTTGTTCCAATTCAGTGTCCAATGAGATATTGGCATACAACTTTACAACCTTTAGTAGTCCTCAATTTTCATATCTGTGCACAAATCCTAACCCTTTGGCTGATGGACAGTGAGAAGTGCTTTGGATGCTTTATTCTTTTCATTTTCATTCTTTTGTTTTGGTGTATCTGGAAACTATCATCTTGGAAACTTATCTTGACTGGCTGAGTTATGGTCTAATCTTAGTTAGCAACTGCTTTAAGAACATCCTATGTCCTTGAAAGTGATTAAAAGAAAAGAACAATATATAGGGTAATTTACTTGGAATAGCTCAACTCTGGACTGATGTCCCACTTCACAAATGGAAGCTGTTTAACCTGTTTATTATTTTTAACCTGGTGACAAAGGATAATCTCGGTGAGATTCTTCGCTGTTGACGTCATAATTATTGGTACTGTTTAATTTTGACTTGTTCATACAGTCCAGTAGTCTACCTTACCTGTATGGTTTCATTAATTACATGTGTAATTCAATAAAATTATGCTGTATAAGCTGGCATAAGCTCTGTTTGACATTCTTGTTATTAATACTAATGCATGTTATTATAGAAAGTTGTTAAATTATATAATGTGAGTTGTTTTGGAAGCAATTAGAGCTGTACACGTGAACTGAAGAAACCAGAAAATTATACCAAACTTAGAATGTGCTGTTTAGTTTAAGTTGCAAGTTTGGTCAGTTTTGGTTTGAGATGTAAGATAACAAATATATTCTCTTAGGATTTGGTCTTCAAATCTATTTACCTGCCATTGGAGTGGCTAGTGTACTGCACCATGTAATCCCTGAAATCCTCTTTCTCTCTTCCAGCGACTGCCTTGAACTTCATTTATGGCCTTGTTCTTTTAGAGTTCCCAAGATGCTTTATGCATTTCAGATTCCTATTTTTCGATTAACCTCCAATTCCCAATCACACGTACACTGCATTGGATTTGAGTAGGATCAATATACAAAACCTTATTCTTGCTAACAGAGAGAACATTTCTGTGACTCAGATGGTGGTCACATTGGTCCAAAGAGCAGTCCTTGCACACATGCATCACTCCCCAAATAAAGGTCCTATCCTCTTCTTCCAGGAAACTTTGAGTTGACTACCTGTAGTTTGTTGCTCACATCTTCCTCTTTGTGGAATAGGATAAATGGATCTTGATGCCACCGGTTCCAATAACCACCTGAGGTTGAAGAAGTGGTGGCAAACTTTGAAGATGTTGATTCATTTCCAACATGCTCTTCTTGTCCATGTATGCTTGTGATGTCATCAGGATCAACATTTGTCACTCTCATCTCCAATGGCACCTTTGCTAGTAGTATGCTTCACACATAATCTTTATCAATCAATTCTTCACCTTGGAACAAAGAAACTGAACAAATCGATCTTAGAACATTAGTTTGATCTTGTTTCTCTTAGTTTTGGTACTGAACACTAGAAAACCGAAGGTTTTGGTTGAGTTCAGCAGTTTGGTTATAACTAAACTGACTCGAATCGAGTACACCTGTACCATGGATTCTCACATCGACACTCGCACCTGACATCAAAAACATATCCATGACTTATATGTTTATCAAACTCTTCCACTATCAAATGATAATCACATGTGAAGTAGACCATTTCAATGATCCTAAAACTTCTTTGGGATTTATTTCACACTCATTACATGTATCGTACTATTTTTCTTTGATTGTATCACAAAGGAATTGAAGTAGACCATTTCAATGATCCTAAAACTTCTTCCACTATTTTTCTTTGATTGTCCCCAAGAGCAACAAAGAATTGTTGATGTTTATGAAAGAGAATGACAATCAACAGAAAGATAATCGCTGGAGTAAGATCAACTTCGTGTAATTTTTTATGTTATCAATTGGGAAGACTAATCTGGACATCAGATTATTAATTTGGAAGATTAATTTAGTGTAATTTTGTATGCCAGTTTTTATAACACGTTCTGGTCTCGCTGCTTGGTAATGGCAGTTTTGATAGATCGTTCCGAACCTGCTTCGTCAAACAATATAACAAGATACAAAAGAAAGAGCCACAAGGGAAGAAAGAAGACAACACAAGTAGCAAAATATCATTTCTTTAACGTGAAGTCATATCTCTAGTTCCTCTAAAGCCATATCATCATCTTCCTCCTCCTCCTCTTCTTCTCCACCGCCACCATCCCACTCCTCGTCCCCAACTTTGTGCCTATTTCACAGTCATTGCATGTATCATACAATTCTTCTGTGTCTCTGCATCTCCATTCTTTCTCCTCGACAAATTGGATAGTTGCACACACAATCATTGACTAGTTGTATACAAGATTATCGAAACTAGATCCTTGTAGTTTTAACACCTAGAAGTGGTCATGTTTATAGGTGGTGATTTGTGCACTCGGTTCTCGATTTTCCAGTAACCGTTGATGCTCTGTTGCGAGAATCAAGTTGGGTTATATATGTATATGTGTGTGTGTGTGCAGTTGATATATATACAGACTCAGTGTAGCTCGGACAATAATGTAGATATGCAGTTAATATAGATATACATACTCAGTGTAGCTCTGACAACAAGGTTAGATATGCAGTTGATATATGTACATACTCAGTGTAGCTCTGACAATAATGTTTAGATAATGCAGTTGATTGCCTATAGAGATGTTGCTAGGGTTATCTTCAATATTTGGTCTTGGTTTCCAATGTTCACATGCCATCCTTGCATATACTAGCTTGTAGATTGTTCTTCTGGAACCAAACCCCATCAGCGCTTCATTTGCCATCGTGATATGAGGGGTTAAAGTTTATAGTTCTCACAAAGAAGCGCAGCTATTATATGAATTTGATGTGAATTGATCTTTCTAATACTTACTCGCTTGGTGCAGGTACTTAACCCGGACGCCCATGACGCGACTGCAGGGCCCTTGGAGCAAACACTGTCCGCGGAAGAGATGCAAGATCTTCTGGAACAGTTTACTCGCGTAATGCAGCAGAAGTTTCTAGCGGGAGAAGATGCTGCTTATATTAATTATCCTCTGATAGACAATGATGAGAGTTTGGACGATCACTGGCTCCGGGAAGCTAATTGTGACGCCGAGGAGAAATATTTTGAGGAAGACTAGTGTTGGTGATCCAAACAGTTCGATACGCCACTCCATCTCTGTCAACTTTTGTTTAGATTGCAGATCTCTCTCTCTCTTTCTTTGTTGTATATACAAAGCACCAACCTTAGTTACACTTAACAAAAAAAAGAAGTAAATGTGATAGGTTCTAGTTTTAAGTGAGATGTTACTAAATTTAGTTAACAATATTGGATGTTAAGATTTATAGGAGATTATTTTTTAATGATTTAAAATAATTAATTATATAATAAATAAAAATTATTATTAATCAAGTTTAAAGTGTAAAAAAAATTTAAAAATTATTGGAAGTTAAAGAATAATTTTTTTATCACTTAATATTATTGTATTAACGTGAGATGTACTTGATTAACATAGTATATGTATTTGATTAACATAGTATAGTTCATGTGGTGTTATTGATTCTTTAAGTTTTTTCTTTTGCATAATTTTGATGATATTAAAAATTAATTATATTTTTTAATTTTAAAAATAAAAATTGTTATTTTTTTATTAATAGAAGATGTTTGTTTAACTTTTACATAATAATAATACGTAGAGTTATTTTGATGTAAAATCATAGTATAGAAGGAGTACAGAAGGGTTATTTTATTTTACAGAATAATAAAATAAGAAGATGACTAGGGTTATTTTGAGATATAGTAGACGGAAGTTTTTTTCTTTTTTCAGTAATACGGTGGAAAGCGATCCTATCGCTGCTTCGTATACGGAGTGGAAGCAAAAAAAAAAAAAAAAAAGTGGCGAGATCTGATTGGGGGTAAGATCGGAATTGGATTTGGAATTAATTATTTCCAATGTCTTCTTAATTATCATCAAATAAATAACCATTACCTCTCTCCTACTTATATAGTAGGAGTATGCTTAACTCGTGCAGTGATAAGACTGGGAGCCCAAACCCAAGATGACAACTCAGGGGCATGGAGATAAGCCAACGTGGCACTCGTAACCCTTCTCCCTTATCTTCTCCCTCGATGGTCTCGGAAGCCAATACCACCACCACCACCACTTGGGAGTTGTTCCCTTATCCTTTTGTTTGGCCTCCCCGCGACGGTCACTCTCCTCCCTGCTTTGTTGGCCTTGTGTATCCAAACAGTCGGCCCAAACCAGCAGAGACTCGTGGTCGTCTAGTGCAGACCGAGGCGGCGCCATGATGGCTTGTTCTTCTCTCCTGACCGCACCCACCTCCAAGCCAACGCCACCGCTCACCACCCGGCCAGTTGCCGCTTCATCTCTGTCCCCGCCCACCGCCACACCCGGCGCTGCCCCGGGCGGCAGCCGAGCCATGACGGGCCGCCGGGAACTGGCGTTGGCCCTGTCGACCTCGGCGACGTTGCTGCTCCTTCCGGCAGCGCGCCCGGCGCTCGCCACGTCGGACGAGGAGTACGTGAGGGAGACGGCGGAGGTGATCAACAAGGTGCGCACCACCATCGGCATGGACAAGAAGGACCCGAACGTGGCGGAGGCCGTGGCGGAGCTGCGGGAAGCGTCCAACACCTGGGTGGCCAAGTACAGGAGGGAGAAGGCCCTGCTGGGCCGCACCTCTTTCAGGGACATGTACTCCGCCCTCAACGCCGTCTCCGGTCACTACATAAGCTTCGGCCCCTCGGCGACCATTCCCGCCAAGCGCAAGGCCCGCATCTTGGAGGAGGTGGACACTGCCGAGAAGGCTCTTCTCCGTGGGAGGTAGGTAGGCCGACGACCTCATCATCATCATCATCATCATCATCATCATCTCTGTATCCAGTTTTTGCTTCAACCGAGATGCATTCATTGTATTCGGGTCACTCACTCGTTGCATTGATGTTTGTACTTCGACAATATATCAACTCATATTATTCTGTAACTGTTTGAAAAGCTAATGCTAATGCTGCTGCTGCTGCTGCTGCTTCATTTCTTCTTCTCCCTCTCTTTTGTTGCTTAAAACCACAGGGATTTATTTCGATTGCTCAGGTCTCTGTAGTAGTGTGAGACCGATATAATTATCACTCACTCATATGGAACACACATTTCTTTGTAGATATCAAAATCAATAATAAAAGATAGATAAAACCCATAGAAATGTATAGCTAGCTATACATAGTAAACCATTTGTGTTATATATCATCAATAAATTTGTAAATAATTCTTAGCAATCTTAATGACAATATCTTTGATATGCTTTCTCTATGTGATTTAGTGGATTGATTTAATATGTTAAGATGGTAATAGCACTGTAGATATCAGCTTTGGAGCTAAAGATGTGGGATGCTTCTCCTCTCATCCTCGCTCTATTCCCCTATTTAGATAGGGGCGGGGGCGAGCAACTCACAAGTTTTTCATATCAAAATAAAATTATTATCAAACCTAATTGATGATACTAAAATTTATTCATATCAAATGATAAATATATTCGATATAAATAAAATAAAAATTATCATAACCCGCGAGAGAGGCAAGATGAAGATGAAGCGGATTAGGGTAAAAGTTAAGCGGTGAGCGAAGACAACCGAGACAAGGGGGTTGGGGGTTGGGGGTTGTAATCGTAACCCTTGTTCATCGTTTACCATTTGTTGATGGATAAAGAAGGAGAACCAATTGAGACAAAAGTTAAACAACCACCATGATACCACCTACGATTAGGGATTGAGTAGGGAGGAGTTATTACTATTGAATAAGAAGATACTTCATTTTGATTCAATTGAATTAAATATTTTTTAATTGAATTATAATCTATTCAATTAAGGTTCACCCAATCTAATTTTAATAATGAAAATTTATCCTTCTAATTACTCATCTATGTAGTATTATGTCGATAATACAATATACCCCCTCATCCTTACCCTTAATCCCATTTATTTATTTATTTATTTATTTCATTTTTGTCTCATTAGAGACGGGTGGGTATAATTGGTGAGTCATAACATTTGATTTAATTTATTTTTCATCGATATTGTTTGTAGTTTTTTACATAATCATATCAATATCTTTGAATTTTCTTTTTGTTTATTTATCTCTAATTTTCTTTCTCTACAATTTTTCTCTCCAATCCTCTAATTCTCCTAATATATCTTTTAAAACCTTTTTTGGATATCATATTGAAAAATCTCTTGAAAATGTGATGATCTTCAAAAAAAATTCAAAGAGCCACAATAGAAGAGAGTCGAGAAATTTCAAGATGTAAAACTAGTATTAAATATTAAGCATAATAACTCACATCCTTGAATCTCTTAGCTCAATCTCATCTCTCCTTTGGGCATAAAATATTATTAAACTCAAAGACTTTTAATCCCAGTTACGATAGGAACCACAATCTTGACTAAAAATATTTTAAACAAAAAAATAACATCTAATCATAATTTCAACCCTGAATAATAGCATTCTCACTGTTATTACAGACGAGAGGCAATCCCACCGTTGAAACTTCAACATCACGCATTACTTAGATAAGAAACATGACCGAAGTATTTACCGTGAAGATGTAAAAGTGATCAACCAGAAGTCCTGAAGAAGACAAGATAAAAAGAAGAAATCCTCTAAGCTCACTCAGCATGGGATTAAAAAAAAAAAAAAAGAAATGGAAGAACTATCTGGACGATGAACAATTATATTGGCACTATATACACAATCCCATATTCATTATGGTGAGAGATGGATGGAAATCTTTCGACTTCAGCAACATAATATGTATAATGCATGCCACGAAATTACTACATCCAATGGTAGTTGATTCATTGCAGTTCCTTTTTACCGATGAACTCTTCATAATCTCTAACAGCTACCCTGAAAACCGCAGCCATGGTTGAGAAGGAAATATTTAACCTTTCGTAGCGCTCTTTATAAGAAGCTGGAGAAGTGTCGGTGAAAGATCCATAATATGTAACACAAGTATGGTGAAGACGGCAACGTTTACAACTCCTGCCAATCTTGATCTCCTCTTAAAGGGGCCTTTATCACTTAGAACTTCTGAGGATTTCTTACACCAGATGGACTGGGAACGTTGGAACTCATGCTTGCAGTTCTTAGGAGTTTACGAAATTCCGACAAGCTAATCTTGCCATCTTTGTCGATATCAGCTTCCTCCAGCAATGGTTCGATAGAACCCTTCAATCCTGTATGCTGCAATAAAACACGGATTGCCAATTAGAAATTGTTGCTGATTACGATATTAGTCTATTCCGTAGACTATCTGTAGACTATTTCTAGTTAGCAAAAAAAAAAAAAAAAAGGCTTCATATGGCATAGTGAAAGAATTTCTAGAGTTTATACATTTTATGGTGGTAGAATTTCATATTTTGGCTTATTGTTTCAACATTAAGACATGGAGAAGATGGAGCCATGTCTAATGTACTCAATATATTTTTCTTTCTTTTGATGATAATTCTTGGGTCAAATGCTTAGGGACTACCACCAAATGGATTTGAACCTAAAACCACTTTCAAGGTTGAACCACCAACTAATGGGACTTTGCTTGGTTGGCAAAAGAATTGGGTTTCAGGAGAGCTCTACGAAACTCTAGACATGGATTAGGCCAACCAAAATTTACCATTCTGAGTTCCTCTGGTGTAATGTATCCATCTCTATCCACATCAAATTTTTCAAAGGCTGCTTTGCAACGTGAACGCCATCTCTCAGAATCATGCTCCTCCATCTGATGCACATGCAAAGTAGCTGCAACAAATTCAGTGAAGTCAACAAGTCCATCGGTGTTGCTATCAATCTGCATAGCAACATTTAGTATCAGTCCATCCGTTAACAGGTATTAGCATATACGATATTGAAGCAGAGACAATTACAGAATTAATTAGCACAAGAAGGTTTTCAATATTTATTGGTCTGAAACATTGTACAAAATCTTGAATCTTCTTACTACCATCATGTATGAATATGTAAATTAAAAAAAGTGAGAACCCCAGTATTAACCAGTATAAATTTGTTTTTAACATCTTTCATTTTGGGTTTTTATTTGTATTTATCTTTTCACAGAACACTAACATTAATTAGCAAGGGAATTAGCAAATAGCACAGCTTTCAAATATATATATGTTTATATATTAAAACTTACAGCTTGAAGAATGTCAAGGTCACGAGGTCCCTTTAATCTCCAGGGAATATCCTTGGCAAGAGCCTGTTCAAACGAATATAATCAAGGCATTTAGCATGAAAGAAAGTATATCTTACTTTTTTTTTTTTTTTTTGCAAAATTTTATCCACAATTTTAAGAAAAAAACAAAATCCAGAGAAAAACAAAAGAAACATATTACTACTGCAGTGCTCCTTAAATGCTATCCAACCAACCAGATCTAAATGATAGGAATATAAAGATATACATTAAAAGGATTTAAATGCTACCCAACTAAACTTCAAAAGTCCAAAAGGATATGTGTTGAAACTGAGGAGCAAGCACAATTCCAAACAAGCAACTAATACTCAAAATTGTTGCCCAGCAGTAGGAGCTTCCCACAATGGTGCATTGACACAAGAGTTCTAGCCCTTAAATCTTCCATGCTAAACACATGCTGATTTATAGACACCAAACTAATAGTTATTACTTCTTTTAACAGGAAGTTTTTGCAGAAATTGACTAACATCACAAGATGCCACAATTAAATTGACCACAAAAATATGGTGCGAACAAAGTCTCCTTCAGAATCCATAGATTTAAACATCTATGATCCAAATTTACATCCATTGCAACAAGTTGTTGCCCCTCAACAAATTTACATCCTTGAAACCTGGGTTCTCAATGAAACTTGGATAAAGCAATCCTAAAATCAGCGAGCAGATCAAAAGAGTTGCATAAAGCAAAAGAGGAAAGTTAAAGAATGAAAACAGAAATTGATGTTTGGCAATTTACACACAGCAATTTTCACAACGCTCCAAAAGAAATATTTTAAGAAGACCAACCTGTCTCATTTCATCAAGGCTTATTGAGCCACTTTTATCGATGTCAATTGCTTGAAACTGGTCCTTCAGATTTGCTAGCTCATCTTCATCAAGAGTGCTTGCTATTGCCTGCATAAAATATGAATTAGGTTCTAAAAGATTTTTTTAAAAATAATATCAAAGCAGAACTCCTTGTGCAATATTGTTTACCCTCAGCGCAAACTGCTTTAGACGGCTATACTTTACAAACTTTCGCATATTTGCTAGAACTGAGATGTCCAATGGTATTTCTGATGCATTGCCCCCTTCTCTCACCCATGGATGGGCTGCAGAGATGCACATCAATCAGAACGCAATTTGTTAGTGAATGTAACTGAATGATGATAACATATAGAAGACTCCATTAACTAGGGGATAGATTGTTCATAATAACTGCAATTGAGAAACTTAACAACAATGCAGCAAGATCAAGCATCAATATTGAAATGTTTTCCTTTTAAATTGAAAGAAACATGGAGAGTGATACTAAAGCACTGACATCAGGGACTGAAGGTGGAACACATACATAAAGCTTGAGCAGCAGTCAGTCTCACACGAGGATCCTTTACTAATAACTTCTTAACGAAGTCCTTGGCACTGTTGCTTATTGTAGGCCATGGTTTCCGACGAAAATCAGGCTTATTTCTTAGCACCTGCGAACCAGCAACAAATATGCTTATATTTTCTGCAAATAGAAGGAAAAAAAATATTTTATGCAAAAAATGGAAAAGAAAAAGATATGCTGCAAAAGGAGATACATAACCTTTTAGTTATTCCTATATAGACCTACTGAAATATGCTAGCATAAATATTACTTTATCAACGAAGGTAATTTCCATTACACCAAGTAAAAGAGAATGAAATGAGTTTCATTTCCAAAAATGTGCTTATAACCAAGTGGATCATGAATTTTTATTCATTTTACCAAGGTTCCCAAGCTGTTCTGTCAATTGTCAAAAATAAGATGTTTGTTCAATATCCACTCAAATTTCACCAAAGAAGGCCAAAGGAAAGAAAAAGGATAACACATGGCATATGGATCGTAGGTCCAAATTTGTTGTGTGCCATGGAATTGTATTGGGTGTCTTGGATTTCCTTTGTCATAAAGGACAAGTAGAAAATTTACTAACAGCTTTGTTTGGTTTTTTTTCATATTGTAAAAGATCATAGTCTTTAAAAAAAGTAGCTGATCAAGTTTTAATCTCCAACACATTTTGCTGGACATGAATTTTTTGAATTCAATGAAGGATTTACATGATCCCATTCTCATTTGGGCATCTCAATCTTGAAATCATCCAATCTTCATGCATCAATAAATTCTGTGAATCAAATCTCCTTGATTTGAGGGGCTCTTTTCTTTAGGATAATTCTGCTCCAAGAATACTGATTTCTCTTGTGGTTGCCCCTTAAAGCCTAATAGAAGCCTGGTTTATGGTCTTCCTCCAGAAACTATTTAAAGGGGCTACTGCTGCAATACAATACCTCATTTTTCATGATACCATGAGACAATGACCCAACCAAGAAAAATTTGCATCATGCCTTTTGTGAGTGATTTAAGAAACAAAGATATTTTTCCTCCACGATGACTAATTTAAACAAAACATTTTTTCAGTAATATATTATACACACTTAATAGCTCACACTTAGAAGACTTTTGAGATCAAGTTTTTTGACCCTTAGCTGTCTAATAACCAGCACACAATTATCATAAATACAAGTGGAGAAGGATCATATAATCCACACTGGACTGCCAAATAAGCAATATTCACAAAGTTCATAATTGAACAGAAACCACTCACATCAATTT
This sequence comes from Ensete ventricosum, assembly GCA_029747655.1. Lineage (NCBI taxonomy): Eukaryota > Viridiplantae > Streptophyta > Magnoliopsida > Zingiberales > Musaceae > Ensete > Ensete ventricosum. The sequence continues at coordinate 3,107,014 of JAQQAF010000003.1, forward strand.
AATCCTTTAAGGAAGAAATTTTTTGAACAAATGCATAGACAATAATTTAATGAGCCTATCCCTATGAACTTTGAATCATAATCCTTTTAATGTAGGAAAAGTTTTCCAGAGTCATGTGACAACAGTACAGTCCTTAAGAGAATCAGGTACACAATAGTTTTAATAAATAAAGAATTTGGGAAATATTAGCACACTTATCTATTATAACCTTACAAATAAAAATGCAAATTTACCTCTTTAAATATCCCATCCTCAGTTCTGTCCCAAAATGGACGTCTTCCACAAAGAAGAATATAAGTGATCACCCCTATGCTCCAAACATCTGATTCAGGGCCAGATTTCCGCTTTAAAACCTCAGGAGCAACATAATATGCGCTACCAACAATATCATGGAATTTCTTCCCTATAACAAGCCATTATAAATTTCTCAATAACTCTTTGAACAAAATATTTAGTATTGAAACTTTAAGACTACCTTCACTAAGATTGAACAGGACCATCATAAAACAAACCTGGCTTTATAAAATCAGACAAGCCAAAATCTGTTGCCTTTAGAGGCGAGTCCTCTTTAGTCGATTTGAAAAGAAAGTTCTGCAGATAAATGTACAGTGCTTTCAAAGTCAAACATCAAGAGAACTTCACTAGGTTTTTAAAAGGAAATTTAGAAATCCTGTTAAATTCATTCAGATTTTACCTCAGGCTTCATGTCTCGATGTACCAAACCATGCAAATGACACTCAGCTGCAACTTTAAGCATCTGCCGTACTACTATTGCAGCATCTTTCTCAGTGTAATGACTATCCTTTCTGGGAAAATAACATCAATTTAGAAACAGTTTTAATTTTTTGAAGTTTTACTACAGCTGGAGAAATGAATACTCAGAGCTTAAAACGGATAATGAATATATTAAAAAATGACACAGCCAAATATGTTCAAAGACTCATTATAGCCATCACACATGATTTATTCAACACTAATTGTTTTTGAATTCTCAGAGAAGATAAATGGGAAGTATTAAAGCCTTAATTTTCAGAATGCTAAGAAATCTTACTTGGCTAATATCCGATCCAATAGTTCCCCTCCCTCACATAACCTGATAAAGTGATAGAAAACAAACATGATATCAATATCAAAGAAAGCATATTCAGTCACAAGTTTGATTATAGAACAAATTAACCAGAATAATTTTGTGGATTAGCTTTTATATGATTGTTTCAAATGTCTCAAATTTCAACATAAAGTTTGAATGAAGATGTTGGAACAGATAATATTAACAAGAACTAGGTATACAAATCAAATCCAACAAATTAATCTTATCATTTCTGATATAATAACCAGATTTTTTAGAAAGCATATTCTGACATTTAGGAGAAATATCAGGAGCATATTCAATCTAAAAGAATGAATATCAGGTTTAAAATAAAAGGTGGACAAAACCAAAATGACAAGATCAGATCTAGCACTTGGTGATCCTTCAAGATAATTTAAAGATAAGTGAACAAACCAGTTCCTTGCTATTAAGCAAAGATAAGAAAATGCCATCCATCTATGTTGACCAGACATCTTATAAATCCTTAAAATTGTCAAAAAGAAAGAAAATCATCGATCTTTATTTCGTTATTCATACTGATAATTGTGTTCAACAGTCAAAAGGGAAAGTTTGCAACTTAAAATGAATTGAGAGTTGAATATTGTATTGCAAAAACACAATAGAGAAACATACTCCATAACTATATACACATAGGAATCATCTTCAAATGCATTATGGAAATTGACAACGTTCTCATGGCCTTTCAGGGCTTGCAGTATCTTTACTTCCCGCTTTACATCCTCAACAGCAATAGGAAGGATCATCTGCCAGAAAAGAAAGTAAAGTTCACATAAATGCCATCCATTGAGATGTGAGCATTACATGGAAAAGGAGGACACCATATAATGTTTAATGGCCTGTACTTACATAGCTAATATGTGGTTATCAAGGAGTCATGCATATCATTTTTTTTTCAAATACAAACAAAAAAAGAAAAAAATTGTTTTAGATTATTGTTATGTTTTCCAAATAAAACAAGTTTAGTAGAAAAATTAGATGATGAAAGAAGTTTTGATTTGAAATTTTGGTAACTTATTCAATGCAATTGTTTATACAAATTTGCTATCACTCAGCAATTTTTTCATTTGGCACATATAGGAAATTTTGCAGGCTAGGAGGTACCAAGCACAAGTTAAGAGCTGAAAAGCAGATTAGCTGTTAAAAAGCTGTACTAGGTAAGAAACCCAAGGCACAATACTAGAAAGGACAGAGAGTGAAATATAAATATAAATATAAACATAAATATAAATATAAATAGATATATGTATATATATGTGTGTATATATATGTAAATATATATGTGTATATATATATATAATATATATGTATGTATATGTATATATATATGTATATATATGTGTGTGTGTGTATATATATATATATATTGCCCTTCAACTTGACCATGTCCATTCTTCCAATAGTCCTTTCAACATTCATCACCATCTCCAGAATTTTTCATGAAGGGGATTTTGTAGACACACTGCTTCACAAGGTCTTCTTGTTCCACGGCGAGAAATTCAGTGTTAGAAAGAAGTCTGAGGCTTACATTGAACTCCGAGAAACATCTTTCAAGCTCATGAGAACAGTCAAGAACAAAAATGATTCTCTGAAATAATGATTCTTTACCAAAAGTATTCACACATTCAACTCAAGAAATTTGATTTTCAAGATAGATCATTTTACAATATATAAATGGAAATTGATCATGAGAAATGCTCTTGAAGTTGACTTTAAATAGGTCAAGGAAGCCTCTAGCTATTGTTAGGCTGTAGCGGCTGGAACATTGATCAACTAATTAGGTAGCAATCACTGAGTAAGACTGCAAATAAACAATGATCAATTACAGAACTTTAAAATTAACATCTGAAGATGTGTTGACTGCTGACCTCAAGGTTTCGTTGTTACTTACAGCAAACTCATCGATTGTTTATGACTAATGAGCACATCTAAGTGCTTTAGTCTCAACTAAGGAAATAATAGTGGCATAAATCTCGATAAGAATCTAAGAAAGCTGTTCGTAAAAGGATAATTTGATCATCTGTGTTGATCATCCTATTCCTTATCTTCTACTGATCTTAAAAGTTCAACAAATAGAAACTTTGCATTATGGTTTGACCAGCACATTTAATTTAGAAGCTATGCATTTTCAAGATCTTAAACATGTAAATCCATGACTTACTTTACATGATAATTCATAGAAACAACAACAAGAAAGTCAAATATAGTTTTGCAGCACTAAAAGATATTCAAATTTATTGACATGGACGTCTCCAATTGATCTTTAATCCTTGTAAAATCATCCAATAAGTTCTATGACTTTGTGCCGCACATCTGCAACTCATTGACACCTTCTGATGGCCATTTTCATGAACTTAACCATTAAAATCCATTCATAATCTCGACATTCAATGATGTTAGTTGACAACTTTATAGTACATTCATCACCCTTTATGTTAGATACTTAATCATTAAAATCCATTTACAATTCCAACCTGGCACAAAAAAATATGATTGAACACCTTATTAAAACACTGATGAACCTGTTAGATACTTACAATCAGTTGTTTGTTTTGGCCATTTGAATTAATTAAGCATGTAAAATAGTTTTAATAGTCATATCTAGATTTATTGCTACTTTCTTCCATAAATCTATCTTCTACAATTGCATCCTTTTGGCTAACTTTTTGCCTCAAACTTGAAACTGCATCAAGTCTTTATCTTGGTTTTGATGTCAGAAGTAGGTTTTGATGTTTCTTGGTTATCATATAGGGAGACTTCACTGAGTTGTCATTGTTTTTTCTTGCTGTAGTTCGTACCTAATTTTGGCAGCGATGGCTGTTGTCATGGGTCATCTGCTTGTTATGAGTCAAGCATTCAAGATGAGTAACAGCTTATGCTCATGACACTTATTAACAATTTTCTTCCAACAACTGCATGAAAACTCATGTCACACATTTATCGATTTTCGATGCTTTACTCATCCTAAAATCAAATGACCTTTAACTGGTTATTAACATGTCTGAAAAATCTTGGATTGCGATAAAAACATATGGTCTAAAGACTAAACACTGTAGCAGACCCACGAAAGTAATATCACCTTGAAAGGAATCTACTGTATGGCAATGTTGACATAGTAATAATCTCATGTTAGTTTCTGAACTCAAGGCCAAAAACCTCAACCAAATGGTTTATCGGCTACTGATAATGATGAGAGATCACATATTAATTGCATCCTGCTAACCTATATTCCCCAAATTTAATCTTCTAACACACGATCTACAAAATTGTTAAAGCACTTTTGAAAAATTTTCTAGAAGATTCTAAATATAAAACTAAGATAAATTGGTATTATATAAATTACAAAAACTATTGTCTAATGATATTATTCATTGTTTATCAGGCATAAACAGGACATTTCTCCAACATCAAATCCAACTGTTATTAAGGTTCCAGGTATTAATCCCTCTCTCTCCCACCCTTCTCCCACCAGTATGGACTAAAAGGTACACCAACGTTATTGTCCAATCAATACATTAATTAATATCTGTTTCAGATATTAATAGTGACTTCTGCAACTTCATCATCCAAGTGTTGATAATAACAAGTGCTTCCCCTGCGAAATCTCTCCCTTCCCCAAAACCATTTTGTGATTCTCGAGTCTTGATGGCTTTAATGAGAATACTAATATACTCAGGAGGTCGAATGTTCATTACAACATGAAGGGCCATCTCTAGGGCGAAGTTGAAAAAAAGAAGTGGCTGGCCTGTTACTAGTTCAGGAACTCCTTAATTCATGATAAATCCATGATAATTGAAGTGAACTGTATAACACAGCTCCCACATGCTTGGTTCGATGCCATTTTTTTTTTTTTTTTCATTTAAGACCTAAGTTTCAATCCTGCTGAATGGAAAACTAACCAAAGACTATATTCATATCAACTATTTCTTCAGGTTATCCCACAGAATGCTAAATAAAGTCCTACCATTTCAGAGGATTATAAATTTGCTAAGGGTCCAGGTTATCAAGTTCTTTTCTTTTGTTCTCAAACTGATTTGAGTGAATCAATCGCATAAAAAGCTCACAAAGATAAGGTAAAAGCTCTTCTGGAGCTAATTCTTTTGCTTATCACCAACAAATTTATTCTACAAAGTCAAGTGGTTGTATACCTCTTGTAGCTCCAACATGCACTTAAGCTGTACTAAAATGAAGTGTAGTTAGTAGCAGGGATGAAATAGAATGCACTAATCAACATAAGAAATTTCAAAGTAACAACTTTTGCCCCAACAAATCTTGTCTCGACTTAATCTACCTTGACCCACATAAATTTCCTTAGGCCAGCCAGCTAAAGAAAAGCATCCATATCTATCAACATATGCGGTTGCAGAAGTACCTTACTGTTGTCTATCAACAAATCTTATGAACTAAAAGTTTTAGTCTCAAATTGCAAACTCAGGCCAACAAAATCAAGCATATACGGTTGCAGAATTACCTTATTTTTGTCTATTCTCTTCACCGCCACCCGTTCTCCAGTGGCGTTCTCGGTGGCAACAAACGTATACCCAAACTGCCCATGCCCAAGCAACTTCCCGATGGAATACCGGCTACCGAAATCCTTGGCATATCCGAAATCGGTCCTCCTGCCGCACGGCACCAGCCCACTCGACCGCCGGTTGGGTCTTCCGTCCTTCTGCTGCGGTTGCGGCTGCGTCGTCGGCGCCTTATTCTTCTGCTCAGGCTGCAGCTGCTGCTTCCGTGACGACCTGGTGCCGCCGCTGCTGGTGCCACCTCTTATTTTGGCGTCCGCGGAAAAACATGCGCCCATTCTTTCCTGCCCTGGATAGTATAGCTGATAGGATTACCATCAACGAATCAAGGTAGGAGCTGAAGATGATGCCTTATAAAGGAGATTTTGTTGGAGAAGGGGGAGGGAAGGGTGGAGGAAGATGGGGGGAAGGAAAGGGGTAGAGGTGGTCAAAGGAGGATACTGATTGAAGGTGGTATCACCTCCATCATCCTCCCTTTTCACTCTCTCTCTCCCCCCTCCTCCTCCTGCAATTGGATCCTCAAAAGAAAACAAATGGAGTGGCTGAAGAATTTGGAAGAATTGGAATTGGAATTGGAATTGGATCTTTTGATCCCCCCCTTTTGTTGGTTTGTTTAACTTCCCCTCTTTTGTGGTTAGTTGGTTGGTTTATTCTTGGGATCCTCTCTTGTCATGTTCGTTGGACCTTTTCTCTCTCCTCCTTCGCCGCTTTGACTCTTTAGCCACGGATACCATCATTTGATTAGACGACCCGCCTGGGCCCATCTTCTCTTCCAACCATAGGCAAGGTGCACTGTCACGTTGGTAAATTACAGGTAGGTAAAGTATCGCCGTGGAACAATTTTTTTAGCGTTTACAATGTGGAAATAAAAGTCAAGTCTTATCCTAGTCCATGCCAAAATGAGGCCTGTTCAATCCCAATGCATCATTAGGAAGAAAATTTTGACGAGCTCTATCTAACCTTAGTCACGTAAAATATATTATGCGCACCTAAATGAAACTTACAGATATCGTACACTCCCTAATATGAATAATATCGAGTCAATTGCACTAGTGAGCTCGACGTTCCCGACACGCGGTTTGACGCAAGTCGACGTCGGACTCTTAATACGACGTGACGTTTGTGGACTCCACGCAGTTGGTGTGTGGGTGGGGGATGTGAGTCTCGACTGTATTAAAATACTAATGTATCGAATCATGATGGACTCACTACACGTCTGTCTCCATCACCACTCATCTGGGGTGATGGCTTCCATGTCTCGCAGTAAGTAGAGCTTCTTTCGAGTCTCGGACTTGCAGCCGAGGAAGAAGGCATGGCCGCTGCTTCTGAGATCTGTCGTCGAACACCTGTATCGAATGACCGACCTCCTTAACGTCGGAGTATTTTTCTTCTTCCTCTTCCTTCGGCTGAGATGGAAGTGTTCGGGTTGCAGAGTTTCTCTGGGCTGGAAGAAGGAAGATGTAATCTACCGACAGATGCCTTAATTCTTGTGTACTCGCAGTCGGGTGGACGACCGAAACTGGTTCAAAGATCAAGTCAAACGATTGCTCGTGAAGAGAAGAGCGGTCGCTTTCTTTGGAGAAGAAGTCCACCCACGCGTCAGACAGACGGACTTGACTCGGTCATACAGACACTTTGTATGCTCCTTCCGTCTTTGTTCTCTTTTCGTTCTCTTGTTTCAGGTGGCTGCCGTGTTCTCGGATTGAATAGTTTCGGCTGCTGCTAAAGTCTCCGCTGCCATTTCACACACTCCGTCGGTGATTCCAAGAGGTGGCGTTGAACGCAGATGCTTCTGCTAGCCGTGCGTCAAAGCTGAAAGCAAGAACAAGAACACACATCAAGGAAACAGCTGAAGCCAGCAAGGCCAAGTGCAATTTTGTAATCAGCTCATGTTGAAGAATGTTGCTCAGATCACGACCAGTGTCCACAGATCGTAGCGATTCAAGAACACATGTGATGACTCAACACCATCACCAGCATTAAATACTGCAAGATTTCCTGGTAGCTTCCTTTTCGTCACATGAAGTAGCACTTTATCGTCCTGCCGATGATCTGTCTTTGACTTTTCATAAATGTCAAAATATTGGAAACCTGCTTCAGCCAGCACGCGGCGGGAACACATGATAAAGAAAACAAAAAGGGTGCAGATGGATGAGATCAAGTGGACTCCTCCTGTATCTTATTGTTCTTTTCCTCCGGTTGATATCATGAATGAATAATCTGACTGATTATGATGTTCTTGTACTGGAGACACCACAGACTGATGACTATAGTCTGACCTATTCTGATGTTCTTGTACCCCAGACATCACAGACTGCTCACTGCAGCTTCCTCTTCGCACATTGTTCTTTACCTCTTTCTCATAACCCTTCTTTGCTTCGTCGAATGCAAGCAAAGCCCCACTCCATCAGAAGGAATCATGAGCAGTAGCTGTTCTGGGATAGCGTCTTTGGTAAAGACGAACAAAGCTGAGCAAGTAAAAGAAGCCTGGAGCACACCCATGAACAGCCTGGGAAGCAACACAACCACAGTGAACCATTCAAAGCCAGATTAAATATATGCCTATATGCGTGCATCGAAGTAATAAATATATAAGATTCAGATACATACAGGATTATGCTCTAGTTCTTGCCTTTTTTCAAATCTTGCTCTCCCAGCAAATGTAAGGCTGCTGCCTGCATTTTGTCATAAGGTGAATGTTTTCGGGAGGGAAATAAAAGAATGGAGAACATAAAGATCAACAATTAAATAACGTATCAAATATTTAACATGATTCATAAATTCTATCTACACCTATAGAAAAAGATTAGTTTTTTTTTTAATAGATAGAATGGATTACAAGATTTTTAGTTATTACACTTTGGTCGGTTATAAACTGCACCAAATAACACTGGGAAAAAAAATACATGCGTTCCTAATTGATCCTTATACTTAGATATAATGTACTCAACAATTAAAAAGTTATATTAGTTATGAAATTAAAATATCTAGATTCTTTATGAAAGTAAAACATTTAGATTCATTTACCATAATGTCACTAATGAAAGCACAAAAATAAAAGATAAAAAATAATTTTAATATTTCGGTGATGAACGACGTAGGTGGCGATGCACGACGATGCCACTTGGGGCGTCGGCGGGTATTGTAGATAAGAAGAGCAGTGACGGGAGGTGAGAGCCGCTCTGCATTTGTATTGGTGCAACTCAGTTGCTGAGCAATGAAAGGGTCGTCAATGTCGATGTCGAGCGACGTCGCTCTACATCTACGTCGGTGTGAACGTAGTTGCTGAGCGACGTTGCTCGACATCTACACCGATGGCTCTTTTGCCATGCAATAATTGCATCAATGTCGATGCAGATGTAGAGTAGCGCCGCTCGATAACGACGTAGTTGTAGAGAGACCCTCACCTCCTGTTGTAACTCTCATTATTCACAATAACCATCCTTGGCCTCTAATGGCATCACCGTTCGCCACCACTGACGTTATTTTTCATCATCAACTAAATGTTAATATTATCTTTTTAACTTTTGTTTTCGTATTTTTATTTGTAAAATCAATGACGTTAGTATAGATGAACCTAGATGTTTTACTTTTGTAATTACATGGATGCAATGTGACCTTTTAAATTAGGGTTAAGGTTCATTTTAGCTATTGTAGTTTTGTTCATAGATTACTTAAGCCCTTATAATTTACTTGTGTTTAAAATAACTCTTACATTTTTTAAAACATACTATACAAGTCAATCCCGTCAAGTTTGAGTTAACAAACGTTAGAGTTTGCTTACGTAGCGTGCTGACTCATCATAAACTACTAATATAATATCACATGTAATTTTAATTTTTTACAAAAAAGATCCATTTTAACATTATGGTTTTGGTCATGGACCACTTAAGTCCTTATGATTTACTTATGTCTAAAATAACATCTATATTTTCAAAAATATAGTATATAAACCCCTCTCGTCAAATTTAAGTTAAGAGACATTAGAGTCTACTTACCTGACATGCTAACTCATAATAAATTATTAATATAATAATATATATAATTTAAATTAAAAAAATTGAGACCACCATTAATAGCTTGAGGAGGCATCGTCGTGGAAGCGACCACCAGAAGCAGTATCGAGTCATTGCCTCGCAGGATGTCGTACGCACGTAGCCTCTCCCGCGCTATTGACGAGCTCAGGAGCTTCTAGTCCTACCTTAGGTGGATGTGCATCGACCAATCCGACGATCGACACGTAATAGTCTTTTGGTCTCTCTTCCTCCTTCTAAGCGTCTTCATCACCACCGCCTTCCATTTGGTCCTCTCTTATGTGCTCACCCATCACACCTATGACATGATGGTTTAACTCTGCCTCCGGTCTCTCTTATCTTTTCGTTTTCGTCCACCGCTACAGTCTTCGTCACTCCATCTTCCTCGACAAGATGAATATTTTTTGAAACTTGAATTGCACGCGTCATTATATTGATGATTTATTATTATAAGTCAATATATGACGTAAACAGATCGTAATATTTATTAACTCAAACTTGAGGGGAGAGATTTATATTCTACATTTTTAAAAATATAATGATTATAAAATAATTTTTTTTAATTTAAATTATATATATCATTAAAGTTAATAAAACATGTCTCGTAATCAAAAGAGATTTATATATTATATTTTTTTTTAAATATAAAAAATATTATATATATAAATAAATCATATGGACTTAAGAAAATTAACTCGAGATAGGTCGTTTGTTAAGGAAGTTAGGGGTCGAATCAAATGGCTCGAACTAATTGGGGACGGATTCGCAGATCGCGAACCCTCCCCTACCCTCCTCTCGCCCCGAAACGGCTCGCAATCGAAATCTAGATGGAGCTTCCCGGAGGCCGTCTCTTGTTCCTGCTGTGGTCTATCGCCCTCTTCGCTGCTTCCTCGGCGAATCGAGCCGTGGGCATCCGGTTCCCTGATCGGATCCCGGAGCTGACGCCTACGAGCCAGCATCCCCTGAGGACTGCCGTCTTTGCCCTCGGGAGCTTCTGGCGATCCGAGGCCGTCTTCGGATGTCTTCCCGGCGTCGTCCGCACCTCCGTCGGCTACGCCGCTGGATCCAAGACCAACCCCGAGTACCGTAATTTGGGGGACCACGCCGAGTGTGTCCGAGTGGGTCTTCTCTTCTTTGCTTCTATCTATCTTCGTGCATCGATTTTATCTCCTGATCAATTTTCTCCGTTATTCCTGTTCTCTTGATTGCGATTCCCTGATATATATAGGGGATCTTTTCCATATTAGATTCTTGTTCTGCCAACTTGTTAGAAAATCGCATTAGCATAGAGAAATGTGATTGTTTAGTATCGATTGCATATGTAGTTAAGTTTGTTGATCATGAGTTGTGTTTAAGATGGCGATGACGATTTCAGCGTTATTTACTTCTGACACCAAAATCCAGGTTGTAACATTTGCAGGTATCTTTTTGGTTTGCAAATTTTATTTTATTTTTTCAGTTGAACCCTCGTTTCTTTATTTTTGTTTAATAATAGCACATGAGCAATTGCAATATTTTTTTGCCTTGACAATAATAGTGAATTTTCACAACAATCTCAACCATGTTACTGTTCCTTAGATTGGTTGTGAACATTTGTTGCTACTTCTAAAGGTATTCCATATTTTAGGCAATTGTGGCTAGAAGAAGATATGATATGTCTAATCAATCTATGACAACTAGAATTAAGATTTGAACCTACCTTTCCAGATGTCTGTCGTTGCTATGCTTAGAACACATTGCTTGCTTTGTGATGAAGTTCCTGAACTAGATTTTGAGTTTCAGTCACATGTAGCATATATCAGTAGGAACATACTGGGCTATGTAGGTGGCATAGGGTATTGACATTGCCTTGCTACTAGGAAAAAAATGATCACACCTGTGGTATTACACATCTAAATGACATGATATTACACTACATATTACTATACCCATCAATCATGTGGCACCTTAATCATGATTTACTGGCAGCATTACTTAAAAAATGTCTATCCGTGTATTGGAGTGATTTTCACTTGTGCACTGTTCTAAATACAATTGAGACGTGTAGCAGACATCGTACGTCATGAAGATGGGTTTTGGATAAAGTATCTTTTCAGGGTCAATTGGCCCTTAGTGGCTTTCTCCATTATCTTTTTCCTTCTTTTTTTGCTCAGGTTTTCCCCTTTGACCTCCTTACTGCATTTGTTATCATTTGGTTGATAGTTTTTGTTCATTGTAGCTGTCAATTTTTTTGTACTACTAGGCATTAGCTTCTTTGAGTATAAAAGAGCTTAAATTTCGTCTAGTTTTCCATGTGGACCACTTTGTTTAGAATCTGACAGCACTTGCTAGATTATTATTCTTAGATAGATTGCTAGATATAATATGATATATGAAGTAATAAAAGAATAGAAACTAAGTGAAATTATGGCAATGGCTAAAGTTAGAAGAAGACAAGGGCCAAACTGCCAAAAACCAAGATGGGAGGACAAGGGCCTCTCATCTTGGTTTTCTGTTTACTATCTTGCACCTTTCTTCTGTGCTGTGTGCAACTGAGAGAAGTTTATGTATGCTAATTTCAATTTTCAAAATCAGGCAAATATGTTAGTTAAATTTGTTATAAATGTTAACCCACAAAAATTTACTGGCATATTTCCAGTTAGATTCTGCCTACAAATTATGCAGTATTGTAATTTAGTATTTTGGCTTTATGCAAACTTTTCCCTCTAGTGAACTTTTATCAATAAAAGACATGCGGCCATATTATGGTTTACGGCATATTGGCTGAATTGTGAAATATAAATATTTTTCTGATCCTGTAATCTAGTGTTAACTTTGAATGCTACTAATTTGTCTATTAAAGATTGATTCAATTTCTGGTTGATACTGAAGTCCAGTTTTACACCATTTCGAATTGACCAAGGATACTATCAAGAAGGAGTTTACTTTTATCGTGTATCTATTTCTTGTGACAACATGAATCATATTCCTGTACCTTTGTGATTGCCTGGCAAATGAAGAGAAGCCAAAATCTATAAGCAACATTTAAAATCTTGGTCCAATATCAATATCAATATCAGTGCCGAGCAGTATTGTCTGTCAGTGTGACTTGGTATTGATCAGTATAGGAGGAGAGGAACAAGTTTTTTGGTTCCAAGGTCGTCGACGGTGGAAGGCAGCTTCTGGTATAGATTGTGAGGGCAGGTGATGTTGGCATCAGAAATGCAGATGTGGGAAGCAAGGGAGAAATCAGTTGCAGAGTGGATGCCCATGACAACAGAGAACTGGCTGGGGCACCTGGTGGTGGCATGTATCAAGGAGCCAAGGTTGCAGGAGGTGATGAAAAGGAGGAGTTTATGAGGCCTCATTCAACAAGGAAGGTCGTGAAGGCAGTGGAGCAGGAGTTGGTGGTGGCAAAGGGAGGAAGATGGTATTAGTGTAGTTGGCATAGTGCACGGTAGCCAACTAGTTTGTGATGGAGAAAATTATGAAGGAAAAGGGATGGCATTAAGAAGAAGGGAAGAGTTTGGGATGGATACTGACACTAGGCGTTAAAGCTACCATCCAGTATAGCTTGATGTAGTTAAGGTTATCAGGCTGTGCAGCTGGTATGAAAAGTGTACGAGGCTATAAGCGCAGTATTGAACTGGAACCATAAAATGATTCCGAGCCTATATATTGGTTGGCCATTGGATAGGTGAAAACCAATCTATACTGGCTAATATGACCTGTAAGCACAGATGGCATTACTGAGAAGGTAGAGGTTCAATAAAAAAAAATCTCTCAATTAATTGCGCTCAAGAAAAAGCTTGTCAGACTCAATTTCTATAAAAAAAAAGTAATCCAAAACCCTTTTCAACAGTTATTGAAACAATTCTTTACAAGTTAAAGATGTTCAGTTATGTCTAAGGTTTAAATCAGGGAAATTTTGAGTTTGATGTAAGTTGTTAGTAATGATCTGGTGGAGCTTGCTGAAACCATAGAGTTACTTGATAGGAACACATGGTGAATGAAGTATTAATGATGCTGATCCAGATACTTGGGACAAGCTTCATCAGTGTAAATTGTTATGTATTCAACTTATATAATCAGGTTTGTGTTTCTTTGCTCCCAAGTTATTTACTGTTCTGATAGGATGTCGCCTATACATCTAGGTCAATCTTAATCTATCCTTGGTTTCTCAGAGGAAAAGAAGATACAGCAGTTGTCAAGGTCATCCAAATCAATCTGTATATATTGTTTGATAGTGCCTCCATGAATTGTTTTATAAATAAGTCATTGTTTCTTACTAGTCCTCTTCATTCCAAGTCATAACCATTGTTACTATGGGGCTCAGTGCTTGCAACAGAATGGTGATAATCTTTGTTGTTCGTCTACATGTTCTTTTCTTGTCAAAGGCTCAAAACCTAAAGATCTGATGATGAGATTCCTATATGACAATTTGTGAAGTTAGCAGGCAAGCTTAATACCAAATATTCGTTATTGTAGTGCAATAAGCCAAATATTATTGTTAAATTAATTGATAGATTCGATTGTGTATTGTGGATTGCTTCAATATATTCTTTAATTTGATTCTTATATTGTTATGCAGGTTGAGTATGACCCCAGGGTGATTCAATTCAAGCAGCTTTTGGATGTCTTTTGGTCTAGTCATGATTCTAGGCAAGTTTTTGGCCAAGGACCTGATGTAGGTGACCAGTATAGGTAATCAAACAATTTTTAGTTCATTCTTCACTCTTTTAACAGTTGGTCAAGGTTAAATCAGGAAATAAACCTACTAGCATAAAAGGTTATATAAAACATTTACATAGAATGTAATCTGAAATAGTTCTGTATTGTTCTATTAGTTTATATTATTATATTGATATATAATTATTTATCTTTCACATTTCAGTTTTATTAGTGATCAAAATCCAATACCATTGTCATATATTTTTTATTTTATTAGGCCTAAGATTATCTTGGAAAGAAGCAAATTTATAGTGGACTTGGCACTACCTTGGAGATCCATTGCTTCCATAGAAAACCAAAAGCTGGTCTTAGGGGTAGTCAATATACCATCATCTTCTTGAGTATCTCTAGATATACTATCATTTTTGCTAAAATCAAAGCACAAATCTGATATTTGTACTAGCTTCCACTAGTCATCCTTGATTTCATGTAAATTCTACTATTCTAAGACAACTTGGAATAATGTATCCATGATCATTACTTTAATAAAACTTGAAATTTGTCTTGCTTGATCAAACCTGTGGCTGAGTCTGACCCATATTTCACATAAACACTTGTTTCGAGTTGTCTCAACATGGGGTGCAGTGGGTACAAACTACAGATGCCTAGTTGGGAACCATAAAGCAATTGGGATACCCTATATTGATAACCATAAGCCATAAACCATGAACCGAGCATTTGTACAAATGCCTCGTTAGGAAAACCAT
Source organism: Ensete ventricosum (assembly GCA_029747655.1). Lineage (NCBI taxonomy): Eukaryota > Viridiplantae > Streptophyta > Magnoliopsida > Zingiberales > Musaceae > Ensete > Ensete ventricosum. The sequence continues at coordinate 3,122,099 of JAQQAF010000003.1, forward strand.
AAACCATTAAATTTCTTAGCATCTCAATTTAGAAAAGGAGAAAAAAATATTGCTAATTTACAGAACAATATATTGGTCTTAGAAACACTATAGGATGATATTGGGATGATGACAATAAATAGTTGAAAGAGTTGAGGTACTGGGTCTCTAATTGCCATTACATGACATTGCATTAAAATAAAATACATAACTTTAACTACCCGATCTGATTGTTTGAATCGTACGATGAGATTTGTAAGCTGGTGAGCAAATATTCTTGTGGTGGTGCTCATAATGATATTATCTGTAGTTGCTTGCTCAAGCCCTACAGTTTTCTGCTGAACTTTGGCACTTGAAAAGGTTATTGGGCTGTTTCTGCAGATCCATTATCTTCACAAATCGAACCCAAGAGGCGAGGTTGGCTGCTGTAAGTAAGGAGAGGGAACAGGCTAAGAGTCGGAGTAGTCTTGTGACAACAGAAATCCAGCAACTGGGAGTATTTTATCCTGCTGAAGCTGAGCATCAGGTATGTGGGTTTGCCAGTCTCGTGGATTCACTGTTATCCAGCAACTAGTGTTTCCATCCAGACAGTCAAGTCTTTGGTCTCCAGTTGACTGAAGGCACTAATTGATAGCTGGTCGGTGAAATATACACTTGGAAACTGATATTTAATCCTACCAACTTATATCTAATTTTCTATGTTTAATTGTTAACTCTTCGAACCTTACTCATGCAAACTAATCATCTTAACTAGTTCATGAAATATTTTAAAAATAAAATATGAATAAAAAAGCTGTGATATAAATTCCTCGGTTCATGTTGCACTTTTTGCAACATGTTCTAGAGTAAAACTAACATGGGTTGATTAAAAAGGTTATATATGGGCAAATTCATCATATGACCTCTTCATGGCCTGTTATTGTTGGGCAGCTTGGCTCCCTACGGATTACTATATGGTATGTCCCATTTTTGAGAAAACAAATTTCTGGGTCATTTAAATGACTTTTGACAGTTTATGATAGCATCTACAAAAGAAGTTTTTTTTTTTTATTATTTACTATTTTGAGGAAAATCTCAATTTTTTTCTGAAAAAATTTTAAAAGTTGACTTCCCACCTTTACCTGCTTGCCACAATGACACTTTTAGGAGGGTATACATTTGCCGAGCTATATTACAAATTTGTATTTAGGTACATATAAATATTCACACAGTTAAGCTAAAATATTATTGGAAAAATTGTGGTCACACTTTTATCAAAGATTGGTTTTGTGAAACATGATCTTTGATGTAAAACATTTGGAAACCAAAGGTAGTACAGTTTGTATATGTTTATTAAACTAACATTACAAACTTGTAAAAGGATCATGCATGAAAATATAAAATATATAATTGATGATCTAAATAATTTATCATGACCCAAGTGTTATTGTGATGAATACATACAAGTTGTTTTCATTCTTTTATATTATGGATCAAGTAAATATATTTGATAACACTGAAACTACTTTTTTTCCGTCCACTTGATCGGTGGATCAGAATGTTCCACAACCTAAGATTTTTTTTACTTCCCGCCCTTTACATGTTGAACATTTATGCTAGTGCTGATCTTCTATTTGTTGTCATCATGATATATTTTGAAGTGATGGGATTGATTCCTCAGTGTTCTCGATAAGAACCTAGCTCAACTTTTGATCTCTCAATGAAGCCACATATTTTATTGTCTCTCCTTTTGATGTCTCATCGTTAATACCGAGAGACTTATTCGCTATAACTTGTTACTGGAACTACCTAATTAACTATGAATTGCGCTCCTAGTCTTATCGTTCCTTAACGACATTGGAGGCCAAATTGCCCTGCGTGCAATTTGGTCCTCTCTCCAAGTGCTTTTTATCTGGAACGCATTATTGACTCTGCCATACCTTGTGCAGAAATTCGAGCTGAAGCGTAATCGGTTTCTCCTGCAGCTGATTGGGAATATGCCAGACGAGGAACTCACGACATCAAGCCTAGCTGCAAAGTTAAATGGTTATGCTGCTGAGCTGTGCCCCACAATTATACAAAGGAAGATTGATGCGAAGATCGATGAAATTGTGAAAAATGGTTGGCCTGTCTTACGGGAGATCTAGGGCCTATTATCGCATGCCACGATAATACTGTTCTATTTCCGTGTTCACTATCTTGCACCATTTTCCAGAAGCAGTCGGATAAGGCAAATCCATGAGGTACCACCACATTTATTTTTTTTCTTCGCTATATTCAAGTTCGTGTGCTTCAAAAGCTTAAGCTGCTATGCTGGTAGATCGTGCTGCTTGCCAATTGACTTCATCCATTAGCTTCCAGGCTTTTGTCATCTCTACCATAAAATGTCCAGAACATAACTGATATGGGGAACTTTGGCTTCCTATACGTTGTTAGATATTGGTTAGGTGTAATCATAGTTAGGGTGGTCGTTTGTAAAAGGCTTCTTTAGCTGTTCGTGAGTTCCAAAGGTATTCAACAACTCAGGAGACTGAAAATTTCATGCAGATCATTCAAAGCGAAGGATTTGTAGCCAAAAGAAATACTTTCAGAAAACAAGAACATAGAAAAAGGACATTAAGATTATGCCCACAAGTTTTACAACGGGGGGCTTCAAATTGTACGGATCGCAGAAGCCGTGGAATGGAGATTGATATAGCAGAAAACATATACTTTTACCATTATAGTGGCGATAATTATATGAGGATCAACAGTTTACATTTGTTTGGTGATCAGGTTTTATGGGGCTAATTATATATTATTATTATTATTATTTGTAATTAGACCTCTTTAGTATTTTAATTTTTAGATTTAAAAAATTATATTAAATTTTTTATAGTTATGAAAGTGAAATATTTAATTAATCTCATTTATATTAATATCGTCAGTTTTATTGGCGGAAGATACGGTCTTTGATATCACATGCATAAATGATACGAAAATTATGAGCAAAAAGATAATTTTAATGGCGACGACAGATGGTGTCATCGTGGGTGGCTATTGTGGTGTTGATCAACGATAACGACATAGTGATCGATCGACCTTGTCGATTTTGATCTGAACATCGAAAATAGAGTGATGAGACTTAGTCGTCATAAGAGGGGGAAGGTGAGGCATCTGTGTCGGTGCCACATCGCTCTGTCTCCTCTTCCTCTAATGTCGCTCTGCATTTAGGTTGGCATCAAAGTAGGAAGAGGAGGCATCTGCATTGACGTTGCACCGCTCTGCCTTTTCCTCCTTCAACATCGCTCTACATCTACATTGATGCAGAAGGAGGAAAATGAGATAGGTGAGACATCTGTGTCGTTGACGAGGAGGGAGGAGGCAGATGAGGTAGAGCGATGTGGTGCCAGAGGAGGCAGGTGAGGCATCTGTGTCGTTGTCGCACCACTTAGCCTCCTCTTCCTCCTCCAATGTAGATGTCTCACATACCTCCTCTTCCTTCTCCTTCCTTGTTGTCTACGATGCATGTGTCTCACCTACCTTCTCTGGCATCGACGCAGATGTAGAGCGACGCTAGAGGAGGCAAAGCGACGTGGTGCCGACACAAATGCCTCACCTACCTCCTCTTCCTCCAATGTCACATCGCTTTGCCTCTTATTCCTCCTCCCTCCTTATCGTCGATAATGCAGATGTCTCACCTGCCTCCTCCAGCATCGACGCTGATGTAGAGCCACGTCGGATGAGTAACAACAAAAGGCAGAGCGGTGCAATGCCAATGCATGCAGATGTCTCACCTCTCTTCTCTTCCTCCTCTAGCGTTGACGTAGATGTCTCATTGCTCTACTTCCTTTTCCTCCTCACCGACGATGTTGGGATCGACATCGATAAGGCTGACTACTATGTTGTTGTCGTTGACCACCACCACAACATCCACCCACGATGCCACTGTCCGTTACCATCATTGAAAATATTTTTTTGCCCATCGCTTTCATATCGTTCATGCACGTGTTGTATTTTACGTCGATAAGGCCGATGACATTAAGATAAATGAGGTTAAATATTTCACTTTAACAACTATAGGGTTTTCAATATAATTTTTTTAAAATTTAGATACTAGGATGTTAAAAGGTCTAACTATACAAGTAGTTTTATATTTCCTTTTTAAGTTTCTAGACAAACCGTTCAAAGAATTAGGAAGCATTTGGACAGGCACGCCCAAATGAATTATTCTTTTAACTAATGCAAAAAAAAAAAAAAAACATTGCTTTCTTTAATTTTGTTAAAAGAAAAGGTGAATATATGTATATAATCGAAGTCTCTAAATTGAGTGAAATATATATAATAAATACAGTAATTAATATTAAACTCATCAGAGGGGTGATTGCGACAGTGAGTCGTTTGGACGGAATTTAGAGCCTATTATTTCATTTAATTTATTAGATTTTGTTTGGCCAGACGACAACGCTCTTCTCTGTGCGTTGGAGGTGCAGCGTGGCACCGACTTTAGTGCCTATTTTTTTTCCATTTTATTTATTAGGTTTTGTTTGACGAGATGACGGCGTCCGTAGAGCGTTCCAAAGCGGTTTTGATTCTGTCGAACTTAAAATCAAAATCAAAATCTCGGGACTTGCTTTTTTTTTTTTTTTTTTTTGTATTTTTTCCTCTCACAATATCTCTTCTTCTTAACTATTTATTAAATTATTGAAAGGGATAAATTGATCGTTTGTACAGATATTTAAGTTTTTTTTCCCGTTTTTATAATTGGTTTGAAATTGAAGAACCATCAAAACCTAATTCCGGTTTATGGGAGACTACCGAACCGTTGACTTGGTTCAGTTTCAGCTTGAACCAAACTCTGATGGGGTCTAGTGGTGAGGTGACAACTTACCTTCACAAGTTTTGAATTAGTTTTTTTATCGAAGTTGTGCATCACCCTTATGATATTTGTTTACACTTAATCTATCTTTTAAGTTATGTTAAATTCACATCAGATTGATTGACCTTAAAAACAAAATACTGACACTCACATATAGATCTGAATATGAGATCTATCACTTTTATAATAATACACTGACCAACTCCAATATCTATCTCAAGACAGACTTACAAAAACTCTTACATCAAACTACTAATTGGAGGATGAATTGTACCAGAGCCATATAATATGTTTTTTTTTTTTTTTTTTTTTTGCCAGTTTTCTTCATTTTGTTCAATTTTGAATGTGTACTTGCTTAAATTTTTTTATCAAACTTTTTCCCAGTCATATAAAATTGATACTATCCTTGCTGATCATGATACGGCAAAACTAATAAGTACACTATTTTTGCAATATATGAAATCAAATCAATCCTTTCATAGACAAGAAAAGGCACAACTATACTCACAATGTCTGAACAAAATGAAGAATTGGCCTCTCCAAATTGTTACTACTCTTAAGCAGAGATTCCACAGCATTGAAGAGAATCATCCAAATCTTTGATCAAGAATAGCCATCTGCAAGCGGAAACTTATACCATCATTTCTTGATATAAAAAAATTATCGTCAAAGACTAAAAGAGTCAATGAAAGTGTGAAGCCTTACATCTATAAATAGACAAATAGCACTGTTAGAGTGAGCTCCTTCAAGCTTTTCTTTTCTTGTAAAACCATATATGCTCTGTCCAATTCCAAGGGCTTCTTATGTCGTGCACCAGAATAACCTTCTTCTATTTTTTTTTTTTTTTCTTAAGGGGAAACTAACCCCATGCAGAAGAACAAACAGAGAAAAAATATTACTGGATTCCATTTCCATATATATATATATATATGCATCTTTTCTTTTGGTAGTAACCATCCAACTATCAGAAGGACCTCACTTCCATATAATCTCAACTTAAAGATACTAATGTTCTCAATGTTGCTGCTGAGTTGATTAGTTGATGCAACCCATCTTGCTATTTACTATCTTTTCAAATTTAACATGTACCAGAAGCAAGTTTGAACTTTGTTTCAGCAGCTCATCTGTTCAAGAACTCCAACCTACTGCATCCTGTATCTTTCCTCAATCCCTTCACCTTCATTAACTGTCTAAGTTCACCAATCTCATTCCACAAACCAACACGAGCACACAAGTTAGACCATTCAACATAAACCCCTGAATTGTTTGGATCCAACTCGAGAGCCCTTTTAGCAGCAAAGTTCCCTATCTCAACATTACCGGAATCCCGACAAGCACTAAGCAAAGCACCCCAAACACTAACACCCGTATTACTATCACCATCACCCTCTGTTTCAAGTATCATCTCATTGGCAAACTTCCATGCCATCTTCAAATTCCCTACTTTGCAAAGCATGTCGACCACACAGCCATAATGCTCTGGTCCGGGAACCAGATTGTGAACCCTATACATTGATTCAAAGTAATGGAGCCCCTTGATCACATTGCCTGAGTGATTACAAGCTGAGATAACAGCCAGCAGAGCAATCTCATCTGGTTTTATCCCTTCTGTCAGCATGATTTCATATGTTTCTACCACCTCAGCAAACTGCCCATTCCGGCCATATGCATTGAGCATGGATGTCCATAACACAACATCCCTCTTCTTTGCCTGCCCAGCCAATTCAAACACCAAGCAAGCCTTATCCACGAGGCCGCATTTTCCATACATCTCCAGCAAAGAACTCAATGCGAATACATCCTCATTGATGATGCTGATCCTGCGCAAAAGATGAGCATGCACTTGCAAGCCCAACGAAATGGCTGGTGCCTCAGCGCAAATCCTCAAAATGGCAGAAAGCGTGAAGCCGTCGGGCTCCAATTTAAGCTCATGCATTCTTCGGAAGAGATGCAAGCCCTCTGGCCAAAGCCGGCTTTCTACATATCCACCGAGCAGCGAGTTGACACAAACCGTGTTCCTACCAGCCATTTCATCGAACAACTGGGAGGCATCTTCGACGGCAAGTGATCTAGCGTAGCAGTCGATCAGGGCACCGCAGACGAAGATGCTACAGATCCAGCCCGACCTGAAAGCGCATGCATGGATCTGCCGGCCGAGGCCTGCGGCTTTCAGAGAGGAGGCGACAGTGAGAACGGTGCAAAAGGAGTAAGAGTCGGAAGGGAGGCCGAGCCTGTTCACGAGGGAGAAGTTGCGCAACACCAGGGAGTGGAAGCTGTAGCGGGCGAGGGTGGCGAGTAGGGAATTCCACCGGGAGACGTCGCGGGGGTCACGGAGGAGGAAGAGGAGTTTGGGGTGGACGTCGGAGTGGGGGAGGAGGTGGGTCCGCAACAGGTGAGCATGGAGAGTTTTGGCGGCGGTGTGGGTTTGGGTGCCAAAGCCACGGCGGAGGGAGAGGACGATTTCGGTGCGTGGGATTTGGCTTCGCATCAAAGCTCGAGAAGGGCCGTCTTGCCTGCGCGTACCCGAAGCCCACACTTCGATTAAATAATAGACCGTCGACCGTGGAGTGCGTTCGATCACCTGCGGTTTATTTATCCCTAACCGAACCGGGTTTATTTTATGTGATTTTGACAAATAATGAGAGGTACAATAATCTCATTCCATGTGTAATCAATCATCCTTGGTAAGTGAAATCGTCCGGCTCTCGGGTTTTCCGAGCAGGCCGGTGAATCTGGTCTGGTCTAGTTTTAATAACTATAGAAACGTATCCTAAATGGCCTAGTGAACTCGAATCGATGGTAGCCTGGCTACAATGGGACTAATTAATTAGATTACCCTTTATAATTAACTATTTTTAATAATTCAATCCTTATACTTTCAAAAATTATATTATCATTCTTATATTTACGAAAATAAAATATTTAATCTAATTATTTCAATAAAATCTTTTTTAATTTTAAAAAATTATTATTATTTTTTAACCTTATAGTGTCTTAAGTATAGATATCTCAATATAATTTTAAAAAATATAATAATCGAAATACTAAATATAACTAATTAGCCCTAGTCCATGTGTTGTTCAACTAGCTCAACAAAAATAAGGTTCACTTTGTTCTCCATACTAATACCATTATGCAAGAACTGGAAAGATAAAATTCTCTGGAAATATGCTAGTAGAAACAACACATAAAAGCGAAGGATGTTTACCTCACTCAATGATGACCTTATGCAAGACTTGGAAAGTTCAATTCTCAAGTAAAATGTGAAGGTCGCTAAGCGATGATGATGACTGTGACTGTGGCGGTGCCCAAAGTCTAGAACCGCAAATGCACGCCAAGATCTGGCAAGCCCGAGGATGAACAGAGCAAATTGGTGCTTACAGTTATGCAATTCAACCAAAATACATATATAAAAAATGATGAGAGATGATTAGAGTTGGTGATGGCACCTTTGAGGTTCCAGTAGAGGATCTTCATCAGCAGACATCAGGCAAGGAGAGTGCACCATTTGGCTAGCAAGAACTTGTGAAGATGAGAGGCTAGAATAGGGGAATCAAGCTTTATGGAGGAGGTCAGGTCCCTCAGCCATCAGATTCAGATCCTCATTGGTTGTTGCCTTTCTCAGGGATATCAGACAGATCAAGCATAGCCTAATGAAACTTTTTTGCTTTCTGGAACTGTCTGATAAAACAATACTAATATTTGACCAAATATGACATGATAATGCTAGAACTTGCAATTCTTTTTTGTAAATGCTGGAGTACAGTAATTAAACTTGAGCAAACAAGCTAACCTAAGAGGATACTACTACCAGTCAGTTGAGCTAAACCAGGCCAATAGCATCATGAACAAAATGGTAAATGTCAGTATCCTTTTTGGCATTGACCAACTAAATTTCTCGACATTTCTACAATTTGTCGTGTGTACAAAATAACGATAACCAGACTATTTACAGTGCTCTCTGTACATAAATAAGCTATATTTGATCATTGCCACTATCCTAGTAGCTTTATGACACCCCTGTGGCAAATGACCTTGGTACAAAAGATGTAAAATATGATTCTGCCCAGTAAACTAGAAAACTATTCAATCCAAGTGCTGCAGCTGTCGTAAAGATTGTTGAGAAACTCCAACACACCTTCAACATCAATATGGGATCTCGTCTTACATCATTCAGCTTCTTGTAATATATTACTTTTAGCCTTCGGTCTACCACAACAGCTTGTAATAACGGCACAGAAAGCACAGTCGACAGGCCTAGCTTTGTCTCTTTCTGTTTGCTAGCTTCAATAGTGTGCTGATCATATTGGCCTAATGCTTCACTTCCTCTAATAGTTTTCAACATCCATTGGAAGAAAACATCAGCAAGAGCAACACTCAGATTTTTACGGAAGAAAATTGTATCTTTAGAAATAAATGCTCGAGCCAAAGAAGTCGAATCCTGTTCAATGCAATACATAGTGTGTTAATATAATGCCATTGGGAAATCTGTTTTAACTTTGGTAAACAGATTAGCACAGGCACTTTAGAGTGCATTACAAGTTGAAAATCTACAACAAGTAGCATCAGCATGACTTTGATAAATAATCAGGCTCCTGGAGGATTTACATGAGAAATTTAAAGTTCAGAACAATGCCTACTGATAAAAGTATTTATGGGCATCACTTGTGCATTTGACCAGTATTTCCTTGGCTCAACAATGATGTTATCCACATAATGAAACAAAATGAGTTCTCTTACTGCTCCTTACATTCTAAAATTCCTACCTCCTGGCCACTTTATTGATTTCATGATGCCAAATAGACTTCATTGCAATATAATTTATCTTTTGTCTTACTTGTCTATCTTTAGATAGCTGCTCATTGACTGCTTCCTTGGTCACAGAGGACACAACATGGAGATGAGCAAAAGATCCTACTAGTAAACCACTTTATCCAGGCAACCAGTATGCAAACATGCTGAGCTCACTGCCTCAAAGAGCCATGTGTTAAGACTGGTCAAGAAACTAAAATTTTAAACCCTAATCTATCAGGCCTGTTAACCTAAAATAAAATTGAACAAGGCAATAAGCTGACAAGTTCATGAGCAATCACTTGTTATTGAATCAGACTGTGTGAAAAGCCCTATTCCTTGTGGTGGTTCAAGCCCGACCGAGGGTACATAATGGTTTTCGCAAAATTTGAAACCACAAAATCATGTACAGAGAAGACATGACACGTGTCAGTCATAGTGGTGCTAATCCATCTCAATTTAGTGAACTTTATATTATGCAGCAGCCTACTAGAAATAGTGCTCATTAGCTAGGTAGGAGAACTATTATTTGACAATGGCAGTTGTGAATTAGGCAAGAGTGCTACTATGAGGCAATCAGCCCCTGCCTAGCCCCAAGGCAGGGGGTGGGGTTCAACAGTTTCTAGAGATCTTTCTGTAAGAGGCCAACTTCGAATTTTTTTATCTCAATATCATGGTATTTCCCTCAGAATGCCAAACTGGCTAGGATCCACTCTTACACCAAAGACCATAAGAGAAAAAGAGTGATATAGGAAAGACAATTATTAAATGGTTCATTAACTGCATCCCTTCACATGTAGTCTCAAGTAAAGGTGTCCTCTATATGATATTGACGAGAAATATCTTGATGAGGAGTTCAAAGAAATCTGCACAATTATCAGGTCTCACAAAATTCAGTCAGATGGTATGCCCCTTATATGCAATAGTTAGTGTGGCTTCACTTGATGAGCATCATAACTTCTGTCTATAGTAAAAGTAGGATCATGTTCAAAAGTCCATGGATACATCATGACATCATGTCAAACTCAAGATCTGGTGGAGATTGTAATTGATAAAATTATAGAATACTACAGAGTTTTGCTGGTGATTGATGCTAATAGACGTGCATTTGCATCTTTTATAGACGCCATATGTAACCCATTACATAGACTTAATAATGGACAATAGTGATATATGACTGGTGAGGATGACAGTGACTAAGGCAAATTAACTCATGCATGTATAATAATCACCAGGTACATGCATCGATGAAGAGATCCACACAGAAAACGCCTATGGCATGGTGAAATTCAGATTTGTTATTTCACCTCTTCTAATTCTATCCAATAGAAAATGACTAGACCTAAGGTCATGTATGCATCGAGTGATTGGGCTAGCTACATTTTGCTGGCTCATCCAAAAAAAAGATTGTAGAGGAGTATATTTTGTCCTCCAGATTTGGGATTCGATGAACATCATTATAACCATTGAGCCATTGAATATATTCATTCACTGAATTGACATTAAAAAGATGCTACAGATGAGCTCCATGTATCGCCATCTATGCCCTGCCAGGAAGGAGGTTAGGGACGCACTCCATGTAGACCTAAGGTCATGTATGCATCGAGTGATTGGGCTAGCTACATTTGCTGGCTCATCCAAAAAAACGGATTGTAGAGCAATACATTTTGTCCTTCAGATTTGGGATACAATGAACATCATTATCACCATTGAGCCATTGAATATATTCCTTCACTGAATTGACGTTAAAAAGATGCTACAGATGAGCTCCAAGTAACGCCATCTGTGCCCTGCCAGGAAGGAGGTTAGGGAGGCACTTGATATAGACCTAAGGTCATGTATGCATCGAGTGATTGGGCTAGCTACATTTGCTGGCTCATCTAAAAAAACGATTGTAGAGCAGTACATTTTGTCCTCCAGATTTGGTATACGATGAATATCATTATCACCATTGAGCCATTGAATATATTCCTTCACTGAATTGACATTAAAAAGATGCTACAGATGAGCTCCATATATCTTATATCCCCTACAATGATAAATCTGGCCCCTTTTGTATCATTTATTAGAGATGAAACACTCTGATGTCTGAAGATTTTGATATAGCATGTAAAATAAATAATAGTTTTATTGTCTTTCCACTTGGTATAGTTACAGTCCATATGTTTTTGTTGGCCTTATGAAGGTTAGTATCTTAATCCTTATAATAGAATTGGTACAACCTGGCTACTGACACAGGAAACGGAACCTAACTAAAAAATTACTATGGCCAAAAATTCAAAGAAAGTAAAAATGTCAACTCAATATACTCATATACTAATCCAATAAAAAAAAACATCAACATGATGATTGCTCATGCACAGACATGAGAAAAACTGTTTGTTTCTCACCTCGTAACTATTTCGATTTAAAATCCCTCCTTAGATCACATAGGTAGCATAGAATTTTGAGGGTACAAGGATAACTGTTAAATTCACAATAGGTAACTAGTTCCATCTTAAAATCTTGCCTATACATGCCCCTTGGCTTTGATACAATCGTGCACATAAGGGAGTTGACTGTTGACTAAGTTGTTTCATTATTTGTTAAATGATTGACCTTTCAGGCTAATAGCAGCAGTAAATAGAAAGTACAACATGAGGTATAAAATCAAAAGTCAGATAACTAGATAATTCTTGCTTGAGCTAGAATGTAAGTGTTTAGCAGGAAGTACATACTGCAATCATTAGAATTCTTCTGAAAACAGCACCATCCTTTGAGGATAATAGCCTCAAAATGAGGTTTGCAGTTTCAAAGACATCCTCTCTGACACTTTGCCCATGGGAGAAAGATCTGTCAGTCATCACATAAGATGTTAAAAGATTGTAAAGAAAAAAAACTCAAGAAACACATTATGACATTAAACAGCCTAATCCAAGTATTGATTAGCCAACAGACTGATAATGATTAATCTGCACTCAATTGATACAATCAAATTTTAAAATCCCGTTTCATCCCACAATTCACTCAACAGATCAACTCAAATATATTTTCATAATGATCTATTGATCTAATGAACACCTAACGGAACCAAATTTTCATGGATTGTCTCGTGAAACATGACGTTTGATGTGTTTTCTATTGTATTTACTTTGATTGCAGCAAAGCAACCAAAATGCCCTCTATAAGTATCATTGGTCGGATGATTTATGCGTTCAGATCATTTGAATTTGATTTACACATCAGATAACTTCTTATAATGAGATAAGTCAACACTGAACACACAAACACACCTAAGACTCTCACTGTCAATACAAGTCACCTTTCCTCTACAGCCATACCACTGCCAAAGGCTGCCAATTATTTTTATAGAAGTGAAAAGTGGAGAATCTTGATTACTACAGTTATAAAACATCAAAAATGTTCCTAACCTTTTCTTTGAAAGTAAGAAAATGAAGCATCATTCAATTTTTGGGCAGGCATGTATTATCAAAATACAAGGATATTCCTCGAACTGGCGGGAAACTAAAAACAAGTCATTGCCATATTCCTGCTGCTTTATTTAAAAGAATTAGTACCAAAAAGGATCATTTTAGTAGAGGAATAAGAGTTATCATATATTACCTCACATTACCCAGCCTAAGGAAAAGCAAAATCCTCTGCCATTGCAACTCCCTCCTTTTGTTGAAGACAACCTAAAAAGTAAGTGTAAAAAATAACCCCATCTAAAATTAAGACTATCAAATGTAGTATATTAGGTAACAGCATTGTAAATGTATATATCTCTTACAGTTATTACACTGCATAATTATACAACAACAAAGCCGTAAATCACAACTATTTGGGGTCGGTTACATGGATCCTTTGTCGTCATTGAGATCTGTAAAAAGTCATATGTTTAGTTAAGTTCTGAGTACTTAAATCTTTATTTATAATCTCCATTAAGGTTTTAGATCTTCCTCTATCTCTCCTCGTACCACTAGCATTTACAGTACTTAAATGCTTATTTATAATTTCTATTATACTACATAATGATGATGATAAGTGGAACTCTATTAATTTTCAGTATGGGTTTCTTTACAAAATAAAAGAGATCAACATATGTATTGGGCAATATAAAGAGCTACATAAAATCTTAAAAATAATGCATGTAGTACATATCAAAACTTTATTTGAACCAGAAGTACCAGTCAGAAAATAAAAATTATACCGAAGAGAGTTCCAAAAATTGCAACTTGGAAGAGCATTTGAGTCATCAATTTGATCATTGTGAAAAGAACAAAATCAAAGCATAAAATTATATTTCCAGAGGAATACAAACGAAGAAAACAACACCCACATGAAAGAACTAAAAGTCAAAAACTCGAAAGATTTAGATCATGATCGACTACGCATAAGCTTCTTTTGTTTTGATTATCCCTAGTAGTAAGGTCTGCAATACTGAATAGTACCACCTATACCGGGCGGTATGTACCGGTCCACCAGTAGACTGGTACACGGACTGCCCGCTATCGGGCGGTATCGTCGATTAGGACTATTTCCGCCCCATTACCACCCGAAAGTGACCGGTAACGGTCGATTTCGAACGTCCCCGTCCGCTACCGGGTGGTATCAATCGAGGGAGAAGGAAGAAGAGGGAGAAGAAAAAAGAGAACTTGGAGATCCAGCACTGCTCTCCCTCGACGATCCTAATCCGTCACCGCCCCGCAAATAAGATATCACCTCCTCCTCATCTGAGGTGACAAGGCCTTGGTGTCGTCGACGACTTCTCATCCGTGCGGGGAGAAGAAATGAGGTGATGTCGCCTTCTTTTTTATTTTTTAACTTTTTGATTATATATATATATATATATATATATATCGAGCGATACGCTAGAGCATATCACTCGGTATGCTTGTACCATACCATACCGTGCTGAGCTAAGCTCGGTATGCCAGTACGATACGAAATGACGAAAACCTTGCCTAGTACTATGTATTATGTGTCGGTACACTGTAATGGACCAGACCCATTAGTCTAGTTTAAGATTCAATACTTGGAACTTGGAGTCACATGCCATGAAACTATGGTTCCAACTTCCAACAGTCAGCACCATTGCCAATCTTCCTGCCCTCAGATTCATAAAAAGGGGCTAGGATACGAAAGTTTTGTGTTGACAAAATTTAAATACCTTTCTTCTTTTAAATGGAAGGGTGGATCCTTTGTGCCATGATGTGCTGGCTTCTATGTGACACAAGTGTCACAGTTTGAGTTGTAAAATCAACCCATCCATTATCAAAGATAAGGCTATGTACCTTGACCTTCATAAATGGGAGCCTCTTAAACCAAGCCACTCTTTTTGGTTGGGGGAAGGTGATTTTCAAGACAGATCTTATATTGAACCCCTTAGCTGAATATGAGTATTTTATTTAATTACTCTCTTTAATTTGTTCCATCATGTGCCATTAGCACATCTATGTCAGCAAATTATTGGCATAGAGAGTTCCAGTCATGACTAGCCAGGAGCACGTTATGGCAAATTTGTTATTGCTTATGATAACACCACATATTGACAGGTATCTGAATTGGAAATAAATAAAATTCAAAAGTTGCATCAATGTAGTTAACTTTGTGAAAATACACACCGAATACAATACTTTTCTTGTAGCAGCTGAATTATCATATAGAAGTTTCCTCGCAACATAATTGTAAGCAGCTTGAAATGTCTTAAAATTTCGATCTGCTGCCACTGCCAACCCTGATGACAGGCATGAGTATAAAATATCTTTCAGGAAATAAACAAAGCATGATATCTAAGCAAATTCTGTTCATGCATTTGGCAGTGATTAAGTGCCCACATATCTGGATGTGCTTATACATATGCATCCGAATGCAACAACCAAATAAAGATTCCATAAATAACATTCAACTAGGAAAGTTAACCTTCAAAGGAAGCCAAAGAGCGCAAGACCAGTGTAAAATATGGTGGCATACGAAACTGGTATTTGAGTGCTACGGACCAAATTTTACCAAGAACCTGCAACAGGTATGGCAATTGCCCATATAATAGTCAAAATATTTGCATTTAAGTATAAAAATATAAGCATAATATTCATATCATAAATCCATATAATAATAAGAATGGGCCCATAGATTCGTAGAACTTGCCAATATTAAATGACTAATTAACCATAGTGAACTTTTAACAAAAATTACATTTCACTTTGACTAACAATGTATAATCAATTAAAAATTGTCATAGAACAACAGATATTTCTAGGACTACCAGATATATTATGCAATTAAAATTACCTAAAAGATTCAGTTCTCCTGTTATTCACTTGAAAAAAAATGAATAATCTAAAAAACTGAAGATGAATCAAATGTTTTAGGTGCCTTTTGAGGACATCTGTGTAGTATGTCCAAAAAGGGATATGTCCAGCAAGATCCATAATATGGAGTAAAGCACACTTATCACTTCTAAAGGAAGCAAAATAAAGAAAAAAAACATTTATCATGAGGAATTATCCGGTTGGAGTAAAGCACACTTATGCCAGTTCAGCGTCAGACTACTAAATATTATCCGGTATGTACCAATCCGTTCCAACCATGGCAAGCCAAGGGTAGAACATAAAGTTGATGCATACCTCCTTTCTACTAGAAAAGATAGAGCTCTATGCCCTGAACCAGAAAAAGACATTTTTTCTATGATAACCATTACTTTTGCTTATGATATCTATCAACCTACCTATAATAGTCCTAACTCCTAAGTGAGATGTTCCTATGATTTTCCTCATGGAGAAACATTCACATGACCATGACTACCTTATCATGCCACTGTGCCATAGCAGCACCTATGATTATCAACCACATGAGCATAAATGGCATGATAATACACCTGTGTAATTAGATGTGGTAATCTATGTACTTTCTACCATTTCAAATTTTGGGCATCTAGCTGGCCTCAGTACCAAAGAAGCAATGATCTAATATCCACAAGAATATCTCATGTGTCAGCAATATGTCAAACTGATTAGCTAGCTAACATGGCATGAAGAGGGTCTATACTGTCACCAGAACCCAATAGTCTGGAAAGGCATATTCACTGAAAGGAGAGAGCCCTTTCCTTTTAACTGAGTTGGCTAACCCCCCGCTCTATCGCATAAAGGACACTTAGATTCGTATAAAGTCTAAAGTTTCAAATATTGACTGAACTACCACATTATCAGCGCATCCTTAGACCGGCATAAAGTTCAAAAGTTTCAAATATTGATTGGACTACATGTTGATAAAAAATTATCAATGCCAATACTGGTACATATACAATTCTTTTATTATTTTATTCAATGATACAGGAACAATATAGTTCAGTCAGTATATTGCCTAATATACCAGTACTGTAGAGATCCAATAAGTTACTGAAACGGTTATCGGATCACTATTTAAAACCTCCACTTGTGCACCTAGAATAAAATTATTCTTTCCATGTCACCTTTTATCTACTTGACTTCTTCCAGCTCACATTAAAGCTGATCGAGACTATGTCAATGGACCAAATTATATCTACCAAGTTTTCATTTACTAAATGACTTTTGATTGTCAATCTTCAGCTAATTGTTGGAAGTCCTCTGTTGCCTGATCAGCTGATTTCACTAAACAGATGGGCTTGCATGTTAACAACAATGGTGGGTAACTGGGTATGCACTCCTCCCAGCTGAAGTACAAAAATGTACAACTGAGCATTAATTTACTCCCCTCATGCTCTTAGATTGGAAGTCAGTGTCTTAAAGTGTGTTTGTGGAGCCTAGGTTAATATGATAGTGCAAAAGAATGGTCACAATCCTTACAGAAAAAATAGCAGCAATCAACTAAAGTTTGTCAGTGAATAATCAAGTTAAAAGATGATAAAAACCCCAAATCCATCAGACAATATGAAAGATAAAGAAATCATAATAAGCAACTTACTCGACTAAACTTGATGTCAGGAATTCCATTGACGAAGACTACTTCACCCAAGGCCTCTTCCAAGTCCTGAATATTAATTCAATTATAAGAGATAAAATACGTCGAAGTCTACTATGAAATAGGTAGTGTAGTTGGCAGACAAGATCTCCTGCAGCCCATAAATTATCAGCTGATGTGTACTTATGTTACCACTTGATGGTACAATACTACGTGCAAGCCTGAAAATGACCTATATCATATTTTAGTCCAGTAACAAGTGATATTGTCTAAGCACTTGTCAAGGATTTCACCATGCTACATAATAATAATTAGCCTTGTAAGTTGTAAGTTGTAACTATTTATCAAGACATTTTATGGAAGCATAAATATACAAAGTGAGAATTGTATGAAGCACCATCAATTGTCGTTGTCATTTAGACTCATTACTAACTCTTTCTCCCTGGAAGCAAGTAACCTTCAGTAGCTTAAGTCAAGCTGGCAATTGCTCAATGGAAAATTATTCATGTTGCATAAGTGGCATTTTTTGCCTCCACAGAAAGAATGAACCTTCAGAATACGATAAGCAACATCTGTTATTTAGGGATTTCCTTTCCCCTCACATCTGCAGCTTAAATAAAATGATCACCTCCAAATGTTTTCCTTTCTCTTTAAATACTATCCCTCTTTTGCAACATCAATTACATTATGAAGAGAATTATTGTATGATATGCATGTCTCCTTTTAGCACGTTTTTAAAATGTTTTATACAAAACATCAGAAAAGGAATTGTGGGTCATTAATGGCGTACCATTGTTACACGACGAAGGTTGGTTTCTGGCCTTACAATATCCATTTCCATCAAATCATAGACAAGTGCATTCCAGTCTCCATTAGATATGTGAACTATGGAGGCAAGCATAGCAAGCTGATGTTTCTTCTCCATCCGGCAAAGCAAACCAAAATCAAGAAACCTAGAAAGGTCATACACATGTTAAGCAAAGAAAATAGGCAAAAGAACTCAGATAAAACCAGAGAAACAGCCAAGTCTTTCTAAGATGAACTACCTTGCCTGTAGACAACAAATATGAAAATCGTACTGCTGATAAGAATTGAAACAATCAATTATTTGTCTCATAATAGAAACTAACTTTGACATACCCAATATGCCCGTCAGGTGTGTAACACAAATTCCCTGGATGTGGGTCAGCATGCAATAGGCCTGTGTCAAGAAGTTGAATTAATGTTGCATCCACGCCTTTGTTGACCTACAGTTTAAACATACATATATAATGACAAGATAAATGGTAAAGCAAAAGTCCATCTCTTAATTTAACATCTTGACAGAAAGTAAATAGAATTTACATGTTCTATAACAAAGAATAAAGCAACAAAATGTCATTCTAACCACACATTAAGTAGAACACAGATATTTAGACCAGGAGAGCAACTCAAAGCCACACTTGCATTAGTGTGTGCTTGCCTAATGTGTGGGGAAAACATATATATTAGCAAAATATGAGCAAAATATATACTAACGAGAAATATAGTCATTTTTTTCTGATCTAAGCACAGATTTAGGAGGAAAAAATTACCCTCGCAAGCCTAATGTGTGGGGGACATAAGTGTAGCCCACATCAAGGAATGCGCTGATGCATTGATCAGTGGTATCGATCCATGGGCAGACCAGTACATACCAATACTGATGTATTGTGTCGGTATGTCAGTACATATTGGTTTTTGGGAAAAGGCTAAAAAATGATCATAAATTTAAAAAATCATTTTCTAGATTTTTTTCTTAATTTATTGGTATAAAAATTATATTTATATAAGAAAGTGTAAGATGTATGTAAGCCATAAATGAATAAAAATTCTAGGTTATAAAAAGGAAAAATTGAATTTATCTTTTCGAACCCGTAGAGGAACCACTTTGTCGCACAGGCCTCCATTCAATTAAAAACTTTAATCACAAGTGAGAGTATGAAAAAGGGTCAGAATGAGGAAGTGAGTTAGAACGAGTGGAAGAGGGGGAGCGAGGGGAATTGAAAGCCCCAAAAGAAGCCCAATTGTCAATTTGACCATTGGGGTCAAACTAGATCTAATTTGGATCAATAACAGTCAAATTATGATGGGTACCAACCAGTATCAGTCGATATCAGGAGAAGAGTTGATTGTATTGGCCAATACATAACCCAAATCAACTGATACCAGACATATTTCAGCGTACTATCCAAAACAAGCTGGCCCATATACCGATCAGCTGGAGAACCCCTATAAACTGTTCGTTTCTTGTCGTTTTGGGCAGTACGTTAAACCTTGGCCAAAGCCTCAGATTTTTGACAGGCATTTCAGGGATGATTTACCCAACTAAATAGCCTTTTCAGTCCGGTTTAGCTTCATGAGCATGGTTTGCCTTACTGATCCGTAACGGTGTACTGATTGGCTATCAGTATAATACATATCGAGCCATACCAATATAATAACAAATTGTACGATGGGGCATATTGATATATCAGTATGTACTACCCATATTGATCTCTTATCGAACCAGTATGTACTGTCCATACTGTCACGGGCTTGACTGATTTTGCCTAAGCCGTGCGGCACCCATACGTGTCCGTCCGCAAAGGTCAGCCTTCCCTGAGATCTCCTAGAGTCCCTTAGACTTACAAAAAAGAAAACGGGCCAGAAGAAGCAATTCTCACGGGATCCACAAGCAACTGCTCAAGCAAACACTTTATAAAGCCAGATATAAATTACACCCATGGACATTACAAACTCAGAGAGGTTGCACACAAAGGATAATGGTTCATTACAGACCGAAGTCCCCACAAGTGCTTACAAGACACACTCGTATTTACAAGTCAAAATCGACCACCAAGCAAATCAAATTACGGCTGCTAAGCCTACTGCAAGCCCGCTTCTTGCTGTACAAGGTAGGTACACAAACCGAAGGACATGGACAAACACGAGCATTTCATCGAACATCTTGTTTTACATTGTTGCCCATGACAGTACCGAGCGGTAAGCTATAATATGGGAACTTTGCTCATGAGATCCTATAACATTTAAATATAGGAAATCTGAACAAAAATTACAAGCACAGAAGAAGGGTTAAATGAATAAAAAAATATTTCCTACTTAATTACCAAAAGTTTCTTATAGTAGCATGCCAAAGCTGTATATCTATCAAATACTACAATTTACTGAAAATCGTTGCTACAAGGTTTTCATAGTATTTTCAGAGGTAATTGACCCTACTAAATAGCCTTTCCATTCTGAGATGCGTCTTACATGATCTGATACCATGTAAAAGCAGGAAATATGAACACACAAATACCATAGGAGAGTTAAATAAATAAGATAATATTTCTTACTTACCTTAAGTATTTAAAGTTTCATACAAGAGAATGTCAAAGCTGCATATTTCTAATTAATTATTATAGTTTACAGAAGTTAATCATACTTACAAGAAAGGTCTTCAATTTTGGATACCGGACCATGCCAGTTCATGGGATCAGCATGGGTCTAGTCCATTTTGGTGTACCAGTACATGGTACACTAGACGTCTGCAGTACAAAGAAAGGGGGGAGATAGAAGAGAGGAGGGAACTAAGAAGAAGAAGAATAGGATGAGAGGAAGGAGCAAAGGAGGAGGAGAGAAGGCCATGGAGAAGAAGAGGAGGAGTCGGCATAGCAGAGGAGGATGAGGAGGAGGGGAAGAGGAATACCACCAGCATGTGGTGCAGGTTGCAAGAAGCAACGGGGGACACGGATATGGGTTTTAGGGTAATGGCTCTAGACTAGGCAGTAATCCCGGTTCATATTTTGTATCGCACATGAACTGTCTGACAAATGGGTGGTTAACAATGGACCGGTATGGACAGTACATCGGTACACCCTCATATACCATGTGTCGGTATGCTCGGTATGGCTCAGTACAACTTGGTATGTACTATACCGACAACTGGATAGTACATCGGTAAGACAAACCATGATATTAACTCCCCCTAGCTCCTTCCTTTAATTACTCCATAACCCCAATGTGTATGCCATCATAACAGCACACGAGTGGATTTAATTTTAACACTTTATGACCTTTGTCCCCACTTTCTTTTACCAAGGTATATACCACCGAGTCATTTGATAGTATAGATGCTTTTCATCAACAAAGCAACACCAACAAAAGATTTATTCCCAGGTTGACTGATTAAACTAGTGACTGACAATGCTATGCTATTTTGTGTTTTTTATGATTAAGATAAACTATATTTAACTTTTAATTTATGTAATACAGTGCTATTATTGTGATTTTCAATTTTATTGTTAGATTATTTACTAGATCAATCATGATCCCTCAAGCTAATCCACCAAATCCATCAATCCCAATCCTCTCATGGCTAATACATCTTGATCTCAATAATGATCTAACTAGGAAACTTCTTTTAGCCCATACTAGTACGTCACCACTCATACATTGGTCCAAGTGTGAACCGTATGCGGACAACCCATCTCAAGTGGTCCGCTCTGGTCTATATTAAAGAAAAAATAGAAAAACCTAAACCCTACCTCCTCGCGTGCAACGAACTTGCCCACCATCGTCCACCACTATCTATGTCGCTGCCGCCCACTGTCATCCATTGCTGACCAGAAATACTCCTCTACTTCTCTTACTCCTCCTCCTCCTCCTCCTCCTCCTCCTGCTCTTCCTCCACTGTCTCCTCTTCCTCCACTGTCTCCTCTTCTTCCCTCCTCTTCCACCTCCTCCTTCCTCCTCCCTCCTCTTCCTCCACCACCTCCTCTTTTTCCTTCCTCTTCCTCCTCTTCTTCCACTGCCTCCTCTTCCTCCTACCTCCTCCTCTTCATCCTCCACCTCTACCTCCAGCACTTCCTCTTCTTCCTTCCTCTTCCTCTTTTCTCCTTCTTCCTCCTCTTCCTTCCTCTTCTTCTTCCTCTTCAAGTCTTCGGTACACAAGTACCGGTTGGTACATACCAATCTAGCCAGGGACCCATACTATATCCTGGTATAAGAATGCAATCATTAGCTCTAAAACTATTCTTGTAACCAACTCATGCGAGCACTCCAAGAGCTACTTACTAAATTGGCCTCTATAGGCTACTCAAGAGCCCTTGGGTGTGCATAAAAAGAACACTAAAAGCAATTTGAGAATGACCTCATGCAGGTATCTATGTCATTCTAAGACAAATGCATGACATATCAAGTCCAGGTTCCCACTGAGTTCGGATGCTAGCTAAAAAAATAGATACAATGTGTGAGAACAGTAGAAAGGTTCCAAGAAGACAAAATGATTCAAGCTTCCAGTGGTCCCTAATACTAGAGTTACTTAATGAATGCAATTCAGAAAGTTAACGGTCTAGAAAAAGAATGCCCAAGACCTATGCTTTGTGGAAAAAAAAACATGGTTAAGCAATTAAAAGTTCTTTTTTTCACATGTTAAAAAAGGCCAGACAGCCGACAAATAACAATTAGTATTCAAGAACTACTTGTTAGTACATACCAGATCTAAAAGTTGCACTTTTGTGTCCAATGCTTGCGTTTCCAAGTACTGACCATTCTCCTGGACAAGTTCCTTGGATTGAACAAGCAACTCGTTCGGATTTTTACCATTTAGCCACTCCATAGTGAGAACTCTCTTGCTGGTTAATTTCATAAACACCTTTGGGACCAACATAAATGAATACTGTGAATGAACTTCCTGCCAAAAAAGACACAAAATCATCACATGGGGCAGTTTTGAAAAACTTACAATTACTCCTCAGCAAGTTCAACCCTTAAGTACCATAAATTCAGTAGCATTTGCTGCTTCTCTTGTGTAGTCCAATTCACCAACTAAACCTTTACCAAGTTCATCAGCATAGAGGCAAAGATCACTCTTTCGTTTTGCTATCTTCCTTAACAATGCTAGCTGCAACATGTAAACGGTGTAACAAATACACAGCATATCATATGTTACCAATTTAAGCACGTTTAGGAACATTAGTGCTAAGAATAAAGACGAGCTTACTATAGCAACTCACACTAGGAGATAAAGAAAGTAAGCATCATGAGTGTGGTCACAAGTAATCCGATAATTATCATCTCTCGTGCAATTAAAGATATTTATGCAAAACAAACTGGTCAAGAATTTGCAAAACAACTCAACTCAACCTTGACCTGAAATAGAATAATTCCTCCACCACTGACAAGCTTAGGAAAGCAACTGATAGAGATAATAGGCAATAAGCATAATGTTGTTGGTCTTCAGCAACTAAGTCATTCATTATCAAGTAATACAATATGATAGAATGTCCTAGAATATAATCTATTCTTGGCAAGCCAAAGAGGAGTTGTTAGCTATCAAGTTCAGAAGAAAAAAAAAGAATTCAACCTGAATTCAAATTTGACCTGCATTCAACCTTATATATAGATGTACTCATCTAAATCCTACCAAAAGGATTCAGGCTTCAGTTCTATCAACTCAAAATCAGTTGTGGAGGATCTGTGGTCAAGATCAACTCCCTCAAGCTTGATTTATGATACTTAAAAATTAAAATGTCTACGGATAAAAATATAATACACTTGGAAGTTTTCTAACATATACATCAAGAAGGGTAGAAAAATAAGCAGTTCTGAGGGCATAAAACATGTTTTAAATCAACCAATCAAAAACATTTAGATCAAGATAAAATTTAGGATCATTAAATGAAATGGTCTAAATCACATTATCATGAACAAGTACTATTTTGTCCATTGGTTTTGTTTTGATATGATGAATATGCACAATACATTCAAATTTAAGAATTTTTGCTTCTAGGTCTTTTGATCATCATAAATTATGTTCAATGGAGCTAATTTGGTTATAAATGCCCCAAGAATGTTTTCAAATTGATAGGACTAAAGCCTAAATTATAATATATGTTTGTGTGTGTGTGTGTGTGTGTATATATATATATATTATGCATCACTGCTTCTGAGTTTCCTTCCAACCGAAGTTTTAAGCAATAGTATTTGTCTCCATAGTGGAATCTAATTAGATGAGTACAACAAAATGGCCCATATCAACTGGTATGATACCAGATACAGTGCACCTAGGAAAATATATATGAAAGATATTAAAATCAAGGTTTTCCATACCGGTCCGCATCGGCATATCGAGTTCATCTCGGTACGGTACGGTACGGTATGGTATCCGGTACCGAGCGGTATGCACAGGGCATACCACTTAGTATATTATAATACAATATAATATATATATATTATAAATATAAATATAAATATAAAATATAATATAAATTAAAAAAAAGAAAAGGGGCGACGTCGCCTTGTTCCTTCTCCCCACGCAAGGAGAAGGAATCGCCCGCGGGCGACAGATTGCGCAGGGGAACCAGGGAAGAGCAATGCACGAGGGAACTAGGTTTTTCTCCGTCTTCTTCTTTCTCTCTCCCTCAGCTAATACCAGTTGAAATCGACTGTCGACTGTCGATTTCGGCGATACCGCCCGGTAGCAGGCGGTTCGCGTACCAGTCAGCTGGCGGACCAGTACGTACCGCCCGGTACGAGGCCTTACCACCCGGTAAGGCAAACCTTGATTAAAATTCATTTTATATATCTTTATGAACCAATATAGTTATTAGACTTAGATAAACCAATATGATACTAACCAGTATGATATGGCTGTGACTGGAGTACATTGGTATTAGATACCATTCTTCCCACCCATTCTTGAGCCACTTCCGCAATAGTCAAACATGACTAAAGGTCCATAACTCATTGCAAGGAATAAAACCAACTACCTGAACTTTAACACCCCGCTGGTAGCACTAGCCTACTTGCACAACTCATCCAATTGTCATGTCTCCAAGCTGGTCTCCCTGACATCATCCCCATCATAGATAATCAACCTATTAATTATAGGCCCCATGTTGCTCCCTCCTCACATTGTCACTAACAACCTATCTAACTCATCTTCTAGAGGAGGATAAACAAACAAACAAATGTATGAATAGAATACAAATATGGAAACTCAACAATATCCTTAATCATCTGAGCTAAATTGGCACTTAAACTAGTACCAACTGTAAAGATGATGGAGAACAATATCTAAGAAATATTTAAACTGACATGCAATTTATACTCAACTAAACATATTGACCAACAAAGAATATCTAAGTACCATTAAAAAATTGTGCTAAAAAAGCATTTCTGCCAAGTCAAAGAATTGATACCTTGAATCTATATATTAAAGAAAATTAGTGGTAAATAATCCTTTAGCAATTAGATTTCAGCAATCTGTTGCATTACAGAGAAGATTCAGATAAAACAAGTTTTGTTGCATGAAAAGAAGTTGAAATATATCACTGCACAGATGCGTCTTGTCCATATAAAAAATAAAGGAACAAAAGAAGAATTGTGTAAAAAATGGGTTCCCAATACCAACCCCAAGACGTAAAATGTAGATATCACGCGCAACTGCATGAAGCAAGTTTGGACGTTGGACCTTTACAGCAACAACACTGCCATCAAGTGTACAGCCACGATAGACCTAAGTTGTATTTTCAAAAGACAGATAAGAAACTGTAGTGCAAGAATAATTATGCCTCTAATGAAATCAGTAAGATCCTCGTCTTAAATATTGAACTTGATCCGCACCTAGAAGATAAGGTTTATCTACTAGTTAAACAGTCAATAAAAAAGAATGAAATAAGTACAATTCCAAAGATGTGAACCGGAAAGCATACGAACCGGTCATAAATAAATCAAATTATGTACAACCCTTAGTAAGATTGTCATGCCATAGATGGAGACAAAGTATGTATATGGTTGATGAGTAGCTCCTGTAAATGCACATAACTTACATTAAGGAAACATTAGAATACTGCTAACTAGAGCGAAAAGCAATAGAGAAGAAGAATCAAGAGGAGATCTTCCACGTCTCTTACAGAGAGAGAAAATAAAACATCTGGAGGCAATTCAAGAGGATCAGGTTTGGGTTGGATTGACCAGGAAGTACTCACCTTGAATCCAAATAATTCGAAGTTAGGTTAAAATTTCTAATCGTTCACTAGACATTTTCAATTTCTGGTTAGACTCCAGTTAATTTCAGGTTATACTTTAAAATATTTAAAAAATAGTTTTAAAAAACATGTTATTTTAAACTAAGTCATTGAATCAATAAAATCTTCTATATTTCTTGGTTGAGTTAAAAAGCTCCAAGTGATTTTTACATAGTACGTCTCGTTTTCCAAATTCTATCATGCAGCACCCCTATTTTACTAGACATCTGTTCTACACTTCAACAGTGTTAGGTTTAAGTTCTCCTCTTTATTTCCAACCAAACCAACCCTGGTTTGCTTGTTAAGTCCGAATCGATGGAAAAGGACCTAGTTCGACATTATTATTTTGAACTTCGTAATTCTTATTTCAATCTGAGCGCAATATTGTTCAGTGAATTGCACCGAAACAAACATTTTAGTGAAATCTTTGCCATAGTGTTTACAGATCATTTCTATGATATTTATGGAGTATTAACACTAAGTCAATAATTCTTAATAATTGCCCTAGACTTTGCCAATCAGACCGAGTAACTTTGTGCTCGTACATAAAACATCAAATTTATTGTGTATAATCAGCAATATATACTAATGAGATTTTTATCATCATTTTATAATTTTATTATATATGTATATTGTTTTAACTTTTAACACAGTTTTGCAGCTCAGAACTGCTCGCAAGCCCTATGCATCATTCAATTGCAGCGTCCACATGTCTTATGCCGGTACTTCTCCTTCTCCTCTTCGTCTCCTCATCCTCTTTCTCCACCAACTCCTCTTCCTCCTCCTCCTCTCCTCCACCTCCTCTCCTATAATGGTCTGAATTTAATGTAAATTCAATTGTTTCACTAGATTAATTGTGTGATTATGTCTGTCAAGGCAAAAGGGAGAAATACTGTACAAGACCTAAGGGTCACCATGATCATCAACAACAACGACAACAGCAAACTGTAACGGGGTTACATGGATTATTTTCTCGCCAATGAGTTAGTTCTATCTAGGGCAAAATCTTTAGTTTAATCAAGAGCAACCAATCTAAAAAAAACCTAACAATCATGAATAACACAAAATCGTTAAAGGATTACACAATTTATGTTTTTCAGTTGCCTTGTTTCATTCTGGGAAAATTTGAAGCAAAATTCTTTACACCTAGTTGACATTATTAGGTTAAATACTAATAATTATTACATACTTTGATAATAGACATAGGCAACATAAAACAAAGAACTACCTGCCCAAATGAAGCTGCAGCTACTGGCTCTTCTGAAATGTAACTAAAGATTCTCTCTACAGGGCTTCCAAGTTCATCCTCAATAATTTTCATCGCAACTGTCCGTGGGAAAGGAGGTACTTTGTCATGCAACTCAGATAGTGCCTGAGGTAAAGCGGGAAAAGCATCATTTGCAGGTTTAAAACTATGCCCAAACAGATGTCTGGCTCAAACATGATCCACAGGGTTTCGGCTGAGATAAGGTAACAACATCAAGACATAAAAGTACACATTACTCTTGACTGACTTTTGAAATATCTGAACCAATTATGTCTGGCCTTGTAGAGAGGGACTGCCCAACTGCATATGCAAGCAGAGATAAATTAAATAGTAAATTTGGGATCCACCAACAAGAATGAAAAAGTTGTTACAGTTCCAGCAGCATCCTAAGCAAAAGTAACGTTATATATCATCTAGGCCACACTAAAAAAATTAATGTAGAAAATTTCCAAGAATTAGCTCCCTAACCTTTTACAAAAGTTGGACCAAGATTCAGCAATGATTCTTTAACAATCTGACCAATATGATATTGTGAACCATCAAAGCCGTCATTCAGGTTGGCTCTGTGCTTATTCAGATTGGAAATTTTTGAAGCTTGCAGTTTTATGGTAGCAGAGACAAATGACAAGAAAACCTAAAATTGTAACACATTGTAAAATTGTAAATGTATGCTGAATAAAGTCATTCTAATAATTCTATATTATTGTGCCTTTACTATAAAGGAAAGGTCCTTTTTTTCGCAAAGTGAACTATCACAGTTGCATCAATTTGATAAAAGAAATACAAAGTAGAACCTCCAATACCTCAGTAATTCGGAATGCCAGTATATGAGGTCGGCAACTAAAATAGAGTTCCACCTTTTCAGGGTCATATATTTCAGGTAAAGGCACAAACAAAACTTTACAAGTGTCTTGCAGATGATTAGCATACACCTTCAAGGCCTCAAAATCAGCCATCATTAGGTCCAAACCAGATAGACCTGTCAAAACATTTCCACATTGAACTTAGTAAAGTATCAACTCAGTGAGAAAGATCAAGGCATTAAGGAAAAATTGCATCATGTTATGCTAAAGAAAAACATGTTCTAGGTCTATTTTGAGAGAATGTCCACCACAAAATATTGAACAAAAGAGGCAAAGGACATTCATGAGAACTATAACAGCAACATTAAGTAGATCATGTGGTCGGCACCAAGGAATGACATTTCACCTAAACCAATACGAACGGATGGTATGTACCAGTCGGAGCATCAACTGATATGGGGACCACTTCGGTCTGATTCACCATGTAAAAGTAAAACCCTAATCATTTCCATGTCTCTAGCACACCGCCTCCACTTCTCATGTATTCGTGATCGACACCACTGCGTCTCACCTAAACTTTGCACCGCAACCAACGCTTCTGCTTCTCACCGCAACTTCTCACTATGATCGATGCCTCTGTCTTCTCACCGCGATTGACACCTCCGCTTCACATGCAGGCCACTATTGGCGACCTTCGCTTGTCGCAACCTCGTCGCACAACGCCATCATGCACGATCTTTTGAACTAATCGCTTCTTGGGTATGCATCTTCTCCTCTTCCTCTTCCTTCCTCCTTCCTTTTCCTCCTATGTTCCTCCACCGTCCTTTCTTCTTCTCCCTCTTTTTCTTACTCTCCGGAACACCAGTACACACCAATGTACCGACACATGGTACAACGATATCGACTGGTATGCACCAATTCGATAGATCACCAAAATGGGTTCGGTACCTGAAATGACAATCCTTGATCAACACCATGGTCCAACTGCAACTCCTGATGGTTTGGGTAACTTCTGACATCCGAATAAAGCCTGACAATCCCACTCCTGTGAATGAACTACCCCACTTAGTACTAACCTTGTCAAGTCCCTCTAAAAATGGTCTCATATCGATGGGCTCACCGAGAGCTCTTCGATCCCCCGAAATCCTTTATTATCCTCCAGTTTTATTAATTTATGCATCGAATGGACTCCCCCAATTTTTTATATAATGGGGATCCCCTACCAAACCTACTGGCTTCCTGACTTGCAACGGACTTGGACTCTATCCAAGGTTGACTGACTCCATGACCCAACACATCGGACGATCAGAATCTGCTTTTAACAATATATATGAAATCGAATGGGCACATCATAGTCACACAAAACTCCCGATGCCCTCTCTGCTCCAATCACTCACCCAGGGTTAACTACTAGCTAAATTCAGCAGCAGAATTAAGATCGACGGAGCGAAGGAAGATACCTGGCGGATGCGAAATCTTCGGCCACTCGGCAGGAGGGCGGCGCACGTCTTGGGCGCGGGGGTTTTCGAGGTTTCGGAGCCAGAGGAGGTTCCCTAGCGCATTGGAAAGCGGCCGGAGACGCTCCTTAAGAAAACCCCGGTCGTTCCGGAGCACCCGGAGCACGTTCCCCATCCCGCCCGATCCCTTATCTTTCCTCCCCTGCATCGCTGCCCAGGTCGGGCGGACGGCCGCAGCGGAGACGGGCGGCCCAACGGCCACCGTCATTACGAAAGGAGAACGGGCGAAGAGCTCGGAAGGAAGTGTGGCGAGCGGCGCGATGGCGCCGTGGTCCGTTATCGCTGTGGCGATCGGAAGATTGACGGCCACAAGACGCAACGCGAACCTAATGAAGGGACGATCACAGTGGTTTGTGGCGGTCCGTCAGCCGTGTGAGTCGTGTTAGTTGCAGTAGTCGCAGGGGTTAATCGACATATTACCCTATAATTAGCTAAGATTTTTATATTTATAAATATAAAATATTTAATTTCATTTCTCGTTAACTCTACTATGATAGTTTTTTACAGTAAAATGGATGATGTGATAAAAAAAATATGATTAAATATTCATAAATATAAGGATCTTAATATAATTATTGAAAGTATAACGATCATGATACTAAAGATAGTTAATTATAAATTTATATGTAATTAACCTTAGTCATATAATAGCTATATATACATATATATATATATAGACCTCATGATATAATTAATGCTTTAAATATTTTTAAAATACCAACAATTTTTGTTTAAACTTGTTGGTTGTTCATTTGTGCTTGGGGGATCAGAGGGACGTAAATTGAATTTTCATGCGATTAAATCAACCTCGTCATCAATTAAACAAGTAATTATTGAAAAAAATATCATGGAAGCTGACTTAGATGTATTATATGCTATTATTCTACTCACATCAATTTATTATACAAGTTCTATATTAGAATTTTGAAAGAAAAAAAAAAGTACATGGATTTTAAGATAAGCAAACACATAAAAAAATTCACGGAAGTTGATTGGATTACGTGATACCCAATCTTTGTTACATTTCAAAAACTACGTATGATCCGACAAATTATCTTATTAAAAATCTAAACGACACTAAGTTCTTGAATCATCGATAGATCGAATCCTTGCCTATAATATAATAACCTTCCAATAATGCAAACATCACATTTATAATAAATCTCATAAAAAAGGGTTTTTATGATAATAATAAATTGATTAGTTGATAAAGAAGTAAAATGGTGTATGTACTTTGTGGAAGTACAACTCCAAACATTTCTCATGTGCTCTTTTAGATTGAGTCATGGTTTAATATAAAAATGTTGGTGCAGTATTTTCTAACGAAATAGCACTCCAAAAATTCATTTTAAATGTTTCATCAAATTTGACAAAAACTAAATACACTATAATAAAAATAAAAAAAATAAATGAGAGATCAAGAATGGAACATTATCCAAATCTTCCGCTTTTTACTCGTACCTTTGTATAATTAATGAATGTATAGGATAATAACCACTTAGAGAAGATTCTCCATAATTTTAAAGAATATTTTCCTATTTTGAGACGAATTCTTATCGTTTAATCTCCCCACCATCTCACCAAAGTTAAATGCATGGAGTTGGGTTTCCATAGAAACCGAAGCGTGAGACATGCGCTTTGACTTGATGGAATGACTTCCGTGGCTCTTTGCCCAAACACACAGCTTCTTTTCAACCCATTAGTATGTATGATTCACGTTTTTTATTTAGACTGCCGGATCTAATTATGAGCCAAAAAATGTTGGTTTGGTTGCATTTTCTCAAGCATGATTCACGTTTTTCTTTGTCCGATAAATGTAGATAATTTGAGAGAATTTTCTTGGAACTTATGAGACCGTATATATATTGAGCTATTTAAAACTGTTTATTTAATATGAAAAAAAAGGATAAATTTAAACCGATCTAATTTTTTGTTTTTTTTTTGAAGAACAATTTTTGACTTATTTCTATAGAGTATATTTTATTTCTTACGAGATGAAAGTATATTTTATCTCTATCGTATTATCATTGTCTTAGTTTTATTGTGACCATTTTAATTAGTTGGATAGAGATAGGGGATATGATAAAGGTGAAGATCGTAATCAATCGTGCAGAAGTCAATAATAATCTCATGTTAAAAAGAAAAATTCTATCGGAATAAATCATATAGGGGATAATAAATACTATATGGAAAAGATAAAAACTTTATTTTTTTTCTAGAGAATTTATCCTAAATAAAAAAGTATCATTATGATATAATACAAAATAGGTGTTTATGATATAGGTTTTCAAGCCAATTTAACCTAGGTTTGAATCTTGATGGAGTCATTTAGTTTGATTAATTTTTTTTATATTATTACACATTATATAATTATAATTTATTATTTAAACTTTAAAAATAAAATTATAATTTCTATAATTTTTAAAAAAATAATTGTAATTAGAATTAAAATCGATATTCTTGGTTCTTAAAAAATAATAAACCTGAAACTATGGTGATAAGAGAAAGGTAGATGTATTTGACCGACTCCATCTATCCGCATGTTATCTATCGATCTTAACCTAATGGTGAAGAAGATCCGACCCGTCAAGCCCCAATCAATAAAGGTTTTTAATCTTTTGAGGATACTATCACTGAGAGAGTGAAGGGGGTAAATAAATAGTCAAAGCATTAAAGAAGGAAGAAGTTATGTCAACGGTGACACTGCGTGTTTGACGTCGATGAGTTCATGAAACAAGCGACTTAAGCGGCCCCCATTGCAGTACTTACGAGGCTGCAAGAAACACGATGATGAGACGACAGCTTTGGGTCAATCATCATCATCCCTCGTCTTGGTTGGATTTTATTTGGATGTATTGTCTACATCCGATGAGCTATCTCATTTAATTGCGTCGATTACGAAGGAAATCTTTCAATTAAATTGGAGAAGATGACACTTTGTATTGGCTGCAGAGTGAGGTTTTTTAATTGCACGCAACCTGCTAATACAAATATGGACTGTAGGATTCAAACTCAATTCTTATAGGAAAGTATCGATCAACCTAATGATATATAGTGTCTTAAAAAAAAAACAGTCTTATTGATCTTTACATCGTGGTCGAGGAGTCAGTACAGCTTGGTCCTACCCATGTGCGCGAAGTTGTTCGTATCAATCGGGAAGAACTGAACGAGCTCGAGGGAGGTCGGTTGAGTCTCGGATGTGAATCCTGGGATGTTCTTGTCCGGAATGTGTGACTCAAGATGATCCTACACAAAGGCTTAATCAAGGTGGGGACTCCTGACGTGGCCCCTTCGAGTATTAAGTTAGTACATCGATTGAGGTTAGATTCGAATATGTATGTGGAGTGTATGAATTTTTTCCTCCTCCTAACTTATGCTTAGGGGTGGCTTTTATACCTGTCGATTAGGGTTTGATCGTACCACAGCCTTTAACGTCGTCAACGTCCTTTGCTAAGCTGGCATACGATCTTATATAGTTATGCGGTCTTTGACCATCGAGTCTACACATTGTCGTGCATCACACACCACGATCGTCCCTATGCCAGGTCAAACTTTGCTATGCCAGGCTAGACTCTACTGCGTCTAGACGACTTCCCGCATGGTGCTTCGTATCTAACGCGTAACATGTGAACACTATAATGGAATAGACCTGATTCCAACTCCATTCTTCAAAAAATTCCTGTTTAGTTATATTATAGTATTTTTTTAACTGCATTGTAATATTTTCTTAGATTTTATTAAAAATACTATAACAAAACGATATATAGTGTCTTACAAAATTAATTTAAAAATATTATACTTTCATGTTATAGTATTTTTTAATATTATTAAAAAAATATAATATGGTATAAAAAATACTGAATCGATCCATGAGGAAAATAAAATAATTGATTGTGCAGTCAAGCGTGCTTCAGATATTAGGCAAAAGATAGAATACAAATTAGAGAATTATAGAAATAGTATATTAAAAAAAAAAAAGATAAAAAGAGAGGTTTTTTTTTTTTTTAATTCGCCAAATGATGCGTATCATTTCTAATTCGCTAAATGATGCATATAATTTAGATCCTGAGAGGCTTTCACTGGGGAATCCCACTCGCTATAAAACGGTGCTAATTCGACCAAACTATCTTGGATTGGCCGGTCAAGGCGTCTCTTGCGCGACACACGCACGCCGGCGTCACCATCAGCTGCGTCTTCCTCCCCTGGATTTAGTGAGTAGGTTCACTGTACCTTGCCTCTTCTTCCCATTCTCCGATTCCTGCTCATCGTCATTCCCCCGGAAGGGCGTGCTGTTGAGACAGAATTCCAGAAGTAGTTTCGGTTGAAAGCCTTGCCCCTTTTGTGTTCTTGGAGTGCCTTATCTTGTTTTGGATTTTGTGGTCATGCTTAATAGAATTGATGTCATCTGAACCTCCAATTAATTTATTGGTTTGTGAATTTTCTGGCTTTTCCCCTTTTCTGATTGATTCTTTAATTGTGTCTTTGTAGGACTGAGAAGGTCAGGAGAGGGTGCTGTGGATATGGCCGCTGGCGCTGTTCCTTCTTCAATTCCTGGTCTGCGGACCAGGGACTGCGGCTTGAGCTTCGCAAAGAGCGTAGATTTCGCCAGGGTTTCTTGTGCTCCTGGGCAACCGAGGATGAAGCTCCGGAGAAGACACGCGGCTGTGATTAGGAGTTCTTCCAATTCTGGGTCGGAGATCGTGGAACTTCAGTCCGCCTCAGAAGGAAGCCCCCTCTTAGGTACTGAAATGATCCTTCTACCGCAGATGGTTAGGTTGTCTTACGTAGCTATACCTCACTTTGTTTAAGAGATTTACTACAAACTACAAACGATTCTTTTTTGTTAAACCATCTATCAAAATTTCTGATGTTACGTGCTCTAATTGTCTCTGATCCCGTTGCGACCTCCTGCAACCTAACATTTGTCCCCTCCTTTTTTTGTTTTTTGAAAAGATAATTTCCCCTTCAGCGTGCGCAATTGTTTGAATTTCCGACTTTTTAACACTAAAGTAGATTATAAACCCCCTGTTGATTCTTACTCTCGATAACTTATTTCACCGTCATCAATATAAGATCTATAAGCAAGTCAGATCATGATAGTTTGAAGTTTCAGAAAAACCTTACATCATTAGTGGCGGGGATTTTCACTTGTGCTTCATTTTATATGTTAGTTCCTCGACAGAAGTACTGTGAATCGCTCCACAAGACTGTCAGGAGAAAGACATGTACTGTGATGGTAGGAAATGTGGCACTTGGCAGTGAGCATCCTATACGAATTCAGACTATGACGACTTCCGATACCAAGGATGTGGCTAAGACCGTTGAAGAGGTTCACTCACTTAATCTTGTCATTATTATTATTTTCCCTATGTAATCATGTGATAATTACTTTTTCATTGCTAAGAATGGCATTAGTATGAATTCACATTTATTATTGTTGAGTTTATTAGGTTATGATGCTTTGTTTTGAAGGATAAGCTTATCACTGAATCGTTCAAATAGAACATGGACCAGTGACAATTAATTATATTACAAATAGAATCATTCACACACTGACATCTCCTAAATTTTCAAGAAAGGTGGCCAAGTGCACATAGCTTTTTGGGAAGATCAATTTATCTGATCTCAAGAAGATAGGTTATTTCTACAACTAAAACCCTAGTCACCATCTTTCAAATTTTGAATTGACCTACAAGGAGTTAGTTGGTTTATACTAGAGCTAGTAACCTTATATATATTTTTCTTATTTGGTTAATTTGAAAATACTTCCATCTTTGGTTGTATCTGGATCACAAGCATAGTGCTTGTTCGAGCAAACTGTTGATATTGCAAACAGCAACTGAATTCTGATGTGCAAAGTCTCCAGAGTAAGGAAACTTAAACCATGGATGTAAATGAGAAGGCTACACCTATTTGAGTCTTTGGCTGTTACTGTTTACCATGTATGAATAATACTAAGTAATTTTAGTTTCCTATGCAAATCTGAAATAGATTTCATGTGGAAATGGCCATGATTTGTCTGTCTATTTGCTTAGGCTTTTTCATTGACTATTACTATGTGCATGACCTGAAATTTGGCTCCTTTATTCTTTTAATTTAATTTGCTCTGTTCCCAAATGTCCAATGCCATCTGATTCCTTTTTTATGTTTTTCTTAAGGTTCTCTCTCAACTTGGTTGTGCACTACACTGCATGCTTTTCTTTCAACAGTATCGGGTTGAAACTGTTATTTGGCACTGGGCAGGTAATGAGAATTGCAGATAAAGGAGCAGATTTGGTTCGGATAACAGTCCAAGGGAAGAAAGAAGCGGATGCTTGTTTTGAAATCAAGAACAAACTTGTCCAGAAAAAGTAGGTCTCACATTTATTCATCATTGGGACAAGTGCATGGATAATGCACACTTTAAGAAACCCTCTGTAATGTATCATAATTTCTTTTTTATGAATCCAGTTACAATATCCCTCTTGTGGCCGACATCCATTTTGCACCTGCAGTTGCACTCAGGGTGGCTGAATGTTTTGATAAGATTCGAGTCAATCCAGGAAATTTTGGTTAGTAAATCTACTGTATGAAGAATAACACCCACCATCAAATTGTAAGCATTGACTACTGAGATAATTTCTTTGCAGCTGATAGGCGAGCCCAATTTGAGACGATAGAGTATACTGATGAAGAGTATCAAGAAGAGCTTGAGCATATTGAAAAGGTTTCGGAGATTAGTTTGTTTTCCTTCTTTCCTCCATTTTTGATAATAAAAAATGCATGTGCATGTAGTAGTGTGAATTGCATTTCTATTTACAAGATTGCCTAGGATGCCCAGCTGTTAACACACCTAATTCCTTCTAAAATCGGTTCAGAGTTGAATGGTTTAAATCTGATTTTGATTCGATATTCTGTTTCTGACAGATATAATCCATGGGCCTTATGCAGTTTATTTTTTTGTTGAGGTTCTTTACATTGTCTCTACTGGAGACTTAATGACTAATGAGACTGTTTCTTCGCCATCGAATGTTTTATATAGCATTGAACCTCATACATGTACATGTAATCAAGGTTCGCCATACCGGTCCCTACTGGTGTACCGAGATTTGGCTGGTACGGTATGGTATGTTGGTACAGCTCGGTATGCTTGTACAAAATAAATAATATTTTAATAATTAAAAAAATATTATTTTTTTAATACCAGAAAAATTAGAAAAAAAAGTTGGGTTAGGGTTTGTAAGATAGAAATTGGTATAGATTCAATAAAATCAATGTAAATTAGGCAAAAATAATATTACATATCTTTTTCGAGCTTTAAGGAACCGTTTTGAGAAAGTGAGAGTTTGAGAAAGAGTGAGTGTGTGAAGTGAAATGGGAGAAGGGAGTTTAAATAGAGTTAGAAAGAGTTTTTCGACCGTTACAGGGTCTGTAACGGTCGATTTTGACCTTTTACAGGGTCTGTAACGGTCGATTTTGATCATTACAGGGTCTGTAACGGTCGATTTTGACCGTTACAGGGTCTGTAGTTCATACCGCCCGGTACGGGGCGGTCCACATACCGGTAAACCATCGGACCGGTATGTACCGCCTGTACCGGACGGTACAGGGCGGTGCGGAAAACCTTGCATGTAATGCTTACAGAGGACTAAGAATTTGTTTCCTGCTGCATTCATATTTTGCAGTTAAATTGTTGCTTACATTATCTGCATTATCTTACCACTGAACTAATGGCAGTCTTAGTTCAAGCCACCTTCGAAGTATCTTAGTAATAAGTCAATATATCTTCATCTTTCTGGCCAGGTCTTCTCTCCATTGGTTGAGAAATGCAAGAAGTATGGACGAGCAATGCGAATTGGGACAAATCATGGAAGTCTTTCTGATCGCATAATGAGCTACTATGGAGATTCTCCAAGAGGAATGGTGATCACTCTTTCTATAATCTACACTTTAGGAACCATTTTTTTTCTGTAGAAGAATCTATGCTGAAGATCTTGCTGTCTCATGACAGGTTGAATCTGCTTTTGAATTTGCCAGGATATGCCGGAAGCTAGACTTCCATAACTTTGTCTTCTCAATGAAAGCAAGTAACCCAGTTGTCATGGTTCAAGCCTATCGTTTGCTTGTTGCGGAAATGTATGTTCAGGGTTGGGATTATCCTCTGCACTTAGGGGTTACTGAAGCTGGAGAGGGAGAAGATGGACGGATGAAATCTGCAATTGGAATAGGAACTCTTCTTCAGGTTCATGCTTCTTCAAACCCTTTCTTTTATAATGTTTGCACATTTTATGTCTTCATATTCATATGTCAAGCAGAGTTTATTATGTTGAAGATGTTGTGGAACACTTTTTTTCATGAGCAATGAAACAAGAGGGTAGAAGCTTGTCACTGTCTTTCTTTGTGAAGTTGTTGGACAAACTCCATCAAATACTTGTCCAAGTGTTATATTAACTACATATGACAACTTGTGCATAAACACTAAGCAGGTTTTTGGTGGGTCTCATCAACCAGCCATATATGACAACTTTGTGCAAAAACAATAAGCAGATTTTTGGTGGGTTTGGTCAATCAGCCATATGACAACTTGTGCAAAAACACTAAGCAGGTTTTTGGTGGGTTTCGTCAATCAACCATGTATGATGATTTGTGGAAAAAAATTAACCATGTTTTTGGTGGGTTAGTCAAAAGGACATCTCAAAATCATGAATGACACATGGACCCTTAAAGTTGCAAGAACCTAGCAAGTTCATGTCTAATACTCTTACAATCATTGAGTGAACTTAAAGCAAATTTACATCTTTGTGGAGTTCAAGATCTCTAATTACATAAGTTATATAAATGAAGAAAGTTCATTCCAGTAATACAAAGAAAGAGGTGATTTCTTTCATGATAGACCGAGTCTTCAAGTCAAACCGTTTGGTGCAATTTTGAACTTAGAATCACAATGGTAAGCAATCATGAAAGCATCATGCATTTCAGAGTAATCCATGAAAGATACCATATAAGTTGGTTTTAAATTCTCACCTCTCTCACATCATTATAGGAACAGCAGCTACGAGAATCTTTGCATAGCTGCCTCATAATTCTTGCTCATTTATGTGAACAATTATCATTGGTTTCTCACTTAATTTGTTCTCCTGAAGTATGTTATGGCTTCATATGTAGCACACATCTTTCATAGTCAAGTAGGTGATACTATCTTGCGAGTAATGGTCAGATTAAGTAGGCACATATCAAATTTATATGTAAATGGGACTTAAAATATATAAAAGATGAATGCACTTGACACGTGTCTAATCATTCAGACATGCCGAAATTAAACTGTATGAAATTTGGAAAACATAAACTTAGGGTTCACCATACAAGAGTTCCAATAGAAAAATTATAATGTTACAGGAAGCTGATGGTATTTAGTGATAAGATAGAAGGCCATGCTTTGGAGAGTAGCAAGAGTTAGGTTATATGAAATGTTGCACTTTTGAGTAAAATTGGAGTTTATAAGTAGAATGAAATTCTCTAATATCTGCAGCCATTGTTCCACAGGATGGTTTAGGTGACACAATCAGGGTATCCCTGACTGAACCGCCAGAGGAAGAAATTGATCCTTGCAGACGATTGGCTAACCTCGGTATGCAAGCTGTGAATCTTCAGAAGGGAACTGTAAGGCTCTTTTCCGATTATGTCATTTTCTACCAGTCGTTGCTTGACAGCAAACTGCTACAGTATGCGATGTCTACCTTACCGTTCTTAATAGTTGCCTTTAATCTTTAGAACCTAACTTGTGCAACACAATTTTTTATTAGGTACCTTTTGAAGAGAAACATAGACGATATTTTGACTTCCAGCGTAGAAGCGGTCAACTTCCAGTGCAAAAGGAGGTTAGCAGTGTATTTTGGTTTTCTGGCTTGATTTGTGTTGTAAGCTTTCTAACTGTAGCTACTTTGTCCAGGGTGAGGAAGTGGACTACCGTGGTGTGCTTCATCGTGATGGTTCTGTTCTTATGTCAGTTTCCTTGGATATGTTGAAGGCAGGTGTTGCTTTTATGTAATTGTTATTGGATATTTTTTTACTTCAGTGTTGCACGTATTATGCTTAGAAAATGACCTGTAATACCTAACAAATGCTCAAGTGTTTATTTCACGTGTCCAAGCTTATTCAAGGTCCACAGGTATCAGCCAATGCTAATCTAAGCCTGTCATTCCAGGATAGTTAATTCTGACCCTAAGATCCCCAATTATTTGACAGATCATTAGGATCGGCTGGAGACAGGATACCAGTCAATCTCCACATTGTTAATCAATCCTAGCTGATTTCTGGTGGTCTCAAAACATCCGGACCTCATGATGTGATTCTGACAATCTGGAACACCCCCAATCATATCAACCTTGGGCTTATTTATTTCTCTTCATTTAGATTTATTACATTATGAAGACATGATGCATTGCTTTTTGTTTCTAGATAAGATTTAGACTAGTCGTTGGCTCTCATCATCACACTGGCCTGTCAGTTATATTTGCATCTACTTTTGCTTAATTGCACCTTTTCCTGATTATAGCAATTTTCTTGTGTCAGACACCAGAACTTCTTTACAAGTCTCTTGCGGCAAAACTTGCGGTTGGCATGCCTTTCAAGGTTTGTAATTCTCAACTTCCACCATCATGCTTCAGTAAATTCAGTGGAGCCTGTAACTATCAGTGTGTTTCTGTCATGTATATTGACTTCAGGATCTGGCAACAGTGGACTCTATTCTTTTGAGAGAACTTCCTCCATTGGAAGATGCTGATGCTGTAAGGACCTTTTTAGTTCTTTATATTTTGGAAGAAAGAAGATTGGAGTCAGATCTTTTGCAGAATTTAGAGTTGAATAATCATATTTAACTATGCTTTTTTTTAATCAAAATTAAGCATGAAAATTTCTGGAATGGCTGATTCATATTTGCCACCTATGATCAGAGGTTGGCTCTCAAAAGGTTGATCGAGATAAGTATGGGTGTTGTAACTCCACTGTCTGAACAGCTGACAAAACCACTTCCTAATGCAATTGTCCTTGTCAACCTCAAGCAACTCTCAACTGGTGCTTACAAGCTTTTGCCAGAAGGTAACATTTTATTTTTATACATCTCTTTTGCTTCTTTCTTTTTTATTTTGAGGCTTCATTGGTCCTGTGATGTGTTTTATAGGCACTCGATTAGCTGTAACTGTCAGAGGAGATGAACCCTATGAAGAACTAGATATTCTTAAACTTGTTGGTGATATAACAATGTTGCTACATGATCTTCCATACAGTGAACATAAACTCAGCAGAGTTCATGCAGCAAGGAGGTGAGTAATCATAGTAACTGTGGTCAATTATGTAGCTAGTCCTTAAACACCCATCTTTGTTTTTTACAATAATACGCACTTGCTGGATTTTCTGTTTATTTCCATTTTTACCTTGCATTTTACTCTTAATATTGATCTTCGCTACTCAGTGCTACATTTTGCCATTTTGGATTAGAAACTCCTGGCTGTCAACTAGCACAAATTTTCTTTTATTTGACACTTCTTCTATGATCTTTTGATTAATTTTCAGGTTGTTTGAGTATCTAGAAGGAAATTCCCTGAACTTTCCTGTAATCCACCATTTACAATTTCCTGAACAGATCCACAGGTAATGTTGGGATCTGTCCGAAAGTTGAATGAATGTTGGAACGGGAAATATAGTTTTCATTTCTCATTCTAGTTCTGCAATTGGCAGAGATGATCTGGTCATTATGGCTGGGAGCAGTGCCGGTGCACTTTTGGTTGATGGGCTTGGGGATGGTCTACTGCTTGAGGCTTCTGACCAGGAGTATGAATTTTTGAGAAACACATCTTTTAACTTGCTTCAAGGTTGCAGAATGCGCAACACAAAAACTGTAAGCTATTGCAACAGATGCCCTGTTATTTAGCAGTGAAATTTGAAAATTATCTGAATATCATTGGGTTGTTTAGTAATCATCTATGTGTACAATTCTATCACAGGAATATGTGTCTTGCCCATCTTGTGGGCGTACACTTTTTGACCTTCAAGAAATAAGTGCCCAGATCAGGGAAAAGACATCACATTTGCCCGGTGTCTCAGTAATTTTCGATCTCAGCACTGGGCATGTTTGAACACTCCTATTGTATTGAATTGGAACTAACCCTCTACTCTTTTGCAGATTGCAATAATGGGTTGTATTGTGAATGGGCCAGGAGAGATGGCTGATGCAGATTTTGGTTATGTTGGTGGTTCGCCAGGAAAGATTGACCTTTATGTTGGGAAGGTAAGTGCTGTCCTCAGCAAAATCACTACATTTGAACTGCACTGTGAACTGTAAAGTAGTGAGTTGTAATCATTACATACGTCAAAGGACTTTTACTAGGTTTGCCGCATTAAGTATTTATTAGGAAAAAGAACATATCTATGTTTGTCGTTATTGAGCTATTAACCTGGAATTCACTAGGTTTTATGAACTTTGGATGACTAGCAGTTATCCAACTAAATTGGGATAGAGGAATGAAACATATGAAAAACTACAGAAATTATAAAGAAAATGGTGTTGAGATATAAATAACAATAAGGCAATGATCTCAGTAAATAAGCTACAAAATGAAGAGACCAATATGTAAATTACCTTTTATATTAAATAAATTTTATAGCTTCCTGGAAGTGCAATTTATAGCTGCATTCAATTGAAGCACTCCTATTGTCACCTTGTAAAATCTACCTCTTGGATTTCTGCATGCAGTGAGGTCTAGTGCCTTCACCACTTCATGCTTCAGACTCTTTAGATCATAAAGTAATTGAAACTAGAAATTTTGATCTAGAGCCATTTCCAATATTACCATTTATAGGTTTGAGATAATTCTTTTACTAAAGCCAAGAGGACTTTTTCATGTTGTAGACCGTGGTGAAGCGAGGCATAGCAATGGAACATGCAACTGAAGCTCTAATTCAGCTCATAAAGGACAACGGCCGTTGGGTCGATCCACCTGCCGAAGACTAGATCTGGTACTTCTCCGTAAAGAGAAATTGAATCTTCATGGGTTTGA
Source organism: Ensete ventricosum (assembly GCA_029747655.1). Lineage (NCBI taxonomy): Eukaryota > Viridiplantae > Streptophyta > Magnoliopsida > Zingiberales > Musaceae > Ensete > Ensete ventricosum. The sequence goes on from JAQQAF010000003.1 coordinate 3,165,279, forward strand.
TGTGATACAACATGATGTGTTTGCTGCTGGGATTAATTTCCCATGCATACATTATTTACAATTATGAGTTAACTAGAAAGGTTATACATGCTCAGTGACAATATGAGGTGTAAAAGGTTTCATCTTACTTTTAAATCCATATCGACATGTGTATACATACATATATGCTTGTCTCAGTGTTACCATGAAACCAGATCCTCTGCAGAGCAAATGACCATGAAAGCGTTGAAATTTTTTGATTTGAGGAAGAATACCATACAAGGAACAAACATTTGAATCTGAAGAACTATTGAAGATTGTGAGAGGTGTCTTATTATTAATTGAAGTCAGAATTGAGTAGAAAATTTTGGCATCCCCGAGAAATTAGATCGAGTATTTGTCTTGCTGAGGTGAAACAGATGTACTCTTTCTTACTCACGTTCAAAGTTGATGACATCTGCTGCTTCTAAAACCTCGCAAGAAGTTCTTCAGAGTCGATCAACAGATGAAAGTGTAGCCAAGTGGTGAAAACCAACATCCAGAAAGCAAATTATTTGCAGAAGCTGTCTTGCAGATTGGAGAAGAAGCAAGTTTGGACATAAACAGAAATGCATTGCAGACATAAGCACAAACACACGTCTGACTTCACATCACACAGTGAAGAGAGGCCACCGATTACGTGGGGATGTTGGCAGTCTTTATTGTTCAACCGGAGCTTTGACCTTTGCCTTCTTCTGCGGCCGTGTGCGGCGCCGCTCGAGCCTTCAGCCACTCGATGATTTCGCCGAACACGAGCTCCACGTTCTCGTCGGGCTCCCCCACCATCTGGTGCCACATGCCCGGGAATATCCGGATGGTCTTGTCCTTGCTGGCGGCGCGCCGGTGGAGCTCCTCCACGCAGGCCGTGTCGCAGACGACGTCATCCGCCCCGTGCACTATCAGCATCGGCAGCGTCACCTGCTCGAACTTCCCCTGCACCTCCCGGCACACTCGGAGCAGCTCCAGCGCGGTGGCTGCCCGCGGGCGCGCCACCGTCCGCCGGGGACTCGCCAGGGCCAGCTTCCGCTTCCACTCCACCTTGAAGGACACGTCTGGGATGGATCCCCGCGTGAAGGCGATGTTCCAGGTTGGCGCGATGGCGGCCGCGAGCCACAGCAGGTGCTCCAGCGGCCACGGCGGCTTGAACTTGGGGCTGATGCCGCACATGGCCCCGTTGAGCACCACCCCGTCCCACCCTCGGGTCGCGCGTCCGTCCTTCTCCCGCAGGTGGATCATCAGCGCGATGGCGCCGCCCAGCGACTCCGCGTAGAGGAAGCAGGGCAGGGAGGGCGGGTATCGCGCGCGGAAGGAGTCGAAGAAGGTCACACAGTCATCGACAACAGGCTCGATGTCGGGGATGTGGGCGACGAGGCCATCGGAGAAGCCGTGGCCCTGGTGGTCGAGGGCGCCGACGGCGAACCCGTGCTTGGCCAGGTACACAGCGGTGAGCTGCACGAGCCAGCTGGACTCGCCGGTGAAGCCGTGGACCACCGCGACGGTGGCGATGGGCCGCGCAGGAGGTAGCGGCTCCCACCACTGTGTGAAGATGCGGAGGCCGCGGGGGTTGACGAAGGAGGATGAGGCGTGGGACACGGCGTGCCGCGCGTAGAACTCCTCCGCGCTCAGCCGCCCGAAGGGGCTCCGCTCGTCCGCCTCCGCCACCGGGTGCGTCATCTTCCTCCCCTCCATTCTTCCTGTTCGACCTTACTACCCCCAATTATCGCCTTCCGCTGAAGCCAATCGGAGATTTCGAAACATTAAAAAGTAAAACTAAAATGACATATATATCCCTCCGAAGTAATTGATTTCGCCCAAATTGAGAAACCACACTATAAACACCCCCTCACTCAAATTAATCTCCATAAATCGCCCAAATTTTAGCCCAATAGTATAATAAATACATAAATAAACTCCAATTTATTACAGTATCCTCTATTATTGATTTGAACCACATAAAAATCTAAATCAAGAGAAAGGTACCGAGACACATGAGCAAGTAAGTGGTTGGGGGGCATTGAATTGGAATTAACCAGCCCACCCATTCTGGCCAACCCACGGCGGTGTCGTTGGCAAGAATCAACGGCCCAGGATGGACCACGCGGGTATATGGACGGTTCAGTGACACATGATCTCGTAATTTAATCGTCGTCATTAAATACTGGGCCCGTTGCTGCGACGGTGTGGGTCGCACCCGCCACCTACCTTTCCATCCAATGGGCGTTTCTCCCTCTCTCTCTCTCTCTCTCTCTCTCTCTCTCTCTCTCTCTCTCTCTCTCTCTCCTGTGCTTAACTGTGTCTGTGTTCCTCTTCAGTGTGTGCGGGAAGCAGATGGCATCCAACGGTGAACCCCCTTGGGATCACGGTCTGATTCGATACGGTTCGGATTCCGGTTCGGTTCCAAATCAATTAAAAAAAATATTAAAGCACAAATAGATTATATATTATAGCGTTCATATTTTAAGTTTGACTCTAATGATTTAGGTTAAAAATTATTAGAATATTTTTTTTATCAATCGAAATTATATTCAAACTAGAATCGAATTGAATAGTTCTAGAATCAAGACCGAAATTGTTTGGAATCGATTTCATTTTATGTAAAATTAAAATCATCGGTTCCGAAATTACCATCAAATATACTGGAGAAAACACATGAAATATAGGATCAATCAATCTTAATAGTTATTCAATAACTATTCAACCACATACATGATTCAATTTTAGGTTAAAGCCTCCAAATATTATGTTATAAATTAGTTGGGGAAGCAAATTATTATAAGATTCTAAGATCAAATTTCATTTTCCTCAAATATCGTTTATATAAAAATATATATATATAACCAACATTTAATATAGAGAAAGAAAATATACAACCAACTCGCATAATATTGTAAATATTATATATATATATATATAGTTTCATTTAGATAAGTAAATATTTTTGCTAATTCTTTTACTACTAGTGTAATTCTACTGTCTCCATCTTTTGGCTTAAAAATAACTTACAAAGTATATGCTTTCCCTACTTTGATATTAAAATAATAGTAACTATTTGTTATTAAAATTTAAAATTTGTTAACTCAAGTTGAAAATTTTATTATCTCAAGTTTAAGTCATAACTAAAATTGTGCTCTAAAGTAAGAAAAAAAATCTACTTTAGTAATATAAATATATTTTTAACAAATCTAGAAATAAGAAATAATTAATTTTTGTTGACTTGATTTAGAGTTTAATTGAAAAAGATTCGGGTGAATAACAACTCAATCTATTATAGTATATATAATTATGCTCCCAACGTAAAATCATCAAAATATTTTTACATATGAATAACGAAATAATTAGATTAAGATCGTCTGAAAAAAATTAAAATATCAAAGATACATTTAACCCTGTCAATCTATGATCAGATCATATTAAGTCCAAAAGTGAACCATTATATGATTCTGGAAAATAACAACAAGTATCCTGTAAAATATCATTGTTCGAATTGGTTTCCATAAGACACGCTATAAAATATGTCATAATTTTAGAGCATATATAAAAAAACTAAGGAGGAAAAATCTTTAATTACTAAATGGTTTGAATCAATAAATTAATTGCTTCGATCCAATCGAGTCAAACTAAAGTCTGGGTCTAGTCAAAATCATATTTAATCGACCACGTGTCACACGTACCCATGGACGGTGGAGATGAGAGACTTGGATGCTTCAATTTAGAAGTCGTTTTGTAGAGGATCGCACGCCCAATGTACGTCTACTTCAGCTTTGCCGTGCTCTACCATCTCCTTCTGGTCCCTTCTCCGCCTTGCGCTGAGGCGGTCGGTGCGGGAGGCGTCGGTCTCGAGCGCCTGCAAACACCTCGCGGACCCTCCTCTCTCCTCCGCCGCTGCGCCCACACAGCGCATTCGCTTGCGAGGGTTTTTTTATTGGCTTTCCTATAGGATCTCATTTCTCTCGAATCCAAGCGTGAGATCGGTCATGTCGAGTTCCACCGTCTCTTCAGGGAATCCATGGGTTCTACGTTTGGCTTCTCTGCCGGCGCCACGGAAGAGTTCTCTTCGTGCCCCGAAAAAGCTATCGAGCGGGTCGTGGCCGGTTGGGAGACGGATCGCTTGCGCCTGCAGCGCCCCTCCGCGGAATTGGGGCGATGGACGTTCTGCCCTTGAAAGCCATGTGAGTTCGTCGGTCTGTCTGAATTGATATTTTTCATACAATTTTTCTTCCTTGCCTTGGGGTTCTCCTTTACAAACTTCTTATTCTTCATTCAATCGACTGTTACGAATATGAATCCCCAATTAATGCATAGGGTTTTTCATGTCAAGCGTTCAAAGATAGATCTTCTGCCAAAATTGTCACAAAAGCAAGCTCAGAAATATCGGTTACATCGCTAATCATGCTTGACAGATCTCCATGGACATTATGTTTAACTTGTGGCAGTCGGGATACACAGGATAGCAAACCAACTTGAGTGGGCAAAATGGTCATTCAACGTCCTAGTTATGTTTTTGATGGTGGCGGACGACGGTGCCGTTGGGGGTCGCGGGTGGCTGTTGTGGATAAGGAGGGAGAGCGGCGACGAGAGGTGAGGAGACAACACAGATGTTGACGCTTTGCATCTACGTCGGAACCGACGTAGATGCTGAGCACCGCTCGACATTTGCATCGACCTAGATGCAATTGCGGAGCAGCGCTGCTCCGCATCTACGTCAGCGTTGACAACGATGCGAGGAAGGGCGGTGTCGCTCTGCATCTTTGTCAGCGTCGATGTAGATGTCGAGCGGCCCTTTCGTCGCAGCTGCATCGGTGCCAGTGCATATGTAGAGCGGCAAAAGGACTGCTCGACATCTGCATCGTTGTTTCACCTCTCGTTGCTACTCTCCTTCCTCATCCCCAACAGCCACCCATGACCTTCAGCGGGTCGTCGTCCACCACCACCGAAAACATAACTGAGACGTTGAAATTACCTTTTTACCCATCGTTTTTGTGCTTTCGTCGATAAAACCGACGACGTTAAGGTAAATGGAGCTAGATGTTTCACTTTCGTAACTATAGGGATTCCAATGTAAAATTTTTAAGTCTAGGGATCAGGATGTAATAAAAAAAGAATGATATGCTATGACAGAATCAAGATGTAATATGTAATATGTAATTAGCCCGTAATTCACTGCAATCGTTGATTTTTTTTTTGTCTGTAATCATTATTTCAATGTTTGTCATCTATTGCTAGTAACAAAAGAAAACACTGGGGAAAGAAAGGAGGGTACAAAAAGTAGCCTTAACATAAAAGGAATGATATGCCATGACAGAATCAAGATGCTATGAGATTCATGATTATCTGAAATTCCATAAGCACACTCTCGAACAAAGATTTCCTTAGATGTCTTTGCTAATACTTTATCTGATTGGTGATCGGATAAGTACCAAACTTACAATGGAGTCCTTTAAATGTTATGTCTGACATGTATATTATGTTTTTGATTAATTTTAAATTTCAAATAAATGTAAAATTAATTTTAACAAATTAGTTTGTGATTTTATGTTATCAGCTTATATCTTTTACATTTCATTTTCATATATCGTTTTAGAAAGATAGATCCTTTTCAATTTTTCATTTTTTTCAGTGTTTGGTTTTCTGTATTAAAATTATTTTCTTTGACAGTTTCAATACTGTCATTTTGTTCTGACTGATCCTGCTAATTCTCAATCATATTAGTTTCTCTGAAGATTATGATACCATCAATCTGAGCTGACCAATCGTGCCAATTCTCGATCATGTTGCCCTTACACGTCTTGGTACCCGATACAAGTCTTGTAAACTGTGAGAAGAATATCAATTAAGCACAGCATAAATGGATAATATGCTGGGGCTTCTCAGATTAAGGAATCATAAAATGCTTTTGCAATTGAATTATTTGCAGTTTTAATATTATTTGTACTAAAGTTCTTGCCTTCATACATTGAGTTTTTTTTTTCTTATTAGCAGATTTTGAAGATGAAAAGTTGAGCCAAAGTGTCTTTTCTACCCTTGCAAAAAAGCACACAACAAACTATTCTTAAAAAAAGAAAGAAAGTAATAATGTCGGGGTCTGGATAGTTGTTGAAGAAAATGCCATACATGCTGTGAAAGGAAATATATATATGTGAATGACTAAACATGGTCCATCAGTTCACTACTAGACCAGTGACGTACTGGAGAGCTAGTTTTTTTTATTTGTGATAACAGTGTATACAGTTCTAATTGACAACCTAACTTCTGTATGCTCATAGATTTTTTAAATTTATGTGGGAGAGTATATATGCACGGCAGTTACTCCACTTCACTGTAATTTACTGCTTCATATGAAATTAATATGATGACCGAAAAATAGCCAACTGCCACTGCTTACATCTGAATACCTTATTGTATGCCAATGCTTTTCTTGCGTCATGGTGTATGGTAATTGGTAAGTCTATTTTTCATGCAGAAAAGTAAAAGTATTGTACTTGCTGCATACATCAATACATTTATATTGGTCATCAAATCTCTTCGTAATAAGTCACATGGTTTTTTGGTTAGACTTCACCCTTGTCCGAGGGGTTGGAAGTGGGAAAAGAGTTGAAGGAAGAACCTGAAGTCCTTATCGAGTGTAGAAATGTCCATAAATCTTTTGGGGACAAACAAATACTGAAAGGAGTTAGCTTGAAGGTAAAGTTTCTTCCTTTTTCTTGATGTATTGGATTTACGATAACTATTCCTTCAATAACTGATGCAGTTGTTTTCTATCAATGTCAGTTAGCAACTTAGCATAACATCCAATAATACAAAATCTAGAAAATATTTGTTAGTTTACTCCACCTTGTTATACTTCTAGTTAATTTAGAATGTTTAGCCTTGCAACCATGTCAGATTTCAGCTCGTCAATGATCTAACTTGATTTTATTGTGTTTTAAATTAACATAAATTTGACCTAGCTCCTGTTGGTAAAACTAAGATCTTCACAAAGTCTTTATTTTGGTCATCCTCATGCGTCTTTTCTGCATGTGTCAGAGATGGACTTTGCATGATTCAAATTCCTCCATTGGCACGATGATCTAGGCATTTCACATCCTCACCTTATCTCATCCTATAACTTTTATATTAAAGATGATTAATGAGATTTTTGATATTGTTCTAGTTATCAACTAGGAAATATCTTTACCAGGTCAATGATGTAGGACAAATGAGTGGAGAGATTTGATGCATAATTGGGCTTCAACAAAGATGAAACTATATAATAGTTTTTGTTGAAATCCTCTAAATAAAATAATACACTGACTTCAGGAGTTATAAATGTCACACATATTCACATTACACAATGTTGATTAAGGTATAATGATTTTTTTAATTTCAGTAAATCATTGATGTTAGAAGGAGTAACTAACAAAAAAATACTAGTTACAGATTGCAGGGACTGTTACATCAACACTAAAGGAATAAGCAATAAAGGAACAAATTTTATGGCCGATACTATTCACAAGGCATAAACTACTGAGTTTTTTTGAGAATCTGTTCTCTCTCATGTGATTATACAGAGACAAATCTTCATAAGGATGATCAGTTTAATTCATGGATAAAAAATTATCACCATCACATGAATGGTTGAGATTTGATTAAAATCTGATATCCAAGGGTTAATCTGAGATTTTGTAAAACTCAAATGATGGTTGCTGATGTAAATATTGTGTTTGTATGGGGAAAATCTCAGTAGTAGGCACTCTGTCAATAGATATTCTATAATTTCTATTAATCCTGGATTTTCCAGACAAGTCGCTTGATAGATTTGTTTTGCAATTCAAATTCTTCAAACACCAGTTCAATATTTGTACTTATTGAAGATCATTTGTTTATAGCCGACTGCCAAATGCCAAATCTGCAGAAGTACTACTGATTGAACTGAAATTCTCATGTGATTTGCACAATTTAAAGGCTTTTGCAATATAGAAACAGAAGTTCTTCTCCAAAATCAATCAGATGGCCAAAATAATATCAAATGAATCCCCTTCTCCCTCTCTCTCTCTCTCTCTCTCTCTCGCTCTCTCTCTCTCTCAAGAAAAGAACTTCACATCACCAATAAAGATTTGACTTGTTGAGTATTTTTCATTGCCTTTGAAGTTAATGATTTTAGTTAAATATTAGTCATACCTGTGATTGTGATCTTATTTCAGGTATAAAATTCAGTCTTTTCATCAGCCTCCAAATAACACAGTCAGTGTATTTTAACTGTGCAAGCCTTATAGACCGTATCAAGTATTAACCAGAGGCCTTTGGCTTTGATGTAAGAGCCGTTGTATGCATAAGAAGCTCACCTACCATGCTGGCATTTCTATGGTTCTTTTATTTGAAATAATGATGTACCAGCAAGAATACAGTTTGATGTTCTAACCATAGTACACGTTTATCACTTTAGCTTCAAGCTTCTTTTGCTATATTGGTCTTCCGTGATCATGTTTTTAGTTGCATGATACACGCTCAGTAGCTAGCTAGGACTCATCTTCTAGTTATAGTTTTATCAATTGCCAACAAATGTTGGAGGGTCTATTCTAATTCATATCTTGGCTGCTGTTCTTTTTTAAGATTTTATTTGGGTTATATATATTGAGCATTTGATGTACACTGAAGCATTGGCTCCCAAGTGCCATCTTTTTTTGTGCTGAGAATTTATCTTGAGATGGTGACCTTTTACATTTCACAAGAGATTTGATATTGCTACTGTACTGTGATCATACTTGGAATTTTTCTCTTCACTTTTTTGACCTTAATTGCATCTCACATGGCTGATAATGAAATATGGATATATTTCTTTCACTTTTCAAGGGATTTATAGAGTTGGAAGTCAACTTATTTTACTTTGCTGCAATGTGCATGAAGTTCAGCTCGCCACTACGAACTACTATTACAAATGGTGTCAAGTTTGGGACAATTGGAGATGAAAGTTTGACTTGATTATTCCCTTGTCCTATTTCTTGGTCAGATTAGGCATGGGGAAGCTGTTGGAATAATTGGGCCTTCAGGAACTGGCAAATCAACCATTCTGAAGGTCATGGCCGGGCTTTTAGCACCAGACGAGGTATCATTAAATGATACAATTTTCTTGTACACTTGATATTTCAATTGATACACTAGGCTAGTTTTTATGTGTTACATTTTGTAGATAAAGTTCTTTTGTGCATTTCTACTATAATAATGAGCAGGGTGAAGTTCTTATATGTGGTAGACAGAGACATGGATTGGTCAGTGACGGAGAGATATCAGGTCTTCGGATTGGCCTGGTAACTTTTGCCTCTGATAAGTAATTGGCTTGTAGTGATTAACTTTTCATAGTGCTCAGAATTGTTTTTTTCAAACATCATCAATTTCTGTTGAAATTTATAATTCGTTAGCTTGCTGAAGACCCTTAGTTACAGAATATATGTTCCGTGATATACGAGGTATATACCATTACAAAATGATCAACTGACTAACTAGTTGTTTCATGCATGAATTTAGGTTTTGGTACAGGACCAGTACCAGCCCCTGGGTGAAAATAGAAAATTAATATAATTTCTTATGCGAGGCTATACTACCATTTTCTCCATAAATTTAGTACAATTTAGGTGACTGATGGAGATTGAAACTACTTCAGCTGTCTCATATATCTGTATCTCCAATTCTATATGTAGTTGTAATAATTAAAAAATTGATATGAACTAAATAGTCATTTTTATTTTTTTCTTTATATGTAAAAGTGCTATGGCATTTCATAAGATAAGGGTTAATGGTTTGGCCAATAACACCTACGACTCACCTTAAATGAATAATATCTAAATTTATTTGTTTATATTTTTCACATTCTGAATTATATAACCAAACTTGACTTGAGTCAGTCAGAAACTTTAGATGGTTAGTGACTTGAGATTTCTGAACTGTCATTTGAGTTGAGGTGCAAGTTTATATACTTCGGAGTGGTAGTTTCTGAATTTCTTTTTTCTTGTTTATTTGGTCATTACACTTCTGCCATCTGACTTATTATTATCAAATAAGATACATCATCTAAGGATCACCTTATGTACTTGCATTCCTTGATGTAAGAAGATAGAGACATAAATCCAAGGATTGCCTTACCGAGCGGTAAGGCCCTGTACCGGGTGGTATGTACCGATCCGCCAGCTGATCGGTATGCAGACCGCTCGTTACCGGGCGGTGCTGTTGAAATTGATCGTCGGCGGTCGATTGGGAGAGAAAGAAGAGGGAGAAGAAGAAGAGGGAGAAGAAGAGGGAGAAAAGTACCTCTGGCGCGCTACTCTTCCCCGGTTTCCCCGCGCAGTTCGTCACCCGCGAGCGAAGCTTCCCCCGCGTGATTTGTCACTCGCGGGCGATTCCTTCTCCCCGCGAGGGGAGAAAGAATGAGGTGACGTCACTGAGCCTTTTTGTTTTTTTAATATATATTATATTATAAAATATTATAATATACTGAGCGGTATGCATTGTGCGTTCTGCTCAGTACCGGGTATCGTGCCGTACCTAGATAAACTCGATACGTCGGTACAAACTAGTATGGCGAACCTTGCATAAATCTATTACGAAGTACCAGAAATATTAAGGACCTCATACTCTTTATCATGGTTCGTCATTTCCGGTATCGAACCCATCTCATAGATTTGTTGGTATACTGGTCTGTATCGGTGTACTGACACACAGTACTCCAGGGTGTTGCTGATAGGGACTTGCACGAGCCATGTATTTGTGGTGAGTCTGATTGGTACATATCGCCCGTACCATACTGAATTGGGTGGTACAGCATATCTTTCTCTTTATAACTGTCTAGCTTTTGCATTCAGTTATAATGAACTGGTTTCCCTTTTGGTTATACTAATACAGGTGTTCCAGAGTGCAGCGCTTTTCGATTCTCTTTCAGTGCGAGAAAATGTTGGTTTTCTATTGTAAGGAATTTCTCTTTCCTGAAGAGATTATTAGAAAATGTGCAATACATTTTTGCTGTTCTTACATGTGTTATACCTCCACTAGGTATGAAAATTCAAAAATGTCGGCAGACCAGATTTCACAACTTGTGACAAGGAACTTAGAAGCTGTTGGTTTGAAGGTACCTATCATTTTGAATACATGAATTAGTTTCTGGAACTGCAGATTGAAAGCAGTCTCTACCTAAAGTTCTTTCCCAAATTTTTATCTAGTTTTTCCATAGATTGAAATTGTGAAAAATATCTCTCTATTCATCAAAAGGAGTTTACTTATGTGCAGCTTCCACCTGTATATATGAATGGATCTAGAACTAAGACTTGAGCTTTTGAATCAAATACTAAGGGCCAGTAAGTTGGATAAATCAACCTTGTTGATGTATATGCGTACTTGTGTAAAACTTCCAATTTTCAAATGCAGTGAGGACTGAGGTCTATGTAATCATTGTGAGAAGTTGGTTGTCCTCAATCTTTCCGTTTTCTCTTTTTGCAATCTTCTTGCATTTGCAACCATGAAAAGCTTTCCTCGTACTTCCAAACTCAGATGTCACTGGAATTTGTGGGCTGCATCATGCCTGGTTGGAGTTTAACGGGTATCTATTAGCTCTTACTGCAGTGTAGACCATGAAGCTATCATGGATGTTCCATGGAAACAATGTTTCCCAAATTTATCTGTGAAGTCCAGGTCAGCCATTGCCTTCCATATAAACTTGAGGTTGCCAATAATCCACTGGCACTTATCAAGGGAATATCTGACTACTGTATCCTCTGTAAGAGTCTATATTTTTCTTTAGTTCCCCCTACTATCAGGAAATTAATTGCTTGGCACTTCAGCATGTACAAACTTCATTGTTAACACACTTTTAGTCCTTCTAACACCTTCAGCTTCATATCTTAGAGAAAATTGTTGGGTGAATGCCCTTTAATCCCGACATATTTTGGATAGCAAAATCACCTTCTATTTTATTGCATCCAATTCCTGGAAAATGTTGATAGTTCCTGATGTTTGTCCTCCTTGGTGACTACACATTTTGGATAGCAAAATCACCTTCCCATTTTTTGTGTAATCACTCTGGTTTGTGTATAGGATTACTAGATGAGGAAGTTGTTGGCTTGTTTGATAAACAAGCCAAGTTGAACCTTCAGCTGGTTCCATCATGTTCAACTCAATGATGCTTCAAAAAAAGATGAACATATGAATTTTACAATTAACATACAATAATTTGCTACTATTTGTCGATACAATTTGATGTAAACATTTATTTGCTAGTTGTATTTTTACAAATATCTGTCTGTCTGATTGTTATGTTCCAACTTCCAAGAACAACTAAACATATGTTAGTAAAAGGCTTAAATGCCCTCTGAATTTTGATGATCTTTTAGCTTTACTGAGTTTTTGACTTCACTGCAATATCGGTGGCCAATTTGATTTGGTCCATTAAGGATTGGGAGAGGATAATTTTAAACTCAATCAAGTGGCACTTTTGGAATCATAGTTCAGCATCCAAAATCTCCATATGCTTTATATCACTGATCTCCAGAATCATCCTTGGCTGAGATTATCTCATGCCATTTCATTTACTTGTTTGATGCAGTTTGTTGCTCGGATAAATTATTATTAGAAGTATGAAAGTTGTTGTCAGATTATTATGTTATATCGTCCTTGTCTATTAAATTCATATATTTGCATAATTGATCTTGTTAATGCATATAGTAGCAAATCCAACTTTTTTTTTTTTAGTATATACTGAATTGTGATCTTGGCAGGGAGTAGAAGACCGAATGCCTTCTGAACTCTCCGGAGGCATGAAAAAGCGTGTGGCATTGGCACGATCCATTATTTTTGATGACACAAAGGAGGTGATAGAACCAGAGGTATGAGAATGCTCATTGTTGATTTTTGTTATCTTATGCTATACACAAAATAGTAAAGGTAATATATTGGTGACTGACTAGATGCCTCTTTCAGCTATTTTTCCTTTAGACAGATTTTGTTATAGCTACTGCAAATCAAAACAAGACTGAGAAGCACCCACTCCATGATTCCTTAGAGCTTAATCAGTAACTGATAAAAAAGAAAACTGTGTGTGCATATTTCTTTTGGGACCGGATGACATTTGTGATTCTTTAGGGAAAGGCAAATGGCTACAATGGCTCATTTTGTTTCCAGTTCTTTTCTTTCTTTAGTTTCCCATAGCCATTACTTATCTGAGAGAACCGGTTGGTTGGTAGTCAGGATTATAGACCAAAGAAATAGGCAAAAGCATGTTACTGCTTCCGGTTTGGTAAAATTCATCTGCTAGGGAGATGAAACGAAGCCACAGTTCTTTTTTCAGATAACCTAGCATACAATATCTCTCACCTTCTTTTAGCCCCTTTCAGGTGCTTTTGTATGATGAACCTACTGCAGGACTTGATCCAATTGCATCCACCGTTGTTGAAGATCTAATACGGTCTGTACATAACATGGGACACGATTCTCTTGGACAGACAGGAAAGATAGCATCTTATGTTGTTGTAACGCATCAGCACAGCACCATAAGAAGAGCTGTTGATAGGTAAAATCTTCTCCAGATCTCTCTATGTTTCCTTATGGGGCTCCAATCGCCATCTTACTTAGCTTAAAGCTGTATTGCTAGGTTATTATTTCTCTACGAGGGAAGAATTGTCTGGGAAGGAAAGACTGATGAATTCAATACAACGGTGAACCCTATTGTTAGACAGGTCCGACCATAAACTTCTTTTTTCAGTCCGCGGATGCAAATGTATAAATTACTAAGTCTTTATTCTTAATTTTGCAGTTTGCATCAGGTAGCTTGGATGGCCCTATCAAATACTAATATAGATTTAACTTTTCTCCTCGGTGGTGACGGTAATTTTGTCTTGGTGCAGCAAAGTATGATATATTTTTTTTATGGCTTCAGCCTAGTTGATGTGCATACCATTGATACATTGCCGCATCATATATATATATATATATATATATATATATATATAAACAAATTAATATCCTTTGGGAAACTCATAATTATTAGAATATCAGGGGATCCAAATATTCCATGTATTCCATATTCTAATTCATATTGGTTAGCTGTGATTGGTGAGGTTTTTGGATGGATGTTACTCTGATGGATAGCTTAGGGTTTTGTTCGTGTTTGCCACATTATCATTCGATCTAAGTGCGCACTTCAGAAGTGATGCAAGGAAATATTTTCTGCAGGATGTTGGGCAAGTCAAAGAACTGCACACACAAGATCTTTCTTGAATGGCTGTCGGGCACATAAATTTGCTTCTGATGAAGGCAAGAAGCAAATAGTACCAAAATTAAAAGGGTAAATTCTCAAAACAAAAACAAAAAACAGTCTCTTATTATTATTATTATTTTTTGCTACAGAGCATTTCCTTGCATTATTATTGGTTAGAGGCCTCTAGAACAATCTTGTGAGTTTGGGTCTATATCACTTTGAATTGACTAGGATGACAATGACTTCCTTTTCTATCATTTTGGCACTAACAAGAGGGTATGATGTCACAAGGATAATGTCCGTCAACCCTCTCAACGAACGCTCGAGTGAAAAGACTTTACCTTCGACCCATGGTACTTTCACCCAAGGGGGTAGCAGTTGTCTTTTTCTCATATGGGTGCATCTACCTCGATGTATACGCCAATGCGATACTAGCATCTATTCAATGACTTGGGTCTCTCAGTCCCAAGGATGTTCCCAAGTCACCTACTTGTTCCCATTGAAGTGTTCTTAAATCTCAATTAGTAAGTGCAAACGCTAATAGACATGGTCATCGCTCCACTTTTGCTATAGTTAGCCTGATATGTGGTGCCACTACTTCAACCGTTGTCATCGGCTTCACCGTGACTAACACCGATACCCATCAAGATTCCGTAGCCTAGCATGGTGTCGATATGCCAAGAGTGCTTGAGACCTATCGAACCATCAGTCGACGGGACACTTCAGTCCCCAACTATGAAATTCAGCGGACTGCATCACCACTATATGAATCCAGCTATGGTAGATAGATCAAAGCTTGAAGGAGATGCAATGAGAGTTCCAATAATCAAAACGGGGGAAGTACTGGTCGACCCCACCTTGAGTCGATCATCGTTCACCCAAAAAATCTAGGAGGAACTGATTCCAGCGAACTTTTGCCTCCCATCCTTGGAGGCATTCGATGGTAGTGTTGACTCGATAGAGAAAATTATAGATTTTCATAGCCAAATGTCATTGTATATGCCCTGATGTGTGACATCTTCTAGACCATATTAAGAGGCTCAACATGAGAATGGTATGCTTCCCTAAAGTCATTTTCTATAGTTTGCGGAGTTTGAACCTTGAGAATGCACGCCCATGAACATCAATGACAACACTCCCCAAACTAAGGTAGGGGGAGGAAGAAACACTCGTAGACTTCGTCACTCGATTCACAAGGGCGATTTGAGGTGTGCTAGATGCTCATATGTTGCTCATATTACAGACCTTTATGATAGGACTAAAGCCCTCTTGCCTCTTCTAGTCATTCATAGATAGACCACCAACAATTGTATTAGAGGTACTTTAAAGGGTCAATTAATACATGCATATTAAGACAATGGTCTCGAGAAAGTATGAGTAGTCATACAAGAGGTCAAAGCAAGAGTAGCCATAATTAGTCTTAACCTCAAGGTCACCGTAGTAAAGGAGAACCCAAGTTATCTCGCCTAAGGTCCCTTAAATATGACTAGAACTGAAGTTTTTCTACAGATAAAAGATAAGAAGCTCTTGAAAGACCCACACCCGATGAAGACCCCATTGGCGAAAAGAGATAAGTCCAAATACAATCAATTCCATTGTGATTACGGATATGACACGTAGGATTGTTGTGACTTGAAAGAGCATATTGAAAAACTCATACATTAAAGACACCTCAGGTGGTTCATTTAAAAGCACTATGAGCCCACACCCCGACCTCAGGTGCTAATGGAGAGATATTGATGTCATCATTAGTGAATTCATCTCAAGAGGAGATAACTCCTCAGGTATAAGGCTTATGCCCAAGCCACTATTGAAAAGTGTTCGAGAAATAAGGATGACCTGGAGATAATCTTCAAGGAGAAAGATATGGAGTATCTTAACTCGAATCATGATGATACCTTGATAGTTTCTGTGTAGATAATTAATGCTCGGGTGAAGAAGGTCATAATTGACTTAGGTAGCTCTATTGATATCAAATACTTTGATGTTTTTCAAAAACTCAGGCTATCAACTAAAGATATTACCCATATGACTTCGCTGACAGGGTTCACTAATGATTCTATCTTGCCTCTTGGGATTGTGAATCTGCACGTTATATTTAAACACGAGACTTGTGCTAAAATAATATTGGCTAAATTCATGATGATGGATATCCCCTCGAAATATAAAGTGATTATAGGCTGACCCACAATGAATAGAATTAAGACGGTGGTGTTGACCTATCACATGGTGATGAAGTTCCCAACAAGGATTGACATTGGAGAAATGAAGCAACCCAATGGAGTCACGCTAGTGCCACCTATCGATGATTTCCCTATCGAATAAGGCCCGACCCAAGGCACTACCTATGTATCTCCAAGACTTTGCCAAGTTTATCTCACGTCCTGAGCCGATGGAGCCATTGATTGAAACACCCCTAGACATGACCTAGTGCTTCAGAAGGCTGAAATCAATGACCCAACTATATCTCGGGGTAAATTAGCACCAAATAGGGAAGGGCTATATCGAGTCATCAACTTGGGATAACAAAAGGGATGGTGCCTCTAAGGACACAACACATTACAAACTTAAGATGTTCCACCTATGAGGCATCCCTCGGGGTTAGCTCAAGGTGACTATTCCTCGAGTGTCAAGCCTTGGCTATCATGTGTTTAATGCCAATTATAATATATATATATACACACACATATATTTAGGGTATAGTTGTTGCAAGTTGGCGAAATAAAGTTTTATTGCTTGAAAAGACTACAAATCAGTTGGGCCTCTATATCCAAAATTAGACCTTGACCTACCAAGGTAAAGATTGGTTCGGTGGACAAGCCCGACGGTGTAACAAGGAAAAGACATAAGGACTAAGTTGGATAGACAGACTCAATGACTTAGTAAAGACCAACACCTTACAAGATAAGACAAGGATCACCTCCTCCTAAAACCTCGCAACTTGCTTGACGAGCTTAGAGTTGTATGCCCTCATCGAACCTAGCTCTTGACGAGGCGTCACTCGACCTCTTCTAGGTGTATAGTCAGCTTGGCTCCTCAAGCCTTTGCCTCAAAGACAAGCGTTGAGCCTTCCCTTATCCTCTTCAACCCCTCCACCTCATTGCAGAGATTGTCGATCATGAAAGACTATCGATGAATGACGAAGCTAGCATTGTATATGATCAAGAAGGGCCACAACATAATGGTAATGCTATAAGTCAAAGACAAAGGGACACCTCCAAAAGCGTAAATGTGACCAATGTGTGAAGATCATCTCGAAAAGCTTGATAGAAACCTACCATGATAAGAGCCACAAGGCAAAATATGTTTAAGACACATAAGTCAAAAAAACTTAACCCATATAATAAGAAACTTATTATGATAGAACATGTTAGAAAACCTTGGAAAGGGCATCATATGAACATCAGAAGAATATATAATAAAATTGGTTTCCCACAACAAACTTATCGAATCGTCATGCGATGATTGAGAGCGTAAAACTTGTGAAACCGAAAAACTACATAACACGTGTGGGACATTCTCACATAGGGGAGATTGTATATCCCTAAAATCACAGACCTAAGTCCATGGATGAAGGACGTCAGATGTCCTCTTCTCTAGCAGTGATCCACATGATAGATGAAGCGGCAACGCTCCTCCTTTCGTAGCGTAAATCCTCACAGCTTTTGCGCACCATCTTGCAGCAGTAATCAAGAAAGGTTGGCCCCTTCTTGTTATCCTCACACACCACCAAAGGGGGTTGATAGTTTAGGAGGAGAGGGAGGTAGGAGAATAGGATGAGGCGGTCAAAAAGGTCTAGCCTATGATCCTTTGGTCCCTCTCCTATTTATGAAGGTCCCTATCGACTTAACCCTAATGGATCTTGCCCCATTGGGTATTGAATCTTTATCTAATTACAGTAAGCCTTTTGGATTATTGGATCTCTATCCAATAATCAATATTTGCTCTTGTTGGGTCTCACCCAAAGGCTCCAATAAAAATAGGGGCTTATTGGATATCCAATAAAATAAGAGCTCATGAGATATCTCATACTTAATTCTTTACTCGTCATGACATCTATCATATGTGTGTGACCCTCTAGGCCTAATACCGAGCTGGCCATGAATTGCACATGTCAGAACTCCTTCTGACTCAGAACTCTTTTTGACTCAGTGAATTATCTCCATAATAATTCACTCAACTCATCGATTATGGATATACTAGGCCACTATGCTATAATCCTCAGACGGTATAGGGGAGTCTAATCCATTGTACCTGTTTGCCCTCAATTATCATGTATCTATAGTCCTTCATCCATCTAATGCCTCAAACATCGTATATCAAGCATGGTACTGTTAGATCCCATAGAGAATCCATATGAGTCTCACTCTAATAATTTACTCTCGAAGAATTTTCTCTCTCTCAATTTGAATGATCATGACCAGGGATTTACCTAAGTAAGAATATATGAGATATTTCTCTCATGATATCGAGAGTGAATGATCATCTATTGATACTCAATTACCTTTATAAAATTGGTTATCATTCCCAATAACTAACTGTATTAAATCTGAAAATTCTAAACCCATAAGTCTGATATCAAATAATGAAGTACTCAAACAAGACATCATGTGTCTCAAGTCTAAGGACCTGACACACAACGGGGACTACAGAATTGTTGTCTGATGATCAGGTATCATTAACTATCTGGCATTACATAAGTTAGTCAAGTAGTAAACTCATTCTCCAATGAGCACCTACACTATATCCCTAGTGTCCCCACATAAGTAGCTATCAGACCAATCATATCAATTAGTATATAATATATTGATCTGTCCGGTTAAATCAATGTCCCTCTCGAGTAACATATGATCGGGATTATTTGGGATATATGTTTAAAGGTGAATTACTCTCGTTATCATCTCATCATGATTCAATTCTCATTGCACAGATTCAAGAATATTATAATATATTAATCTAATAATAATATAAAATGAAAAAATATCATAATATTGATAACTAAAAAAATGCATAATATATCATATGTATCATCACTCATGTGATTAACTTGCTGGGCACCTATGACTAGTAGAAGACATAAGATAAAATATGCTTGAGGTACATGAGTCAAGAAAACCTAACCCACGTAATAAGAAACCCATCACGACTGGAAACATAAGACAAAATATACTAAAGGCGTGTGAGTCAGAAAAACCCAACTTGCATAATAAAAAACCCGCCACAGCAGTAGACATAAGATAAAATAAGTTTGAGACACGTGAGTTGAGAAAACATGACCTGCATAAGAAAAAACTCGTCACAACAGGAGGCATATGACAAAATGTGCTTAAGGTGTGTGAGTCAGGAAAACCTGACGCGTATAATAAGAAGCTCATCACAATATGAGGCACTAGACAAGATGTGCTTGAGGTGCGTGAGTCAGAAAAACCCGACCCACATAATAAGAAACTCGCTACTATGGGAGACACAGACAAAATGTGTTTGAAGTGCATGAGTCGAAAAAACCCAACCATCATAATAAAAAAAATCCACCATGATGGGAGGCATAAGACATAATATGTCTGAGACACGTGATTTGAGAAAACTCAGCTCACATAATAAGAAACCTGTCATGTCATGAGGCACAAGACAAAATATGCCCGAGGCACATGAGTCAAAAAAATCGTAACCGTATAATAAGAAATTCATCATGTATGAGAGTAAATTTGCAAGGCAAGATATGTCTAAGGCACATGAGTTGGGAAAGGAGGAGCCCACCTCCACACCACATGTAACTCGGTTCGCTCCTCTTGTAGCTCGTCTCGATAACAAGCAGAAGAAGAGGGGTAGGTCGATGATGGACAACCACCAATAGCACTCGCACCCCTCGCATGTGGTCCTCACCGAGCCAAGGAGGCTAGGAAACCTGACCCTCCCTTTTCACTGTCGTTGAACCGCAAAGGTTGGGAAACTGACCTCCATCATTGTCGACCCCCATGCCTGAAGGAGGGTTGGTTCACATTGGTAAGGATTGATTTGCTATTGAGGAGGGCACGTCAATTGAGTGATTGAGGTTATCGATTCAAGGCACAGGTCAGGCACCTCCCGACTCTATCGACGTCAGCTTAATGCGTGGAGTCTGAGAACCAAATGAAGATGCATAATAAGCTTGACATGTTGGATGAACTAGATGCCGCACTTCAGATCTCTCTTGTGATAACCTTGAAGCACGCCTTGGGAAGGGACAAAAGATTGAAAAACCATCTTCAACCAATCGACATCTGACACATGGCCTCGACGTAGTGTTTCAGGATTAAAGAAGAAGACGAAGGTCACCCTCCACATGTCTACCCATATGGACAAGTGTCCAAGGAAGACAGTTATAAGTTATCCCCCCAACCCCATTGTCATCCACGTGGACAAGAGGCTAAGGGGAGGTTGTTGGAGACTACCTCTTCACATAATATTTTATAAAATATTTTATCCATTTACGATATAGTATAAAAGCCCATCTTCAACATAATGAAAAGGGAGGGTTATCTTTTTTTTTTTTTTGACCATTTACGTCCACACTCATATACCACGAGTTACTAACTTGAGTGTCGGACGGATCAGATCGAAAAACCTCTTTCGACCTCAAGTTACCACGAGTTACTAACTTGAAGATGACAACACATTAGAAACACCTTGGCATTTCCACATTAGAAACACCTCGGACTACCTTGAGCATAACGTGTTCGAACCACGTTAGATTAACCAAAACATCGATGACTTCTTCCCCTATTAGTATATCCATATCGATTATTTGACCAGATTAATATTGATTCACCATAAATTTGATGTATCGGCATATAATACATTGACGAACACTGTAACACCAAGCAGGAGATAAAGAGAAGAACAAGATGAGAAAAGAAAAGAAAAGACGAGGAGGATGAGGCGACGACAGGCAATGAGTAGGGTGCAGCAATGCAGACAATAAAATTCCACCCGTTTAGTATGTGTAGAATTGCAAAAGAACATCATAGTTCATAACATCATGTTCTCTTACATGGCTAAGTTTCAAGACCACAAAAGCTTAAACGATCGAGAGACAAAAAGAGGCCGATGCCCAATAATCAACAAACCATGAGTGCCAAAACTCATACGTTTGATCTGTTATGTTGTGCAATTCACACCCACATTTATCATACTATACAAATGACAGCAATGGGGAGCTTTTAACTGTTGATTAGAGGGAGGAAAAGAAGAAAGACCTCGAGGCCACACCAATAGGAAATCACGAGTCATTTCTTTGCCTTCACCTCGATGCCAATGACCAAAAGTTCAACAGAAATGATGGGGAGACAGCAAACCAACTGATGAAAGCCATAGCCGTGGCAGTCTCAAAGCTTGTGCAGTGATTCTGTGAGCATACATTGAGATCATTACCGATCAGTACTGTAATGCCAGCCGATGCACACGCCGCGGCAAATGTCAGTGTGGATGTGATCTGCATGAGAATTCAGATAAAATTATCTGCCACAGAAAAGAAAAGAACAAAAATTCTCACCCAGAACAACATCAAGCACTCTCATGGTAATAACAGCATTGAGGTTTTCCATTTCATGTACCGGACCTGGTCTGGATCGATACAGATCGAGCCATGCCGATCTGGTCTGGACTGGTCCAGGTCCGAACTATACCAACATACCATGTGTCAGTATGTGATTACATACCAATTAGCCATGTATGTACTTGGCGGTACTGTACCAAATGTACCAAGTGGGGTGGTATAGACCCTATACCAGGCGTATTGCCTAGTTTATTCTGGTTTATATGCCGATAGGTTGTTGGAACAGAAAATATCGTCCACACCTCCTTTGTCGAACTAACTGGT
This sequence comes from Ensete ventricosum, assembly GCA_029747655.1. Classification (NCBI taxonomy): domain Eukaryota; kingdom Viridiplantae; phylum Streptophyta; class Magnoliopsida; order Zingiberales; family Musaceae; genus Ensete; species Ensete ventricosum. The sequence continues at coordinate 3,187,370 of JAQQAF010000003.1, forward strand.
TTCCAAAGTTTGTTGGACTCTATCATTATTATCCCATGCATGACGTCTGGTCTTAGACATAATGAAATTGATGCATATTCAAATTCCAGATGATAGATTTGAAAAAGAAAATTGCTTTTAGTAAAGTATGCTGACTTCATGTGTGAAATCATATAGCACAATCCAGGTGCTTATCCACATGTAAAAGGCCACTGATAACTTTAAACAGTGAAGACATGAAACTAACATCCATCAAGCACTCACAAATTTTCTTACCCCATCTCCAATGGTAAACATACAGAGAGCACGGGTATTCCTCAATGAGCGTTGTACTAGAAGAGCATATATATCCAGAAAGGCTAACGAGATACTCCACAAGCACTGTAAGATGACTGCTGCAACCAGATAGCTGCACAATACAAGGCAAAATTACTTCAGAAGGTTCAAATTTGCAGTTTCATCTTATATTGCGACAGTTGCTAACACCTACAAACAAGAAAACATTCAGCATATATGTTAATGCTAACAATCTTAAAAGAAGCATAACAAGGGAATTTTTTTAAAGAAGTTGCCAAAACATAAAAAGTTCTTTAACTATATTATGTTATATGAATGACTTCCTTGAGTGGATTTACCAACTATTGGACTGTTCAATCATCATGATTTTTTTCAGTCAACCAGCACTTTGCGAGTTAGCTAGAAAGAAAGAAACAGATGCTGTCACAATGGAGGAAAAAGATTCATATAGATGACTGTTTCTCAAAATCGGAAGCTGGACTGATATCTAGATCCTTGCTTGAAAGTGATTCCAGGCGTGAGTATATCCACATGGATGAAAGTAACGAGCAGATTATGATAAAAGGCTTGACACATGGCATATTATAGAGGACTATTGAGCATACAGATAAATCTTTCCCATTTGGGTCCAAAATCGGGGAATACATTACTAGTCCTTGAATTACTAGACATTTTTCAACTGAACCCAAAACTTCAAATTTTGCAATTGACTCTGAAAACTACAATTATATTTCAATCATATCCTACAATTAGCTCCCATTCATAGGCCTTGTTAGAAAGCTAGCCAAATTATATAGTAGAATGTAACTAGCTTGGTTGAAAGTTGTCCAATGTGGTCCCTGTGGGTCGTGACCAAACCCAGGGTAGTACTCAAACACATTCCTAAAGACACTAAATGATACGTTGGTAAAGCAAGTCTTGATATGCAGTCAAGCTAGTTCCCCATCAGGCCTTTAAATGAAAGTTGACGGCAAGATTTGATGGAAATATTAATTAAAATTATGGAGCCAAGTGGAAAAAAAACTAAATTTTAGGGACTGATTGAAATTTATCACATAATCTGAGTGTTGGGAGTAAAGATACAGCATGTACAAAATGTTTGTGTTGATAAAATGAGTATGTTAAGTAAATGTGTAGAGCTATTACCACAAATAGAAAAAATCATTTGTGAATGATTAGACATAGCCTTGATAAAGGCTACTATGGTTAGCTGGGGTGAGCCATTAGTGTGATAGTGGTGCAAAAGGCAAAGGAAGACTTTACTAGAATCTATAACTAAAGATCTAAATTCTATTGATCTAACTAAGAATGTGGTTTTGTATAGAATCAATAAAGAAAATATAACTATGTAGAAAACCTAACATAGTTGGGACTCTGAAGCTTCTTGTTGTTGTTGTATTGATTACCATATGGTTAAATGACTATTGATGTAGCATACATCATTCCTCAAATTATGAAGAAGAGCAAACTTTACAAACTAGTGAGAAGAGGGAAAGGACAGAGGAAGAGTGATGTAATATTCACCAAAGTTAAAGAGGAAACTTAACAAAGAACCTTTTGATTTGTTCATCAAAGCTCAGCTACATATCATTCTTGTGCAGTACCAGTATACAAGTGATGAGTTACCGAAATAAAATGTCAACCTAGATTCTTTGTCCCAGACTCATAGTTCCAGATCCAGACATAGTAATAAAATATAAGTCAGACTGTCTTAACAAAGACATAAACCTTGAGTAAAAGAATGACCAAAAGATGTTACTTCTCTTGAGTGATTCCTCAATTAGAAGGGTACTTGGCATCGAAAGCAGAAAACACATCTTCCTAAATGATATGACAGAAGTTTTTTGGTGAGTAGATAAGAACAAATTGATTTTGATATGACACCTTCCTAAAAGAATGACAGAAATTTAAAAATTCTGATGCCGACATACACACAGTCTATTAAACTACAGGCACTGGTACGTTCACCTTCCACTCAAACAATTAGGGAAGATCTTATAGGAAACCTATGAAGTAAACTGTTTGCGGAAAATAAGAAGCACCTTTTATAGTATATAACAAAGTGGAATTACCAAAAGATGTTATTATGGAATCACTAGTTCAAGCAAAATGGTATATAACTTAGTGACGGAACAAATAACAGGACCTAAGAATTCAGGAGAGAAATGAAACATCAAATTCTTATCCTATGAACAGCCTAATGAACCATGCGACTTTGAAAGGTAATGATAGAGATGTATCAAACCACAAAAAATGTTCACTTTTCTGCAAAATTTGCTTTAGGATCACAAATAGTCATAATTTAATCTTCTTGATCAATATGTATGATAAAAGAAAAGTGAACAAGGATCCTGCTATTTCAGGGTCTAGGAGAGAATGTATTGAAGAGACCATTTCTGAGACAAGAGAAAAGAGTAAATATCCATGACAAGGGATTAGTAGATACAAGAGGGATCTACACGTGGTGGAGCGTGGTGGAGCAGATGCTGGAATAGGAAGATCGTGTAACATGATATTGTTAATCGCCTGTCAACATGGTTCAATTAGTTGGGCCAAGGACAAGAGAAAATTAACTAAGATAGTCTAGTTTGTGTAGCTGCTTTTATGAGGATTCATCATTCCAAAACCCATCTTCAGAAAGTGGGAGGACAATATTATGAAACAATGATTTGTATCTCCGCAGTGTAGGTAAAAGCACTTTGACTCTCTTGGTGCACCCAAGGCACAATCCAGCAACTGCATGTCTCTAGGAGAGGTAAGAATAGTCAAGCACACACAATGCATGCTCCACCATTGAGCACCAAGACACATACATTATCAAAATATATACAATGAAACTCATATCCAGAAACAAAATTCTAGTGACCCAATATCCAACAACCGAAAACCGAGTCAAGGCTCCATGACCTAAAGTCATCTCCCCTTCGAACTTTTTGCAAATTGAGTTTCAAAATGCCAAGGAAGACAGAGGCCCACATGTACTAGCTGCTTATGGGACAATATAGTTCATGATGACAACAGGCAAACTTTGCCATAAAATAGTAATGCTGCTACTTTCTTGGCAGTTGCATTGATGCCAACAAGCACGTTCAGGTCAACAGCAATCACCACTACATTGTTTAGCAGCAGTCTTTGTTTTATTGCTATTTCTACAGTGAAAAAAGCAGACACTTCTCATTTTATTTTTTCTAGTCCCCTAATCTTAGTTATACTCTTTTGCTTTTTAACAGTTTAAGGTTGTGTCTAGACCTCTTCGTCTACAAGTCTTGAAGATATTGTAAGATTACCTTTCACCAGTGATGGATGAGGTTCACAGTAGACAAATTGGATGGATAATGAATGTAAACCAACTATCAAAACAAGATTCCTAGAAGGATCTACAGAAATTACTGGCTGCATGTTGCTGAACTAGACTACCAGAAAGAAAATTGTTACAGAGATTAGAGGATGCATCGGAACAGCCAGATGAAATTTATCCTAACTGCTTCAGAATATCATGATGAACCGATGAGATTGACTTCACAATTGAGGCTGCAGATATGTGTGAACTTACTGTAGAGTACTATCTACCAACAGCTCAAACCTAAAACAAAAGCATTTATTGATTGCTTTGAGTCATTTCCTTTCAGATAATAACCTGATGAGTCTTGTTGTATTACAATCAACTGCATAGGAGCAACTCACAGTATGACAAGGACTTGTTCGGTACTTTACAGTACTGGTTAGCTCATAACAGATCAACCAAACTTTGTTGTGACAAGTTTATCTTCACTTCGATGGAACTTATTATAAGTTAATAATAGCTACTAGTATGCAACTCATCAATCATAGTCCTAGTAGAACATTGAATTAGAATACAGACTGAAAGCAACTAATTTAAATGGACACAGATGTCATCAGTTATTTAAAAAAAAAAGATGAAAATACGTAGGAATGGACACTGCTTTTTGACATCCAAGCTCTAAACGGTGAATAGAAAACTACTACTGATGCATAATTGTCTAAAACTCTAAATGACCATTATTTATGTTAACTAGATTTTTTAATTTCATAGCCAAAAGTGATTAAGAGTAAACAAACAAGAACCACACTAATCAAAGTATGGTATGCAGTGCTTATAATCCAGTAAGTATATTTCTAGCATTATTGCATCCATATGTTACAGATGCAGATTTCCAACAGCAAATAATGGTAAATAGTGGACATGAATAAAACTTGGACTTCCTTTAGACAGCCTAAACGTGAAGCCAAATGGAAAGATCTTCCGCAACATATAAAAAGATTCTTCAAAGGTCAAAGAGGTCTACATTCAAAACGGAGAAATATACTTTTAAGCATTAAAGATAAACAAATCATTTACTGGAAACTACTATCAAGAGAAACTTTTCCTATAAGAGGATAATCTTGCAAAATCGTCAACCTAGAAATTCTTATCAGATTCTGCATTGACATTGCAAATAAAAAATATTTTTAAATATGTAAGACCAGGTAACATGTACCCAACGATTGAAAAAGGCGCTCGGGTGCTAGCCTAAGCGCTTGGGCGAGGCGAGGCGAGGCCCGAGCACCTTGCTCGATCTCCAGGCGGTGCGCTTCAAAGAGGCGCCGCCTGCACGCTCGCCCGAGCCCAGGCGTTAGGCACTTCAGGCGAGCGCCAGGGTTAAACCAGGCGAGGCGAACCAGGCTTTTAGCCTGGTTCGGTCGAATTCGTGTTAGTTGGTTCAATCGAACCAACTAACACATCGATAATTGCTTCCTCAACCCTAATCCCACTCGCGAATCGCGATTAAGCCGTCGCTCGCTGCTATCCCCGCCACTCTCCGCTGCCGCTGTCACTACTGTCGCTGCTCTCCGTCATCGTCGCTGCTCGCTGCTGTCGCTGTCGTTGCTCGCCGCTACTACTGCCGTTGTCGCTTTCACTGCTCTCAGTAAGCAGCTTTCTTGAAGTTAGTCACCTCGCCTATCTACTGTTAATAGTATACTGTTAATAATAAGTTAATAGTAGTATACTATATATTAACAGTAGCCGTTAATAGTATACTGTTAACAGTATACTGATAATAATATTTTTTATTTATTAGATTAATAATGTATTATTTTGATTTAAATTTTAATAATACTAATATTTATTTATTTAATATCATGTTTCTAGATTTTCTTAATTTAATATCATTTTTATTTAAATAATTAGATTTATTAATTGTATTATATATTTTTTATATTTTAGCGCCTCGCCTTGCTTAGGTGAATGCCTAGGCGGGCGCCTAGCGCCTCGGGCGTTTTGGGACCTTGGCGCCTAGCACTTTTTAAATCACTGTATGTACCAAACAAGAGGCTGTTTAAAATTGGTATAATCTAAGAATAGGCCCCAAATGAGAACTGAAAAAATTAATGCAGACAAACCAGAAGATCAATCTCCAAATGCTAAGCATGCGGCTATAGAATTTCCCAAGGTTCATCGTACCATGGTTTACCACCCATACCGGTATGAGCGGTACATATCAGTCCATCAGTATGTCTCACCATATTGTGTGCCAATGCATCAATACAGTTTAATATGTACCGTACCAATGGCTGGTCAATACATCGGTATGGACCGATAAGATAAACCATGAAATTTTCAATGGTAAAAGTTTAACTGAACAACAAATTGGAAAAAACTAGTTTCACAAATGAAAAGTTCACAGAGAAGACCAAAAAATGGAGGAAGAACTGATGATAACAAATCTATGATACCAAATGAATGCAAAAGTGAGATCTTCAGCTAAAATGATAAATCTTGCTAGCAGGACCTAATATAACCAGAAAATTAAATTTAAGCATTTTAGCAGAATCTTGTGGATAGAGGCCTAAGATCATATTAGTATACACCTTAGCAGACAACAAGAACAGCACAGAGTTTCCTGCTTCTATGATACGTGTAATTAGGACATAATTTTTAACAAAAGAAGGTAACTTAATATATGGACAAAATGTGCAAATCTTTCAAAAATCCTGAAGATGTTATGGTGAATGAATTTGTTAAGTAAGATTGCCTATGAAGCATGGACAAGGACACAAAAGAATTCAGACATATTGATATGGCAAATCTTTGTGAAGTATACCCAATATTTCTTAGACATGACAATTAAAAAATTATAGTTCGTATATAGATCGTTACAATTTTATGTGATAAGATGTAATATATGTAGATTTAGATAATCTATGACATCAAAGGTATAGCATGCATTTACAGAAGATCTTCAAACCATATTTAGAAAAATGTGATCATCCACAACCATATCTAAACCATCATAGCATCATTCTAAAATGCATCACTAGTAACTGCTAATGGAAAGTGCTATGCTAAACAAACAATAAAACCTAAAAGCATTTTGAGAACGTAGCAGCTGCTATCACACTACGCTGTGTTTACACAGAATCCACTTCAAAAACAGTTCCATGCGCGGTTCCGACGATGCCATGATGTCGGTGCTTTCCGACTCGAGTAGGAACCACAGTCGGGAGAACGAAAAGTTGTGGCGAGCTCCCGGAGATTGGTGCGTGTTTTGTTTAATTAGGGTTCTAAGATGGTAGACTGAAACCTGAGCGTGAATCGAACTCGAGTTGGCGCGACTAGCAAGGTTCGCAATCTTGTACCATACCGACATATCGATCAGCTGTCAGTACGGTATATATCGAGCATACTGACATATGGTACACTAAGGTATCAAGTTGTACCGAGTCTACCAGTCCTCTATTAGACTGCTACGTACCGAGCATACTGAGCGGTACAATACGATATTGCAAACCTTGCCAACTAGTACTATAAGCCCTTAACATACCTTGGTTAAAATAAAAGATCAAAAAGAGTATATTTCTATCTCAAACATGATATGTCTTCATATTTTGCTATTCTAATTTGCATGTGATAAACACTTATGGACATTTAGAGTCTCAATTTTCCTTATAGTGATCCACTTTAGGCTTGTAGCTGCTACAGTACCTGCTATCCATTACCCACTGTGAAGATGCCCTTCTTCTATGTCGACAGCATCCCATTTATAACGTTGCATTATGGTGAGTCTAAATTACATATAACCTATATTCAATATGACAAGAAGCCAAATGCAGATGACATGTGTACATATGTGTCATAGTTTCTAATAGGTAAACGGAACATGTGCGTCTGACAAGTGTGGATGACCAACACATAGAAAACTACAAAACTAGCATATATAATAACCAGTAAACATAGAAGGGCCATAAATACACAGCAAAATGTGAAATATTGTCCAGGAAAATCAACCATAGATAAGGGTAGTTTCTTGTCTTCACCACATATCTTGTCCAAGTTCATGATATGACCCTGAATCATGAATTGACATGCATGAACTTTGAATCAATTATATAGAGATGGTACACAGTAGAACTGTGTCAAATCTGAAAGTAATAATGGCCCCTATCTTGGTGACACTGGAGGGGTGTATCGTTGTGTCTGTTTCTATATTTGTTCATCATCTAGTAGTATCTAGCAGTCACTTCTAACAAACACTTGACAAAGCTGTCTGCATGCAAGTGTTTCTTTAGTTGCTTTAAGCTCTCAGTTCTCAGTTTCTACCCATTAATCATATAAGGGCTTCAAATTATCTGTTCCAATTAGTAGCACTGCATTCACTATTAATTTTTGTTCTGTAATGTTTGCCTTTGCCCTTGCTGTTGTCTCTTCTATTGCCAGATTGACACAAGTTCATGTTAACGAAAACTGAATTTGTGGTGACCCAAGGAGTATAGTGCAAGTCACCAAGCATATTAAGTAGGAAAAATCAAAGAGAAACTTATTTATCCTTTTGAGAAATAAAGGTGATTACTTCTTTGATCTTTTAAATATTTCAATGTGATACACTATGAGTCTAACCAGTTAAACATCACAAGAATGTAGGTATGTGGGTAGGCCTGGCTATCCTTTGGCAATACCTATCTCCAGATTACTTTCTTTATCTTGCTCAGTCATTAGACCTGAATAATGCACCTCGGCTACTTCATTATGTTATCATTTTTCCCTTTCCATATTATGTGAAAGCAAAATTTAGCTTTAGATTAAATTCTTTTCGGTAAAAAACAAATCTGTTTGTAGATTCCTTTCCGAATACGAGAGTTTTAGCACTCTCCAATAGAGCCAAAGATATAAGAGGAATACTTTTCAAGTCAAATGACCTATAAATAGTACACAATAACTAGGCAAGAATGGGAATATCAACATTTGCCATATAAATCACTCATAGTAGAACAAGAAAGTAAATGATCCATTCGATTACTTTAAGGAGGTACTGATCTGTGCAAAGAAACGGGGAAGAAGGAAACAAATGACAAGGACAAAGTTACCAGAAGGCGGTGACGGAGGCGAAATCGCTGGTGGAGACCATGACGCCGAGCGCGGCAACCGCGAACGCGAATTGGAAGAAGCGAAGGGCGAGGCCCCCAGGCGTCCCCGGCATGCCCTGGATGTCCTTCATCCTCACCCTGGGTGGGTTCTCGGCCGCATCCGTAAGAGGCGGCGCCTCCACAGGGTGCACCGCCGGCCGGCTAACGAACATCTCCCTTACGCCAACTCCCAGATCATGAGCAGCTAAGCTAGCTAGACAGCCTCAACGAAGGATTCCTATCACGGCCATCATTCACCACCTCCTCTTTAGAATCGAACGACTCGAAGTTTCCACGATCAAGATCTCCGGACGAACCCCGAAAAGGGATCTGATTCCGGTAAGGAGAACGCGATTGGGAGAGAAAACTCCAATCCACCAAAAGTTCGAACCGGATCGATCAATTCCGAGCTGGGGAGGCGGGGGGGGGCGGGGGGGTGGGGAAGACGGAGGAGGATTCGGGAGGCGATAGAGCGGCGGCGATGGAAGAGTCAGGCGACAACAAGACGAGGAAAAGAAAAGTAACACAAAAATTTAATAATAATAATAATAATAATAATATAGAATGATGATAATAATAATAAAGAGAAGAAAAAGGAAAGAGAAGCTTGTTTTTGCCAGCACGCCTGTGTTTCTTTTGTGTGGAGTGCAATGCCCATCCAAACACCGCTTCGGCAAAGAGTTAGAGAACGACAAGCTGATGTGGAGCTCACATTGTACGAGAAGGAATGGGATGAGTACCTTAAGTCGCTATCTAAATGGAGGCATAACGCGCTACCCGAGGTGGCAACGAGAATGGGAGCGAACTCATGGTGTCGCCCCCCTCCGGCGTCTCTTCCTCGCCAGTACTTTCCTACCCGTGACGGGTAACCTTTGTACAATTTCGGGGCCCACTTGTGGAGCCCACGTATTGTCCAATAAAAGTACAGGTTTTGTAGTAGGGTAGGGTAGGAATCGGAAACCTCACCATGGTGTGCGGCACACATGTAAGGCGTACCTACGCGACCAGTTATTTAACGAGCAATGTGGGTTCCACAATTTCGGGCGACCCGCTCACATGCTTTTGTGGGACCGACGATCTCAGACCAATTAGAGCACGGGTAGATCGGAGAGTGCGATGAAGGAGCTGACGGGCGAAAGAAGAGCTCTGTTCGTTTCGGTCCGAAATGTCCGACCGTGTTCGTTGGCGAATCCGATGAGCTGTCCAACGCGTATCTTTGTTTCATGCAAGGTCAACGACTTCCCAAATCCGTGTATCAACCAATCCCAACGACTTCTTACCCACCTTGTGTCTTTTACATCTATTTAATGAGCGTGAGCTTCTAAATCAAGGTTTCGAATATTCCATTATGTATATATGATTAATATTCATAAGGCAAATTTGGGTGAAATAGTATTTCCATTATGAATAGAAGATTATGTTTTGTTAAAAATCTCAATTAAAATTCATAGCAAGTCAAAAATGCTCACAAATGGATTTTTTTTGGATCCTCCTTCACATGTTAAAAAATTAGTGTTATAAAATGGAAATCAGTTTTATTGTAGAAATATTTCAATTTTCTTCATAAAAAATATATAATAAATTCCTCGATTTTTTTATTGTAGTTTGAATATGATAATAATGCTAGTAATTTCTTCATACTTCCTTGTGAGAAACCATTCAATGTTGGATTCTTCATAATAATTCACTCAATATTGGATTTCTCAGTCTGTCAACTTTCTCAGATTCATGCAAATGAACTTTTCAGATGCAAGAATGCTGCTTGTATTGCTAGAAAACAAGATAAACTTTTCTTTAAAATGAGTTTATTCCAGATTAGAAGTAGCAGATCACTGCTTGGGATGGTGGTCTACTTTTGAAGTTTTCCAATTAGAATATGTAGTTCATATAGATATTTGATTTCTGTTCTTTCCTTCACTGAACATTTTCCATCCTACCACAAGTCCATAATGATCATGACAATAGCCAGGTAGGAAAAGATTAGGTGATAATTCAGAAGTGCAGTTGAACATATGGGATTTCTTGAAAGAAAATTCTGCATTAGGTGAGAATCTGAATCAGGCATTCCTCCAGTTAATGCAGTACCTGGAATCCTTACTAGAAAAGATCCAGTTCAGCTAAGAAAGGGAAGTTGGGTGGCCAAGAATCCAGCATCATATATCTGCATTACTTCCATCAGATCCAAATCTGTTGTATGTCATAATGTCTAACCTGGTATTGGGAACTTGTGTTTCTCTTTCTGGTAGCAGCAAGCAAAATGATTCATCTTGGCATGCTTACTTTTATGCCTTTGTGACCAAAGTGGTCTTCCCTTAGATGTAAGCATAAGCTTCCATGGTTGCATAGAAGTGGATGCACACCAATACCATGTAAGCAATTGTCATGCAGTGGAGGTTTAATGTTTCAGCTCAAAATACTTGAGCCCTAATAATAATGGTAAACCATCTAACCCTTGTAAATTCATTCTAGTTTTCTCTTACTGAGACTAAATCAAAGTGTTATATGTTATTTATATAAGAAATATAGGTATAAGCATGAAAAGTTCCAAGTCTCTCTTTATATAATGTGCTCTAAATACAATATTACTCCTAATTTGGTAAAGATTTAAAGCAAAGGACAGATTAGCTTGCCACATAAAGATGGGCTTGTGGATCTACATGGACCATACCAAAAAAGAAGAACTAACATGAACACTAAGGATTTAGAAGGTTGAATCTTACTGGAGTCTGATCATGTTTGCTCTAAAGTTCATCAATGTCTTCCAATCAAGAACTGGAACTTCAAAGAAAATTAGGTCCAACAATAATGATTTATCTTTTGATTTGAATCGAACGAACCATGATGACCTTAATTACACATAACATTTGTGCACTTTGTTCAAACGTCTTTCTCTACGTACTTCCAAAGTAATGCAAAAAATATATATAAATGAACGAAAACATAGGATCGCACCTTTTTATTTTTTATTCCGACATCACCGTCGGTCGGAAAGCTATATGAGGAAGCGATGGCCCGCGGGAGCGCGTTGTCACATGGCCAACAATAATAAATAGGAACCAACAGCTTCGCACCGACGCTTTGCTCCGCTCGCCGCTGGGGCGCTGCTGTCGGTCGCCGACGCGCCCCCGTCCTGTTCTCTTATAAGCATCATTACTTATCAGTAGTCACACACAAACGATCTGTATTTAGGTGGACGGAGTCATTCGGATCAGACAATTAGACAAACAGGTGGCATGCATGCGAGGTTCGGTCGGTGAAATGTCAATGTCCGCCGAGATCGCTACACCCTGACTGACCGTCACTGCGTCGGTAGGAGAAGAGTGGAAAAGGTGGCGATGGAGACTGGCGTGGGGTGTGTCTGAGACAGTGGTGCGTCTCCGTCACGGTCGTTCGATCGCCATCGCCATCTACCAACTCGGTGATGCAGCCAAGCCACCGGGCGGCAATAATTACGTGGACTTTGGGAAGGAGACACTCCATGCAAGTTGCTTCGTGTTTACGACAATATGGGTTACCATTTAACTTTCAATGGTAATACACTCTAATACATACATATATATATATATACCAAACAACGCTCTCTTTACTTTATTATCATGACTGATATCTTGTCAAGTAATTACATACCAAAGAACATTATCTATTGAAAGCAAATCATAAAAATTCCATTTCAAGATATTTACAATAATGTTTTATTTTTTTTAAATTTTATTGCTGTAATCAAATCAGCCTAATATGGATAATTTTACTCAAATATCATCATCTTTGATGTTTAATTAATTCTTTCTCTTTTCTATTTTCCTTCTTATCAAAAGAGAATGTTGTTCACGTCTTGATGAGCACGATATGATCTGAACTCGTATGTACAAGACTACTTGGGGTCTCTCGGATGTGAAAACATCGAGCTCTCGATATGCCACCTATATGAAATTCGAGGTTGGAAGAGGGTTTCCTGAGTTGATCACTTCGACACCCAAAATTAGTAATCTGGGATGTGTTGCCCTTTAAAAAAAGAGATAATTTTATCCCCTTGTATAATGTTGAAGATAAGCATTCATACCTGATCATAAAACGCAAAAAAAAAAAAAAAAGCCTACAATTACCGTTCTACTTATAAAGGATAAGAAGTAAGATTGAGATTACCTAATTTGGATCTTCATCCATGTGGACAAACAGGTGAAATAATAACATTGATCTTATTTTCTCATTTTGGATTCCACATGATGATTACAGATCAAATGATGATTATCTAACAATATATTCCCTATCACTTCCAATTCAATTTTGTATTATATGTTTCTTGGGTGGTACAACACGTTTTTTATATGTACACAAGAATTAAGGTGTCGACAACATCGAAAAGAATATTCTTGATAGAACCTCCTTTCATATTCAAATTAGCTACCTATCAGGGATGGATGATAGGTGATCATATGAGACATGAGATATTTCTATCAACATATGGTATAATAACGATGGTAGTAATAGATAGATAATATATGTAAAGCTAAGGATTAAAAATAACCCTGCAAAAGACTTGGCCATCTTGCACAGTGAGAAATGATTCAAAGCATCCACTAGAAAGCTTCACCCACCTCCTCTCACATTAGAGGAGAGAGAAGAGTTATGTCAAGTAAACCTTAAGAGAAGACTAATTACCATCATTAGTGCCAATGCTTCAACCAACCTTAAGAGAAATGTCCTCCTTTCATGATGATGGATAATTAATTAGTAGCACTGCTGGCTTTTTCCTTCCCTGTGACATGTGGAGAGAAAAGAATGTGCAAACAATTAATTCGTAATATGTTGGATGACGTTTCAAATCTTCGATAAGCATCGATGTATTAACTAAGGTTTAGAACAATAACTCAACCATTAATAAGAACAATAACTCATGTTTGTAATGCCATGATTATTTTATTTCCTGTATAACTCAACCTCTAATAAATTAAAAGGATAGGAGAGATGTGAAAGTAGTGATTTAATGATAAATGAGATTGTAAATTAAATACGAAAAATAAAACGATAAAATCCTTATTATTATCTGAGATCTGATTGTGCGATAAGTCAGGATTGTAAAACCAAATTTTTTTTTTTAAAAAAATATTTAAATCGAATCCCATATGGATTTAACAGCTCAAGGCAAATTGTTCAGCGAACTGCAAAAAGTTGGAGATGTTGGAGGAGAGAGGAGGAGGAGGAGCACATAAATTTAGCCGGAAATCTCTCAAGAACCTGAGCCGAGGCGCAGAAACCGGTCCTTTTTCTACTCTGCGAAGGCGGCAGCGGCCGCCACGGTCGTGAATGCGTCCGATCTGCCGTCCGTCCCCCTTCCTCTGCCTGCAAAGCCACCAAATCGCGAGAACAGAGGGAGAAGAGAGAGACGAGATCAAAACAGTGGAGATGGCCTTCAACGTCACGACAGTGAGGGAATTAGGGATGACAGCTAGCAGTGAGAGATGAAACCTCACCGGTCGCGTAGGTCCCCCCTTCACGCTGTGCGTTGTCAGTTATCACATCGCCTTGCACCGATGCGTTTTGTGTTGTGCGGTGTTGTGGAGCCATCGCCCCCTCCAAATATATATATATATACATGAAATTAAGAATATTTAGATCTTTAATTTTTAATATATTTTTTTTTTCTACTGGTATCATGAATATTAACTATTTCATATATTTTAATTATAATATCAATATGTCCATTTAGTGACTCTTTCTTTCTATTCTCATTTAATTGCTGGAGTTGATTGTGGTGTAGTACTTCTATAATTTGACACACATATATATATTTATTGTCATTTTTACTGAAACACCATTCTTCCCAGAGAAGGAAACCCTGCGGCAGCGGCTCATCATTCTTACCGAGGTGGGGGGTGGGGGGGGAAATGACGCGTCATGGCCAATCACTCTGCTCCACCTCACCCACAGCCACTGGCTCCGTCCTCCTCCTCATCACCGGGAGAAGGTATTGAGTCGCATACTTATACGCACGGGCCGTGAAAGCAACACCAGTGGCGTCAGTGCCTCGTCTTCCGGCCTCTCTCTTGCCCTGCGCTGCCTTGATCCCATGGCGCGCCCATAAATCTGAGCCGGTACGCGGTCACCGTGACGGACATGGAGGACGGCATGGGCGACCTGTTCGACCACATCGACGACCTGCTCGACGGCGACGACGTGATGGCGCTGGTGGACGACGCGGCCGCTGCTCTGCTCCTCCCTCCCCTGCCGCTTGTCTCTGTTGCTGATCCCGTCACCGCTGCTGATGGTGGGCTGGACTCCCTCGACTGCTCCAGCGACCGCAACGCGGAGCTCGATGTTTTGCGACTGGAATGGACGCCGCCCAAATTCTTGTACGACTCCTCCGACGCCTTCTCCCTCGACCTCCCGAGCTGCGACGCCATCGCCAACGATGCTGATGACAATGGCGCTCGAACCAAAGCCCGATGCGACTCTCTCGTCTCTGCCTTGGGAGCGAACGCTACGGGAAGTGGCGACACGCCCGCTTCCTCCTCTTCCTGTTCGACTTCGGCTTCGTACTTCGCCGGCGGGAACAGCGCGAGAGCGATGATTCCTACTGTGGTCCCCACCCGCGCGCGCAGCAAGCGCCAACGTCCCCCCACCTTTATGCCCCAGCCCCCTTCCTCCGACGTCGTCTTGGCCCCCCACCCACTGTCCGCGGCCTCCGACTCCGACCCTGAGAGCTTCGGCGAGTCCTGCCCCCCACCTCCTCCCCCGAAGAAGAAGAAGAGGAAGAAGAAGAAGAAGGCCGCCGCTGCGGCCGAAGGAGACGAACCCGGCTCGCCTCCGCCGTCGAGGAAGTGCACGCACTGCGATATACAGAAGACCCCGCAGTGGAGGGCCGGCCCGATGGGGCCCAAGACTCTCTGCAACGCCTGCGGCGTCCGGTACAGGTCCGGGCGGCTCTTCCCGGAGTACCGCCCCGCCGGCAGCCCCACCTTCGTCCCCTCGCTCCACTCCAATTCCCACAAGAAGGTGGTCGAGATGCGGAACAAGGCCAACCATTCTGCTGCCGCTCCCCGCGCCTCCTCCGACGGCTGCGATCTGCTCGGCTACATTCGCCGGAAGGAATAAGACGACTGCGATCTGTTTCGGTAGCTTTAGGATTCGTGTCGCAGTCTGATTTGATCGTTGGTTATTATTCTTTCTTCTAAATTCCTCTTTTTTTAAGTTTTGTACAGTGTGGGGTTAGTTAGTAGTGATAGGTAGAAAAAAAAAAAAAAAAAGAATTGGCTATTTAGCACAAGGAGAGGGGAAAGAAGACTTTGAAGGGGATTGGTGTATTGAATGAACTATTGGAGCTTTGGTGTACTCGATTCGATTCTTTATGCATATGCTTGATTGATTATTATTAATTATAATGTTATTTCAATTTGCATTGGTTGAAGATTTAGAGAATTCAATAAAGAGTGGAAGGTTTATTTTTTGGTTAAAATTTGTTTATAATGAATAAATTACTCATGATTCACAAATCCTCCTTATCAATGATATCATCATTATAGATTATCTCTTATAATTAGTTATTTTTAATCATGTTTTTATTTTTTTTTCAAAAATTATATTGAGATTTTTTTATACTTAGTGTAATATTTAATCATGTTATTCTAATAATTTTTTTTATTTTAAATTTTATATAAAGATTATAATGATCTCAAGTGTAAGGACCAAAATACTAAAGATAAATAATTACAGAGGAGGATCTATAATTAATTTATTATTAAGATCTGAACTCAAATTAATTTTAATTTTATTATTTATTTTTATAAAAATATATATATATAATTCTTCACAACTTCAATGATCTTATTGAGATCTATTCACCTCTTTTCTTTATCCCCTAATGTTTGGTAGATGAACACAGTCAATGTTTGATGTCCTCATCACAGAGCATGAGACAGGCACTACCTGCAACCTAAAACATAAGACATGTGATCATAAGAAAGTTGCACAATTTTTATGTATTCTACAACCAGTGGTGACAATGCTATGATGTCTTCTTCATCAAACAGTATAAACTTACTGGACAATCAAATGGTCCAATGTGAGTTATGAATGATGAAACATCTCAATCAGACAGTGAAATGAGACCCACTTACCTTCTTGATGGATTCAACCACCAACTTTAAATTGAATTTGTAGCCTACAATTCCTTTGGATGTAACTGGCAATGTTCTTGATGAGGAACAGAGTATTATACCTCCTCACAGATTTGGATCATTAATCCTTCCTTCTAACTAGATTATATTATCACAGTTATTAATGTAGAAGTGTTTGGTTTGATTATTTTTTACTCATGGAGTTGACCTGTTAAACCCTCTGATCACAAATTAGATGTTGCCTGACATTGAAAATTTGGCAGAAGAATGCAATCAGATATTGAAATTAGTTTTGGATATAGAGGGACAAAAAAAAAAGACAAATAAATTGAACCATGTTTCAGCTTTATGCTTCACTCCTTCACTCTATTTCAATTTATTTAACAAATAAATTGAACCATGTTTCAGCTTTATGCTTCACTCCTTCACTCCTTCACAAAGAAAATAGGCAAAAAGGAAACATGGTTTAATCTCACAGTATTTGCCATCTAAATTTTGTGGATATAATTTTTTTTTCCCAGTAATGCATTGACATAATTTGGAGAAATAAATTCTGAAATACAAAAAAAAAGCTTAATGCATGAACTGCAAAAGCACCTGAATAGGAATTAAACTTTTTTTTTTCTCTCTCTTGAATTGGTGTTGCTGACTATGCCAAAAAAATTATTATTTTACAACAGCGAAGCTGGCGAGGATCATTTGCTTCAGGGCATAGAATTCAACCAATCAAGGTTATAAATAATATGATCTTTTTTCATGCCCTGGCAGCCATTTTAACTTGCTGCGTTTACATTGGAAACTCATCACAAACAATATGAAGCTCATCAAACAAAATGGATTGATGAGTAATGACAATAGATTATGAAGTTTCGTTACATTACTATCCTCAGAATCCTATCTTCAACGTTTTGCATCTCAATTTGAGATTTATACCATGACAAGAGTCAAATTAGGTAGATAAACCTGCATCACCAAACATAGTCATATTAGTCATTCAACCAAAAGTTTCTTCTGAAAATTTATGATTGTGTTTTACCTTGGACTACCATGATTTTATTGAGATTGCTTTCGAGGCATCAAGATGGTTCAAACGGCAAGTTCCTAGGAGGAACTCTGGGAGCTCTTCTTCTGTATTCCCCTACATAACAAGCAGTTCCATCAGGCAGGTCTCAATCAGGAACACAAATTGATGGATTTGTTTTATAGCGCTTTATAATGATGAAGGATACATCTAAAAAATTCTCTTTTTAGACTACAGGGAATCTTGGTGAGGATGCACAGTTGCATGCCAAGCCTAGGAGATTACATTAATGTGAAACCAAATGAAACTATGGAAAAAGATATCTATTTGATAGCAGAAAGTGCTGGATTAGTACCTGTATTAGAAATGCCATCTCTATTACAAGGTTACTCAGGTAACCCAGTACAAGACTCACAACACCCCTGGCAACTGTTGAGGAACCAATATCAATGCCAAGCTGGAATTCAGAGAACAGAAAATTGCAAAGATATCAGAATGATCTTATGGTAGGATCAGAAAGAAACAAGAACAACTGTAATGTGCTCGACTTTGCACTTTGTACCAAATTGGGAAACCGATTAAAGTTTATCATATGTGGAAACTTCATGCTCGTTAAATCCAAATCATAGTGGCGTTGCCATATGCCAGAAACATGTGGCTTCAATTTCGTATATGGCACTGTGTGATCATGTGCTATATGTGGGTTGAATTCAATCAACACAAGAACACCTTATTAACCAAATTGAAAAGTATGAACAGGCTCTAATTTTGGTGATCTGTAACTATTTCATCTTTGGTGATTTGTAACAATTTCCTATTAGCATTAGGCTGAATGGAGTTCCTCCAGTTACTCTCTCTCTCTTTTTGTCCCTCACTAAGTGGTTGTCTCATATTTCCAAATGTCATGGACTATGAAAGAGTTACCATATGAATTGCATGAGGATAAATATGACCATAAGCTGATAGTTATTAACTCATTTTAATCAATAAATTTTATTTATTTATTTATTTACTTTGTCATCTGTCCCTCGTATCCATTTTCAACAGCTTTCAAGCTTTTGTTTCCTGATTCCTGTTTACATATTGTCTCCTGAATCTCTTCATCCTTCTGGTGACCATGTTGTCAACCGTTATTTTGTTAACAAATTATTTTGTTTTCCCAAATCTTGTTTCAACTTCAACTGGTGATCCAATCCAGATCAAACAAGTGAGAGTTGGTGTTAAATAGCAACTGGCCCCGAGTAGAACCAATCAGCTTGCAAAAATGTTGTTTAGCTAGGTCTTCCTTTAGTTGCTTTCTCACAAATTACTGTGAAAACCGTGCATGGCTTGGCTTACTCTTGAAGTCAACACACACTAATGGTGCTAATATTAGCAAAGGATTGGTTCGCTCAGGTAGCCGGGGAATGTGAAGTTCTATGATCAAAGAGACATCAAATTGAATCATGAAAATGAAAATGAGAAACAATACTTAAAGAGTATCATCTAGTGTAACCACAGTAATAATAACAGATTTCAATTCTAATCTAAACCAAGCTCATCTATCTCAGAATTAAGGTCCATAAACTGAAAAATGTTCTAGAAAGGTAGATGAAAAAGAAAATAAGAGAATGGAAGCACTGCCACTGGTAATAAATTATTGACCTAAATAAATTTTTCTAAGAAGAAAAAGGAGAAAGGAAACCAGAGAATTCTAAACAGGAATTTACAGTAGAAAGGTTCTGCATGGTTTCTCAGGGTGTTAGGAAAACGGAATCTCGAATTAAAAAACATCATAAACCAAGTATCTCAACTTCCTTGTCTGTGATTTATTTTCTCAAAAATAGCACCAATTCATTTTAAGATTTTTCAGTAACGAGACAATTCTGGTTTTACTTCCATGATAAGTCAGAGAAAAAGCATCAACCCCTAAAAAGTCTATCATGTTGTGGACCATCTTGCTAGATTTTTCTCACTACCATTTCTTTCATGTACGACAGCCAACAGTCTCATACCATAAAATCATATGATACTAAACAACAATTTCTTAAGACTTTCTGAGTTTACCTCCAAGTAGTTTGTCCCATGAAAATAATTTATTTCCAGTGCACGGCCTACCAAACATGCTTTCTTACCCACACTTTGTTTTACAATCCAGGATCCCTGAAAACATATCAAATGGAGAACATATTATTGCCGGTGCAAATAATCGGCCAAGGAACTAACCAACACATAAACATGGCACACACCTTTGTTATATGTGGGATTAGCTTAAACCTTGAATTCCTATAAGCATCATCTCCCCTGACAAATTTCTTCAGCAGTGGAATGCTTTCCACTGGTAAATGTGTCATATAGTACAAAGCAAGGCTGTATGTGGTTGAACCTGGAACCTGAATTTTGAATTTCGATAAGAAGCTTCAGTGTAAGTTATATGTTTCACTAGAGAAACTAGGTGCACAGTTCTGGGATTTGAATGGCAAAGCATACCTGTATGTTCACAATAAAGAAAAACTCCCTGCCACCTTGTGCTGCATATTTCTGCAAGATTTGAAACTTCTGTGGTTATACAGGTACTGGAAATCATTTCTTTAATTGCATGTCAAGTATAAACATGTCAATCACCTGCACAATGCTCCCAGCGCGACCACCAAGGTCGTCTTCACGTTTATCAGACTTTAGCCAATCAGCAGCTACCATTTTCATCAATGTATCATTGACAGCAATCTGTTTGAAGATGAATTAACAAATGCACCCAAAATTAACACCAGTGAAAAAAACAATGGAATTGAACTAATGTGTTAACTTAGTGATGTTGGTATATGACTAAAATTTTTAATTTGACAATTTAGAGATATCTCACTAGAAGAATGAAAAAGAACCATGTTTTCTTGTCATATATATAATATTATGATGCTAGATGTCTTCAAGTAGCAATTAATACCTTTTTATGGTCATGTAAATAGGTTCTACCACGAATCAAGAATGTTGATGGATCTGCACTTGCCCAACTACAAGGAAGTGAAAAGCTGAAGTCCTTTTGTAGTGTGGACCCATAACTACATGATGCTGCATCCCCTATTGGAGCCTCTTGCAAGTCCATGTAACCTCTCCTTTGAACTGCAAAAGGCCAAGTGAAAAGTAATTAAAGGTAAAGAAATGATATGCAATTGACTAAGATTCTTTATATTTTGTTAGATATTAAAAGTTGGGAGAATTTGTCAAAATTACCTGCAAGGCCCTGCAACCTTTTCATAAGAACTGCAGCCGTTGACAGCTTAGGCTGCTGAAGGTTCTGGATTAGTCATATTAACCAACAAACTTAACATCTAACAAGAATGTTTAATTGACTGATAAGATGAACCAACTCAACATCATTAAAATTTGCAGAAAATGAGACTTATCCCTTTTGTTATATAATGCAAACTTGTTCTTTTTTAAAAATCTTTCCCTGTCTCTGTGTAACAATAAGATTGAATGTACCTCACTTCTGACCCCTTGTCTGCTATTCTTGGTTTCTGTGTGAAATGTGGACCTTTATTGCACTAATCTGTGTAAATTCATTTAATGGAACTTC
Source organism: Ensete ventricosum (assembly GCA_029747655.1). Taxonomy (NCBI): domain Eukaryota; kingdom Viridiplantae; phylum Streptophyta; class Magnoliopsida; order Zingiberales; family Musaceae; genus Ensete; species Ensete ventricosum. The sequence goes on from JAQQAF010000003.1 coordinate 3,208,740, forward strand.
CAAATTTCTGATAAATGGTCTGTCTATTCGTTTTAGTTAAATTGTTAGGCACTAATGTTAGTAAAATATTAGGCTTTCAAGATAAAACAAAATACTTGTAAAGTCTTCTTATATAAAAAAAATGTTTCATTTTCCAAAAAGCTGAGGAAAATTTGAGGATAATAGCAATGATCTACCTGATGCTGCAATTGTGAATCCGAAGGCCACATATCCTCTTGTTTATCATATTCTGGTTCATCTGGAAAATCAAAAAATTCATCAGCTGCATCATTCAGTTCAAGGAATGATCCACTCATGCGAGCAGGTTTTGTATCAGATTCCTGGGACCCTTCTGTTCGTTCTTCACTCTTTCTATTCTCAACTGGCAATTGGACATTCCCTTCAACATCTTCAGTCAGTGACAAACTGATATCTACTTTTTGTTCTTTCACTGAGACATCAGAGCTTGGGCATTTTCCCAGTTTTGCATGAAACATCTCCCTTAATGCTGCAAAGTAATAATGTTAAGTAATTGTCAGCATTTTGACATATCTAAAGCAAAAGAATATTGATGAAAAAAACTGAAGAGCAAATCTTCCTTCAATAGAATGAAAGATACCTGCAACTCTCTCTAGCATCCTGATAGTAATATTTTTTGCAGAAGAGGTGAATATGTAAGGCAACCAAAATTTCCAATCAATAGCAAGCATGTGTTTAACTACTGATTCTTTTCCATGGTTTATAGGAGATATCACATACCCCCCACCTACAAACAGTATACAATCATCTTAAGTTTGCATATCTGACAAATAGATAAGCAAAATTCACCAACAAATGCTAAGCGTACATTACTTTTAAGGCAGGCACGTGTATATCCTTTCTGAGGTTGACACTTCCGGTGGAACACAGAGTGGTAAAGAATTACTGTACAAAAGGTGCAAAGTAGTTTTAGGCCATCGTAAAGCTCAATGATGAGAGGAGAAAATAATGAATTCTCTGGTATTACCATATGTTCCATCCTCTTCCCTCCTCCAATAACGTCGTACCAATAAATCTCTTGGTTTCATACCCCTACAAGCTAAATGTTTAGTCAAGATCTATTAAGAACCAGAATGGAAATAATAATACAATGAAGATGATCAACAATAGAAGATCTAAATTTGAATGGAATCTGACCAAGGCAGCCAATCACCACGCAATTTCTTGTGAATAATGTCTGTATGCCCATCAAGATGTTCTATTACACTGCCATGATCAAAACAGAAGTCCCACCTGCAAGAAACATCCATACCAACCATTTAGCAGGAAAAGATATCAACAGATTACGGCACTAAGTTTATAATGCATGTAGTTCATGGCAAGTTGGCTCCAGTGTGTTCCATTTATTCATGTTGTGACTTAGACATTTCCAACATTGCTCTGCATGTGCCGTAGACTCCTAATCAGGAATTATGTCCAAGGTGTCTTGTGCTTGCAATTTCAACATCTTAAACTGATTCCTCTGAAGACAACAGATGACATAAACTTACTCTGATCTTGATGGACCAAGAGACATAACTGCCCGGAAAATGGCCTCAGGAGTTGCATCAACAACACCTATAGCCATTATAGCTGGATGGTCATCCCAATGCTGAGGAAAGAAGATAATCAATTTATAAAACAATATATTTAATGCAAGGGATCATCAGCCAAATTTGATGATTACCTCTCCAAGAAAATCATCATCCTTCACCTCTTTAAATAACCGTAATCCTGCACAAATTCTATGAAATAATTATAATATTAAAATAAGCAAAAATGTTCAAACAAATTTAAGAGAATGTACCATTATTGCAGCCAAAAATTGTCCACGAAGAAGGTGCTACAACATCAGATGTTATATGATTCATTTGCGTAGATGAGATAGCATTCATATCTAGCAACAATTAGACAAACTTCTGTAAGAAAGGGAAACTTAAGCAACCAAATTTAGAAGTATCAAGTTACTAAATAACAGTACAAGAATAGTCATTTTCTTGGGGTGTATATTTCAGAAACACACATTAATCATAAGAACTTGAACTGAAAGCCGAAGTTAAGGCTTGGACCCTTCCATTATCAATCATGATTGGAACACTACTAGTGTCATCTGGAAAAGATGAGAATAAATATGCTCACCAAATGAATGCATGTGACTTCGTCTCCTACTCAACCTGTAATGTAAAAGTATCCAAAGTATAAGCATCATAGAAAAACATCATATGCCAGAGTAAACCTTGTCTTTCCAACTCAGACATTACGATACAATAGATTAAGCACAACGATAATCAACCAAAGAAAATAAATCATTAGAATTTACAACAATAATCAACCTCAGAGATGGCCATCTTCTTTTGGAACAAGCCACAGCATTATCTTCTTTTGTGGGGCACACCTACAGGTAAATAACCATTGTCAATTAATTCCATTCAGTGATAACTACTGAAGTATTGTGGAGAAACAAAACCTTCAATGTTGCTTCTATCAAGGAACTTATCCATCTAGCTGCTTCTTCAGAACTTCTAGCACCCAACTGCAGAGACAAATTTCAGAACTATTATATTTAATCCAGGCAACATAATTACTGACATCAGAAATTTTCTACAATTCGGAAGCTTTTACCTTAAGCTGATTGCTGTGATTGGAAGTGTTATACAAGGTAAAAAGAAAGAAAACCTGTATGTTGGCATCAACTTTCCAAATTAAGTGGCAGAATAATAGTCTAAGAAAAGCTACTTTCTGTATTTTGATAGTATTCTCACATTCCCCTTGATATTTTCTCTCCCATTGTCGTTTACACGGATGCAGGAATCAATTTGTGCACATCTTACAGGAACCTGAAAGAACATTATTTATGCAACTGTTAGCAGTGGGTCACTAATTACTCTCAGAAAATTAGAATTTACTTAATTTGGCTTCATCTAATGAAAGTATAAAAATATCATGATATTACCGTCTTAGATTACCGGATTAAAATGCTTCTTTTTTGGCCGACAGAGAACTTTCTTGCTATAAATTTATGTTCATTAACATCTCGGTGAGCTAATAAAGAAAAACATGATTAACAGAAACAACAAATTGATTTTGATGTTGATATTCTGTTAGCTGATCGTGAGTTATGAGGGACATGCTACTATATTTACCATTATAAGATGTTAACAAAAGCTTACCCCTGCCATATATCTTGCATATAATGAACGACACATTCTCACCAATGTATTCAGATCGACCAAGGTTGCAAGGGAGGGAGTGACCTTATATGGCACCAATGCTTGTTTTTTGCACTAACTATCCCTGCACGCCACATTATTTTTACATTGGTTACCCTTTGTTTCTATTAAATAGAATGAATGATTATCTACATCGGTGGTGGATTCATGCCATTTAACTTAATCTAAGACTTGTGTTATTGTCATACAATATCAATATACCTCAGGGTTTGTTTTCACAAAGTTGGACCTCCAAAAGATTGTATTTGTCTTTCAGTATTATCTATTCTGTGCCTAAAGTCAAACGATCATTCAGTTGGATAGTTACAAATATCGTGGAAAACTATAAATATGGTAGACAAATTCTTTCCTTTTGTTATGTGATTAAATTTTTTTATAAAAATCAGTAGAGACACAAGAGAGTCACCGGCAGATTTGTATCAACCACCCCAATTTTTAATCTCCCACACTATCACTGGACTCAATGGCGCTCCATAATTCATTCGCAAATGTTACAGCAGATCTCTAGGAACATGAATTTGGCCTTGTTTTGGAACATGTGACCCAAGTAGATTAATAGTTTCCTTTGATCTTTCCTACCCTTTGAACTTTTCAACTTCTCCTCTCCCAAACCAGTGCAGGATACATCTGGACAGGTCAGATGCAATGAGAAGGGTGCACATCAAATCTGATGAACTAGTAATGATTAAATGCCTTGGTAAAATCCCATAAATCTTCAAGTTTGTTTTTTTTTTTCTTAATCAGAGTTCTCTTTCATTGGGGGTTTAAAATTAAAACTCTTGCAATTCCATCATTAACAATTTGTTTGCTGATTTCTCCATCACCTCGCTCCAAGTATTGGGAAGATTAAACCAGTTCTCCAAATCCCTAGCTTTCTTCAGCCAAAAAAAAAAAAAAAAATTCCACACTACAAAACTTGTTATTGGAACAAAATTAACAACCCATTCAAACATGTACTCCATTCCATAAAACTAGTTCCCCATATCAGTATCAAACGTGCTTTAGATACACCATTGCTCTTCTATGATGTTCCATATCCCACCACTTCCCCTCCATATCTAAGAACTGAAAATAAACGCGTCAAACTACCAAAACGAAATCCATACTACAATCTATATATGTATCTCAAGAATCAGTAGTCTAATTGCTAAACGAATCCCAAAATTCTCCAGTATTCCCAATATATGCAAGCACACGTTTTGCTCCACGAAAACATAGAACAAAAGGTAAGAGACGGCAGAGGAAGAGCCACCACCTGCGTACAGGCGGTTGGCGCGGCTCGATAGCAACTGAGAGAGTTGTCACGATGGTCGAGGACGAAGTAGCGCTTGCGCGAGTACTGCAGCCCAAGCCGGTTCGACCGGAAGAGGTACAGCCACCCCTCCATCCTCCCGCGTCCCTCTTCTTCCGAGCTACTGCCCATTGGAATTCCTCTTCCTCGTCCTCTTCCTTCCTCGGATCCGTCGCTTCAAAGCGTTGATCCGAAGACGGAAAGGAATGACTTTTGCTAGCTTCTCGGAGACGAAAGGATGTGTCGCTTGTGCCGTTCGCTTTCTGCCTCTACCAGTACGAGAAGGAGTAGAAGGAGACGAGGAAGAGGTCAGCTTTAGGGGGCCTCAACAGCAACAGGTTGGCGCTGCCATTATACTATACGGCAGGCAACGAAGCAATGTGAGACTCTGCCATCGGCATGTAGCAGAAGACGGTAAAGAGAGAGATGGGAGATAGGATTACCAGCTTTGACATCGACTCGAGCGATACTTGTGAAGCCGGAATTCCTCGCGCTTCTCACTCACATTAATCTATATATATCTCCTCTCCTTACCCTATTGGCTTTTGATCAAATAAATAAGACGGGATTGGAGTCGAAAACATATTGCGATAAATGTGTTTATCAACTAAATTATTTAGTTGTTACCTTCTACCATGGGATAAAAATCATTAATATAACAAATAATTTTTGGAAGGGTCAACCTGTCATAGTGGTTTTCTTGAGTTCAAGATTTTGATTTAGAATCTAATTTTTCCTTTTGTAAAAAAAAAATCATATCAATATGGGCAAATTCCTTTGAAAAAATCCCTCTTTTCTATTTTTTTTTTAAATCTCTTTTTTTTTCTAAACTTCACATTTTTTTTTATGATATTAAAATTCCCCTCGAAATATAAGCACGTCTTCTTTCAACAATATATTTTGCTCTGCCACAAAAAAAAATGAAAAGATAATTTTTTTTCTGAGGAATTCATCCTATTAGTATATATATATATATATATATATATATATATATATTATATAAAAGCATCACTACAAGGAGAAAAAGGAAGTATGAACATGTAGGAAAATGTGCAATAATTATTTGCTCGACGCAAAAAGAAAGAGGTGGGATTCGAATGAAGAAAGCCATCGTAAGAATCTGATACGGCGGCACCCACGAATCGTTCAAGTTAGTGGTGCTCATGCTGTGTTCTTCATGACTGCCACAAAAAGTCTTGACCATTTGCTAATCGGCAGCTGTTTTCTTCTCATGAACAATTGACCACAGTGAACAATATTGATATTTCCTTTCTTTTTTGCATGTTTTTTTCTCGATGTATACCGGTCAGCTTCAGATTTGCAAGTAACAGAGTTGGATTGGTCCATTTAGGGGAAGAGCAGAGTGGCTTTTGATGAAGTCAAAATGAAGAAACCTGGTTTAATATGTTCCATAGGAAGGTTGGTGATGAGGGCAAAGCTTTTGTTGACCAACTCTAATGGGGGAGCACTTGATTTGTCAACATTTGTTTTGTTCAGCAACTCTTCTTTCTTCTTGATGATAGATACCTTTGATTCTTCCTTCCACCCGATGTGGAGGATTCATATGCTCTGTTTTCCCATCCCACCACCCCTTCCTGTCAAAGCATTTTTTTTTTTTTTTTTTGTTCAGCAACTCTTCTTCCTTCTTGATGATAGATACATTTGATTCTTCCTTCCACTAGAAAAAAAAAAAAAGAAGGCTGCTTTGTTCATCAACATAATACGCAAAACTAGAGCAGATTAAATTATGAGAAGATACTACGAGGAAACAACAAACCCTATAAAACTTGCTGCTGTTCTTTGACTCGTGGCAGAAATATGAGAAGGTAGGCAACCTGTCATACGAACAGAAAGTATAGGGAAGACTTTTTTTTGTAGTCAAAGGAAAAAAGGGACATTTGGATTCCTTGAGAACGCCGCAGGGTTGGCAAATCGTGACGAGGAGACTTCAAGTTATTTGCTTGGGTGGTTGTTTTGGATTCATATGAGGAGAGCTTTACTTGGGGAATTAGTCTTTCTCTGGGACAGGTTATGAATGCATGGGTTGGTAGTTGTTTCTTGAGATGTTGGAAAAGCCAAATGGGAGGGAAATAGTTTGTTCTCTTTCGTATTGCAATCAGAAAGAAGAAATCTATTGAAGTGACGAGAAGGAAGGTGTCTTGAGTTCAATAAATGTTCCCTTTGATTTGATTCTGAGGACATTTAATTTGAGCATAGATGCGTAGTTATCCAATCATCATAGCATGATTCTTTTGTTCCATTGAGAACTGTCAGCGTTCATTGAAAGGGTATAAATGCTATTAAGTCCACCAGTTCTATTCATATGGAGTCGTATAAGAAACACGACGATCACATCAATGCCAAATAATTCATGAAGATTTTTTTTTTTTTTTGTTTATGTTGGTGAACAAGTGATCATCTTACAGTGCTTTAACCAATACCGTCCAAATATAGTAAGAAAAAAAAGTCTTCAGAGACCCCTCTTGACCGAACCTTAAACATGCTAAAATCCTATATTAAACACATTTCAATTTTGAGTGAAGAGATAGATAAATAGACATATCTAATTAGACTGGTATGAGGGGTCGTCTATGTTAATGACATGGTTACAAAATGTAGGATGATGACAAATCTAAACAACTGCACTTTCCTAATTATTAGTTTATTTATTTCCTCAACATTTTCTTAGCTGACACTTCAATTTTAGACTAATATAGCTCTAAAATGCCATCTATATTCTTCATGGGGAGGAAGGTTCTAACATGGATGATGATATTTCCGGTGATCAGGATCAATTCCTCAAGGGTGTACAATGAAAATTTGGCTCCATGATTGGAATGCCAATAAATAATAATATTACAGTGGGAAAACCATATTTCCATACTAATCAAATGGTACACTAAGGGGGCAAAAAAAAGTATAGGACAGTGAAGTTTAGCAGTGAAGTATTTAGACACAAGCAGGAAATTTGCAATTGTGAACCAAGGCATTCCACAAATATGAGATGCATCAGATGTTTAATTACCTCTCTTGCATCTGAAACTTTTGTAATTGCAGTGGTTGTATGAGAGTGCCCATAATAGCAGAAACTTCAATAACCTAAAATGAATATGGACTCCTAGATGCAACAAAACAAACAAAAAATTTCATACAACTGCAGTAAAAGAGTGCAAGCAACCAAACTAGTCGATTGATGCAACACTTCAGATCCAAATTCAGATATGCTGATCACAACAAGAAAAGCAATGTGGAGAAGTTCTGCAATAACAGTTCTCTGTTCATCCACTTCATAATTGCATTGCCTCTATTACCCCTTGAAAAAACACCTCATCAAATGATGAATGGCATTTGGAAGGTCACACACTTCCAACCTAATAAGATTCAGTCAATGAGTTCGTACAGAACACTTTAAAACCATGGCTTACCAATACACACCATATGATGACCACCTTAACAGCTTCTGATGTCAGCTACATCAGATTATGTAGGAACAAGTGATAATCTGTAGCGACTTAAAAGATGCAAAGTTGACTGGACCACTCTATTTGTATCATAGATAAGTGGATATCATACAGAATACTATCCTTTTCGTGGACCAACCCATGGTACAGAGTTTGCCTAGATAGCATACAGGTGATGATGCCACCCTACTGGCACATAAAAAAATAGCAAAGAAAAATGGTATAGTACACGATCAAGCTGATCCTTGGAAATAATTTTACTCATATTTCTCATAGAAGTAATGCTAAGTCAGCCATGCTACCAGGTCTCGTATCCAGAAGTGGAAAAGCTTGAGCACCAGAAAGCATCTCAAAAATATCCTGAATACTATATTGTCCCGTATAAGTCATCGAGGTCAAATTCCGGTTCTTTACTAAAACTAACCTTGCTCGATAGTTTATCTTTGCCTCCTTGGTCTGCAGGAGGTCAAATTCCAGTGCCCTTTTTTTCATGCTCTTTAATTTGATTACTGATCAGTTCAACACTAGAGCTTCTCGATTATAGTTTGTCCCAAGAACATGCAGCCATCGAGGTTATTAAGCAGCTTGTCTATTTGCTAGAAAGATCCACACTACATAGAGTAAATTGAATTATGTTTAGGCTTTGCAAATTGCAACCTCTTGTTGTCTTTGCACTAATTATTGCTCCATCAAGAATACACCTGGTTATTTCCACTATAGAACCAATCTATAGGAGTTCCAACATAAGTTCTCTGACCATATGTGAACCATATGAAGATTATTTTTGTTGCAAAACACAAAATTTTCATATGCTCGTTATTTTATAGAGAATCAAACAAAATATCTGAATGCACAAGCATATCATGATTCTTTTCTTCCATTTATCAGTTTCAATTTTTTTTTTCTTTTTAAGACTTGTAAACCAACAAGCTAACAAATTTGTTTTTCATCTGTATCATACTTCAACACCCAAATATGTGATCACAAATGGTGTAATGATAATAGCCTCATCTATAAGTCAGTAGCTATAACATGTCTAAAGCTTTCATACATAGCGAAGAATACCTGTAAAAATATAGCAACCAAAATCCAAATATTACTACTAATATGGGATGCCATCCATAACATCCAAAATTGTCAGTGACAACTATGCTACAAAGGGCTTACAATCAATTGATAAGAATCTTCAAAAAGCCACCGAACTAATATAATGAGGGTGGGAGTCTTGTACCTTGAAGCATTTGGTTTTAAATCTAAGGTGCTAATAACTTGTAATTGTCTATCTTCTGAGATTGTCTATGAAGATTTCCCAATGGATAAATCAACATGAACATAAGTGATACATGCAACGAAAAACAAGAAAACAGCAGATATCAACATCAAGGGTTCTGCAAGCATGAAAATTGGGTTGAAATCATAGTAGACCTGCAGCAAAAGGACAGTCAAGATGAATAAATTAATTCCAGTTCCTGCATCAGTCAAATACTTATTTTTCAACATCACCACTTTCTGTGTCCTTGTTATGTTTATACCAAGACATGCATAACAAGAACACAGGGCCTTGAGTAAAATGAAATGTATTGAAAGCATCAATTTCACTAAAATGAGAAGAATTACCTGGAAAGGGATGTTATGCTCTGGCACCACATTTCTCTTCTGGAGAACTACCGTCGTCCTCCCAACAACATCAAGATATGAATAAGTCGTCTGCATAATGGAACAAATAAATTCTCATTCTGGTCAGAAGACAATTGCAGGCATAACAAGAAAGACAATTAGTTATATAATAGATTATCAATTTGCCATAGAAAATTTTCAGATCTCTCCACAGCAGCAACTGTGCTTTACTCATTCATGTTTATTCATACCACAGATGATATAGAAAAATTATCATAATTTTGAGTTTTGAGGAGTTATGAGCCCTGCTGCATCGTGCTGACATGGTATTGGCACAAGGATCTGGGCCATGCTGATTAATAAAATATGCCCTCTTGCACACTCCTAGCTTGTGTTATGTAGCACGGATCTCGTGTACATCATGCTAGTGCTGGTCATGTTATATAATTTTCTCATGCTACATCATGCCAGCACATTATGGACATGCATGAGTGATAATTAGGGCATAAAGTATGAACAAAAAGTTGTGATAAACAAGTTAAATGGTTAGATACTGAAAGGTCTTCTGAACGATGCATGTTGTCAAGAAGTAAATAAGGCGTTGGGAATGTTCAAGAGAAACTATAAACATATATGACACATGTTTCAATGTTGTAACAACATTCAAATACTAGAAAATGTTAATAAAAACCTCTTAAACAAAGATGCTTCACTTCCAATGGATCACATAGGTTGTTCCATAATTTAAGAGAACACTAAGTATCCAACTTTATCCAGCACTCATAAAGCATATTGAAATTGCATGATAATTAACTGATTTTGACAGCATGATTAGCGAAAGTCACACAACCTCTGGATATTCAAGATATATTCACTTTGAAATAACTAATCACGGGATCATTAACAATCTAAAAGTAATATATAACTTGCTCAAACAAAATTATTGCAAAGTGAATGCATTTTGTATATTTAGTTGCTACCTATCAGGAATGAATTCAAGAATCTACTTTGGTTGATTAAGACCGCTTATTCATGTACAATGCCAAGGTCTTTTACACTAAGTTGTATGAGAAAATGACTGACTATATATAAGCAAATTAAACATTTCACAAAGTTCAAATGACTTATTTTCAAAGAGAAGACACATATTCTCACTACATAAATAGAAAAATCACAAATTCTGAATGAAAAAGGTCTTTCAAATAATTTTGCCCACAAATATCTCAAGAGTAACTCAAGGTTTTCCATCGGGCGGTACGTACCGGTTCGCTAGGTTACCGGTACGCGAACTGCCCGCTACCGAGCGATTCCGCCAAAATCGACCATCGGTGGTTAATTGAGGGAGAAATCGACTGTCGACAGTCGATTAAGGGAGAAAAAGGGAAGAAGCATAAGAAGAGGAAAATAAGAAAGAAGAAAGAAGAGGAGAAGAAGAAAGAATACCTAGCGCCATCCTCGCCTACATGCCATTGCCGCTCGCGGGTCGTGCGCGAGTCATCGCCGCCCTCGCTCGAGATTTCTCTCTCGCACAGGGAGAAAGATCGAGGCCTTTTTTTCTTTTTTTAAATATTTTTTAATATTTAATAATATATTATAATATATTTTAATATACTGAGCAGTATGCACAGTGCATACCGCACAGTACCAGTACTATACCGGTTGTCGGTACACCGGTACAGACCGGTAAGTAAAACCTTGGAGTAACTAGCCCAAATTAGTATGGACATATTAACCAACTATAACACACCTAAAACAGTAAAAATCTAATACACACTATGCTGGTGCAGGTCATATATATTTCCTGCATAAACAGAAAATAACAGAAAAAAATTGCATAAAGCGATCTCCCCAGGTGAAGCATTCATAATCAACCCTTGTCTAGGAGACTATGAACATTGTCCAAACAAGATATACTTAACCTAACTTATCAAGGTTGCCTATTTAGAGTGTTTCAGAGTCGATATAACTACCTCAAGATGCTGATCCACTGGGAAGGGAACTGCAGCTGTAGGGTTTCTTGATCCCTCAGGAAGTATTACCTGCAGCAATAGAGCAAAATATTTTTTCTTTCACAATAGTCTGGGAAAGCAATTATTTTTTCCCAAAATCTAGTTTCCTAATATTTGTAATGTAATAGAATTAAAAATGATCTTCCTATAACAAGAAGCCCAATCAAGTAACTTTGCTCCAAAAATTTTGCCATTACTTATTCCACAATTAAGACAAGGATACTTTAACTTGCTTGTCATATCCATATCAAGTATGCATTGGACATGATACTTGGACACTTAGGATGATAAACCATTGGTCTATAAGACTTACTTTAACTGTTAGATCATCAACCATTGTCTCAATAAGAGGGCATCCAAAACTGAAGTTGAGGTAACGCCGGCCATCATGTGATTCAAACAGGAAATCTTGCAATGGCAGCCCATAACCAATGGTGAAAGTGGCCTTCCACCCTCCAAATAATGGGTACCTAGGTTCTATTTCTAGTTCCGACTGAAAATGCACATGAAAAAGATATGTTAGCTTGTAGCATAAAGCAAACAATCAAGAAATTGTATCAGATACCCTGCATACTTATTTATAAAACTAAGGATTCTTTAAGATGGAATGCAATTTACTCGTTAAAATTCTGAGCAGGCAGCATATGTAAATCTTAGTAAATTGATGCCGACAGATTAGAAATAAGTCGAAAGCAATGACTGGATGTGTTGGCCATATATCAGTATTGCATCTACTATCATGATAAGACCATGCTGATGGTTAATATGCTAAACATGTCAAAAACTGGAAGGCTAACACTACTTCAGACAGTCACATTAAGCCAATAATTTTAATAACTGTGCCAATGTAACTTTCATTGGATCAGCAATAACATGGCATGGTGCTCATACTCAGCAACAGACATGCCAATCACTATGCAAAAGAAATTTTTTGAAGAAAATATTTTGCATTAAGTTTCAAAGAAAGCAGAATTTTTTTAAAAAAAGTACCTTATGGGAATCAATGCGCAAATGAGATGATGAGATGTTTCCTATCTCATCACGATAGTATACTGAATGAACTCGAGGGGGCAGCTTTGTAAGAAGGTGCCTAAAGGAAGCAACACCACTGATGGATTGCTTAAATTGATATTCAAGCCTGGCAAGAATGTTTGGTAAGAATATTAGCTAACAAGCACTAAGCATCTTAAAAAGCATTTACAATAATATAGGCATGTCCTTGAGTAGGCAATTTAAACCATAAAATAAAGAAATGATAGAAATCAATAAGATCGCACACAACAATATCAATATAACCACTTCCAACAGTATAATGAATAAAAAATCTCTCATTTATTGCACACTTCGAATTACAGATAACCATGATAGGAGGCACATATCCAATCAACTAGATAACTATCTAGCACCTGATAGTGAATGGGCACCTAGGCCGCACATTTAGCACCTAAGACTTTTAAAACTACCAACAGCAAGTATCCCCAAAAGCAAGTGATTCCAACTAACTCTTAAGTTATTTTTGGTGATAATAATAAGGCATCAAATGGCGTAGATCAATAAAATTGGCAAACGATGATGTGAGTTTCATATGCAGTTCTAAATAAAATTCTTATCAGGTCTTCTTTTTTGGAGTTCTGTGTTAGTTGTAAGTTGGTTCTAGTCCTATAGGAAGAGAGAACAAAGTACTACTGCATATTATGTTCTAAACTATAGATTGGTCTAAGTGAAAAAATATATAAAATTCACAATTTATTCACCATAAGCTATCTACTATTTGGGACACAAGGCTTATATATTGCTTTACAAGCAAAGATGTCATGTATTACTTTAATATCAAGGAGGTCTCATCTCAATTTGCTTCATTATATGCATCTACATTTTGTTGCTAGTCCATATTTCAATATATGAGCTGCATTCGTAAGCAAACTATACCTTATATACTGGAACATATCCATCATCGTATGAGATATCAATGCAAATAAGTAGTGTAGAAGATGTAGCAGGGCTCTACATGTGTTTACAATTATATCTCGGACTATACAAACTCAAAAACAGGTTGGCATTGCTACTGAAAAGGAATAGCAGTTCTCAACTTCCAAGATGCCTGCCAAGTTCTCTTCAACTTGGATTTATGCAGGTCATTATAGATTTTGACTACTACTAATTTTCAGGAGATAGAAAATTAGGGCAGCAATGTGAGTTTGGGCTTAGAGAATCAAAGAAGTAGAGGAGAAGAGAGACAAAGAGATGGTAATAAGAAGATAAATCCAGCAGCCAATTTTCTCAATTAAAAAAGTGATATGTTGACAGATTATTTAGTTCAATGAAAAAAACTGTTAAGATGGAAACTATTCAGCATTTCCACATCTTAGAACTTGGATCTTTCTGTTCTCAACAGCATCAATGTGGAGCTTAAACAAGATTGGTATTCTGTTTGAAAATTATGGTACATAAGTGAAGGGTTAAAATAATGTTCTACTAATGATAACACAAGGACATTACAGATTAGTCTTCAATATCTGATATTAAACCATTACTTGAGGCCTTTCAAAAAGAAACTTTGGTACCATTTGTTATATTGACTAAATGAATATAGTGACAAGAATGTCTTTACCAATTCAATACAAACAAAGAAACATGAGATCAATGTAAATCAGAAAAAGGCCTACAACGAAGTGGTAGAAAGAAAAATCAAAAGCAGAAAATGATATCGGATATAAAAGCATTTTGGGAGCAAAATTGGATAATCTGCATAAATTTAAGACATATAATATGTGCATATAAATTCACATCTATAACTAGAGTCACACAATATAGGGACTATGATTCTTAAGATTTCATGAACTAACCTTGAAAAAACTCCTTTGTGCCGTGCTCCAGCATGTTTTAATTTGTAATGATCCCTTATCTGAAGGCTTCCCCAGTGTGAAATTTCAATCTCACGAACAAGTTCTTCAACAACTGCAAAGGGATTGTTATTCTCGAAATGCACAATTACCGGAGAGTATGAATATGGTCCATGATCATGGTAAGGGCCATATCTTAACTCAGAACCAACACGACTAGTTGGGTCTACGCTTGTAAAAGATTCCACTTTGTTACTGGGAGTCTTAATACTCGTAATCTGCTCCACGATATGATAAGGTGACAGTAGAGTTGCACTATCACGGTAGTACACAAGCTGGGCTTCTGATTGGCTAATCTCTGCTGGGAAGGGCTCAAGCAAATGAGTTAGCACATAAAACGCCTCGACTGTTGTTGCCTCACCAGATTTCAAAGGACTCCGTAATGAAACAGAATAGAGCCGAGCACCATTTGGTGCATCAGGAGATTCACTTGGATTCACCGAGAGAGGCACGTAGGTCTTCTTTTTGCGTTTCCCTTCAGCTACAGATGCTTTTAGTATTGCTAAATGTTCAGCTTCAGTAGGTGGGAAAGCAAGAAGAACTTCCGAAACTTCAGATGTGCCAGCATTTTCCACCTAAACAAGTTTCATGGATATTATATATCACGGAACACCAATCTAAAAGACTACCAGTGAGTAATTTACGGAATACAGCGTTAAGAAGAAAACGTAACGCACAAAATAATCTTTTAATTCAATCGAACATTGAGGAGATGAAAGCAAGCAGTTTCAATTTGAGTAGGCAAAGATTGTAACTAGATAACATACGATCATAATACATCATCAAATGGTCAAATTAAGTAGAATCAAAAAGGAACCCTGAAAGATGTACCTTCAAAGTCAAGAAAACCCTTGTGATGGGAGCGGTGACGTCGATCTGCAAACAGCGCCAAATGCAACAACAGTTAGATCCAAAGGAATCCATGGATCTACACAAAACGAGCCAACCAAGCAACGAAAATAAAGGAGAAGAGGATAAGAAAAGTTGGACGGAAATTTCTTGTCTCCGTCACGGGAGATCTCACCCTTCTCTCCGCGCTGAGGACTCGAATCTCCGGCGATGAAGAGACAAGTTGGAGGATCGAGAACAAGGAGAGGAGGAGAAAGAGAAAGACCGCCATGGCGGCGCTGGTTCTTCCCATTCTTCGACGACTTCCCACCCTTCTCGTCGTCCCTTGGGCCGACCCTCCCAAATATTTCAGACGAAATTACATATGTGTCCCTCCCAAGTCGATGATTTATGTATTAATTGACAATAATTCTGTTTTATTTCATACGAAACCTATAATTCGTAAACCCTTCAAGGATAAATATGTAAAAACAGTTTTCCTTTTTCTATTTTTGGCATTTTATTAAGATGCACGTGCTTGCACGTGCCATATTACAAGATCAATGCTGATGATTTAGTTAGCATAAATATTTTAGATAAAATTCTCCAAAAAAAAAATTCTAAAAGATAATATTACCGGTAGCATTTGACCCATCTATTGTAGTCTCCGCCTCTACCTCTATATCTTTGAGGAGGGCATCTCTCGGATTTAGGGCTCCTTATGTTGAAAAAGCATGCCCCTATTCGATTTTGTTAGAGTACAAGGTGAAAATAAAAAGTTTATTTGATTTCTTGTTTTCATATCTATTTATACATGTTCTAGAATGATCATTTTTCTCAATTAATCAATGAGATCTTCTCATTCAGTTAGAAAAATTTGATTTGTTAACATGCCTCTGCAAGATCGAGCTCCTGTCAAGGACGTCGATCTTGGATTGATACAAGGAAAAGAGTTTATGAGCTAGAGGTTTCATGAGTGAGTCAGCAAGTTGATCAGCCATATGTATATGAGAAATACGTAGCTGCCGGCGGACAACTTAATCTCGCATGAAATGAAAGTTGATAGTAATATGTTTCATCGGGAATAGAATACTAGATTGGCACAGAGGTAAGTAGCACCGACATTATCACAATAAATGATAGGCGTAAGAGCAGAGGCAATGTAAAGTTCCTTAAGCAGATTCGTGATCCAATTGAGTTCGACACCAATAATAGCGATGGCACGATATTCAGCTTTAGACTGGGTAATTGTCTTTTGCTTCTTGAAACTCTAGCTGATTATATTAGCACCAAGGAAAATAAGATATCTTAACGTAAAAGTTATATCATCAATATTTTCTGCTCAATCAGCATCAGCAAAAGCATAAAGATGAATGAGAGTGTTTCTGAAGAAAGATGTTACGATCAATAGTCCCCTTAAGATAACACAAAATATGTTTAACGGTTGCCCAATGCATAGTAGATGGCTAATGCATGAAATATGATAATTTATTGATTGCGAAGGAGACGTCTGGACGGGGAAGAGCTGGATACTGTAAGGAGCCAACCACTTGTTGGTACCGAGTAGGGTCTGTAACAAGACTATCATCATATAACTTGAGTGACTCGCTAGTAGAAAATAGCTCAAGTTGCCAAGACCTTTGAGAGAAAATTGATTTAACAATTGCTTGATAAATTTCTGAACCTCCATAGGGTTATCACATGTGATAATAATATCATCCACATAGACTAAAAGGTAGATGATACCTCTATATTGTTGGTGTAGACATAATGAGACATCAGATTTAGAGTTGATGAAACTAATAGAGGACAAGAAGAGGCCAAGTTCAGTATATCAAGCTCGTGGAGCCTGACAGAGTCCATAAATAGCTTTTTGGAGTTTATAGATATACTATGGACAATGAGGATGTAAAAAGTCAGGAGGTTGCTCCATAAAGACGTCTTTGGTGAGAGTATTATGTAAAAAGGTATTGTTAACATATAATTATTGTTAGCACTAGCCTCTGGAGATCGTTAGACTCAGGATAAGCCGGATTGTAGTAGGTTTGACAACATGATTGAATGTCTTTGTGAAGTCAACATCGAGTCTTTAATGAAATTCTTTGACCACAAGACGTGCTTTATATCGAGCAATTGAACCATCGGGGTTTCGCTTAATTCGGAAAACTAACTTGCACCCGATGATGTTTTGTATGGGGTGAGGAGAAATAAGAGTCCATGTAGAGTTATGAATGAGAGTATAATATTTCTCGCATATTGCTTTATGCTAATGTGAAGATTTTTATGCCTGAGTAAATAATGTTGGTTCAGTAAAGTCGAGCGAAGGTTTGGAGCCAGCATGTAAGCCAAGAACATGTCGTGGTTTAAATACACCACTCTTGGAATGAGTTTGCATGGGATATCTAGGGGTTGTGATAGTATTAGGTGATAAAGGCTGAGGGTCATCACAGTTTAAGTCAGGCTGAGAGACAGAAATAAGATTTTGTTTAATGTAGGGTGCACAAAAAACATCATTATGTGGTATGTGTGAAATAAGTGGTATGTGATTTAAGCATTGCAGAACCAGTGTGAGTGATAGGAATGCCTTTACCATCACCGATAACGATGTTTTCATTTCCTTCATAATTATTGCAGATCAATAAGTTCTAGAGATCAGAAGTGATATGATGAGAAGTACTAGAGTCCACGATCCAATTTAATTGACTATCAGTCGTAGTAGTCATAACATTTGCCTAAGGCCAGCTTGATGGAGTAGGAAGTTGAGGTCGAGACTGGTAGACTTTTGTAGAGTAACCGACTTTTTCACACAACTGGAACGACTTGTTGTTGAGTCGCATGAGCAGGATGGCATGGCCGGAAGGGATCACCTTGATGATGGTTAAAGTTTGGAGGATGTAAAGGATGGAATGACTTATTGGTACCCATAGAGTTAGGAAGGAATTTGGCCACATCTCTTTTAGCGTTATTGCTATATTTGTTGCTTTTCCTTTTGGATTTTTGGTTAACCCGAGCACTAACCCATAGAGAGACCGTAGATCTTTATTGCTATGGAATTTGAGGATGCTGGAAATCTCCCTTCCTGCTAAGGAGAACCGCGACCTGGTCTTGCAGTCTTGGAAGCATAGGATACCCCAGAAGGGGAAGAAGATAAGTAGAGTAGAGAGAAGATCAACAACTGTACTAGCAGAGGCCGAAGGCTTTGGTAGATCTGGGAGCATCGCATCCGATGCTCTCAGAACATCGTCGGTGGTACAACAAGCAGTGATGAGTTTGAGAGCACTGCAACATGCTATTTCAAGACTAGGTAGTGACTAGTCTTCGATTGCTGGGATAAGATGCTGGCAGTACTGGACAGAAGAAGGGAAGAACCTGAGAAATAAATTGGCTAAGACAATCCCTAGGTAGTGACGAGTGCTACAACAGGTTGCGGTGTAGAGAGGCTTCTCAATGGCATTTGCCTCTTGCAATCTAGAATAGGAGGAGAAAATTGTAGCCGTCATCGATTTGTGAGATGCGTGTCTGACGACAACAATCGTTCCTCAACCCATTGCCAATTGTCCGTGGGACTAGCAACGACGTAGACGGTGTTGATGTTGCCGATGATCAAGGATAGAGAGAATAGTAGCAAGCCAGCAACGTAGCCAAGGTCGATCTCATCAGAATCATTGTGCTTGCGATGGAAGAAAAAAATCATAGAAGCCGATACAAATCACAGTAGAGGAGAAGATCGAGGTCGATGCCTCTGCCTAGAGAAGGAAGGGGGCGAAAGGTGATGTCGCAAGTTCGACAACAGGGGGTAGAGGCTGGCTTCGGAAAGCAAACGTTAGCACCTCCAGTCTTGATCTTCTCAAAGTCGAAAAGGGATGATGAAGAGGAAGCGACCGAGTTGTTTCTACCACAAAAGGAAATGTTGAGAGCTCTCTTTGAGAGCCCATTTGATTTCTTGTTTTCGCATCTATTTATACATGTTCGAAAGGAGGATTTCTCTTTGAGAGCTCTCTTTGAGGGTCCAACGACCGATGTGACAGAAGGCGATGGGGCGAAGGCGACATCATGGTCGCCTCCTTGTCTTTCATCGAGGTCAACGAGTGCAATGTGTGGGGAGGGGGATTTTTTTCAGAATTTATAGAAATTATTATGTCAATTTTAAGAACTATATCATGATCTTATTTTGTTGTCGATCAAAATAAAATGCTGCATTTATCACAAAGGAAAAAAGGAATCCCTAAACAGACAACGAACCCAAGTGCTTCATGTTTCAGAACCTCGAACAATTCCCGGGCAAACCAGTGCTCCCATCAACCACGACGATCTCCGCCTCGTGGCAGCCGATCACATCCTGTCCGAGCATTGCGCCGGCTGCTTTCAGCCCTTTCAAGGAGGCTGCCTGGTTGAACAGGTTGAGCACCGGCAGCTTGGAGGCCGGAGGCATCTTCCCCGCAGGCAGCAGGCTGGTGAAGTCGTCCCCCATCAATGGCACCTCGAAGTCTTCCTTGTGATGCTTCACCACGTTGTTCTTGGCGCTGATGTGCGCGCCAGGTTCCATGTGGTTGGTGGAGAAGCTTGCTTGGCCGGGGAAGTTGGGGTACAGACTGACGTACCCTCTTAGGTACATCATGTCGATGAGGAACTTCTTCCACGAAGCCTGCCACCCGTTGGTCCTCGACTTGGGAATCTGCACCGGGTTGTTCTTGGCGTCGTCGGTGAACCTGGCGTTCATGTAGGCGTAGAACTCTCGCCAGTGCTTGGGGAAGAAGAGCGCGCCCCAGCTGCAAGGGAGCTGATGGAGGTACGGCGTGTTGGGGTGGATCCGTTTGAAGAACTCGGTCGCGTTCCACTTGGGCCTCTCCTTCACCACCTCCACGAGCCGGGGGGTGTAGAGGGAGATGGAGGAGAGCTCGGGGAGCGACACCTGGGGGTCGTAGTGGTAAGCCAGGAGCGCGTACTTGATCCACAGGTAGTAGTAGGGGGAGACCTCGATGTCGTCTTCGAGGAGGAGGCCAAACTCGTCGTCGTCGGAGGGGTACCAGCTCTCGCTCACGGCTCGGATCAGGCCACCCTGGATGATACGCCGCCGCACCAGCTTTGGCCCTTGCGCCCATCGGAAGGACCCGACGACCTTGAGAGTCTCCTCGTCGACTTTGCTGTCCATGTTGAAGCTCAGGCGGACCTCGTCGCCGAGGTAATGTGCCTGCTGCAGAGATCTGAGAAGTCTCTGTAGAGAGGATGCTCGGTTCTGGGTGATGATGTTCACGGCGATCCGCATCCGGTTCCAATCTGCAACGAACAGGCCATGGACGTAATAAGAAACCAGGTTTAGATGTGAGATCGGAGGGTTACATTTCTTACTCGGCAATGCTGTTGGCCGGAGATCAGCCATCCACAAGGCCTTGGACACAGCGGTCTTCGGCAGAAGAACCAGAGCAGTGCCATTTGCGCTGCCTTCGGCCGCCATTCTTAGCGCGTTCTTGACGTTCGCATCGATGTCGTCGACCGCGACCAGCAGACTCGGGTTGTGGATCTTGAGGAGCCCCTTCAAGCTCGAGTACACCGCCTGAACCACCGGGACCTCCGAGTTCGACACGCCTGAGATGGCGCCGACCTCCAGATCAAAGATCTTGAACCGCCTCTCCTTGCACACGACCTTGGGCCACCCGAGAACAGCTACAGCTGCCTCGCAGGAGCAGGAAGAACTCCCGCCTGAGACAGCGACGTAGGCCTTCCTCCCCACCGTCTTCCGGAACTTGTCGAGAAGAGGGGAGAGTGCCTTCACTTCATCGAGGGAATGCGCGTAAAACAGAGCGTCAATCTTCTGAGGGTTCATCGCAGCCCACCGAGTAATATAACCAGTCGACAAAGCCCGCCACCATTGATCATCCCTGACCTGGACGATGTCCTTGAAGATGACGGTGGTTTCAGAGACGTAAGCAAGCCTGTGCTCGCTGTCTCCCCACGTCTCCTTGTCGTTTGGATCCACAGGCAGCACATACGACCCTGCGTTTCTGTACTTCTGAAGCTGATAACTGCACCGATGGGATGGATGCATGCATCATGAGAATGGACTCGGTGAAAGCCAAGTAGAAAGCACAGACATTACCTGAGATGCAGGTCTTCACCGGTCATGAAGGTGACGGGTGTCTCCACAAACAATGTCTTGACAAGATCTGCAGACAGAAACCAAGAGCTCGACAGGAAGTCAACCTGCACAATCTTGTCCACGGTGATATCGTAAGCGGGATCGGGCAAGTAGAGGCCTGCTTCCTTGGAACGGAACTTTCTGTAACTTGGGAAGGTGAAGTCCTTCTGCCTGAAAGGTAAGATTCTCCCAATGCTCCCCAGGACCGAGTTCCTGTACTTGTCAGTCCCTGCAACATGGGACAAGATCTCCAGCATCTTCTTGCCGGGGATCATGTCATCGTCCAGGATATACACGAAGTCTGCCTCGGTCTGCAGGGCCATCTGAAACCTTCCGTAGTATTTGAAGTCGTAGCTCGAGCTGATGAAGCTGATTCTGGAGTTGTTGTAGCCCTCCACGATCCTTCTCAGTGAGACCTCGCTGGGGCTGCCGAAAGAGAGCACCCAAACATGGTGGAAAGGCAGCGTCTGGTTGAGCAATGAGTCGAGCTGTGCACAGAGTGTCTTCCTCTTGAAATGGTTCAGGATGACAGTGATCTTTGGGATGGAAGGACCCCTCGGGCTCCATTTCGACTCCATCCTCATAAGCTCGGCAAGTGTCTCCGTCCCTGAGCTCTCCTCCTGGAATGCCAGCACCTCATCGTATAGCTCCCTCTTGAGCTTGATCATCAGCGCATCGTCCGATTTCTTCTGTGAGAAATCGATCTCTTCGTGCTCACAGACCTCGGGCAGGAAGTCGCCGGCAGGGACTTGTTGGGTGCTCGACGGGGCGTGCGAGTGTTCGACGAACTGCGTCCAGTGGTGGGCGATCCGGGAGGCCCACGAGAAGTCATCTCCGCTGGGTTGGCCGACGGAGGAGCTCATGTGATACAAGAGGAAGGTAGCGTACATGGCGAAGGCGAACTGAAGGCAGGTGAGGGCTGCAACGAGGCGGAAAGAAGCAAGCTTTGGAGTCTTCATCTTCCTCGATTTACCCACGACATAGTCATCGAGCATCCCTTCCAGGTGCCGACTGCTTCTCATGGTCAGAGGACGAATGAAACCCATCAAAGGAACTCGGGAGATGTGGTAGATCTGAAGGAAAGCTAACTCTCTTCCAATTATAGTCCTAAATCTTATCAACTCACACAAGCATCTGTACAAACATCGAGAAAAGAGCAAGACCGTCGTACCTCAAATGTAAGTGCTCGGTCTCCGCTGCAGAATTGGAATTGTGCGTCTATTTTGGTGGAGTTTGATCTGTATAAATAGAGGAGGAAGAAGAAGAAGATCCAAAGAAAACTCATACATCTCTCTTTGGTGTAACACCGAAATGCCTTCTGCCAAACATTGGGAGTGGAGAGAGGATTTGATCATTCATAGTCAAACAATATTTTTGCATGAGTTCTCACTGGAGTTGCAGCCATGCTTCATCCAGAGGTCAACAGAAGAGACTTCTTACGTGTTAGCCAACGTTTGTAGAGGCAACAGCCAAAGAAACTAATCATCCATTACTTACCAGTTCTAATCACTTCCCTATCCTCGATGAACAGTAGAGATTGAATGCTATACTGCTATCACCTCAGCATGTTTGACTTTTAGACTCTCAGCTGCTGGTTGGAGATCTAACGACGATGTTGGGGTTTGAACACAATCAAACCCGAGACCAGATTTGAAAAAGTGCTGATGCCAGAATCTGGGATTCTAACTCAAAAGATCATTTGGAGATATTTCGGATGGAGAACAACTGGATGAGATATATGTATGTACACATGGCACTATCAAATTTAGGCAGGTTTGGCCTCAGATCTTTGATGGAAGAGGAGAGTCAACTTGACTCTACATGGGAGGGCTGTGAGCATAGCTGCTCCCATTTCAGGTGCCCTTTAATGTCCTCCTCCTGTAAAGTTAGGCATGGATGGGGATTTGTCCTAAAGATAGGCAAGTACAAATCTGCAGTGACTTCCATCCCTCACCACCTTCCTTGAAGGAGCTCAGTGGAATGGTGCCTTACTGTAAGAACACTGCAAGTTTTGGTAGGGGAGACTACTAATGAGCATGCAATTCACACTACCCACAACCTCACTTAGGGTTTCATCTGACACCTGTGAATCATGAGGTCTTGTTTAATGACAAAGTAGCTTTTTAGAAATGCTAAGGTGGTGGTGTTGTTTTTTTTTTTTTTTTTTCCTTATTCTTTTCCTAAGTGCTTATTCATCATTTAGATTTTTTGACATGCCATGTTTGCTATCAAGTTTTTTAATAATGGAGGTTGATTTTTATTTTTATTTTTATTTTTGGCAATAAAAAATATAATTTGGTAAAGGTAGATGGAATTATTTTGTAAATATAATTGTTTGAGAACTTGCACAACACTGTCAATGTTAGTTAGTCCCAATTAAAAAAGTAGAGGATTGTTCAGATATGATCCATTACATCAATCTCCAAATGTGATACCAAAACTTTGCTATTATTTAATAGAAAAGAAATCTTACCAAAATATCATAAATTATTAAAATGGATAAGGACGTCAGAGGTATTATGCGACCACCATAATACAATTGTACGAAGACAATTGTACTCCTCGCTCTTACAAAAATTTAGAAGACAATTGTACGAATATGAATAAAAAATTTAATACGATCAAAATTAGATTATTAAAACGAATGAGTGAAAACTATCGACAAAGGCAGAACAAATGGATACTGCCCTTAGAGAAAATAAAATGAAATAAAAATCCACAAATATTGTGTTCAACATCACAGATATATATTATGATTACAAGATGGAATCATTATAAGCATAGGAATACAAATTTCAAAACAAGACACAAAAATTAAAACATCACATCGGGCAGATATGCAAGACGTTCCAATGTTTTAGAACTTGCAACGCAGTTACTCGTCAAAATCTAAATTTTCATAATCTAATTGCTAAATTCTACTATGATTTAAGAACACTAAATACCTCATATTGACATTGCCAAAATCATATCTCATTTCTAACTCAATAACCAGCAGGTATTCGGGAAACCACATAAAACGAAGCTACAAAGTAAAGCATTATGAACGGATGAAGAAACCACACTAGTAAAGCATTAATATCAAATAACCTGAAGAAATGAGAGGGAAACTAATCAGAAACGCCTTGAATTCAGCAGGCCCAATCAATAGTAATTGAGCAGATATTTCAGTGTGAAATTACTAATAATGAATCTTTATTTTCCTATTCAGCATGAATGCTGAAACAAATCTTCTTCAAAAATTCACAAAAAAGGAGTCACTCTACGACCAATATAACCCCATACATCACCCATTTGATGGCTACAACAGAGAAATGACCGACACATGTACACCGAAACCACTTGTAATGTTTGAAATACCAAGACCAATATCAAACACATCAGCAGATACATCTCCAACCAAGATAGCAAATAAATACGACGATGCTGGTATCAACTAGTTACACCATACAGTCTAATTATTTCTTAGAACGAGGATCTCCTTACCTATATCCACCTCCATATGGTTGCTGGGAACCATAGTTGCCCATACCCATCATGGGATTGTATCCGACCCCAGGCATACCGCTTCCACCCATAGGGGCTCCCATCGACGGTCGTGGCGGCATTCCCATGCCCATAGGTTGATTGATGCTCCCACCGTAACCACCCATTCCCATACCACCATTACCCATCATGCCCATTCCCATACCACCACCACCCATTATGCCCATTCCCATTCCCATGCCCATGCCCATGGTGGGATTGAGGGGGCGGGTGAGGATATTTGCACCGGCGCGCCCAATGCCAGAACCAGATCCCATAGCTTTGCCCATTGTGGTTGTAGATATTGGGGCTGCAGATACCTTCTTCTCTTCTTTCCTTTTCTCTTTCCGATTTATAGAATCAAAGTCAATTCCAATATCCGCATGGGGATTAATTTTAGCTGCATGAAATTTAATTATGAATCAGAGAGCACAAAAAAGAAAGCCATGTAATATGGCTGATGTGGAAGATGCAAAACTTGCATGGATATTATGTTTACCATATGTAATCTTTTGCGATGTACATGTGATGCATGAATGCAATATGATATTACATAAAAGTATAAGCAACACCTCAATCAAAAATCATAAGCAGGCTCATCAATCACAAGACTATAAGCATATGCATAACCTGTAAACAATATATTATCTAGTGCCTTTTCATAAACAGCACATTGGAACTGATAAACAACTAAATACTGAGTAAGAAAGACTAAACACTTACATCCAGATATGTTCAGATTGACTAGCCCTCGACTCAATGTGTCAGCCCACACCGTTGATTTGGTCTCAAACTTATCGTTTGAAGGAACAGCTTTCACGGGTGTCAAAGATGATGTAGAAGCAGTCACTTCCATAGGAGGAGACTGCAAGCCAGACTGTGAAAGAAGGTTCAGCTGGGTGGTCTGTGGATTTGTTGGAGCAATAGGACGAGCCTCCTGTGCAGTAAATTGAGTCGCCTGTGATGCAAAAATAGCTGGTGGACCTGACTGTGGATTTGTTGCTACCCAGGATTCCTGCGGAATTACTGAGGCTGTGAATCCTGTTTGTGGGGCAAGCATACCTGTTATATTATTTGGCTGGGTCGCAGGTGCTTCTGAAGTTAAAATAGCAGGACTAGGAAAAGAGCTTTGTTGACTATCCGATACAGGATTGTAAGTAACACCACCAAAAGATCCATCAAAGCCAAAGCTTGTGGTTGTTTCAATCTTAGGAGCTGCAGGTGCAAGAATTTCAGCACCTCCAGATGAAATTGAATTGAAGGAAGAGACTGATTGAAAATTCTCTTGCTGGTTGGGAAAATTTTCTTGAGTAGCTTTAAAAGGAGGGTCCCCGAAAGGATTTTCACCAGCCTGGACAAAAGGTCAATAAGAAAGAATCACACTCAGTCAAGCAAGATAAGATTGATACAGTAAGAGAAACAAATGCACACAGCGAGAGGCAAGGAAATGCCATCACAGTTCACTGTAACTGTATAACAAGCAAAAAAGAAATAAATTGTACTGCATGACTTTTCTTGTTAATAAGACTTCAAAATGTCATATAAGTCCTTGCAGTAACAAAGCCTGTCCTGATTTTGGCACAAGTAGATGTGCCTCATTAAACAATTAACTGCATTGCAAGTCTCCAGGGAATTATGCTAGTACTTAAATGATCAAACAAACCTGGCTGAATACAGCAGATGCTGATGTTGCGGCAACAAAATCTGTTGCAAAACTTGAATTTGCAGGAAGATCAGCTTCAGAACCACTGTTTGTAGTCACAGGCACCAATGCCAGCGAATAAATAGGATCTGATGCTGATACTGATCCAAATAAGTCCATCTCATGACTACCCACAGCAGGTGGAGCAGCTGATTGTGGGAAGAAACATAGCCGTTGTTATTGCTCATTACAAGATTAACATGTTATGACATCAAATCAAGAGAGTTGCATCAAAAAACAAGTTACACTAGTTCTTATTAAATTTTGGAAACTATCCTATTAATTTAGTGATCACCAAACAATTTGGCATTCTTTATTAGAATTCAGTTTATTTTTATTGTCTTACTTCTTCATTATGCATTTGTTACAACAGAACTATGACTTGAAATAATCATTACATTCTAATATAAAAAACATATATTTGTTTTAAAAAACATAAAAAAAGGCAACATGGATAAGGTTCAGCTGCAGCTTTAGTAGGGGAGGATGACAAGTGATAATTAGGAGGAAAAATATGTTCCTCTATACTCATAATTTAAGCTCAAAATTAGTAATGGAAAATTTAAAACTAATGCAGTAAAGTGATTCGGAAAAACATCCTTATTTATGGGGGTTAATCGGAAAAGCATCCTTATTTATAGGGTTAACTGCAAACCAAAATATGGATTGGTAACTGACCAGTACATTGTGGCAGTAATAACTAAATATTTGTCACAAAATAAAACAGAACTTAACCCTATGTGACCCCGAAGCCTATTCAGTCACCATATCTAGTGAAGCATTGTGTGATTCAAAAACAACTTTTATGAAACTCTTTGAAGAGTATGCTCATAGGGTTAATATCAAATCCAATGACATCCTATGGCATCATCTACCATATCAAGCTATCCATGGCCTTATGATGCTACAAGTTGGTCTCTGGCTCTCTGCCCTCTCCAAGCCTCTCCCTCCACCATTTCTTCTGTCTCATGCAGTGGCAGAAAACATGCCCCGACTATGGAAGCAATGATAGTGGCGAATGTCAAACAGAATGATAGTGAATCTCCACTTAATACCATATCATCTCCACTTTAACACATATAGCCACATTTACAAAAAAAACATTCCTCCAGTCCCATTTTTCCTACCCTTTTCTTATGACTACCATAGGAAGCAGTAACTAACCTCTTTTTCTTCTTTCAAGTTCGATAAAACAGCTAGAATTGACCATAATTGACCTGTTCCAGGTAGGTTTAGCCTAGTTGTACAAGCATGGCTCATTCCAACTATTACTAACAGTGTATAGTTAATATCTAGCAATACAGATGAGAATTCAACAAAAATCAATGTTGTTAAAAATGGTCACCTTGGGCATGAAACTAGGTCTCATCACCTAGGCTTCAACGATTCAAGCAGATATATTTTTGCCATCATCTAAATATCATTTATATATTCATAATATGCTAGATTCTCAAGGAATAGGTTTCAAACTTGGGTTAAATTCGATCAGGTTGAGTGCCTACGGGCATAGAATTAAATGCCGCAGATGTTGCTACCACTATATGCACCACATATAGATTAAATGTGAATCGTTACCTTTTCATTGTTTGCGCATCTCATCTCTAAATCGGACCAGACATACCTATGGCCAATGCCTATCGACTTGACATGTTTACAATACCAGCTTTTAAACCTCGCTTAGGCTTTGTGGTGTAACCCATTACATAACAATTACTGTTAAAAATTGTGTGTCTTTCTTTGTTTCCCCTTCTCTCTCTTTATTCCATTGTGTTATGCTTAATTGATCTACATCCATTATTGTTTATTGTCTGTCCCCTAAGACTACACCTCCCTACGTTAATTGCTCATCTACAGTTAGAACATATCCTCTGCTATATACTAAATTAAATTTTTTTACTACTGAATATCATTTTCTTTCTGGCCTCCCTTACTCTTCTTCATTTAATTCCATGTTTTTCGTATACTCTTTATAACTCTTTTTTCAAATAACTCTGATATTGGCATCCAATCTTTCAGATACATGCACCGAAAATCAGTAACCAGTATCTTCCTCTGGTTCCTCTTTTAGCATGCCTGTGACTGCAAAATACCAACACAGATAGCTTCAAAGGTGAATCACCAGTAAAGCAGCATTGAGATCAGAGAAAATCCATTTCTATCTGATATGTTTATTTGAAAATTAATTAA
This sequence comes from Ensete ventricosum, assembly GCA_029747655.1. Lineage (NCBI taxonomy): Eukaryota > Viridiplantae > Streptophyta > Magnoliopsida > Zingiberales > Musaceae > Ensete > Ensete ventricosum. The sequence goes on from JAQQAF010000003.1 coordinate 3,237,626, forward strand.
GCTAAAATGATCCTAGTCTCTGTTAAAAATGTAGGCTGGTGTGAAGTCCTGTAGAGAGGTCAGAGCATTGAACCCCAAGTTTTAGAAATAAAAGATAGTAGAAACCAACTAACCACATTGTTTGGGCACAGTTAGTGCCTATTTGTTCTTATATCACCAGATAAATAGCTCATAAAACTGATACAACATTTTCACATAAGCAACAAAGGAAGATTAGAAATGCTACACTTACAAAAGCCACAATCTGCATTACCTGATGCCATACCACGTGGGTCAAACTCATCAAAACCGTTGTCATTGTTGTTTGTTGATGCAGATACACCAGCAGGAGCATGGCCTGAGCCTTGGTTTGTAAAAGGAGAGTTTGCTGCTGGTGCAAAAGGTGCAGAAGTTTGGTTCATACCTTCTGAAGAAGAGCTTGCTCTAGGAGCTGATGGTGAAGACGCTTTTGGTGCAGCTGCTGTGAAATTACTTTCATTTCTGCCAGTGGATCTGATGTCAGAGTTGACTTGCACAATTCTAAAGGAGAACACAGTAATAACAGAAACATACCTATCTTCTTGTACATGATTTTGAGCATCTTTTGCAACTTCTTCATAGCTTGGTGGTGCACCAATACTCTGCTCAGAAAGCCTACGGTCCAGCTGCCTGATTATATAAATAATTATTAGTCCAGAGAAGGTGTAGCCCAGAGTTCAACACAACTTGAATACACAAGTCTCAGAACTATAATGTCTATAAAGGCAGAATTTTCAACAGTTCACAACCTTTCATCATGAGGAAGATTGTCAGCTCTGCCACCTCCACTTCTGCAATCAAGAAGAGAATAATTAAGCACCCCATACAATCATTCTTTACAGAAGCTATGATAAACAGCATTTAATTGCATGGTGGAATAAATAGATCATACCATTTAAAATTAGTAAATAGGGCACCAATTAATAATTTAACATGCCTCAACAATTCACAGAGAATTTCCTACTTTAAGATCAACATAATCAGAATCGGCATCAGTAAAAAAACTTCATTCTTTGCAAAGTAAAACCAAATATCATTACCGAGATGAGCGGTCATCATCGTCAAGGGAACGGTCTCTGCTGAGGCTCCTATTTCTTGAACCATACTGATAATCATCATTTCCACGACCTCTTCTATAGTCATCATCTCTGTTACTATCTCTGCCATAACGTTCATCAGCATACCTACCATATCGATCCCCCTCTCCGCCAAAAGAGTCCCGACTTCTACCATATTTGTCATCATCCCTATATCCCCATTCTCTTTCCTTTCCATTACCATATCGGTCTTCATCTCTACTAGCATAACGATCATCATCATAACGATCACCATAGCCTCCATATGAACCAGGTCTACCAGTTGAAAATGTACTTCGATATCTATCCAAGAATGGAAGATACATCAAATACATAAAGTGAACCAAGTCAATATCGCTTAAGTTCAGAAATCTAACTCACTTGTCCTTGTTAGTAGCAGCTTTTTGTCGAGCTTCCTGTATTCTTTCTTTATCATTCACTAGAACTACAAGACTCTGGGATTTCCTTCTAACATTGTTTCCCTGGTCCCTTCCACTTGAATCAATATACTGGAAGTCTGATAAAGTCTGAAATACAGGCATTGTTTACGGTCATAAGAGTGCCATGTATAGCATAATCTATAATAGTTACAAGCCAAATTTGACACATTTCACATCATGCAGAAGAGAGATAAAGGACAAGTGTTATATTACTGATATTTGGTATGCATGCTCCTTCATGTCATCAATCACGCGTTCAGATCCATGTACAACAAGGTACTCCAAAACAGTCAGTGCCTACATTTATCATTGAAAAAAGAACAATAAATGAAACTATTACAAGGAATAAGGATTCAATAAATACATGAAGTTCAAATAAAATGAACACACAGAATCCCACGATTCACTGCAAGTGCACAATCTGAATAAGTGGAGCAAATCACAGTTAACTAAGAAAACCACAAGATCCAAATGTATAGAAAGATCTATATACAACACCTTGTAAACGTGCCGCCAGTTTTTTCCTGTGTCATTGATCCTCTTCCATATCACATTCATGATCATCTGGTATTCATGACTACACAGTTGCATAACCAATGAGATTCCATAAACAAGCAGCAGCAGGAAGCATGCTGATAAATAGAGTTACAAGCTTACTAGTTTCTGGTTGCCTGTGCAATATCTGCCAGAAGTGATCCATGTGGTCCCCAAGGCTCATTGCTGGTTGCATCAAGAATCTGAAGTCAAGATCCCAAAAGCATAAATGTGTAAGCTTCACAACTAGCCAAAAGAACATATTACACTATTTCAGGATCATCTTTGAAGCTAAATATCAATCTCAGTAATTTGCACTTAATTAAGCAGCTATCATTTTCTCTTGACTGACAAACTCAGTTTCAGTTGCAGTCTGACAACTAAGTGAACAAATAACATATGAGATATGTTACATAATACACCTTCTGCTCTATACTGGGAACCTTCAGAACTTTCTTGTTCACCTCCCGTTTTCTGCACATGCAAGGAGTGAAATTAGTTAACCTTATACCTGAGAAGATTAAGAACACCCATATGATAAGGGTACAGAGCTGCAGGTAATAGAGTTACTCTAAGGAGCTAGTTAAAGTCATGACGACAGAAGATCTTACAGGTCCCGGACAGTTTGATCAAAAGCTTTCTTCATGATCCTTGTTAATCAAGAACGCTTCCGCTTTCAGCAACCTTTTTTGAATTTGCTTTTGTAAGAAATCCAAAAGAACCTAACCAGTTGTTCTATCATTGACAAGGAAACATAATAGGATTTATTAGACAGATAGGAAAAATAATATGCCAACAATGCTATCCATAAGATCCATCTAGAAAGAAATAAAAACCGAAGTTGCAATTAGTTAAGTATACCAGCCAAAAGGAAATGACCAAAATTGAAAAGCTTTTATTTTTAGCAACGCCTAATGCACACCCAAGTGCCTGAGTAGGAAAAAAAGTACACCAGAAGAATGTCCAGGGACACCAGGGGAAACAAGCTTTACAGGAAATTATTCACCAATTAACAAGAAAAGGGGGTTTTGGGTCAAGGTATACCTATGTGCACTATTCTTATGCACCAAATAAATGAAAATAATAGGGGGCATCATGAATAGTGTCTTACATGGAACTACATGAGAAAAAAGCCAATCCCGATCTGCAATATGCCAATGTCTAAAAAGAGGGCGGATAAATAGATACCCATTAGATCAAGATACGAAAAAGTCAAAAACCCTAGCAAATGACCAAAAAACAAGTTTTTTACATAAAAACCAAATAAAGCACCGGATTCGTCTAAATCTCATGCACTTCTTATAGGTACGAATTTGCTACATGTCATCCAAAGGCTAACAAGATATCAACTAAATTAAATAGTAAACAAGTAAATTAAATGGAAGTAGCCAACATTAGAAGTTTCCACAGTATATACGAAGGAAATCAGACAGTATCTCCTTCCGAAAACCTATACAAACAGAGTAGAAAAAATTGCATCATATCCGTCAGAACAGCAATAACTACAAAGCGGCCAGCACAATGATCGAACTATAATTATAACAAGATTCAACGCAGAATCATCCAGATCTAGTAATTTTCAGCTCAAATTTGGGATCCACGGCACCAAGATCCCCGTCCAGATCCAACAAAACGAAACAAAATCAACCTGAACAAAAAGATCCAGTTCCTAGAGGCAACTTTTTCAATCGAAAACGGAATTTTTTTTATCACGGTACATCAAATCCATCAACAGGAGAACAAAAATAGAGCAATCAGCGAATTTCTCCAGAAATCCAAGCTAAGGTCAGATCCAATATTCAAACCCGAGCCCCGAGACGCATCGACGACGAAATCGATATACAAAACGGAAAATAAAAAAGAAAGGAAAAAAGGGAAACAAGAGGTAACGAAACGAACCTCGGGAGTCGATGATCTTGGCGACCCAGATCCGACCAGGAACGGGTCGCAGAGGGGGAAAAGAGATCGGAGGAGGAATCAAGGGAATAGAATCGGAGATCCGTGGAATAAATTGGCCAGCGCTCCACCGACAAGCCCTTGGGTTTCTCTCTTTCCTCTCCGATGCGGACTGGGAAGAGGCTGCGGAGGAACGAGGTGAAGAAAAAAGAAGGGAAAGAAGGAATAAAAAAGGGGGGCGGAGAAGGTGTCGGAAGGGAGAGATTTCTTCCGCCCCTACGGTGGATTGAGGATTTCCTCACGGTCAACGTCAGGGTCCAGGGATTAGTAGCCAACCATAATAGGTTTTTTGGGTGACACTCCAACATAATTCTGTTGGGCTCGCCAGTAAATTATCTGAATCCTGTCGCATGCATAGGTGTCAAAGAAGGGCGCCAAGGAAATTACTTGAATGTCCTCTCATGCTGTATGCACTTGTTGATCTCCCAATATAAATTTTGAGCATATTTGGTGAAGGTAATGAGAGGCTTGGATTTAGCATAATTGAGTTAGTATTATTTTATTTTTTTATTATTGTTATTAGATGTGGGACAAAGTATTGTTATATGCACAATCAAATTGTCCTTATTTGAAAAAAACATATAATAAAAGAACTAAACACATGTAGTTTTTATTATTATGAATTTTAAGGTTATTAATGAAAGAATATTTAAGATAAATGAATACATTTCTTCTAATTACAAGTACAGAATTAAACTTGGTGTGCAGGAAATGGAAATATGATTTTAATATGCCTGTAATTATTCTTTTCTATATATAAAAAACAAAGGCAGGCATGGGATTCATCCAAAAACAAGACATTTATAGAAGTGAATTCAGGTGAATGTGTGGGGACAATTGATTTATATTTATTATCAATTAAAAGTGGATTTTTTTTATTATCATAGTAATAAAATAAATGAGCTTTTGAGATGAAAAATATATTGCTATTAAGTTTTTCTATTGCTATTAACTTTTGTTACACATTTTGTGCCTCTGGTTATATAATTTGGTAAAATAAAAACAGCAAAAGGAATGCAATTTGTAGAAGAACAAGTATTATTAAGGTAAGATAGGTTTATTTTGAATTTCTACTTGGATAGATTATATAATTTACATAATCCACTTTATTTTTCACTATATTTATTCAATATTTTTAAAATTTACATGTTTAACATGCTGAACCAATAATGACTAACTTAATTCTCTTTAACCTTAGAATCAAACCCCTTAGTAATATTTACAAGCTTATGGTTTTTATAAAGAAATTGATGGCCAACTAGAGCCAAATTATTAAAATGTTTCACTTTATGAAGATTTTATCACTTAAAATTATTATTATCGACCTAAAATTTTCTTTCAAATATTTATCATAAGATCTCTTTTTTTTTTAGATTACATGATAAGGATATAATACCTTGCTATCAATGTTAAAAAAAAATCACTATACAAGTAAATAGTAATTTGACAAAAAATAAATTTCAAACTTCTTTATCAATTTATCTTTATTATATGATATATTTTTTTCATGAGTAATAATGGTATTTTAGAATCACTTATCTTTTTTCATATAAAAATCAAATTTCCTATAAGTAATATTTGATCACAAAAGGCATGAAAGTGGTTCACATTATTGATAATTCAAGAAAAAAACATCTTTCCTCCTCCATAAGAAAGATAAATATTTGAAAGGGAGCTGTGTGTCACCAATGGCTTCTCTTTGGTGTCTCCTCCCAAATGAAAAGGACACCATCCTAACTAAGCTGTTTAAGCCTTCTAGAAGCCTCTAGACATGGCCACTTGTTCTTCCTCTCTCTCTCTCTCTCTCATAATTCTTTTCAGTAGTTCCACACTAATACCTTGATGATGCAACAAAAAACACACCTCAACTATACATGAGTAAAAACACAAAACAAAATACAAAGATGTATACATATCTCTCAAAAAAAAAAAAAAAATTCTTTTATAAAGTATAAATGATAAAGGTGAATCTTGATCACAAGAATTTTCAGTGATATTAAGTATAAGTATTTATTGAGTAAGATATATAACACATTCATAGTTTCCATACAAGATTTTGGATCATCTATATTTATTAATTAGATAGATACAATAAATTTTATTAGATAAAATTTCAAATCATATCTTTATAAATAGGCCTGATACATTATCACTATACCAACATTTTAAATATAAAAAAGATTTATATAAGATGAAAATTTGAATTCTCCATCCTCAATAAATAAGTCTAATATATCATCATTAAATTAATATTTTTAAACTTATTGTTAAGTTTAGACATAGTACAAATATCTCTCCAACATTTAAAAGCTTGGTATCAGTTACTATAGTTAAAGTTATAATTTGTATCAATATCCTATTTAGAATTAATTATGATGTCAAGAGTATCATTAATAATTAAGAGGTTTTTTATATACTCTTCAACTCAAACTTCAAAAAATTAATTCCATGTGTTAAGTTATTGTAATCAAAGAATCCACCGACACAGAGGGAGGAGATGAGGTGGGTGCAATAAGAGAGAGAGAGAGATGATTCCAATGGCACATTATGATTACACCACATAAATTAATCGCATCAAGCGGTGGCTAATGGCCCACATTGCACCAACCTCTAAACATGTTGAGTACGTGACAAAATGAGAGTGCCAATAAAGAAGATGTCATGAGATGTGATGAAGATGACGATGTTTATTCAAATTGGTCAGAGGGAGAAACTATTCCAATCAAATCATGCACTTGCATAAAAGTCATATTTAATCCTAAGTTTTCTACATCGACCTTGAGGTAAGCGAGTGCACCATATGATATGATATGATGACAGATTCTAAATAAGAAGATAGATCCTCTGATGTATTTGTGAAGTTAGAGTATGTCACATATTTAAAAGAAGGAAATTGATTAAATAATTTTTTTCTATAAATGAATAAGTGAAAAAAGGATGGATTTGATATATTTTTTTTTTTACAATTTAGATTGGTCAGCACCTTTAATTGGTTAACAAATATTGCTAAAAAGGTAGTAAGAGAAGTAAGCAGTCTATTAGCAAGTGATCTTAACTTTCCTTTACTTTTGATAAATAATAAAAAAAAGATCATCTCCACAAATGAGAGAAAAATTTTCCTTCAACATACTATGCATGATTAACAATTTCCTCAAGGTTCCATAGCTGGACATAATACACAAAACATGGTTGCCTAAAGGCCTAAAACATCATCAACCAATTGATTCAAAGCCTTGTTATGATTAGTACTATGCATTTGGATTTGGAGAAACACATCTGAACACTCTGTGATAATTTACATGAACAACAACAAGGTAGGAAGGAGTGTTTCTGCTGCCTCTCAGTCTGCAAAATGTGGTTCCACTTGTGTTCTTCTTGTTCTCCTCTTTCCACTCTCTACCTAGAAATCTCTCTCTTGGGAGAGTATCCCAGCTGCTCCATCTCCCAGTGCAGCTTGGATGCAACTCTCTCATGCCGAGGGAAGTACTCCTTTGTGATGCACAACAAGAAGCAGCAGATGCAACTCAGATGAAGACGACCTTCCCACTAACTTGTTAATGCTATATCTGATGTATTCTTTGGTCACGAGAAAGAGGAATTACCTCCAACATCTTGACCAGTTCCTTCACTGTGGGAGCAGATACGACGATGTGACGAGCGCTTGGGCTGATGAAACCTTCTTCCACGGCTTGGTCAATGAAAGATAGCAGGGAGTTGTAGTATCCCTCTACGTTCAGCAAGCCAACCTGCAAAAGATGGCAGATGCAGATCTGAGACCAGTTCGATCTTGTTTGAGCATGTGGATTCTTAAAGAACCACAGAGGACTCAGTTCGTCGACTTTTGTTGGATGCAAAACCAGGGAAGAATTCAAGCATGTAGAGTGATCTTAGAGTTTCTGAACTCGCTCAGGTTTCATTTTCATGTCACTTTTGATTAAGTGCAGGAGGTATTCATGATCGGGGAATTTGAATCCAAATGGGATCTTTCTCTCTCGATCATAGAAGCACCTCCATGAACCTTATCTTCCTCCTTTAGATACTTCTACTTGAGATAGTGAAACAAAAAGTGTATCTTCATCAAAATAATCAAAAGAAAAGCTGTGAAGAAGAAAGGCATTAATTACCGGCTTGTCATGGATGCCTAACTGAGCCCATGTTATGACTTCAAGCAGCTCCTCAAGGGTTCCATAGCCTCCTGCACCAACATCTCTCAAAGTTGAAACACCAGCTTAAATGGCCTAAAAAAGACTCTGCTACTTCCACTTGGTTTTGGTCACTTTCCCTGATGCTGTGCTGACTGTTGGAACTGGAATTGTTTTGAACTTTATTTTTTTTTTTTTACAAGGCTTTGACTTGATTAATAGGATAAATAATTTGAGGTAGCAGTCCATCTATTTCCAAGACAGTCAAACTTGTAATGAAGAGCGATAGTTTCTTTCTCTGCATATAAACAGTGGTCTGATAAAGTTCTTCAGACAAACATAACAAAAAGTTTGCTTTTTGACCTGAGTGTTTGAGCCTTTTAACCAATGTAAGAAGAGAGTAGTGCAAGAATCAAAAGTTGTTTTCCTTTAAACAACTAGACATTCTTTTCCTGTCATGAATATTTTATCCAGTAAAAGCAAAAAATAAAACACAGAAAAGCAAAATTGATCATGCTTTTTCCTGAAGCACAGAGCTCAAAAAAGAAGTCACAGAATCATCACCATTCACCTGCACACAAGGGAAAGTCAAGCCCAGGTCATTCTGGGGAGGAAGTACTCATTACTTTTTCCCTTTCTTGAGTTGCCTTGGTATATTAAAGTGGTAGCAAGTGAAAGATCAAATGATTCATATACTAACCAGGCAAGGCAATAAAGGCATCAGAGTTCCTTGCCATCTCTGCCTTCCTTTGGTGCATGTCTGCTACTGCCTTCACCTCCCCTACAGTCTCACCACTTATCTGCAGCAGCAAAAGCATCAGTAACTCTGCATCAATGATGACATATGTAAGGACACAGAGAGAGAGAGAGAGAGAGAGAGAGAGAGATGGTGGGAGGAAAGACCAGTGGTGATGATACTTCAGATAAAAGCTATAGAACTAAATGAGCAAAGAACAAAGCTAACAGCATATGTCACTGCCAAAAGAATTCTATCTTGTTTTCTACATTTAAGACACAGGCAGAAAGCTTTGAACATGATGAAACTTCATTTTCTTTATCCCATCTTAAGGTGCTTGTCATGGAAAAATGGCATACCTCAGGAGGCATGAGAATCCTGGGAATAACCCTGCAATTAAAAGGAGGAGGTTACATACATTTCTCCCCAACAAAGAAAGCAAAGAGATCCAGTGAACTCACCCAATGACATGCCTACCACCATCATGAACTGCCTGAGAAACCAAACCCATCAAACCTACACTTCCTCCACCATACACCAGATCGATGCTCCTCGACACCTGCCACAAACTCGGGTGATGGAAGATGTTCTCCTCAGGTCGCGTTGAATGAACTATGACTTGTAACCATGTTACATGTCACACTGATGAATGCTAACGAGTGAGATGGCTGTGCTTGATGGAGGAACAACTCGATCCCACAACCATGGGAGAGCTACAGCTCGGAGCAGTAGAGACTGTAGAGTTGGAAGGAAAAGCCAAAAACCCAGGACTCCCATAGTGTACTCGCATTAGTCACCATGAAAGTTATATACCTTAAGGTTCCATGAACAGTTAAGTCTTTGTTTGGTGTACAGGAAAGATGAGAACAACAAGCTGATGCATTGATTGGTCCCTAAACCGATTTCTTCTACGAGTTGAAGGAGAATGCAAGCAGGCGTACCAGTTCCTTGCCAAGCTCCACAGCAGCATCTTGGTAGCTTCTCTTCTTCCCCTGGCTGCTGCCACAGAAAACACAGATCCTTCTGAACTTGGATTGTCTCGTTTCCTGCTCCCCCTCCATTCCCAGACTCCTCGACGCTCCTCTCCTTCTTCTTCGCCTCCGGTCTCTGCAGGGATCAACTTCTGTCCGTCCCCCTTATATCACAAGTGACATTGGCCCAACACACACACACACACAGACCAACCTTTTTAGTGCGCTCTGCAGGCCTATGTATGATAGGGAGAGCACACGTGCTTGCAGCCACGCACTCCGAAACCACACCATGGGCAAGCAAGGGGTTATGGGGTTGGCCCTCAAAACAAAGAGACAAGCTGTCCTCTTCTTCTTTTACTCACTTCTTCCTCCATGTCCATTGTCTCCGGGTTCTCCTGGACCAACAGGTGAATGACTTGGGACACCCACAAAAGTTAGAACATTCATGAAACCCTGTTCAGCTTTTGGGCCTCACACTGCTTCCATGTGAATTGGAAGCTAGCATGAACACCAGCATACAAACACTGGGAAATGGTAAAGATGAATCTGTACACCAGTAGGAAACAAGTCAAAAGGGTCATCCGCCTTTAAACACACTTGCACAACCTCTGTCATCTTGCTGCAGGATGAACCCTTATCCTAAAGTTGCCAAGCAATACCTCTCTCTCTCTCAGTTCATCATAGCATACATGCATTAATCTGTGTCATAGCTGCAATGTTAAAATCGAGAATTAAGTACATCAGATGAGAGCGAGAGAGAGAGAGAGAGAGAGAGAGGTAATGGGCTCAACTATAAATGATACAGAGATGGAGATTAAAAGTACAAATGTGCTCATTTGACCAGGGCAATGACAAGTTTTGGGTGGTGGTGAACAGCTCAATACATGTACAGTAGACAGCCTCCTCTCATGGACTTTTTTGCTGCTTGCAGAGGAAACACAGCATAATTATTATTGTTTTGTGCTCAACACGCCCTCTCCAGTCTCCCACACCCCCCAACCCGTCCTCTCCAGACCAAGCATGCGCTCCTCCTACCCACGCCATCACCTTCCACTGATTGCTTTGCCTCCCCAGATCCACTTACCTTCTTTCCTTTCTCTCCTCCCAGTTTCTCTTGTACTGGCAAACGAACAAAAACGCAACGCCCCATCTCCTCGTTAAACTCTCGCAGCCTGTATTGTAATCCGATCCCATTCCCCTTAAGCTCTGTCTTGTGTTCGCTTCCCCTCGTTGCTCCTTCTCTCGGTCTGCTGAACAGAAAGCTAAAAGCCTGAGTGCTACAGAGATCTCTACCTCCGTAGACAAAGAACAAGATAGGTTAGTTTTAACCCATCAGATCACATCAAAATATAAGTAGTGATAATAATATACTACTACTACCTACGCTACTAGGATTACTATTGGTTGTCAATCATTCAAAAGATAATTATAGGTCGAATAATCTTCATTTTCCATGATCGACGATACCTAAGAATGAAAACTACAAACAGGTAAGTCTCTTCATGCACATAAATCTCTTAAAACACAGATCACAGAAGAAGAGCGCAGATATTGGACGACAAGAAATGTTGCAACCGCGACTTGGAAGGTTGGGATGGAGGAGGAGATTGACCATGGACTGCCGTCTTGTCTCTTCGTTCATGCATCGAAGGACATGCTTTGTTTCTCTCGAAACCTTCGAATGCTCCTCCATTCCTATGTTCCATGAATCTTCGTGACATGTTAGATATCTACCAGTTCCACGATCATTTAAATCATGACGAACGCCCATACATCGCATGAAGATGCTCGTTCATTCAATGCCTTCACAAGTGTTAATACGTATCGTTTCTGCATTGAAGCACAGCACTGCGTATTCTAAAGCCATACAACATCCTTGGAAGAGATCATACGGTCAAGACATATAGAAAGGAAGTCAGCGAACAACCAAACAGGCATGCCGACTATTACCTTCTCTCTATCGAGACATAAAGATCATAAAACAATAATTTAGGTAAAATAACCAACCCACCACACACACATACACACACATATAAATAAATAAATAAATATATATATATATATGATAAATTCTTTTAAAAAAATATTTTTATTTTTTTCTAAGTTATGTCCCATTTTTCATTTATTTTCTTAGAGGGTTCTTTATTTCTTAAAAGATAAAATTATCTTTAGTGTTGCTCTATGTTTTGTCACCCTTGCCCTTGTCATCATTTGTCGCCTTCTCTTCTCTTCTTCTCTTTCTTTACGTTATTTTCCTTGTATTTCTTCTTTCTCTATCGCCTCCATTATCATCCTTATTTTTGGCTCTCGATAAAAGTGTCAAACAAAGGCAACGAGGCGATACTCTTCTTCACGACAGAGCTTGCTTTGGATGTAGAGGGACTAGATGCCTTGCCAATAACCCTTGAGAGGAGGAGAAGGATCGAAAGGTACAGAGCCGGATGACTAAAAACCCAATGATCTCATTGGAAGTGGATGGTAGAGGTGAGAGTAAAAGTGCTTGGGTGAGATAGAGTGGTGGACAACAATAAAAGTGAGAGTGTGAGAAGGAGATGAGATAAAGATAATAACCAATAAAGATAATGGACGAAAAGACAATGATAAAGGCAAGGCGATGATATGAAGGTAGCGATCGATAAGACGAAGGAAAGAGATACTTTTATCATTTAAAAAATAAAATTTTTCAAAAAAAGTAAATAGAAAATATTTATAAAAATTTAAGAATTTTTTAACTCGAGCCTACCACGGGTTATCATCTTGGTAAGATGGGACAACAAAAGTCGAACCAATAAGGAAGAACAAAATAATAGATTAGATTGCTATTTGAGTCATTATTTTGTGTTTACTATTTGATATTATATACATAAAGATACACCAAAATTTAAATTATTTTTTCTCGAGCTCGAGCCATATGAGAAGAAAAACCTCATATACGTTTCTAAGGGGGGATTGTTTATGTACATCTATCCCAATGCGCTATCCATCGAACCGCTTCAATTGATGTTTGATCCCGAAGAGAAGAAAGAGATATTCAAAAAGTTGATTTTTATGATATGATAAAGAATCAAACTTATTTAGATATTTTTTCAACGACGCTCAACCTATATGAACTGTTTATGACATTTTAAGTAAGACATAATTTTTTAAAGAAAAAATTCAAATTAATTAAAAGAAAAAATAACAAAATTAAAAAAAAGGGGGAGATGATTAATATAAAATCTATCTTTGTATAATTATTTACTTACATACTTATAATTTTTTACCTAAAATTTTTCTTTTTCTTGCTCTATTCATACTTAAATTTATCTTTTTCTTGTTATAGGAATCTACCAACAGACAAGAGATTAATCTTGCTTATTGTACCTTTATGGGTTGAATAAACTCGAGATTTTTTCTTTATATTTTTCTTATTTTTTCCATCAAAATTTCTTATTTATGTTGTGCCAACCCAACAGGAATTCTTATTTTATTTAATTTATTTGTTACTTGTTTTCTAAACATTGCATTCATATTGACAATGATGTATGGAACAAATATAATTGATCATAGATAAATAAATCTTTTTATACAGACCTCATATTAGGTTTTCACTTCACTTTTACTTAAATAATGGGTATACATTGTCGAGTTTACTGTCATATAAGATGTATTTTAGAATTTAACTTAATAAATTGATAAAAGGTCTGTCACAATTTTAGCATATCTTTTAGGAATCTGATGTTTTGTTTTTTAATATGATCTGTACATTTTTTATTTATTTTGTATAATTGATCATATATATATATATATTTTTTGATTTGTTGTTAGTTCAATGTTTTGATGGGGTCCAATGAGGGGGCGAGTCTACTATGTCTGACTCAGAGCCGCAAACCCGAGCCCAGCGAAGTAGCGATCGCATGGGGAAACCCAGGCAAAACCCCGACTCGGTACATAGCAGCCCATTGCTGGTCCGTGTCTTCGTCCCACAACATAACACAGGGTGATGGCTTACCTCCCTTCCTCTTCCCCCCTCACCTCCTCCGCCGCCCACCGCGCCGCCAAAACCCTAACCCTCGCCTCCCTCTCCCCCGGTTCCATCCTCCATCATGCCTTCTCCTCCTCCGACCCCACTCCAGCCGCCGCCGCGGCCGGCGATCCTGGCCCCTCCGATCGGGATTCCAGCTCCGCCTCTCCCCCTCCTCCTCCTCCTCGTCGCCGAGACAACTCCACGAAGAAGGAAGAGCAGCTGCACGAGACCATCTGCTACATGATGGCGCGGCGGCCCTGGACCACCCGCCTCCAGAACTCCATCCGCTCCCTCTGTCCGTCCTTCGACCAGTCCCTCGTCCTCGCCGTTCTCCGCGGCGCCCGCCACCCCGACCACGCCCTCCGCTTCTTCCGCTGGGTCGAGAAGACTGGCTTCCGCCATGATCCCGACACCTGTCGGGAGATCATCGCGCTTCTTGCCCGCGCCTCCATGCTCAACCACGCCCGTTGCATCCTGCTCGACGATATGCCTGTCCGCCGCGTCCCCCCTTCCGAGGACATGTTCGCTACCCTCATCGAGGGCTACGGCTGCGCCAGCATTCCCCAGGAAGCCGTCAAGATCTTCCGCCGCCTCCCAGAGCTCGGCGTCACCCGCACTGTCCGCTCCTACGATGCCGTCTTCAAGGCCATCCTTCGATCCGGCCGCGTCGCCATGGCCAGGCGCCTTTTCAACGCCATGCTCGCAGAGGGCGTCCTCCCTGTCCTCTCCACCTACAACACCCTCCTTTGGGGCTTCTGTCTCTCTATCAAGATGGAGACCACCCAGCGCTTCTTCGCTGACATGAAGGAGCGGGGAATCGCTCCGGATCTCGTCACCTATAACACCATTCTTAACGGTTGGGCGCGAGCGAAGAAGATGGATGATGCCGAGAAGGTCTTCGCTGAAATGACTGCGGCTGGTTTCGTTCCCAATTCCATCTCCTACAACATCATGATCAAAGGCTACGTTTGCTCTGGCAGGGTGGATGACGGGCTGCGGATGTTTTCGGAGATGGGCGAGAAAGGCCTGAGGTTTACCGAGAAGACATTTGCAGCTCTCATGCCGGGCCTCTGCGATGATGTTGGGAGAGCTGTAGAAGCTCAGAAGGCACTAACTGAGATGGCCAAGCGACGGCTGACTCCAAATGATAAGTCCATATTCCTGAGGCTGGTCACTTCACTTTGCGAGTCCGGTGACTTGGAAGGGGCACTGGAGGTGCACCGGAAGACATCCCAGTTCAATCACGTTGTAGTTGACCCATTGCAGTATGGTGTTCTGTTGGAGAGCTTATGCAAAGGAGAAAAGCATGAGAGTGCGATAGCATTGCTCGACGAGCTTCTTGAGAAGGGGACAATGCAGAGTCCTCAATGCCCCGCCCTGGAGCCGTCTGCATACAATCCAATGATCGAGTATTTGTGTGGTCATGGTGACACGAAGAAGGCAGAGGCCTTCTTCAGGCAATTGATGAAGAAAGGGGTCGATGACAAGGTTGCCTTCAACAGCTTAATCTGTGGACATGCAAAGGAGGGGATGCCAGAGGCTGCTTCAGAGATACTCACTATCATGACTCGCCGTGGGGTCCCGACTGATGCTGATTCTTATGTCTTGCTTGTCGAGAGTTTCTTGAAGAAAAGTGAGCCGGCGGATGCAAGGACAGCACTGGACAGCATGATGGAGCAGGGGCACTTGCCGAGTGCATCTTTGTTCCGCTCGGTAATGGTGGCACTGTTTGACGATGGCCGGGTTCAAACAGCTAGTCGGGTGATGAAGAGCATGATAGAGAAGGGGGTGAAGGAGAACATGGACATGGTCCATAAGATCCTGGAAGCACTTTTCATGAGGGGTCATGTTGAGGAAGCCCTTGGGCGAATCAATCTGATGATCGTGAATGACTGCACCCCTAATATCGACCACCTACTAATTACTTTATGTGACAGTGACAAGGCAATTGAAGCCCAAAAGCTGGTGGAATTTGCATTGGAGAGGGATTGTGATGTCAGCTTCTCAAGCTATGACCGGGTGTTGGATGTGCTTTATACCGCAGGGAAGACATTGCCAGCCTACTCCATACTGTGTAAGATTAAGGCCAAGGGAGGAGTTGTGGATAAGAAGGCCTGTGATGCTATAATCAAAAGCCTCATTGCAGAAGGGAAAACGAAACAAGCTGATATTCTGTCGAGGATCCTGGCAGGGAAGGCACCCAGTGGAAAGAGCGGTGAAAGAGTTGCAATGGATGCTTTCTGAAGTACATGGTATCAGATTGGTCACATCTTGCGAAATTTGGGCACTTGTTTTTTTACATATTCGGATCCATAAGTGGACTTGCAGACAAAACTGGTTTCCGTGCAGGTTATTTACTAGTTTCAAATAAACATCAAAGTATGGGTAATCTTTTCCCTGCATGCTTTTTTTCCCCTTGTTTATTGTTGCTTTTTAACTTATTCAATTAGAGATGTTAGTATCGCCTAATTGCTGTCTTAACAAATTCTGATTATCAGATTATATTTATTTTGATGACTGATATGGAGGTACTGTTTTGCTTCTTTGAAGCATCATATTTGGAGATGCTCTGAGAGTTTAGACTGAATTCTTTGCCTGAATGTGTATTCAAGGAAGATATAACAATTTGGGTACAACTGCACAATTTATTTATGGACGAAAAATAACTATAATTTGGCTCAGGAGTTACCTGACTCTGAATCTATCCATGACCTTTTTCTTTAAATATTCGTAGAAACCTAATTAATTCCTGAACAAGCTACTAATTGATACGTTTATCGCATGGAGGTGTATGTCTCATTATCTGCTGTGAAGGGTTATGCTCTATTGCCATTTTGATGGTCTTAATGTTTATGTTTGTATGATGAATGAAAACCATGTTTCACAGCTTAATTGTTTATGGAGCTAATACTTTATCAGCATACTTTTTTGCCCTTAAATCATTTGTCATCATATATTGTAGTTTACTAGTTGCATACGTGATTCAAAAATTTCAAAAATCTAGCACAGACACTGAGTTTACTGCTACAGCTAGACAATGCCAGGAAAGCACACCCCTAATGGATGCCATGTTCTAGTGTTGTTTTCTAAGCTGCGGAAACTGGTACCTCAAGTTATATGGATGAATTCTTGGTTGGTTGAGCCTTTTTATTTTACGAGTTCTATATCTTCTTTTTATGTTGTTGTTGGGACTTTCAATATAACAGGTGGATCTGATCATATCAAGTCTTGTAATTATGGGATACACAAACCAATGCACAGTATGAACTAAATTTTGCTATGGGATATGGACAACGTTATGGGTTTATATGTGATTCAAAAATTTCAAAAATCTAGCACAGACACTGAGTTTACTGCTACAGCTAGACAATGCCAGGAAAGCGCACTCCTAATGGATGCCATGTTCTAGTGTTGTTTTCTAAGCTGCGGAAACTGGTACCTCAAGTTATATGGATGAATTCTTGGTTGGTTGAGCCTTTTTATTTTACAAGTTATATATCTTCTTTTTATGTTGTTGTTGGGGCTTTCAATATAACAGGTGGATCTGATCATATCAAGTCTTGTAATTATGGGATACACAAACCAATGCACAATATGAACTAAATTTTGCTATGGGATATGGACAACGTTATGGGTTTATATGCTTCAGGTCAAGGCATTCATTCTCCTACCAAGATGCACGAGATTTATGAGATGCGATGAATGTATCATTACACAGTTGGCATGATGTCTATGATAGGTAGCATTCATTCTTCTCTTCTGCATGAACGTGTGTGGCATTGTGGAAATATGTGGTATGCGATATAGATTTTTAAAAATATGTGGTAGGCATTGTAGGAACTGTGCGAATTGGAATTGAACTCTTCCTTTGGTTTCCAGCATTGTATTAACAACTGTGCCCCTTCTTCTCTTTCCCTTTCCCACAACAGGGCCTTTCTTCTAATGAGGATTTTATGGTGATACATTTAAGGCTAAGCAAAGATGGAGAAAGTTTGTAACACAAAGCATTTTTAATTGCATTCACTTTTGGGCAAGCAATGATTATTTAATAATATAGGTTACAACAAAAGTATGAAATTTGGTAAGAATGTAAGGTTAAATGAGTTATACAAATTGTAAAGATTCAACAATTTATAGGACAATTATATAGAAAACGACCCATCCAATCGATACTAAAAACAAAAAATTAATCTATATGTAAATTTATTTATAGTCTAATTTGTTAGGGCTTCTAATGTTCAACTCCTCTAAAGTAAAACTTAACGTAATATTCCAACCATCTCCGAAGATGATCTCCCATGACCAAGAAAATAATATTATTATGATTTGAATTTTAGGGACTTTATCTAAAGAAGCCACATTTTAATACTCTCTTTTTAGTGGGTTTTCTTGAGTATTTATTTATTTATTTATTTAATTTTAAGGACAGGTTCTTTTTAAGTATGTTGGGGTGAGGACAAACCGGTCATTAACCCTAACGAGACCAAGCACGAACCGAAAAGTTAGGCGCAGCATCCGCCCTCGCACGCCGCGCGGTCGACTCCGTTCCGTCTCCTCCTGGATCGACAAGGATTGTCTCGACGACGGCGGGATCACAGAGGGGAGGCAGAATGAATTGGATCAGCCGAAAGATCCATCTCTACAATGTCACCATGGGGCTCTACATGCTCGATTGGTGGGAGCGATACCTGTTTAGTATCCTTTCCTTCATTTTTGATTCGATTCGATTTGCTTGTGCATTTGAATTATTAAGAAGAAAAGAAAAAGCTTTTTTCGGGTCGTTTCGACCGCCTTAACGGGAGCAGATATATTGATCCTTGTACTGCTCTGGTTTATCTTCCACAATGGCTCCAGATCCGCCGCTGAGTTCTACAACGGGTAATTTTGTCCCTTCTATTTTTAATTGATGATTAGATGCATAATAGTTCGATTCGAGAAGATGGAATAGCTAAATGTTAATTGATGTGAGAAGCTTACGATCTTCTGATTTTTTGGTTCTATCAGAACGACTTTTTGTCCACAACACGAAGGTCGGTTGAATTTCTTGTTTGTGCTGCGTTAGGAGGGAAATCCCTATAGTCACTACTGATGTACTACTGTAAATTACTTAATGCATGGTAGTAGGGTGAGAAAGAAAACACAGTTATTCAATTTATGCTTTGGTAATGATTATGTGAAATAAAGTCAGCTACTTGTAGACGAGTAATTATTGGAAAAACTAGGCTTTAGTAAAGTAGTTACGGATATCCAGCTTAAGCCATTGCATTGCCAATGTACAAGAATTTTGGTCCAACATATTCCAGTGAGGTGTGTTTGTATGTTATTGTGTTAATAGTTTGCATGCCCTCGCTTTTTCAGTGAATGATTGTGTAGATAAATTTCGATAAATTTTGCTGAAGTTAAATACACTTCTATACAAAATTGGACATGACTTTCAACAGCAAATAAGTATGTAATGTATTGGAATTAACGTTAATAATATTACAATTTTTAACATGTGATTTAGTTTGTAAACTACAAAAAACTTAAAACTTGAAACATGATTCAATATTCAATGAGTTTCAGTTTGACTTGGCTTGCTGATTATGTCGTATGTGCCCACTTGATACTGGAATAAGATTCTCCAACTGACTTAAAAGGGTTTGGTACTTTAGTAAACATATCAAGACGTAAGTGTCATGAAACTACTTGTCAAATGGACTTGAAAAAAGATCATAATGTTCGAATTTAGAAATGAGTGTGGTCTCGAATTTCCAGAAGAAGGCTTATCATGATATTGGATCTGTCTGACTTCATTGTAAAGCAAAGGAATTCACATTACTATATTCCATCATCACTATCGCCATCCATTGTCATCATGCATGCTTATTTACATTGAAGCATCATTCAAACTAAAAATATTCCATAAATAGGTTGCGCAACAGACAACAAAATTATGGAAACTCTTTCACAATTGTTCATAATAATATCAATCCTTATTATCCAAGAATGCTTGATCCATGAGATTCTCAACTTCAACATGAAATCCAATTGGGCCTAAGTTGTTTCATGTGCTTACTATTGTGAGCAAGCTTGATTTAGACAGTCATCAAGGGAAATAATTAAGCTTTCTATTGTTCACTCAGTTCATATAGATATGTCTTAGTAAGAAGCTGATACATTTCTGACACAGTTAAAGTGCATCAACTATTTTTTTTCCTAATTTTGATGTGTCCTAAAATATAGAACAGTGAAGCTTGAGTAATCATCAAGTGTATTTGCCTTTAAGTTTCGTTTGATTGATCTTTTGCTTTAAAGTTTTCCTAATAGTCTAATGGTACCGAAGGTTAACTGCATTCTGTAGAGTTGCCATTTCGGAGTATGGTGACTCTGGAAGTTGCAGCATTTATCCTAGAAAAGATATTAGCACTTGTTCCATACAGGTCATCATGTCCAGGATATGTTATTTGTCTCACAGGTTCTACCAAGGTATGAAAAATTGTTAGCATCGCTATGAATTGGGCAGTGAATACTGATTTGACAGAGAATTGGGTTGTGAACCAGTCCATTTTTTTGATGGTTCGTGTTCAAGTCAGGGTATTTATACAAAAACCATTAACACCCCCTTTTCTCTCTCTCTAGCTTGCCTGCCTGGTGCCTCTCCTCTTCATCTGTCCTTGATGTCTTGATGATCAAGGACATTGTCAAGGGAAGTCAGAGTATTAATAAAATATTTAAATAGTCCTCAGACAAGGGAAATCATGAGGCGTATATATTACATGGTTTGTGAAATCTTTTCAAATTTACATAACATTAGAGTAGAGAAATAAGGTTTATGCATTTCTCATATTACTAGAAACCAATCATGTGATTACCATGAGAGCACTCCAACAGAGTTGTGCAAGTATGGCACTTGTGACAATTGAAACATGCCTCATGTTCACAAGTGTTGACAAGCATGTACATGTGCTGCATTGTTTTTAACATGTGGTCATGCTAGCATGTAAAATAGCCCACCATCTCTGATGATGTAAGCTATTTCACAAGCAAAGCAATTATGAACTTTTGCTTTATGAGTTAATAATATTTTCAGCTTAAGTAAGAGTTCTATGATCATTCTTGGCAACAAAAATCAAGTAGTATGGTGAACTCAAAGATGAAAATGATTATATGCAAGTGGTAATTTCAGATATTGAGAATACTTACATGTCTTTTAACTCATTGGTTTATATTTAATGAACAAGTTAAAAATTTCTGATTGACATGATTATTATCTGATCCCCTGCCATTACTACATGGAATTGGTAAGGTAGAGGCTAATATTTTGGTCTTGGAGGATTCCTGTACTTGCATTAGGCAATCTTTTTCCCAAAGCTTCCGGTCACTAAATTATAAACAAGCTCTTAAGATAAAAGAAATAAAAGGGGCTTCTGCAATACTAAAGCCAATTAGGCATTGATCAGAAAATGGTGACAAGTTCAAGAGAATATTACTTTGTAAGTCTAAAACATTTTTGATAATTTTTTAAATTATATTAAACTTGATGGTATTATGTGTGAGAATGGATCATATTCTAATTATTGTTAGACATAGTAGAACTAAAGATCGTCAACATTCGCTGTAAGATCCTCAATCTGGGAGTACATATAAAAGAATTGAACAAACTTTATTTTTTAAAATGTTAAACTATCTCGCCTGCATGTGGTAGCTTTCTGCAAAATGAGAAGCAAAGAATTAAATTATTAAAAAGGAGTAGACTGGTGCAAGAAAATGCTGTTGATAGCCCTTTTGAGGAGGAGAAATAGTTTCTTCATCAAAGTTTAACATGGAACTTAAGTGCAAGAACTCAGGAGCATTAAGAAAAAGCATGACTTTGTATTTTCGTGGTATGAACTGTTTATAACAGCATGAACTTAATAGTTTAGACTGAGTTGAGCTCACAGTATATTTTGGAGAAGAAAACTATGTATCCAGATTCAAATTTGAATTTTTATTTCTTGATAGATCTGGCACTTAATATATTTGCTTATTTTGTGAGATGTTTTTGATGGCTGACCATGCTTCTTTTAGTAAATGTTTGACTTGAGGGGAGCTTCATATTTTATGTTGCACTTACTCAATTTGTAATTCTTTTTATATGTTTATTCAAATTCCATATATGTTTAATATGCTGTACATTTTATTGGTCCTAGGTTTACTGCATCTGACATGTGGATACTATCACTGTTTATTAAAATGCTTCTGTCAATATAATAAAATGAGAGAACACTTAATTTACTTTGAACTTCAATTTGAATCATTTGTATGTGCTAATCGGCACGAAAAGTGAATCTTGGATAAGACTACCACAAGAGCAAGGTTTGCAATTTCGACATGTACCGCTCGGTATGGGTGGTACATACCGGTCCGTCAGGTTATTGGTACGCAGACCGCCTGCTACTGGGCGGTTCCGTTAAAAATCAACTGTCGGCAGTCGATTTCGGCCATCGGCGGTCGATTGAAGAAGAAATCGACCGTCGGCAGTCGATTAAGGAAGAAAAAGGGAAGAAGAAGAGGAAAAAAAGAAGCGGAGAATACCTCGCCCGCGCTCGCGGCCGCTTTTTCTCCCGCGCGAGGAGACGGAGTGTCTCCCCGCGCGGGGAGAAAGATCGAGATGACGTTGCCCATTTTCTTTTATTTTTTAATATTTTAATATTATAATATTATATTATATAATATTATATTATAAAAATATATATTATATTTTAATATAGGGTGGTACATATTGTGCATACCACTCGGTGCCGGTACCATATCGGTACGATAATATATTGGTACATCGGTACGGACCG
The DNA here is from genome assembly GCA_029747655.1 of Ensete ventricosum. NCBI lineage: Eukaryota > Viridiplantae > Streptophyta > Magnoliopsida > Zingiberales > Musaceae > Ensete > Ensete ventricosum. Next base: position 3,260,318 of record JAQQAF010000003.1, read on the forward strand.
GTAAGTCAAACCTTGCACAAGAGCAAGGTAATGTCATTGGTTTTGCTAGAAACAATTTGAAAGGGACATGATATTGAATTTATGGCATCATAAAAGTTATACTTTGATTTTGATTTCGAATATTATATTATTATTTCGTGATCATTCCATTGGAAGTTTTGGCTGAATTTGTTTGGTCAAAGCCATTCATGTGTTGTACTGTTCTTAATGAATCATATATGATGGAATTAGGCAAGTTAGATTTAGTTGGGCTAGATTTGTTGGAATGTCTCCCCTTCCTTCTGCTTTCCTTCACCACTATGTTGGATTTAAGGTTAGAGGAGTTTGAAATAATTTCTTGACATTTTTGCTATTCAAAATATAATTTGTCTTTTTTACTTGATATATTGCAGTAAAGAAACGATAAACATTTTGTTGGCACTTCCTACAAATTGTGTCTCAGAATCAATCCATCATGAATGCCTAACCTGTCTGTAGCATACATATCCTTTCTTGATCATACTATCAACAGTCAGCCATTTTATTATGTATTTTGTTGGTGTAGCAGGCTATTTGATGCATTTCTTTTTTTTGTTTTATTCTAATGTTTCTCTTATAATAGGAGGAACTTTCTAATTCATTATTACTATCTTCCAGCTACCTCAAGTCCAAGGTCATGTCTGGCCAAATGTTGGAAGTCAGAGGGAATACCACTTCTTAAAGGATGTGGAAACTAGTGAAGCAGGCGATGTACTGTAGGTTGTTATGACTTTTTGTGATAGTCATCATTTGCATGTCATTTGATTCCTAAACATCTGTCAATGCTGAAGGGAAAGATGTTTGTTGCCATTGTAATTATATATTACAGCAGGTAGATGATTCATATCACAGGTCTTTGTCTATTAATGTTCTCATTAAAATAATTGCACTGGTTTTTAGGTGTTTAACTATTGGTTGGAGAGACTAACTAATGAGGATCTCATCTGATTGATCCAAATCTTTTGATTCTTGTTGAAGTAAATGTCTTTCTACCTGCTTCTGGTTCAAACGTCATGTATATTAAATTTTGAAGTAATTTAATAACAGGAGACCAGTCTTTTTTATCCCAAAGATTTTAATAAAAATTATAAGGTAATTATTTTAAAAGAATCTTAAACTTTTATATTTTTTTTTCTTGTGTATTTTTTTTTTTGTTTTATTTTCACATAGTATCTCTTAATTTTTAAAATATGAAATTATTTTTGACCTTCATTGATCGATTGTCACCTCACCCTCATTCGTCACTTCATCTCACCCTCGTCGCCCTCAAGTATGCTCTTGTCTGTTGCTATCGTTGTGAATGTCCTTGTCTACTATTGCACCATTATCCATCGTCCTCATTTACATTGTAGTGGCATCACTAAGGTCATGTCGTGAGGTTCTCGTCCTTCGCCATAGCTCGTGTTGTTGTTATTATTTCCCTCCTCAGCTTCGCCTTGCCTCTTAAGGCTTTTCATTGTACTATCTTCAAGGAGGGTGTCCTTGGTCTCCTCTATCTCTTGGATTTTAAGCTTTCTTATGGTAAAGGAGTATGCCCTCGCTTGCTTCCACCCCTCGTCATTGCTCGATTAGGAGAGTAGAGAAGCTAAGGCAGGGGGCACGAGCTATCACAAACGATCATCGTGCACCCGTAACACCTTCGTCAATAGATCATTCATCATTTTTGTTTGTTTGTACATATATTTGGTAGTGTGTTTTACCTTGCTTTTGTATATTTTGCTTGAAAATTATAAGCAGAAACAATTTGTAAGGCTATAGAAAGATTGCTCATCAAAATGGGCGAAACTATCAAAAATTGGCTTAATTTTCATGCGCTATGACCTATTTTCTATAAGCTATAATGTGAAGAAAAATGTCACTATTTCAACACCCTAAAATCCCCAAAGTGACACCTGGCTGGATGGGGATTTATGATAGTATTGGGTGTTGATTGGATTCACAAGTACGCACGTTAAGCTTATGAAAGCTTGTCAATTTGCACAACACTTGGTGAGCAGTCATTTGCGAACTTACAACTATTCATTTGCCTTCTAAAGTTCTTGTTATTTGCTTTCTCTCTTTTCACTCTTGCACATCAAGTATTTGCTGAATTGCTTGTAAAACTACATTCTTTGCGCGACACGTTGGGACTTATCCACAACTCACTTTTGAACTAATCAATTTGATCTTTTATAGGTTCTTCGGGACTTAGAGTGAGGTTGTAATTAGACTGACCCTTTACAGATGGATAACATAAGAGTTTTTCATGACTAGGTAAATCTAGCTAAGTCCATAACATTGTGGTACTAGAGAGTGCATATGCAATTTGAATAAATAGTGAAAGTTCATAATCTCACCATAGCGAAGTACCATGGCAAATCAAGCAAAATGGGGCAAGCCGGACCATTGCTCCAAACAGTTACAGGTGGGCTGTAAGTACAAACTTACTCTCAAGCTGTTAGAGCCACTCATAAGGAGCACGATAGCAAAAAAGATAAGCAAGAAGTTGACTATTCTCCGTGAGGGGAGGAAGTGCAATTTGGAGTGCCAACCGAAAAAAAAAGCCATAAGGACAAGCTTACAACTGCAAAACCTGCCTTTACATTCTTGAAGCAAGTTTAGAGGAATTCTACTAAGGCCAACAAAGGCTTCTTGAAATAGAGAATTCACAAAAGGATGTAAAATCTTGGATCGACAATGTCGGTCATGAGTAGATCGATTGATGGAAGACATCAAAGACTCCATACAACACCTAATGAAATCATGGTAAAACTCACGTTTAAGAGCAACACCCGTGTTGCTATGCCACAAAACTTGAGGACACCTGAGCTGCACTTCTACAAGGGTGCTAGAGATGCAAAGGGGCTTGAGAATTTTCTATTCGATATGAAATAATACTTTTGAGCTAAACAATGGTAATCATATATCCAAATGGGGATGCAAAACTTTGGTGGTGAATATGTTTGAGTCTCTAATTATGTGCTAACAATTGGGCCCTAAATAAGGCGAAGTTTAAGAACAAGTATCCCATCTTACTTATTGCGAACTTATTCGACCAACTAGGCAAGGTAAAGTATTTCTCCAAACTCACTTTCTATTGGGGGTTGGTAGGTATGTATTGTTGAAGGCAATGAAACAAAGACTACCTGTGTGACCAAATATAGAGCGATTGAGTTCTAAGTGATACCTTTCAGCTTAATCAATGCTCTAACCACATTCTGCACTCTCACGAACCAACTGTTCAAAGAGTATCTGGATAAGTTTGTGATCGTTTATTTGGACGATATCATCGTTTACAACCAAACGCTCAAGGAGAATGTCGAGCACCTTAAAACAATTTTCAAGGTTCTAAGGAGAACACATTGTTTATAAAAAATGCAACTATGTTGGAAGAATCTGTACTCAAATTATCAGACAATGGGAAGCCTTTCGAAGTCTATACAGATATTTTAGACTTCTCCATTAGGAGAGTACTTATGCAAGAGGGTCGTCCGGTGGCCTATGAGAGTCGCAAGCTCAACGAAACTGAACGGCGATATCTAGTGCATAAGAAAGACATAACATTGGTGGTCCACCGTGTATGAGTTTGGTAGCACTAACTTCTCGGAATGTGATTTGTGCTAAGGACGGATGACATTGCATCGAGTTACTTCTAAACTCAAAAGAAACTCTCCCCAAAGTGAGCATGGTGGCAGAACTTCATGACTGAATTTGATATTGTAATAGAGTACAAGCCCAGATGTGCAAATATGTGGCCAATGCATTAAGCATGAAAGTAAAGTTGGTGAATGCCATTCAACTGGAAGGCGGAGGCCAAGTAAGTCAGTTGCACTCTAATTTTCTTTTTAGGATTAGGGATGGACTGCATAGTGATTCCCAAGTAGTAACCCTAATGTAGCTGATAAAAAAAGGTAATGTATGATAATTTTAGGTCCACAAGCGACTTGTTTATACTAAAGAGAATATAGTTTATATTCCTTGAATGAATAATTTGAGGTGTGAACTCTTGAGAGAGTGTCATGATTCCCTTTGGATATTTATCGAATGTTGGCTCTTGTAGAGAAGACCTTCTATTGGCCAAAAATATGGACAAATATAGAGGAATATGTTCGGACATGTTTTACTTGTCAATAAGATAATGTAAAATAGTGGAAGCCAGTGAAACTTTGGAGCTATTGCCCATACTAGAAAGGTCGTGGAAAAGCATTTTCTTGAATTTCATATTAAGCTTGCTAGTTAGTAATAGGGGGACTCGCACCGATACTTGATCGACAGTTTGTAAAGTATATAACATTCATTGCTGCACTCCTACACTGCTAAGGAGGCAACCAACTTGATGATGACGAATGTCGTGAAGTATTGGGGAGTCAAAAATAATATCATTAGTGATCGAGACGTGCGATTCTTGAAACGATTATGGATCAAACTATTTAAATTACTGGGATCTAAGTTCTACTTCTCCAGAAGCATCCACCCCTAGACGAATGACCAAACTAAAAGAATAAATTTGCTCATTGTGTAATATCTTTGGCACTACGTGAGTGCCAACTAACTGGATTATGTGAAGCTATTGGACATAACCCAATTCTCCTATAACTTACAGCAAAGCTCATCATCCAATAAGAGCCCATTTAAGATCATTATGAGACAAAACCATCAACTCCTTACACCTTGGTGATCGATTATACTGGGAGTAGTTTGCCAGTATATCATTTTGCAAAGGAATGACACTGAAATATAAATATTGTCCGAGCTTACTTGGAGAAAGCGACGAGAAAGATAAAAAATGGGTAGATTTGGGAAGGCAACTTCAAGAGTTTAAAATTGATGACTTGGTATTGGTGAAGCTTCAACTAGCATCACTTTAGTTCTTTAGGCATAAAGTGCACAAGAGACTAGTGTGCAAGTATGAAAAACTCTTCCCAATTATTAATAGGATAGATAATGTTTCCTATAAGTTGCAGCTATTGACATGACTCAAAATTCATAATGTCTTTTATATAAATAACTTTAAAGTCTACCGCTCAATTCCACTAGATGTTTCCCGAAGTGTTCCAACTCGAATACTCCCCACTAGAGTCTCCTACAAAAGTTGAGTTGAAACTATTTTAGTGGATTGGAATATAAAGTTATCCAACAGAATATAACAAATTGGGTACTTGGTGAAGTGGTAAAAGCTTCATGAACAGAAGTCAATTATGAGCCTGAAGACATCTTGTGATACGAAGAAACAGTCATCAAAGCCTACCAACAAGCGAGCGTCGATATTTTAAAAGGGGGAAAATGTTACGAACGATCATCGCCCACTTGCAACACCTTCGTCAATGAACCACTCGTCACTTTTGTTTGCTTGTGTATATGTTTTACAACATGTTTTGCTTTGTTTTTGTGTGTTACGATTGAAAACTATAAGTAGAAATAGTTTACAAGGCTGTAGAACGTCCGCTCATTGGAATGAGTAAAATTATTTGAAAAATGAACTAGTTCTTATGTAACATGACCTATTTTATAATGACTACAATATCAAGAAAAACGTTAGCTATATTAGTACCCCAGAACTCCTTGGATGATAAAATACTTGACTGGATAGATGTTTGGGGGTAGTTTTGGATGTTGATTGGATTCACAAGTTTACATGTTAAACCTATAAAATTTTGTCAACGCGTCTGACACCCAATTAATAATTATTTATGAATTTATGATCTATCATTTACCTTCTAAAATCTATATTTTCTTCTTATTCACATCAACTGTTTATTGAATTGTTCATTAAAAGAAAATTATGTAATTAATTTCAAATAATCAAAGCTTTATCCTTCGCGTGAACACGATTTTTAATTTTTTTTTAGTAATTTTTAACAGCAACTCGATCTTCAATCACACAAGGAAGCAGTTCTCGAGGTTTGGGAGGTCACCAACACATTCTTGTGTACCAATCTGCAGCTGCTTAATTGCTTTGCTGCTCATCGGTACGCCTTATCTTTCTTTCCCTATCTCGGGAACGTCGAGGCAGCCCAAGAAACGTCGGTGGAAATCGAGGAAGCACCTCAGACCAGTTTCGATGAAGGATCGGTGCGTGTAAACCATCGTTGACTCCAACCCAAACTTCCATTACTTCCACCAACCACCGAGGAGACTCCGACCGTGGAAAGTTAGCGTTCAACACTCCGGACTTTGACCTTCAAATCAATGTTGTAAGTTTCGCTGCCAAACCCCTTCACCTTCTATCTACTTTCTTGGCAGTGTAAGCACGTTGATCAAAGTTTTGACGTATTATTTTATTTTGACTACCACAACAATCACGTAAATTTCTCCCTAGCCCTTCAGATTTAAGTCAACATGAAGCGTCATTCTCATTCAAAGGTACCGCACCCAAAGTGGAATTGATCGCACAACATGTTACACATGTCTGTGAAGATCAAGATTATTTATTAGATAATTTTTTCTAGAAAAATATTTATATTTAAACAGTACTTATAATTTAAAAAAAATAATATCTAAGGTATCCCTTATTTTTTTTAATCCGTTATAATACTTTAACTCACTATAATGTTTTTAGCCTATTATCATGTTTTGACCGTAACAAAAACATTATATATGAATCAGATATAATTAAAATATACTAAAAATTATTTGATATATCATACTATAATTTAAATAGATCTTTATAATAGTTTAAGAATAACATCATCAAAATAAAAAAAATAACTTGTTATAATGTTTTAGATACCACACTAAAAATATTATAAAATCTATTAAAAAACACTTTAAATGATCCAAATTGATTCATAACCTCAATCAAATTAACTATAAATCTGAAAATATAATGTCATAATGATCTACCGACAATGACAACCAAAGAAGTATAATATAATATCATTTACAGCATTTTTTAATAGTGTTTATAATATTTTTAGTATTTTAATGAAAATATAATAAATACTAGTAAGAAAAAAAAAACTACAATAGTCTAAAACTTATAAAAAAAGATAAAAAAATTTGGTGAAGAAAATTTAGAGGATATTTAAGAGATTTTTAAAAAGGATATTATATGAGAAAAAAAATAAAACACGAGATACTGATTAGAAAAAAATAACCAAATTATAAATATTTTTTTAAAAAAATCATCATTTAAATAACTAAAAAGAAATACCAGATAGATAGCAAAATGGTAAAGGCTGACGATTTGAAACCTTAAATTTTAACCTAAAAATATTTATTGATGATTTAAAATTTTATTGGATAAATTCAATGCATAAAACACTGGTCTTATAAAGTTGTGTTAGATCGACTTAGGTTTGAAATTCTACCAAACTATGTTACAAAAGCTTATGACAGATTCTTCCAAACGATCACTTATAATTCTAACTATTAATAACAATATCTGTCACTCTCTAATATATATGCTTCTCACCCATGAATCAAATTATATATGTTTCTCAACACGATGATAAACCGTGTAATAATCTGTCAGCCTCCTATTTGTTTAGAGAAAAAAAAAAATATTCATGACGAATATAGTTAGGTGCAGGAGCACGAGTCTGTGATTTGACTCCCAATGTGGCGGTTGGGTTAGGAGAGTGGGATGCGTACACATCTCATCACACCAACCCCCTCCCTTGGCGGGTGGCTTCCTGACCTTCATGCGCTGCGATGTGGAGAATCCCACCACTCTCAATGGATGGTTTTGGTGAGACCCACCAGATTCGCAGAACAGGATTTGTTGTAATTAGTGTCTTGCGATTGAACTACACTACCGAATCCGCTCCGCTCTCTTTGACGAGATGGAAACAAGGTAGAAGGAGAGCTTGCCTTAGAAGCCCACCAACCCCCCAACGCATACCAGCGGCCTCCAAGTAGCAGTCAAGCATGCCACGGGATGATCCGAGTTTGCGCGGTCAGCAATCCTCCGCGAGCAGCAACTACTCCGCCTTAGGCACTCCCAACTACCACTCTCTGATCTCTCTATTTAAACCTTACATCCTTACTCAGGAGATCCAAGTCTACCTCTGTCCTTGCCTCTCTCTAAAGCCTTGACCATCCTTCTTCACGGATCGACTGACATGGAGTTCACACCGAAAGCTCAAGTCCTTGACAACGGCGAGGCGCTCTGCCTTAAGGCGGACCCCTTGAACTGGATCAAGGCGGCGGAGTCGCTGACGGGGAGCCACCTCGACGAGGTGAAGCGCATGGTGGAGGAGTTCAGGAAGCCGCTGGTGCGGCTCGAGGGCGCGACCCTGACGATCTCCCAGGTGGCGGCCGTGGCCGCTGCCCGGTCGCCCGTGAGGGTGGAGCTATCGGAGGAGGCGAGGGATGGCGTGCGGGCCAGCAGCGAGTGGGTGATGGAGAGCATGAACAAGGGGACCGACAGCTATGGCGTCACCACCGGCTTCGGCGCGACCTCGCACAGGAGGACCAAGCAAGGAGGTGCTCTTCAGAAGGAGCTCATCAGGTGAGGTTTCCCTTTCTTCTTTGCTGCTGCTTGACTTCCTTCTTGCTGATGTGCGACTAATGGAGTCTTACCTGCTACAGGTTCCTCAACGCCGGAATCTTCGGCTCCGGCCAAGAGTCGGGAAACACATTGCCTTCTCCCGCTGCGAGGGCGGCCATGCTCGTCCGGGTCAACACCCTCCTCCAGGGCTACTCCGGCATCCGGTTTGAGATCCTGGAAGCCATCGCCAGCCTGCTCAACAACGGCATCACCCCCTGCCTGCCGCTGCGGGGCACCATCACCGCCTCCGGTGATCTCGTCCCGCTGTCTTACATCGCAGGAATCCTGACCGGCCGGCCGAACGCAAAGGCCGTCGGCCCCGACGGCAAGGTCATCGGCGCGGCGGAGGCTTTCCGGCTCGCCGGCATCGCGGACGGTTTCTTTGAGCTGCAGCCCAAGGAAGGACTGGCGCTGGTGAACGGCACCGCCGTGGGGTCGGGCTTGGCCTCCATGGTGCTCTTCGAGGCCAACGTCCTGGCCGTCCTCTCGGAGGTGCTGTCGGCTGTTTTCTGCGAGGTGATGCAGGGGAAGCCGGAGTTCACCGACCACCTCACGCACAAGCTGAAGCACCACCCGGGCCAGATCGAGGCGGCCGCCATCATGGAGCACATACTGGAGGGCAGCTCCTACATGAAGATGGCGAAGAAGCTGCACGAGCAGGACCCGCTCCAGAAGCCAAAGCAGGACCGCTACGCCCTGCGCACCTCCCCGCAGTGGCTCGGTCCGCAGGTCGAGGTCATCCGCGCCTCCACCAAGTCCATCGAGCGCGAGATCAACTCCGTCAACGACAACCCGCTCATCGACGTGTCCCGGAGCAAGGCCCTCCACGGCGGCAACTTCCAGGGCACGCCCATCGGCGTCTCCATGGACAACACCCGCCTGGCCGTCGCCGCCATCGGGAAGCTCATGTTTGCGCAGTTCTCTGAGCTGGTCAACGATTTCTACAACAACGGCCTGCCCTCGAACCTCTCTGGGGGGCGGAACCCGAGCCTGGACTACGGGTTCAAGGGCGCCGAGATCGCCATGGCGGCCTACTGCTCTGAGCTCCAGTTCCTGGCCAACCCCGTTACCAACCACGTCCAGAGCGCCGAGCAGCACAACCAGGACGTGAACTCGCTGGGGCTCATCTCCGCGAGGAAGACGGCGGAGGCCGTCGACATACTCAAGCTCATGTCCACCACCTACTTGGTGGCGCTCTGCCAGGCCGTCGACCTCCGGCACCTGGAGGAGAACCTGAAGAGCGCCGTGAAGAGCACGGTGAGCCAGGTGGCGAAGCGGGTGCTCACCATGGGCGCCAACGGGGAACTCCACGCCGCCCGGTTCTGCGAGAAGGACCTGATCAAGGTGGTGGACCAGGAGCACGTCTTCACCTACGTCGACGACCCCTGCAGCGCCACCTACCCGCTGATGCAGAAGTTGCGGCAGGTCCTCGTGGAGCACGCGCTCGAGAACGGCGACAAGGAGAAGGACGCCGGCAGCTCCATCTTCCAGAAGATCGCAACCTTCGAAGAAGAGCTGAAGGCGCAGCTTCCGAAAGAAGTGGAAGCGGCGAGGGCAGCCGTGGAGGGAGGGAAGGCGGCCATCCCGAACAGGATCAAGGAGTGCAGGTCTTACCCGCTCTACAGGTTGGTGAGGGAGGAGCTCAAGACGGGGTTCCTGACGGGCGAAAAGGTGCGGTCGCCGGGCGAGGAGTTCGACAAGGTGTTCGACGCCATCTGCCAGGGGAAGGTGATCGACCCTCTCCTCGAGTGCTTGAAGGAATGGGACGGTGCTCCCCTCCCCATCTGTTAGAAAGACTAAGGCCATATCCTCCCTCCGCTGCCTGCCGCCTTCGGATTGAATCTGTCATCCCATTGTTTCTTCCTTTCATGTCATAGATTTGTCTTATCGTGTGATCGGATCCCAATATTAATACCGATGAAATCCAATTTTAAGAACCTTCTCAAGCTCTAATTCTTCCGAAGCCACCTCAATGGTGCGGGAGATGCAAGATTCAGATTCATGACGCCATACCCATAGTAAGCAAGTTTTTAGGTCGTGGCAGCGGCAGCCACGAGCATGTCGAAATCCTCCGCCGTCAAGGCCCGGCGGAGCATCCAGAATAGTGTTTCACTGTTCGATTTGTGGCCGAGATCGCGGCCGACCGCGAAGAACGTGGGGGCACGCTTCGGCGACACGGGGAACGGCGGCATCCTGGAGCCGTCGCCGTCGATGCTCTCATCATCATCATCCATGAGGCTTGGCCGCGGGAGCTGGAGTAGCCACTCCATCGTCCCGCCGTTGAATTTGTGGCCGAGATCACGGCCGAGCTTAAGGAACATGGCAGCTCCCTTCGCCGTCATGGGGACAACGTTCCGTAGCCAGTCCTTGTCTTCTCCACCACTGTTGCTGCTGCCCTCTCCGCTGTGCATCCTACCGGCGGCGATCTTGTGAGAAGCATCAATGTCGAGAGTGATTTACCAGATCCGGTACCTAATCACCATGTAAATGTTCATGGAGCCGAAGAGTTTGGAGCTTTTCCGCCGTGAAGGCAATTATGACCGAGATCGCGGCCGAGAATGTAGAAGTGGGGGACTAAGAGGGGCGAAAAGAGGAGACGCCGCATCCCGCGGTCGACACCGCAAGTCGGCCGAGCGAACCGGAGTAGCCACTCCATAGTTTCGCTGTTGGATTTGGGGCCGAGATCACGGTTGAGCTTGAGGAACAGGACAACGCGGTACGTCGTCATTGAGACGCCGACGTTCCGCTTGTCTTCTCCGCCACAGTTACTGCTATCCTCTTCGCGCTCGGCGGTGGCGATCGCCGGGGAAGCATCCATGTGGGGAGGAGGAGAAGGCTCGTCACCGGCGTCGACGGTGATCTTGTCGGCAGCAGCCTTGAGGTGTGGAGTAGGGTTTGGGGATCGAACCTTGCGTTCTTGGATGCCCTTATATAGCCAGCCCATGGAGGACGCCAGAAATCAGAATTGGGATCATAACATATGACTGATTTGGGGATTTCCCTCCACATTATGATTCGAAATGTTCTATATTGAAACGCACTATATTCTTGCCCCATATATATATATATATATAATACGTATGAATACCTCCTTATAGTATTTGTAGGGAATGAGACTTAACTGGCATCCATTATTATCATGTTACAACCTATTTAAATTATTTATGAAAAGATTTGAAGATGAAAGTGGACAAATATTATAGAAGAACCACTTTCTTGGATGTCTATAGGACTCTCCTCAATTCTTTGGATAGCAAGAAGATCTGACTAGTTAACTATTATAAATCTATTTAAGAATTTTTTAAAAAAATAATAAAAATTAAATAGAAAAGATTCCCTTGAGCTCCAAAGCTAAAAGAAAATAGAATATGATAGCCACCTACTGTCATTACCATCATTGTGTTCACAAAAAAAAAAAAAAAAAGGATATATAGAAAAAAAAACTGATACGGCAGCAACACAGCCTGAACCACTTCCTGTTGATCCATCCACCTTAGAATGAGTGATCCGATGCTGTGTGCAGAGTGGACTCCAAACTGGACATCAGAGCCAATTCCAGATAATGAACATTCTTCAATGCGGAAAAAATTACCGGTATTACTGTTGATTAATGTTTCTTTCTTTCACTTCAATGCATATTATTTGTGGTTTGCTAATTACATGTTTTCAATACACCTGCAGGTTAGAAGAACACAATGAAGTTTGGTAAAGCTGGCTGATCTATGGCTGTTGCAGATTACTGCTGCAGCAATAATGCTTGAATGCTGTTGGTCATTTTGGACATGACACAGTTCGTCAAACAGTTGTTTGTAAGTCTGTAAATTAAATATACTGTGGCATTGTTTTGGTGTTGGTGTTTTGAGTAGTACTGGGAACCAGTTTTTTGAATGCTGTTTTCTGAATGCAACAGGAGACTTAAGTGTTTGTTATTAGTGTTTGAGCAGTATTATTTCTTTCCATTTTACAAGGAAATATCCTTCTTAAAAACCAAATATTATTTTTTTGTCAATTTTTAAATATAACTTTTAGAGCATTATTTTGAAGTCATAATTGAAGGTAATGCATAAAACTTAATCCATAGAACTTGCAGAGCAACAAACTCTGAACAAAATTATAAATTTATATTGAAAAAATTATAGACTTATAACGAACCATAATAGCAGCTTTCTAGCTTTGTTGATTTACAAATTGTTGAAAAGTTGATGCTGTTCACAATGCAGTAGTTCTAACACATGAGATAATGACAAATTCTTTGAAATATTGATGAAAATATCATAAGTTTAATATGCATTCAAAAAGCCCAGAGACTTAAATTATATAACCACAGTGATTGTCATCATCATGAAAATAATCATGCTTGATATGCTTTCAATGATTAAGCTTATCAAGTACTATCATAGTATTTCTCAACAATGTGAATGCACATATAATATTAACAATTTTTTTATGCTGAATTGTTAACAATTAGCATGCACCAAGTTTTGCCTGAATTCACAAAAGCTCCACAATGGAGGCTGGCTACAACAGTTTTGTATATATAAACATGTACAAGAAAATATAATAAAAAGAAATAAAGATCTTAGCATTACTGTTTAAGGACTACAAACATTCTGACCAGAATGGTCAGCTGACTCCGGGATCAGACCATGCCATGACAAAAAATTAATCGTGTTCTCCAATTCTGTGATGGAATACAAGAAAAGAGGCTGACAGAAAATATTTACCAGCAGCAACCCCTTGCAGGGGGGTTGTTACCAGTGAGTTAAGCCTTCGCTTCAGGCTCAGTATTGAAAGGTTAACATATCTGAGGTTGTGTTAGTTACAGTGACAAACTAAAATATGCTTATCTACAAACTGATCAATCATCATCTGATATGCAAACTACATCCGAGTTAGCAGGGGGCATGTCGACAATACCACATTGCTCAACACATGGCTGAGAGAATGCAGGAGCTGTTGTTGTATGTTTGGTTGCGAACCAACTATCAAATGATTGAACCAAATCAGTAAACTGAGAGATTGACTGGTTAACCCCTCCTATGGAGTTCCCAACACCCATGGGCAAGTCAGAAGAAATTGGGGAGGCATCCTGACAAACTGAGACAGTATTGGAAACGAGTGACTGTCCAAAATGGGGATCTGTGCATGGCTGTGCAGTAGGGATAGGCACAACTTGTCCCATAGTAGCCGAAAGTACATGAGCATGGGGCTGCTGATGAATGGTCATGGATGTGTTAGCTCTAAATCGTTGGAGATGTGGAGCAGGCGCACGGGTTTCACTTCTGATTTGAAGGTTTGGCTGTGGTGGAACCATTGGGCATAGGTGAGCTCTAGCCGAATTACTAGGGTAGACTGATGATGTCCAGCAGGCTGCCTGACCAGAAGGGATCGGTGGAGCTTGGAGTCTGACTGACGCAAGCGAGCTTGGGGCCTGACCAGAAGGGATCGGTGGTGCTTGGAGTCTGACTGACGCAAGCGAGCTTGGGGCCTGACCAGAAGGGATCGGTGGAGCTTGGAGTCTGACTGACGCAAGCGAGCTTGGGGCCTGACCAGAAGGGATCGATGGAGCATGGAGTCTGACCGACGCAAGCGAGCTTGGGGCCTGACCATAGGGGATCAGTGGAGCTTGGAGTCTGACCGACGCAAGCGAGCTTGGGGCCTGACCATAAGGGATTGGTGGAGCTTGGAGTCTGACTGATGCAAACGATCTTGGGGCCTGACTAGAAGGGATCAGTGGAGTTTGGAGTCCGACTGATGCAAGCGAGGATGGGGCTGCAGCTGGTGGTAGGGTAGCTGGGAGTGGCATAGGCGTGGAAGTCGTCGATGACACAGATCTCTGGATAAACTGAGGTTGGGATGACTGAAGTACCTGCTGCAATGTTTGGTGACCTGGAATTCAAAGAGTAGTTCGGAAAAGATCGATATCAGTTTCTGCTCAACAATGACATAATGATCAACACAAGTTAGCACAGAAGTAAACAAGTACGAGCAAGAAAATATGTTCAAGCCTATGCTAGAGTAGTAGAAATGAGATGCAAGGCTCAAAGCTCTGAGAGCAAAAAGATCAACAACGACAACAATAATAAAGCTGTCCTTAATTAAACTAAGTATCTAAATATATAGTTTCTAATGATATTTTTTAGGTCCCCCTCTACCTAAGTTGCTACGAGAGTCTCAGAAATCAAATAAAGAAATGTGGCTATAAACTAACAACTTGATTCTTGGTGGCTATCCTCCAATCAGTGGTAAAACAAACCAGTAAACAGTGTCCCATTAACATGTTCTTTCCCTAACTTCCACAGCAAACTCATGAAGTTACTTATTTGGCCATGTTCAACCAATTGAAAAGGGGACCAATTTTGTTTGTATATAATTTGACTTCATCAAGTTAGATGCATATATTGAAAAACACAATGGCAGCCACAATTCCAAGTAACAAGTTATTCGGCTAACTACATGGCTTTTGTTAGCTATCCTCCCACCTCTTGTAAAATACTCTAGTAAATAATGTCCCAATGCATGTTCTTTTCTTAATCGACAGCAGATTTACGAAGGAATTTGATCATATCCATATTCAATGCAATGAAAGGACCTATTGTATTTGTATATAGACTTCATGATGTTCAATGCACATGAAATACATATACTGATGGACCAACTGGAAAAATAATTTTATGTGAATCCACCTTTCAAAATAACTTATATTACTACTCTAGGTGGGAAAAACAAAATGTCATCATGCATTTGACATTTTACAAACATACATATAACATAAGATGGGCCTAATATAGTTTGACTTTACATGGTTGTTCAATGAAGTCAATGATGATCTATCCAAGTCCTAGAAGCATATCACTAATTATAATATAGTACAATCGAAAGAACTAGAATAATTGTTTAGGATTTTTAACATGAACCACACACATGACAAGCCCCATGTCCTCCACCAAACGTTTCATACATATGCCCACAAAAATTTGCATCTATAAACTGAGTTAAACACTATCTACAAGAATTTTAAACGCAAATAGTTTTATATATTGATAAATAATAGATACGGGTGACTGTTAAGAAGAAGGTATAACTTTCAAGGCCATGACAATTAGATGTGATACACATATACATTAGCTGGACAAAAAAAGTTAAAAAGAACAAGAAGATGCCGGACTGTTCTCATCCATAAAACTTAAGTGCCATGCTAATTTAAACTAGCTTTGTGTTCCATACCTCTAAAAGATGAAAATAATAGATATGGGTGATTATTAAAAAAAAGGTAGAACTTTAAAAGCCATGAAAATTAGATGTGATACACATATACATTAGCTGGACAAAAAAAGTTAAAAAGGACAAGAAGATGCCGGACTATTTTCATCCATAAAACTTAAGTGCCAAGCTAATTTAAACTAGCTTTGTGTTCCATACCTCTAAAAGATGAAGTTCCTCCCTTATTTTCAATAAATTTGGCTCTAAATTCTTCAGCTAAAACTTGATTCATGGAAACTTTGTTGTAAATGGTCTCAAGAACCTCCTTGCTACGAAGAAATTCTGACTCTGCATCTTGAAGTAACATATCATACTTTCTTCTGACCTTCTCCAACTCTTGATCACACTCATATTTAAGGCACAATTTCTGTGAGAAGATGAAACAAGACACAACTATTAATAATAGTTGAGCATAAATTAACAGGCAAAATGACTCAGAAATAGGTGACAGAAAACAAACCCTATCATCATGCATCTTAGTAATTTTATCCTGATGCATCCGTATGCTAGTCAGTTCATTTTTCAATGGTTCAGGTTGAAGCTCTTGAGTTGGCATTAACTGTGCAAGCGGAAAGAGAGGGTAATGAACTGATTCTGGCTCAGAAGTGCTTCTTAGATCTTCACTGATGATTCTTTGTGATCTTGTATCTGAATTTGGTAAAAATGAATGATCATCAAACTGGGATACAAGAGGATGAGGATTAGCTTGCCCAACCAGTTCAGATGACAATACAATTGGTTCATGCATTGGCATATCATTTTGTTGGGATAAATGCTGTATCTGATCAGAAAGCTCTTCTTCAGTCCCAGATGTAGCTATGCTTTCTTGACCGTGTGAAACCAAGGGTGCAATAGTACATACAGGCAATGGATCGTGAGAAGAATTTGAGACAGTCATGTTATGATTGGTAAGACCAACAGTGCCAAAATCAGCCAAATTTGGTGTTTCTTGGAGAGAGCCACTGCCTTGGACCTCTAAACCAGTAGAATTTTCAAGCCTCTCATGCCTACTAAAATGTGGTTCCTGTTCAAGCACAACCAGAAGTAGAATTTGCTCAGCGTGTCAGTGCAAATACAATAACGCACAAATATAACTGGCATAACTACCCCCATGTCCAACTGAATCAATCAAAATTTGTACTAATGGCACCACAGAATTGAGAGAATTAAAAGTTAAATTAAACTGAAGTGACAGATGATACTTGAAAAGAGGTCTTGATTCATGTTAAGAAATCTAGCTACAATTAATGTGAATACCATCCAAATTCACTAACTGAAGGCCTACAGAAAGAAATCAACAAAGAACAATTAAATAGAAAAGCATACAGAAACATACACACAATCACACAAAGGAAAAATGAAAATGAAGCTGAAAGCAACAGCACTGAGAAAAAAAAAACATCAAGACAGTAAAAGTGCTTAATTTTATAGCTATTTATAGGGTGCATGAAAATCTGGAGCTGATAATCGATAACTGTATATCATAATGATAATAACAAAATGCAGTTCAGTGGAAAATTATAAATACTCCAAGTTCAGTTCACTGCTAGCCAGATTCGAAAAAACACTTCTAAGTTCAAATTAAAGTTGTGTTTCATTAATGGAATAAGCAGTGATATAAAAGCAGAGTCCCAACAATTTAAAAGCTACAATCCAAAATTCAAACAATTTAATCCACTCAGACAATAAAATGTGCAGTTTAATTACAATCCTAAATATAATTGTTTATAGGAAAATAAATGTTCGGTTTCATCACTTATAAATGCCAAGTACTATTGACATTAAATATCGGTTTAAGTACTAAAGATATTTTATAGTCCTTCAAAATGAGGCAGAGGTTTAAATGCAACAACCCAAATGATATTGCTTTCTTCTAAAATTTACATAATATGGCACATGCAATCGCAATACTTCCATGCAAGATGCAGGATATTTGACTGCTAACTAGGAACCATGGACGTGCACATGAGACACAGCACACAGGATTGAAAAAAATTCGAACATATGAAGCAGGCATGGCATGGAACATACACATCAATCAAGGTACGTGTTTTATAACTACCATATATGAACTCAAAGCAGGGATCATGGCATGGCACGTGCACATCAATCAGAGTACATATTTTATGACTACCATAAATGAACTAAAAACAGGGATCATAACTTGTAGCTGTGCTTTAGAAGTCCCTCACATTGTGCTATCACTTCCAAATGCTTTCTAATAAATCTTTGTTTTTTATACTAACAAATATAAAAAATTATGCAGGACAAGGTCCTATAAGGTTATTTCAGACTTGCCATAGGAAATGTAGAATGGAGCTACCAAAGACGACAAGTCAGCCCAAAAGCCACAACTTTGATGGTTCAAATAATAACTGTGTTTAAGAGGGAAAAAAGTAACAACCCTAACTTATCCAACCTAAAACACAGCTCCCTATTCTCCCTGAAGGCCCCATTTTCCCCCTTCTCTTCTTACGTATGGCCACATAACTGTCAGCTTCCATGAAAAACTGGAGCAAGTGACACCAGTTGCAGGCATAACCTCAGCAACATTTGGATATGTTTACCTTCTATCTTGTCCACCATTACTAAGCTGATTGTTGGGCCGTAGGGGAACAAACAGGATTCAGGGAAGTTCCTTTTCCCCCTTCGGCAGACTCAAAGAGCACAGCATGCAATTGGACATGCTCTTGCTATCTCTGATGTTTATCCACGTCAGACATGTCAGATATGACATATGTGGTTCCCATGTATGTGATTCTTAAACTGCTTGTGATAGTCCAAGACTTAATGTTCACATGCAACTGAATGCAAGAATTGCTACTCTGCTATGTTGACCAACATAAAGGGTTGCAATTGCAAAAACTAGTATGAGCCTGCATATGTTTAACTTAGTAGCATAGTGATAGTACAATCAAGTGCTCAAACAAGGATAAAATTTCTTTCATTAATGCAACTACACCAGAATATGTTAATCAGCAAGAGTGATTTTTCTTCATCCCAACATCAAATGTCACTCCTGCCCTCCCGTTTAATGGATATCTGAAATTTGACATAATTGACTACGCTTAATCATGACTATCAAAATTGATCTCTAATGATATATCATCCATCTATATTACAACAACTACCTGTCTAATAGAACAAGTAAAATTGATTGAGAATTTACTTGAACATATTAAACCTTTTATAGATGTTTCAAAGTCACGTAAGATCAGTTGGTTTAACAAGGTATCACTTTTCAGAATATTTAATACAATTAACGTAGTACAAGTTTATTGATCTTTCTCCAGAAACTGAAAATTATGGATAATTAAAAGATCCTTTTTGGACATGCTCATAGTTCCAGAAACGCACCTGACTTGGTGAAACATCATTCTGAAAACCAGTATGACAGTGCTGATTTTGTGAGAGGGCAGCATTCAAGCTTGCATCCTCACCATCATTCATACTTCTACCTTCTTCAATGCTTCCCAATGGACAAAAACCTGAGCATAAAATATCAGAATTTTCTGCACCTCTCTGCTTCTCAGTTTCAACAGTTGCTGGCATGATAGAGTTGATAGGTATGTCATCAGCCTCACTGATCACTGAGTTCATGACAGGTGCCTCAGAAGGAAGAGATTCAGTTCCTATGGTCAAGTCAACTGCCTTTGAAGGTGGAAGAGTTGATGGAACTTCCAAAGGTGTCTCTCTTGGTTCAGATTCAGTTTCAGTTACATACATAACATTGGACTGAGAAACCAATGAATCGACTTGATTTGGCAGGCATCCAGATCCTTCAGGAGGAAAAACTGTCACCCCTTCAGAGGTTTTAGAATTCAACCCACTTGTTACCAAGTCGGCCACAATGATTAGCTCACCAGTTAGATTATTTTGAAGAGGCCCAGATTCCCTGAAGTCAGAAGGAAGCGATTCAGAATCAATGATCACCGACTTCATGACAGGTGCCTCAGAAGGAAGACATTCAGTTCCTGTGGTCAAGTCAACTGTCTTTGAAGGTGGTAGAGTTGATGGAACTTCCAACGGTGTCTCTCTTGGTTCAGATTCAGTTTCAGTTACATACATAACATTGGACTGAGAAACCAATGAATTGATTTGATTTGGCAGGCATCCAGATCCTTCAGGAGGAAAAACTATCGGCGTTTCAGAGGTTTTAGAATTCAACCCACTTGTTACCACGTTAGCCACAGTGATTAGCCCACCAGTTTGCGTATTTTGAAGAGTCTCAGATTCCCTGGAATCATATATTCTGTTTCGCAAACCATCATGAGCTTCATCCTGGTCTGCTAGTTTGAGTTCCTCCAACCTGAATCCAGAATCTGACAAAGGAATGCTATCAAAAGACTCTGTTAGTTTGCCAGCCTTAGCTTCTTCTAACCAATGATTCTTTATCTGTTGCTCTTTGTCCCTTGCAAATAACTGCATGTCTTTGAGTTTTTTATATTGGCAATCCATTTGCTTCTCAAGTCCAGTCATTTTTTTCACAAACTCTTCTTTAAGCAATCTAATCTTGTCATTTTTATCAGCTGAATCCATAACCAAATCATTAATAAGTTCTAAGTCTTTCTCATGTGCCTTCTTCAGATTCAATTCCAACTTTTCCTTGTGCATATTGAAGTCTGTAATTTCTTGTTGTTGATTGAGAGAGAGATCTTCCTCCCTTCTTGAACAAACTTTGTTAATCAAATCAATTCGTTTCTTTAGTAGTTCGTCCTTCAGAGACCCAAGGTGCTCGTGCAGATTTGCAGGAGTTCCAAGAACAGGAACCTGTCCCAGAAACATTGGTTGTTCAAAAGCACAATGACTTTGGGGACTCTCTTGAAGTTCACCTTTCTCAATATCATGAAGGTTAGATGCTGCAGAATTTGGAATTGTCTCACAAGAAGGTTCTCGAGTAAGATCTATTCCTGATAACGATTGCCCTGGTTCTGATGTATTGGGCTCATTTTTCCTCATGAAAATGCTATTTTGACCTAAAAAAATCTTCTTTAGCCTTCGCAATTTAGAATAAACATTAGAAGCCTGCTCTTCATTGCATGTGTAGTTCAAGTCCTTCTTTGCAAGTGCAAGCGATTCTCTGTGATCAATCTTGTGATTTAAGAAAGAAGCAGCTCGCCAACACTTATGGTTCCCAACAAAGTAAAGAACAATTAGAAATTTATAAAAGCAGTAGATAACACACTACTTGCTAATAGAAACTCAAACAAACCATTAGAAAGCTCTATAGAAGCTTAGAACAAATCTACAGTTAGAAACACAGAGAGCTATCAGAACATTGAATGGGTCTGGCATATACAATAGCCATACAATCAAATTACAGAATTATAGACCAAAAATCATTAGGAAGCTCTATAAAAGCTTAGAACAGAACTATAGTAAGAAACATGGAAAGCCACCAGAACATTTAATTTTTCAAGCAATGGGTCTGCCAGTCTGGCATACAAAACAAAATAACCAAATTGCAGAATTCAACAACAAACAAAAATTAACGTCCCAATTATTTGGTGTCAGTTGTATGGATCTTTTCGACAAATAAATCAAGGCAGACACTACAACTGTCTTATAAAATTTTCAAAAAGGCACGATGATGACACAAAATCATAACATCTTTCTCCACTCGATCCAGCCAATTTTATAGAATAATGTCTTCATCAATCTCTCCTACCTACTGAACAATAGATATAAATAAATAAAATTTTCACTTGATGACCTTATTCATTCATCCTAATTACAACCCAAGTTTTTCTCTTAGTATTTTAAAAGTAAAGCATGATCCCAAATTTAATTAATTGAAGAATCAGGTTAAATATCAAATTGATTACCATTTTCCAATGATCACCTTTGCTTTATATGTATATACAATCTGCTGTTTATATCCCTAGACAGTCATTATTTATAATGGTCAAATCCCTGCCCAAGTTCCAATTGTTTAATTGACAAAATATGGATTGCCTAGTTAAAACCATCCAACTTCACTTCTGAATGCCCATAGTAAGAAGAAACCCTCGTAATAACTCTTAGATTGTCAACCAAGATCTAATCTCAACTGTACAGTCGGTAAGGACCGATATTTACGGTCTGACAAGAACAGTATTATAACATATAGCTCAATAATGACACAATCAGTGTAGTCAAAACCAAGGCTTACCGTATCGTACCATACCGGCGTGCCAAGCTCAGCTCGGTATGGTACGGTATGGGCATATCGACCAGTACGCCTAAATTAATAATTTATGCCTCTGTAATGGTATTTGGCCATTACAGGGTTGGTAACGAGCGAAATCAACCGTTGCAGAGTCGATAACGGTCAAAATCGACCATTACCGACCCTGTAACGATCGATTTCGACCGTTACCGATCCTATAACGATCAATTTCGACTGTTACAAGGTCAATACTGGTCAAACTTTCGACCGTCACCCACTGTACCGAGCTAAAACAATAGTATTGCCTGGTAGCGAGTGATCTGCATACCGAACTACTGGCGGACCTATACGTACTGCCCGTATGCAGTACACAATGGTACAATAAACCTTGGTCAAAAGACTAAGTACCAAAAGCCATCACAGTCCCAAACTGCCCGAGGCACTAGGCGTTGGCCCGAGTGAAGCGAGACGCTCCAAATATTGTAATTTTAAAATTAAATATCATGATTAATAAAAATAAAGAGTTGTTGTTAATTAATATAAACAGGGCTGCTCAAGGCCCACTAGAGAGCTCCTAGGTCAACTTAACCCAGAAGGCAGCTGCTATTCTCACAAACTTAGAAAAACAACAAAGCAAGCAGCAGCTCCCACAAACTTAAACAAAAATAATCAACTTTGATATATCTAAAAATTAAAACATAACCATAAAAAATGATAAATAGCAAAAAGACAGTGGTGACTAGGGAAGACAGAGGGGAAGAAGGCAACGGTAAATGGGGAAGAGTGATTGGGGAAGGGGGTGAGGAAAGGGGGGATACAGTGAACGGGGCAGAGGTAGGAGGAAGGAGGAGAAAGAGAGAGATACTGAGAGGCTAAGAAGTCATCGTTGCCGTCGAAGGAAGACGTCATCGCTACCGTCAGAGGAAGAAGCTATAGCTAGAAAAGACATTGTCACTGGAGGAAGACATTGTCGTGCCACTGTTGTCGTCGTTTGCTAATGATTTTTCACCAAACACGATACCATCCATTTTTATTTTCTTATTATTTTACCAAATGATACTGGACAATAAAGCTTGGAATGCTACATATGCTTGGGATGGAGTGATGTATGCTACCTCTATAATTAAAGAGGTTGTTTTCAAGTTTTGAATTCTGGTCACTCAAGTCGCAAAGAGCAACCTTACCATTGTACTAACCAAGGTTTTCCATACTAGTCTGTACCGGCATATTGAGTTCATCTCGGTATAGTACGATACTTTACGGTACCCGGTACTGAGCGTTACACATAGGGTGTTGCTCGATATATTATATTATAATATAATATATATAATATAAATAAAGAAAACAAAAGGACAACGTCGCCTTGTTCCTTCTCTCCACGCGGGAAGAAGGAATCGCCTGCAGGCGATGGATCGCATGGGGGAACCGAGGACTAGCAGCCCATGAGGGAACTAAGTTTCTCCCTCCCTCGGCTAATACGATCGAAATCGATCGCCGACGGTCGATTTCGATGGTACCGTCGGTAGCAGGCGGTCCGCGTACCGATCAGTTGGCAGACCGACACGGATCACCCAGTACGGGGCCTTATCGCTCGGTAAGACAAACCTTGGTACCAACTACCAAGTCCACCCTTTAGATATTGATCCTTATATTAAAAGCAAATAGTGCTTAGCCCAGTCCAACTAGTCAATCACATTATGTGATACACCAAAATAATGCTACAATCAATGAAAAATTATAGGGCCATTTTCTATCATTTGTAAGCTTATTCTGGGCTAAAACCAACACAAAAAAAATATTAAAACAAACCCATCTATTTAGAATTTCACCTTTTAAAATTAATTCATGTTTTGAAATTTTTAGAAGTTCTTCACTAAAAACAAAAACATAAAACTGATGACCATAAGATATACAAGTAAGCAATGCAAGTAGCTAATGTTAAGATAGTCAAGGTAGTAACAGGATTGGACTTTGTTGATACAAGAAATTAAACACCAATTGGGTATAACTTAAGCTTCTTGTGATTTTTATAAAAAGGAAATTCAGAAATCCAAAACACAACTGAAACATGAATATTAAATAACAATTTTATGTTTTTCTCCTATGAATTGTTTTTTTATCTAAATTGTGGTTTTATAGAATGTTAAAGGAAAAGAAGAAGTACCCGAAAAAAAACAAAAGTTACCCATTTTTCTTCGATTTCCCCCCACGAATTTAGTTTCACCACGAAAAACTCTTCCTCCAAAAATTGGAAACAGATAAATCAACTATAGTCTTCTCACATTCTAAGACAAAAAATGTAAAACAAAGGCATAGTGGCCCTTAATTTTTAAGAAACTTCTTTTTCTAGTAACTTGAAGCCATAAAATCCTCTTAGTGTATATCTGAAAGCACACATCAAAAGCTATCAATTTGAAGTCCAACAACATGCTAGATACTTGTGGATAAAAAATAGTAGAAAACTGAAGGTTGCTCTAACCAGTGATATCTTGAAGGCCTGCAATATCATTTCTGGTTCGGGACTAACATGATGATTATTCATTATATAGTCGAGAAACACTTGAGCCACATCATTGACATTTACCTGTACATAAAATTCATAAGCATCCAACAAAGGAACATTATAAAACATATGTATGTATCATGACTATAAATGAATCTAGTATCTTGTCGCCAAAAGAATACACTCGCAAAATCGTATTATTCTGAGCTATTGTTTCATTTCACCACAAGATTCATAATGCTCATTAACTCACATTTTTGTCATCTGACAAACATTCAACTAATTTCTTATGACCACCTTAACTAAAACTAATTTACAATATTATACTGCAACATGCGATCCAAGCACATAGGGCAAGCTTATACTGTTTGCTAATGTTGCCACTGCCACCTATTTACATGAGTGCTGCATCATCTATGTCAACAACATATAAGTTGATAGTAAAACGATTTACCAGATAAGCAGAAAAAAAAAAATTAAAGATAAGTGAACCTTTTCTCCCTCTAATCTACCTGCCTCAACTATCACAACAGAGTACTCCATGATGGCTTGTCACAAATTATCTTCATGACCTTAAAATATATCATCCTATGGAAAGCATGAAATTGCTAGCTACAACAGGCAGCCCTTATGTGGCAATAGGGCGTGTAGCATCAGGTGATTTGCAGGCTACTGTGCATGTGAGACCAGTAGCCTGTGGGTCAGCTACTTGCTAATCAGCCTGATGGGTTCAGGGCTACAGGCTGAGCTGATGCACCGGTCAAAGCTGTAGGCTGGGCTGCGCTTGTGCAGCCCAAGCTGCAGCTCCAGTCACATGTTTGGAGCATGTTCACCTTACCGATCCATACTGGTGTATCGATCGGCCATCGGTATGGTATGTACAGAACCATACCGACGTACCAACACATGATATGGTAGGGCATATCAACAAACTGATATATACCGCCCATACTGATCCCCTGTTGGACCAGTACATATGCCCATACTAGGCGGTATACCGTGGTACGACGAACCTTGGTTTGTAACAAGATCTGCAATACCGAATTGTACCGCCCAATACCTACACTACCGAAATGTACCACCCGTATTGAGTTGTCATGGACTTAACTGAATTTGCCTAAGTTGTGCGGTACCGTTGCGACAAAGTTCAGACTTAGCTGGTATTGCCTAAGTCGTGAAGCGAGCGGCGAACAAGTCCCGACGTCTCGCGAAGAGGGAAACTTTACAAGCAATTCAGCAAACACCTTGAGTGCAAGAGAGAGAAGGGAGAAAGGAGCGAAATAGGACTTTAGAAGGTTGAATGAACAGTCGCAAGTCCACAAACGACGGTTCACCGGGTGCCGGGGGCGAAGACTAGCTCAATTTGTGATGATTGCTCAATGCCTGACATATACCCGAAGCCCCATCCAGCCCTGTGCCACCCGAGTGGTTCCAAAGTGCTGATGGCTGACGTTTTTGAGCGAACCACGGTCTGCAGAAATCAAGTCGTGGCACGCGAAAACGAAGCCGTTTTGGGCAGTTTTGGCCCGGCGCACACAGCAGTTGCACTGCAATGCTATAAACTGTTTTCGCTCGCATTTCTTAGGCAAAACCACATAAAACTAAGGGAAAACAGGCAGTCAAACATTTGTACAAGTATCCAAAGCGACGAACGGTTCGTCAAGCGAAGATGTAGCGGGTGCATGACGAACATTCGTGACAGGGCAGTACCATCAATTGGGGTTCTTTCTACCCCGATTTTTCTATTATCATTTGGTATTATCTTTCTTCTCTCTTCTTATCTCTCTATTTACAAAAAAAGATTATTATTGACCCCCGTACTATGCCTCAAAATCAAAGTCACCCCCCATACTTTAAAACTCGTCTAAGTGACCCCCCGTACTACGATTTCACATTAAAGTCGCCCCCTGTACTTTAAAACTCGTCCAAGTGACCCCCGTACTATGCCTCAAAATCAAAGTCACCCCCTGTACTTTAAACCTCATCTAAGTGACCCCCCATACTATGCCTCAAAATCAAAATCATCCCTCGTACTTTAAGACTCGTCTAAGTGACCCACGTACAATGCCTCAAAATCAAAGTCATCCCCCGTACTTTAAAACTCGTCTAAGTGACCCCCCGTACTATGCCTCAAAATCAAAATTACCTCTTGTATTTTAGAACTCATCTAAGTGACCCCCCGTACTACGATTTCGCATTAAAATGACCCTCTCTGTTAGAAATAAGGTTACACCGTTAGGTAAAATAATTTAAGGGATTATTTTTATTTGAGGATTACAAATAAAAGTCCCAAAACCCTAATCCATTTTCCCCTCTCTTTCTTCTCCAACCTCTGTTAGCGCTCTTTTCTACAACTTCGATCTCTGTCTTTCTTCATCGACCTCTCGGCGTTAGTTTGTTCGCATTTCCGCTGTCTTTTTGCCTTTCTTATTTTTTCTTCGACATTAGTTTGTTCGTGTTTCCACTGTCTTTTTGTCTTTCTATTTTTTCTTTGCTTGAGATCTGTGATTTCTATAATTTTGTTGACAAATAAATTAAAGGTAAAAATGTGTGTGCTTTTACTGGGTCAAGCGTTATGTTCTTTCTTTTCGGTCATTCTCTATTTGCTGATTCTTATCTTAAGGGAGCAGTGATGAGATAAGAGCATCTATCATGTTAGGCCATGTTATTTTCCCATTGCCAGATCAACCAAGTCAGTCAAAAATGCTGACATTATCCATAAGACTCCCAAAAATGCACAGTCCACGTTGGGGGTGCATCTGCGGCAAGACTTCTAGAACCATATCTTAATTTTTTGTAGGATAAATTCCTGAAGGACATTTTATCTCAAATTACTTGATGATGATCTGAGAATACTTGGACCGATAATTCTATTCTTTGTTTTATGAATATTTAGAGCAATATTGCTTTATGTCTACATCTTTAACTACCAACAAGACTTCCTAGAAATGAACTTCCATTTTTAGCTGTTGACGTACTATGTAAATTTTTAGCTTTTCCCTATATGTTTGTGTAAAGGTTCAGGTTACGTGTCTCATCTTTTTCATAGTACTTTTGAATTGTGATAAACTACGAAAAATTTCTTATGTTTAAAATTTAGGTTTAGTTGTTGAAGTCTTGCATTCAGAAAACCAATATGCTAATAGTGCACTGTTTAGCAGGTGTCCCTTGGACCGAAGATGAGCATCTTCAGAAACAGAAAAAAGGTGACTAGCGTGGAATAGCTCGAATCTTTGTTGTATGTAAGACCCCAACACAAGTTGCAAGTCATACACAAAAAATATTTCATTCGATAGAGCAATGCCTCACGAAGAAAGAGATACTCCAGCTTCGTTAGACGGTGACTCAGACGAAAAGGATATAGAGAACAGTGATAACTCGTCGAGTAGTGAGGATACTGATATCCTTGAATTTGTTTGCAAAATTAACATTCCAAATATTGATGTGGTGGAGTCTGAATATGAGGATGACACAGAGAGTTTATGTCCTCCTAAGGATTTTGGGAGTCAGGATCATTGCGAACTTGCATTCTGAGAGGTTAACTTCGATCATGATTTTGGACAGAATCTTACACTAAATATTAGTGACTATATCAATGATGTTAAGAGGTTTCAGAGTTATCTGCGTGATTACAGTATACAAGAGGGTTTTGACTTCAAGTATTTGAAGAATGAAAGTATTAGAGTAGTTGTAGTTTGTATGATAGATGGGTGTGGGTGGAGGATTAGAGCCAGCCCCAATCCTATGCTCAATTGTTTTCAAGTGAAGACGATGACTAACATACACAGTTGCGAGCGCCATGGCATTAATCACCAGATTATTAGTTCTTTCATAGCAAAAAAGTATCTTGCCACATTGAAGGATGACATACGATGGCCTAATAATGCATTTAATAATGATGTGAGGCGAAGGTTTAATGTGGAGGTAACAGAGCAAAAATGCTATCGTGCAAAGAGGAAGGCTCTAAAGATCCTTCAAGGTGAGAATAAATTTCACTTTTCTAGGCTAAGGGATTATGCATCTATAATCCTAGAGACTAACATAGGGTCAACATGTAAGGTTGGAACCGATCCATATGATGGGAATAGGTTCAGTTGCTTTTATTACTGTTTGGCTACATGCAAGCAAGGATTCATTGAGGGGTGTAGGCTTATAATTGTAGTTGATGGTTGTCATTTGAAGACTCGTTACAAGGGGATCTTATTAGCAGCTACTGGAATATATGCCAATTATGGGATGTTCCCAGTAGCATGGGCAGTAGCTAGCATAGAAAATAAAGAAAATTGAAAGTGGTTTCTTGAAGAGCTATTATTCGACATCGGATCAGTTGAGGCGCACGATTGGAATTTCATGAGTGATCAACAGAATGTATTTTAAACCAAGGTTTGACATACCGGTCCATATCGGTGTACCGAGATTATCTCGGTACCGGTGCATACCGCCCAGTACATTAAAATATAATATAATAAAATATAATATTAATATATTAAAAAAGAAAAAGAAAAGGGGCGACGTCGCTTCAATCTATCTCCCCGCGAGAACGACGCGAGGAAAGGAGGTACTTCTTTCTTCTTTTTTCTTCTTTTCCTCTTCTTCCCTTTTTCTCCCTCAATCGACCGTCGACATCAAAATCGACCACCAACGGTCGATTTTTGGCGGTACTGCCCGGTAGCGGGTGGTCCGCGTACCGGTAACCTAGCAGACCGGTATGTACCGCCCGGTATAGATCGAATTTGCAAACCTTGTTTTAAACTACTTCCTATATCATGCTTTGGGTGATATAAGTTATAATTGTTTACTAACCTTACTTAGAATATTATGTATACTGTTAATTTAGGGGCTTATTGAGGCATTTTCAGAGGTTGTGCCACGTGCGAACCATAGGATTTGTGTTCGCCACATGTATGAGAACTTCAAGAAGCAATTCAAGGGTGGGGTCTTGAAGGATCTCGTGTGACAAGCAACCTCCTCGACGACCGAAAGGGAATTTGGTTACTACATGAACCAAATCAAGGAGGTTAATAAGGATGCGTATCATTGATTAGCAGCAAAGGGCAGTCGTCAGTGGTCAAGGAGCGGCTCTGCATGATATTGCCCTTCATATATTTTGTTTGTAGTTGTTATGCAAAAAAAATATCACTACTAACT
This sequence comes from Ensete ventricosum, assembly GCA_029747655.1. Classification (NCBI taxonomy): domain Eukaryota; kingdom Viridiplantae; phylum Streptophyta; class Magnoliopsida; order Zingiberales; family Musaceae; genus Ensete; species Ensete ventricosum. The sequence continues at coordinate 3,289,868 of JAQQAF010000003.1, forward strand.
TTGACTTCTTTCCCTAATTTTAGACACCCCAAATATAACATGTTGGTCAGTAGCATCGCAGAGACATTCAATTCTTGGATATTAAAAACACAGGGCCAACCGATTATCACCATGTGCGAGATGATTAAGAGAATGGTGATAAAGAGAACTGAGACCGAAAGAGCCAAAATAGAGGGTCATTGCAATGGTATATGCCCTAGAATCTTGAAAAAGATAGATGAAGATAAGAAGCGATGCAAAGATTGGATTACGGTTTGTACCGATCATGATGTATTTTAGGTGTATTATTTAACTGAAAAAAGACACATCGTTAGGCTAAGGGAACAGTTCTGCAATTGCAATAGATGGGGGCTCACAGGTATTCCTTGTTAGCATGCTATAATCGCCATATATTTCCAAAGGCAAGCCCCAGAAGACTACATAGATCCTTATTACCATAAGGATATGTGGGAGAAATGCTACAGCGGAAGAGTTCACACAGTGCCTGGTTAGATAACTTTCTTATCTATCATAGGTTTTATTTCAATATTATAATCCACTTATGGATCCTTTACTAAAGATTGTCAGTTACAGATATTGATGATTGGCCTTCCGTTGGTGGGTTCCCTATCGAGCCACCACAATTCAACAAAAGGATTGGTCGACCCAAAAAGGCGAGAAAATGGGCTGATGGTGAGGGGCAACCATCACAAATGAGAACAAAACCGGGGCATCCAAACAAGTGAGGGCGATGTAGACAACAAGGACATAATGATCGTCGATGACAAAATAACATAACTAATCCCGTACGTGCAGCGTGTTGTCAACGGTTTACAAATAAGATGAAGCGACATAGGATGATATTGAAGCAAGCTGAAGCAATAAAAGCAACCCACTTGGAACCGGGCCCAAGTCAACCACCACTGGAGTCTTAATCTCAATCACTGGTACATTTTCAACAATACTATTAATTATCACATATTTTGATAATTGAAACTAACTTTATGAAAATAATCTTTAATATAGGAACGACGCCCAACTAAGATACATATCAAGACCAAGGTTTGCAATTTCGACCTGTATTGCCCGGTACGAGCGGTACATACCGGTCCGCCAGGTTACCGGTACACGGACTGCCGGCTACCTGGCGGTTCCGTCAAAAATCAACCATCGGCGGTCGATTTCGGCCGTCGGCGGTCGATTGAAGAGAGAAATCGACCGTCGACGGCCGATTGAAGAGAGAAATCAACCATCGACGGTCGATTGATGAAGAAAAAGGGAAGAAGAAGAGGAAAAGAAAAAAAAAAGAAGAGGGGAAGAAAGAATACCTCGCTCGCCTACCATCGCCTGCGCGCCGTCGTTGCCCGCGGGTCGCTGCGCGCGGTCGCCGCCCACGGCCGCTTTTTCTCCCGCGCGAGGAGACAGATCAAGGCGACGTCGCCCCCTTTTCTATTTTTTTAATATTATATTATATTATAAAAAAATATTATATTATATTTTAATACCGGGTGGTATGTACTGTGCATACCGCCCGATACGGGTCCCGAACCGGTACCGACAATATATCGATACACCGGTACGGATCGATAAGTCAAACCTTGGTCAAGACTACAACAAAACAATGCAAATTCTCCCCAGATAAAAGGAAGAAGCAAGCTCATTCTGAAGCAAGACCCAGAGAATGAAGTGATTAGGGCAATAATTAGTAGTAGTTGGCTATTGATGTTTACATGCATTTCACTTTTTGTTCATGAGATAGGTACATGAGATGAATTACTATTGATGTACATTCCACTTGACATAGTTGTTGGATTACTAGTAGTTGGGTACATTAGATATTTGTATGATATGTTTAATTGGCAAGGTTTCTCACTTTATGGTAGTTCAATTAATTAGTTATATCTTGTTATTCTTTACAGGTTATGCAATTGATTGTAAATGGGATATGTTTAAGTTTTAGGGGAGGTGCTATTGAAATTTAGTCACACTTAAGAGTAAATAATCGTAACAATCTTGCACGTTAAGATTTTTAGGAGATCAATTTTTTAATTACTTAAAACAATTAAGTGTATAACAAATAAAAATCATCATCAATCAAACTTAAAGTGTAAAATAAATTCAAACAATGGTGGAAGTTAAAGACCAATTTTTTTCATGACTTTTCTACCACTTAATACCATTGTATTAATGTTCAGGGAATAAATTTAATGAATAATGATAGTAATGGGGGTGTATTTAATTAACATATCATAGTACAGGGAGCGTCTTTGATTTTTAAATTCTCTTCGTATAGTTTGGCTATATTGTAGAAAATCAAATAGACCACCCCCCTCCCCCCCCCCCACAGTTTTAAAAACAGACGTTGTTACCTTTTTTATTGACAAAAGGGGATTGTTTAACGTCTATAGAATAGTACGGGAGGGCACTTTGATGCGAAATCGTAGTACGGGGGGTCACTTAGACGAGTTTTAAAGTACAGGGGGTGACTTTGATTTTGACGCATAGTACGGGGGGTCACTTAGACGAGTTTTAAAGTACAAGGGGTGACTTTTATTTTGAGGCATAGTACAGGAGGTCAATAAGAATTTCGGCCAAAAAAATTCCATTGTTACTCCATCATCATGTCATGTTTCCTTCCTTTCCTTTTTTTTTTTCCTTTTTCCTCTAATGATCCATGGCAAGCTTCTTTTCTTGTTTTCTAATGACCTAAACACAAAGTTTCCCATGTTCTAGATTCACCTGATACAAAGAAACAAGAGTGCAAAAGACATCTAGATTGAGTCAAAGCATAATAATGCACCTAGACATAGATAAACAAGACCTAAAGGAAGAAAAGAATGTATTGAAAGTATAGAAAGATGACATTCCTACAACCAACAACCAATATTATTTAATCAACATGAACAAACCAATTGCTAAATGGATCATCATGAGAAATAAAAGATATCAATGGAGGAGAAAATCAATAAAAGAAGACACGACTTTAGGTTCCGGGATTCCTACCTGTCCCCCTCTTGGTGATGTCACCATATTCTACGCCTCTACTACTAGTCTCGCTCCCCTTAAAAGTTTAAGACGAGAGCGATAATATAAGAATTTATAGAAAGGATGACCAACTCCAACCCTCAATTCAAAATCCTAATCCACCAAATTTAGAATTCAATTAAGAATCCAGGTTCTAGATCAACTAAAATTCTTTCCTTAAATCCAAGGTTTATCGTACCATGACATACTATCAAGTATGGGCGGTACATATTGATCCGATAGGAAACCGATATAGGCGGTACATAGTGGTTTGTCGGTATGCCCCATTATACCATATGTTGATACGTCCATACAATTCGGTGTATACCATACCGACAACTAGTTGATACACCGGTACAGACTAGTAAGGCGAACCATGTTAAATCACTTGTTACTGTTATGGACATTCAGATCTTGATCAAATTAGGAAGGCCACCCTAAACAAAAAACGAAGCTACCAAAATACCCTTAGATAAAGCCAAGTGAAAATCTAAGTATAACACAGCCTTCCAATTCATGATTCACAAGATAGGTATCGAGATCGATGAAATCAATCAAATCAAACGGCGGAATCTAGAGTGCCAGAGAAAAAAAATAAAAAAAATAAAATCATAAAAATAGCAAAATAATAGAAACTTTATTAATGAAGATTATGAAAAAAAATATTATATGCTAAAAGATTCTTTTGGTTAACTTTCGTGAAAAATGTCTAACTTTAATGAAAGAAAACATATGAAACAAGCACATAAAAATACTATAAAAAACAAGAGATTAATCCAATAATTATGAAAGTTTTAAAAAATTAATGATGTAATGAAAAGATGTCATATATATCAAACAAAAGATTCAGACAAGCACCAAAGAATTTAAGATTAAATTTGAATCCTATTATAATTTATGATGGCATCAATTGCTTAAGAGACGAAGAGCTTCTCCATCTTCTTCTATCCTCACCCTTTGACCCTTTCCACTTTGTCTTCCACAAAGTAGAATGCGAACATCAAAAAATGGTCCTAGATGACAAATGGAATGGTTTAAATCAAAGAATGCAATTTTGCTCAGCCAATATTCACTGATTCGACTTCTAACCAACATACAGAGCAGCCCAATTTTGAGCAGTTCATGTGCAATTTATGACTTACCACTCGATAAGCACTATGAACTAGGCCATAACGCTTGTGAATCAGACTTACCACCTAGTTCTAGTAATGGGCTTGGATTGAGTGGTAAGATCAACACAATCTATTTTTTGTCTTTTAATTTTAAAAATGAAAAAAAATAAAACCTTAAGTTCCCCTACTTTCACTCCTCTCCTCTTATTCCTTTTTTAGGGTAGTTATATTGGCTAAAATTGGCCAGCTTATTATTACTCTAACCAGCAGTGCTTGGGGTGCTCACCTACGTGCCTAGGCGAGGCACGGCCCAAGTGCTCGATAAGTGGGCCAAGCAAGCACCTTCACTTGAGCGTGGCCTAGGCGTCCACTTGGACCCAGACATCAAGCGACCCAAGCACCTGCCTGGTTCAAATCGAGCTGGAGCAAGCCAAATCACCGGATTTCGTTCGAACAGAACCAAATCAACAAATGTTCATTTGTAAACATGAACGAGACACAATAATACAATGAATTAGACCAAATCACCACATCCAATGTCTTCCCCAATCTTCCTTTCCCAAGCCACCAACGTCCTCTCTTCTCCGCCATGTCGCAATCGTGTTCCCCCTTCCTCCTTGCATCGGTAGCCTCCTTACGCATCTTCTCTTCTCCTCACCAACAAGGCGACAACTTAATAGCTCCGTTGTCTCCTCCCTCCTCCTCACTCTTCCCGTCCCAACCGACAACAACCCATAGCCACCTAACTAGTAGCAACCTAACTCAAATGACAACAAGAGAGCCAACCCAACGGACAACAACCCTCTCCCATACCTCCTCCCTCTCCTTGAATCCTTTATCCTTGCTCCCCTCCCCATACCCAACAACCCCTCTCCATCCTCCTACTCTGTTAAGTGAACAATCTGAAACCTAATTATTTGAGAATATTATGCCACAAAAGGATACAAACAGATAAGACTGGCACCAAATCAAGATTACCTGACTAACACTTGATTCAACACAATCTAACGTTATTAAAGGATCAAAAGTACAGAAGCATCAATAAAAGTTTCTACCAGAGGAAATGCGAGTGAAATTACATTGCCAATTAACTGTTTATATGCAGTTCAGGTTAAAATGCCAAAATTCATAATAAATTCAGAAACACCTATCCACAAGGTTGGAGAAACTAAATCAGACTGTTCAAATTGCTTACCGGAAGTTTCAATATCTCACAGAGTTTTGATAACTCTGGCTTCAATATAAGATGAAGATTCCTCTGAGCAGTCCGTAAGCTTTCTCTCCCTTCCCAGTCAATCTCATGAGGCCTGTTTTTATCTTTAGTACCTTCAGACGTTAAAGACACTTGTGATACAGCATTTCCTTTACTATTTAATTGTGCCTCTGCAACATTCAATCCCACATAACAAAAAACAAAAGAATATCAAAATCCTGAAGAAAGATGACATTATAATCCAAATTCTAAACAGTATAGTAATACCACTCTCCAGCTGCAATGGAACAAAAGCTGCTTTAGTAATGGACATATGAGAAGATCTATCAGAATTTCCAGACAACAACTCATTATTGCCTTCAGCTTCTCGTTTTCCTTGGAACCAACTTTTCAGAGAGATTGGATCAACAGTATTACTGCTAACTGCCTTCTTTAGTTTTTTGTTTACTACATCATTTTCTGGTTCAGATGACAAAGTAGATTCTTCCCAATTCTGAACATTTCTACAGCTCCTATGACTATGAGATGGCTCAGAAATATATCGCCATTGTGGGTACCTTCCTTCCAGTAAATTTGACCAGAAATTATGTGGATCTTTGTCCAATGAGGCTCCTCCTTCCTCACCAGCCAAAATAATTTTTCTTGAATAAGAAGCTCCACTCTGCTGGGCCTTTATCAAAATTGAATATTTGGTAGGAACACATGGAAACTTAGTTAATATTTCCAGCATATCATCAAGAACCATTTTATCATAGGAACTTCGAGACTGATTCTCTGAGCAATCAGTTTGATGAAACTCTTCTAGTTGATGAAAGAGATTCGAAGCACCCCAGCTAAGCAACGAATGACAGACACTGGGGTTTACATTTTCTATATCACTGTCAAGTATCATGTTCTCCTTTGCAAACATTAGAAGTCTTTCCTCCAGTGTAAAGGATGAATATAGACGGAAAACAAGCAGAGAATTGTGCTGTGATTTTACAGTTATCCTCTGAAGTGATCGTAGGTCATTCAATGGATTCCAATCACTATCATAAATAATAATAGCATCAACAGATGAAAGTTTGATGCTTGGTAAGCATGCATGATTTTCAATTAAAAAGACAAATCTTCTTGTTGCCTTATCATTGAAATTTTTCAATGCCGCTAGTCTACTTGACATGGCTATTCCACGTTTAACATGCTCATACGAATCAGCACCAAATCTCTGATGAAGAAAGTCATCCAAAATATCACCAACTGAGAACTTTCCAGATCTGCCAAATGACTATGATATATAAAAGAAAATGAGAAAAATAAATTGTGAAGTTAAACTGTCAAAACTAATCTGACAGAAAAAATTGCCAACAGCATCAGATTTTCAAAAATGTTTACATTTGAAAAATCAAATACGTAGACAAACTTAAAATTAAAATGATTATTCATGCTTAGATTATTGGAAGACATTTGAACTATTTAAATAATTTGATTTAACCTAACAGCAAGAAAGTGAAGCAGAAAGAATTCTGGTCCTTCATAGGATCATACGAAGAAACAACTCCAACACATAAACTTTAAAATCCACCAAATCTTGGTATTTAGCTGTATCACACATGTTGAGAAATAGGCACCATATAAAGAGCCAGAAGATAATATTCTACCTAACTTCGCTATCACCCAACATTCGCCGCTCTTTTTACCTATATAGCCTAAAATACCTTTACTATGACATTCAAAGTAGAAGATATCTTGGATGAACGATAGGCCTCAAATTGCATTTGGATCACGAGGAAAATTACAGGGAATCAACAATGAATTCTGTCCATCATTGCAGCATTTCTGAACTGAAGATCCTCATTTTCCCTTCCCCTCCTCTCATTGTTCAGCACCCAGCTTATTGAACGATATGCTTATGTACCAGGCTTAACAGATGATACACTGACCGGGGGAAAATTTTACTAGGTGATAAGTCTACTGATCCTAGATCCCATTTCTCCCCCTCCCTGATCCTCATTTTCCCTTCCACTCTTCTCACCCTCTGTGGCCGTAGATCCCCTACACTCATCAACTAACCTTGTTGCCATCACTTGCCTCCCCCACCCTCTATCGCCTCTCTTGCCCCACTTCACCAACCTGTTTTGTCGCTCTTGTTCCACTCACTCGTACCCTCCGGAGCCATCACTCCATTCTTCTTATCTTTCAAAGTGTCAGATCCTCTCTCTCTATCTGCTTGTAGTGGTCCAACCAGTATGGATGATTACCAACACTCAAAATACTAGTTGGCACCGGTACCAACTGGTTCACCTGTCAACCAATGTTGGTATAAACCAAGGTATCAATCCTTGCTGATGATTATGTCTGGTTACATTACTTTTCAATATATATCATCATGTGTGCATTATTTCCTGATTAAGAAGTACATTATTTCATGCATCCCCCACCCTAGCACCAAAAAATATATATCCCAGTCCCATTACCACTTCTATCCAGGTTATGCCTCCATGTCTAATATCCATGAATGCCAATTGAGTTGAAAACCATGAATGAGAAGAACTAAACATGACAATTTTAGATGTGACCTTTCTCACATCATCACAAAACTAATTCATATTAACATATATGCTATGTGACTACAACTTTGTTAGTCCTATGCACACCTAATCAAATCTTCGTATCCTTATCAAACTGAATCCACTAATATGAATCCACATTTGATTCCCATCTCATAGCCTTGCAATACTAGTGTCCCTTCCTAAACATGAGGCCCTCTTAAATCATATGTTACACTAATCCCAAAAATTCAATTAAGGTTTACTGCTAATTTCTCAGAAATTCCTAAGATAACCATTAAAATTTATATAACATACAAAAAATATAGCCCTCCCTTGCACATAAGGTGTTGGAAATGAGTGGCAATGTGTCGGAGACAATTGCCATGAAGATATAGATGACACATTATAGAAAGGCAGCTAAAAAGATAAGAAAATTGAAGCAATTGTAATAAACCAATGCATTATATACAAATGATCACAAAGCAGTGTTCACCGTGCTGTAGTGTACGAGGGGGTATGTACCGGCCCAACAGGGATCGACACGTGGACCACCCTGTATCGGGCGGTTCATTACATATGACCCCATATCGCTCGATACGAGGTCTATACAAAGCGGAACGATAGAAATCCGACCGTTACCGACCTGTATCGATCGAATTTCGATTGAAAGCGCTCAATGGCTGGGATTTATTGAATTCAAACGATCCCTTTAACCATTTGAACCAGATCCAAGGGTTATTAAACCCTTTTTACCCCTTCATTCCCTCCCATTTCACTCTCCCGAACTTTTTACTGTCTCACTCTAGTGTGATCATTCTTCTTCGAGCAACAGTACGATGTTCGATCTTATGATACGAAGCAGCAGATCAATGGCGAAAGTAGAAGTTCCAATATTCTCCAACCTCTGCATCAATAGATCCCACAATTGTACTTACCTCAAGTGCCACCTCTGACATGTGTGATTCACGACGATTAGACTATGACCATCACCACATTGATGTATTAATGACATACGATGTATCAGTATTCTATATCATAAGATCAATTTCAAGATTGGGTCTGTTAAACATATCATATTGGTATATAGAAACATATGATCGAGGACCCCAATCCACCGCCCATGGAGTCTTGTTGTTCTTTTGGTGGTAGAACCATGTTACATCAAACGATCGATCTATTTATTACTTCATTCATTTGAATCTTAAAGCTCAACTCAAAATCTAACAATTCAAAATATTTCTTTCTAAATAAGTCAATATCAATGGTACTGTCTGGAATGTACCACAAAAGTTGCTCAAAACTCAAAAAAGATGTGTCACCATTCTTTCCTAATTTAAAATATTGTTGCTTAAATTATACTAAATTTACAATTATTTCTAACTTAAAAACCTTAATGTTTTTGGGATTTTTCTGTATCGTGTCGTCGACTGGCTGACAAGTCGATTTGGACCAATAAGGCAAACCTTGTCACGAAGCATCAACAAACACAAGCTTGCTCGAACAGGTACATGCCACCTGTTTCATACTCGTCCGAGTGAAATGGAAGTACTTTAGCACTTATAGGTTACTCGAGAACCAAATAAGGCCAAAATCTTCTTAGAAAGTTAGTTGTGGGAATGCTAGTTTGGTCCACCATATAAAAGGGAAAGCGAGAAACCCTAAATCCCACTTCTATGTCGTCTCCGCTTCTTACATAGTCACAATCGATGCTACGACTTCTCACCGTGACTTCTCGCCTTTGTCTTCTCATCGCAATTGACGCCTCCGCTTCTCACACAAGTGGCTACCAGCGACCTCCGCTTATCATGATCTAGTTGGACACCGCCACGCAAGATATTTGCCCTAATCACTTCTCAGGTATGTCTCTTCTCCTCTTCCTCTTCCTCTTCCTCTTCCTCTTCCTCTTCCTCTTCCTCCCTCCTTCCTCCTCCACTTTTCCTCTTCTTCCCTCTTTCTTCCTCCATCCATTGTCTCTTCCTATTCTCCCTCTTTTTCTTCCTCTCCGAAACACTAGTGCCTACTAGTGTACTATGTGTGGGTACACCAATACAGACTGGTAAGTGTCAGTCCGACAAATCTTCGAGATAGGTCCAATACCCGAAATGGAAAACCTTAGTTAAAATAATAGAAATAAAGCAAAATTTATATCATAAGCAGTAACCCTCAGTTTCTTTTTCAAAACTTTAACAGTTCAGATTAGTTCATTATTCAATAACCATACGAACATATTCAATCTCTCTGCATTTAAATAGAAATCTTCTTTTTTTTATGGAGCAACACAAGTTGGATGACACAATCACACAAGACTGCTTTCCATCTGAAGTTTTATCATACAGATTACTGTCACTTCATTAGTAAAAATGCATGCTACTGCAATAAATTGTAACTTTGTGATATTTCCAGGCACTCAAGATTTATGTGGTATTCACGACAAATAACATAATCACTTGTAGACACAAAGTATGAAAGGTTCATCCTATGGCCATCAATCAGCCCATAGACCCTATGAGGCTATCACTCAAAAAGAATTCACAAGCCATAGAAAGAGCAAAATCTGAAAGAACACATCACAAACCTGAAAAAAAATCAGAACTCGCAATCCTTGATTCCGAATCATCTGGAGAATCTTGTCAAGTACAAGCAGCTTGCCACTTGCATTTACTAAAATATCTAAATATTCAGTCACTGGGAGACCTCTTGTAAGTGAGCTTGGCAAATGTTCATCAACAAGGTAAGGATGGTCACAGCACTGGAACAAAGGCAAAATTTGTGGAAAACAATACAGAAGTTATTAGCTTCCAGTCTACAGAACAAGTTAGCATTCTTCCAACCAATACACTACATGTTCCTAACACTTTTATCAAATAGTATTTGGAAGCCAACCTTTCTGGCTGATATAAGAATGTCACCAAGAGCTCCAACAAGATCAAAATTTGAACATGAACGAAGAAGTATGGAGTTCGAAATCAGAGTCGCACAATATTGTTCAAGCTGCACATTTGAAAGGCGAACAGGAACCCAGTACTCCAAAAACTTTGAGGAATCTGGTTTACGGTCATATGCAACATAATATGATAGTTTCTCTTTCAATAAAGCAAGTGTACCAGCAGCATCAATGGCATCAGATTCCACAGTGCATGCTGAATTTCCATCAATCCCTGAATCAAGGAATGAGAGCAGGTTGAGGTATTCAGCAATGTTATCCTGAAAGTTCCAAGAGTTCATTAAACATTATTAGAGTTTTAAAAGAGAACAATAACTGCATGAAGCATTAGTACTTCCAAATACCTTGGGCTGACCACTTAAAAGAAGCAGCCTGAAATCAGTTGAGAGACGCTTAAACAGTTCCAAATGTATAGAATTTTGGCACTGATCAACAACGAGAGCTTCCCAGGCAATGCATTCTAGTGTTCCAAAATCCTGGATATTATTCAGGATCATGTCAAATAGGTAGATATGTGAATCACATAAATAACATATCAAAAATCTGCATAACAAAAAAAAACGTCTGGGACCATCTCAAAAGCAGGAGGTACGCAATTATAGCATTAGGTTAAAATGTTATAGCTCAACTGCTAAATACAAAACAAAAAAAAAAGAATGATACCTCAACAATAGCATCAGGACATGACAAAAGCACTTGAAACATTATGTGACCACATTCCTGATGAAACTCTAGAGTTCGAATCATCTTCCGGACATCCTTGCTCGCATTATAGACAACAAGATTAATGGAAGGTGCCAAGCGATTAAATTCAGTCTCCCATAGTGGAAGAGAAGTAGAAGGTGAAATGATGAGAAAAGGTCGACATGCATAAGATAGCAAGGACAATATGAATAAGATGGATTTAATAACTCGCTCCTGCAAAATAGAATCCTTCTAGTCATGCATAGAAACGGTATGTAAAGCATAGTAGAACATTAACTTTTAGATTTTATATGATTTAACAACTGTAAAAATTAACAACTAAAAGGATCATACATAACAAAAAACGACTACCAAATCTTATTCTCTCCTATGACCTATCTCAACATAAGGGTATGACCTGTGCAGAAACAGTGATTTAAAAAGCGCTAGGTGCCAAGGTCCCAAACCGCCCGAGGTGCTAGGCACTTGCTCGAGCGAAGCAAGGCACCCTGAAATATTAAAATATAAAAAAAATAATATAATTTAAAATATAATTATTTAAATAAAATTTGATATTAAATTAAAAATATACTGTTAACAGTATATTACCTATTGTTAATAGTAGTCAAAGGGGAGAAGAAAATATTAATGGTAATGGAGAAGGCAGTGGTAAGAAGCTGGCAGCAATAGTGGAGAAGGATTAGTTTAAGACAATTGTAGTAGCGGTGCGAACGACAGCAGCGGCGACGGAAGCTGCAAATAGCAGCAGCCACAGTGGCGGAAGTTGCAACAGCAGCGGCAGTGGCGGCGGATGCTAAGGACAGCAACAGCTGCGTCAGCGGAAGCTGCAGACAACAACAGCTACGGCGTCGGAAGCTGCGGACAGCAGCGACGGCAACGACAGAAGCTGCAGACAGCGGTGGTGGCAACGGCGAAAGCAGCATACAGCAGTGGTGGCAGCAGCGGTGACAATGGCTGAAGCTGTGGACAGCAGCGGCAGCAGTGGCGAAAGCAGCAGCAGCAACGGCGGAAGCTCCAGAGGGCGCCCGTCGGTGGCGAAGGAACTTGCGATCCTCTCCCTCAGCAGTGGAAGGAACTGCACATGGAGCGACAACGGAAGGAAGCTACAGGGGCCGTCGAACTCGTTCGCTGACGACAGAGGAAGGCTAATCTGCTACGTTTGCGGCAGAGGCAGTGGTAGAAAGCGTCGGCGGCGGAAACAGAAGAAGTGATAGGGTTCATTCGAGGTCGCACGAGCGTGAATAAGGTAAGAAACGATGGTATTGAACCGAACCAAACTTAAAAGTCTAATTCGGTTCGCTTAATTGAGCCTGGCACTCGCTCGAAGCGCCCAACGCCTGGATTCAAGCGAGCGCATAGGCGGCACCTCATTGAAGCGTGTCACCTGGTCTACACATGAGGCGCTCGGACCTCACCTCGTCGTTGTGCAAGAATAGATTAAATAATATCTCATATGGAATATGCAAGTACATTATGTATGATTATCAACGAACTTACAAGTAGTAACTTACATTTAAGGCAGAAAGAAAATTATTTATTTGGACTCAAATTTTCCAATAGTGCAACTGTGACCTCAACCAAGGTTTGCAATTTCGACTTGTACCGCCTGGTACGGGTGGTACATACCAATCCACCAGGTTACCGATACACGGACGCCCGCTATCGAGCGGTACCACCAACAATCGACCGTCGGCGGTCGATTTCGGCCGTCGGCAATCGCTTTCGGCCGTCGACGGCCGATTGAGGGAGAAATCGACCGTCGGCAGTCGATTGAGGAAGAAAAAGAGAAGAAAAAGAAGAGGAAAAGAAGAAAAAAGAAGAGGAGAAGAAATAATACCGCGTCGTCGCCGCCCGAGGGCGCTTTTTCTCCCTCACGAGGAGATGGAATGTCTCCCTGCGCGGGGAGAAAGATCGAGGCGACGTCACCCCTTCCCTTTTTTTTTAATATTTTTAATATATTAATATTATATTATATTATATTATATTTTAATATACCGAGTGGTACCGGTACGGACCGGTAAGTCAATCCTTGCACATGAGGTTATATGACTAAGGTTAAGAGATACATATAAAACATGTATATTGCTTATGGTCTGATACTAAATGGCAAAATGGATGATATGAGGTGAAGGGCCAGACCAAACACTGACAGGAAGATGCGGCAGTGATTGACCAATCAGGATTTTCAAGCTCAAGCTAGAATAATCAGGCAAGATAAAGGATCTTGGTCAAGTGCTGTAAGGCTAGCATAGGAGTGAGAATGTTCCAAGTTCTTAGTATTATCGTAGTAGAACAGGACACGATCAAAAATGCTAGTGTTAAAAAGAATATGGTTGTAAGCCATCATAAGATTAATTTGAATTAAACAAACTGGACCTCATCTTAAAACAACACTAAGATCCATCAGGGATAAACACATAGATAGGCATGAATTGTTATGCGAGCTAATAATGAAGTCTTCTGCCGCTCAACTTACATCTTTAAAACTGTATCTGGTTCACAATGCATTTACAACTAAACAGAAAACTGAACTTTGCCATGGGCACTTGCAAGAACATATAATCTAAGTATGTGAATTCAGTTATAGAACAGTTGTTGCCAACTGTCTAGGCCAGTGAAACTAATATTCACTAAAACCATGGAAAATGCCAACTAAGAAAGGGACAGTAGAAACTACTAAAAACATTCTTTACATGATCACAGAGCCTTCTGATATTCCTAAATTGGGTATCAACTGCTATGCTTTAGCTGTTGCATCACATTCTTCCAAAATGCCTAATATGTATAATGTCTAAATCAAGGATTGACTTACCGGTCCGTACCGGTACCAGGCGGTATGCACAGTGCATACCGCCCAGTATATTAGAAAATAATAAAATATTATATTATGTTAAAATATTAATATCTTTAAAAAATCAGGAAAAGGGGGCGACATCGCCTTGATCTTTCTCCTCGCGCGGGAGAAAAATCGCTCGTGGGTGCGGGCGACCCGTGGGCGGCGACAGCGCGCGGGGTGACCAGTGGGTGGCGACCTGCGGGCAACGATGGTAGAGGTTCTGTTTCTTCTCCTCTTCTTCTTTTCCTCTTCTTCTTCTTCTTCCCTTTTTCTCTAATCTCCTATCTCCCTCAATCAATCGTCAATCTCCCTCAATCGGCCACCGACAGCCGAAATCGACCGCCGACGGTAGATTTTTGGCAGTAGCGGGCGGTCCGCGTACTGGTAAACTGACGGACCGATATGTACCGCCCCTATTGGGGGGTACAGCTCAAAATTTCAAACCTTGGTCTAAATTTTGAGCAAGTAACTTTAAGCAGGATTTGATTACTGAACAAAAACATGTTAATTGCTTTTCCAACAAATATACCTGCAACGTAAACATGCACATATAAATAAACCATTTAAGCTAACACCTGAATAATCTGTGGAATGCATAAGCAACAAAATAATGGTATAAGTCCCTACTTAATCAAGCATGCCTCAGAACCTTTACAATATGCTATACAAGGAGCATAAGAAACTTTACCTGATCATCAAAAAAAACAGTATTCTGGTTCCTATGCCAAAACTCACGAAGCCTGTCGATAGAAATCAGATGATCATTATCGAGTCCAGGTGGAAAACCATCAGGAAACCTTGTCAATTTAATATAACGATTACTCCTGAACTCTAGAGCCTGGGAATAACAAATTTCATGGTTAATGAGACGGTTTAAATTATATTGTGATGCACTTTACATTTGAATGCAATAAATAAAAAAGAAAATTAATCAGTTAACATGTAAGGTACACAAAATGACTGTAATGAAATATACAACCAAATAAAAATAAAAAGCAAAATGCAGGAAAAGACATCCATATCAGAAAAAGTTTAAAAAATAAACATAAAACAGTATGTATAATAATCAAATCGCATGAACAAGGAGACAACACTCATGCATGAGTAGGATTTTGCACAACCACATTATATGTATGCTGAAACCTCTCATCGTTTCATGAACATTGTCAGACATTCACAACTTTGTAAAGCAGACAATTTACCAGGAGCATCATAAGCAACTAAATAAAAATCTAGGTAACAACAGAAAAGATAATCCTTTCATGCTAAAGGCACACTGACTTTGTAACAGCAGAAAAATGTGCCAATTGCCAAGTGTGGGTTTTACATGAGTATGTACAGCCTTTTTAATAAAGTAATGGACACCAAATAAGATAGAACATACTGATGCCACAGGAAATACACATTGGGCACGTATTGTGACTAGTGAAAAGTTTTCATGTCAAATGATGGTAAATTAAATGCAAGTGAAAACCTACCTATTTGAGAATATTATGCCACAAAAGGATGCAAACAGATAAGATTGGTGCCAAATCAAGATTGTTTGATTAACACTTGATTCAACACAGTTTAATGTTTATTAAAGGATAAAAGTGCAGAAAAATAAATAAAAGTTTCTACCAGAGCAAATGTGGCTGAAATTACATTAAAAATTAACTGTTTACACACAGTTCAGGCTCAAATGCCAAAATTCACACTAAATCCAGAAACAACGCATCCACAAAGTTGAAGAAACAAAATCAGACTTCTCAAATTGCTTACTGCAAGTTGCAATATCTCACATAGATGGATAACTCTGCCTCCGATGGCAGAAAATTAGCATCAATTGTCACTTCACTTGGCATGTCATACTTTATGAATTTCATGTTGCCATTTATGGCTACAAGCAAACGAGATTTGTTCATGGCTCTTTATTCAATAAATTGATTCTACAAGGTTCAAAAGAATAATGCAACATGCCACTATTATCAATTGTAATATCATTATTGACATGTTGTCATTGTCATGCCAAGTATGTGTCGTGACTTCTCTATCATCTGCATTTGTTTATACCAAGGTTCGCTATCTCATACAGTACCAGCATCCCGAGCTCAACTCAATACGATACAGTATGAGTGTACTGAGCGATATGCTCTAACGTACCGCTCGGTATATATATATATATATAATAAAATTAAAAAATTAAAAAAGGTGACATCGTCTCGTTCCTTCTCCCCGAGAAGCTGTGCAGGGAGAAGAAACGATCTTCTCCCTCTTCTTCCTTCTCTCTCGACTGAGAAACCCTCTTCTTCCTTCTCTCTCGGATTGATACCACCCAACAGTGGGCGACGATGGTCGAAATCGATCGTTATCAATCGATTTCAGGCGATAACAGGGCAGAAACAATCCCAACCGGTGGTACCGCCCGATAGCAGGCAATCCGCGTACCGATATGTTGGTGGACCAGTATATACCGCCCGAAACAGGCAGTACCCATCAGTATTATAGACATTGGTTTGTACTTCATATTAATGTATTAAGGTAGATGTATAACAACTATACAAGGCTTCAAGATGTCAAATATTAACACTAGTAGATTGGGTTGTTGATTTACTTAATATATGTATTAATTACTTCGGTGAATTTTACTAATACAAATTAGTATTATTCCTCTCATGACCATAAAGTGTCCAAATTGTACAGAGCAATAAAACTATAACAATGTATAGAAGAAATAGATGTATTAATTGCCATGTCCATGACATAATATGTTCTACTTTTATCAGGTTTGTCATGCTGGTTTGTTCGTGTTGTGTCATGCCCATGGCTAGAGTCAATCTCCGCGACTAATAGTATACCAGAAGCATGCCTTTTTTTAGCCATTATTTACAACTTAAAAAACTATTTTCTAAGGTATATAGAAACAACTCAAAATGTCCAATGGAACTACGAAGACATCCAGCAATGTGGATCAACATGGAAAACATCTATAACTAACAATCAAGAAGCTCCCTACAAGCTTACCACCTGTCTAGTTAACTAGAAACAAGTGTTTTCATAAAAAGCTTCTAAAGAAGTGAACAGCCTCTTATTGCACTCAAAAATAAAGATTTGGACTATGCAGCTCCAAAATAAGCCTGATGAACAACTGTTATGGACAACCATAGATCATCAAGATAGCATTCCACTCAAACATAGATTTTACCTATAGAAGTTAGCACTGCAGTCAATTTCATAACATATGAATCTATAGACTAATATTTCCAATGATAATTTTATGTTCTTGTATACCCCTGAGGGAGGACATGTTTTGACAAGTAAATACTAAAAAAAATAATTTACCTAATGTATGGGAAACCAAATCCTAGTTTGGTCAGAATCAATGTGTGCAAACAACACAATTTTAAGAAAGAGAACAAATTTATAAAACACAAAGAGATCAAAGCAAAAACAAACCATCTATTAGTAAAAGGTTTCTCCAATTAAATTGGAAAATCAAATTGGTCATAAAAGAATGAGTTTAATAACTTGATTTTTTAGTGAACAAGGAAAAACATCAACGAACAGTTCAATGATGTATATTGCAAACCAAACTCCTATTATTATTGCGACCTGACTGGTGCAAGAACCAGAACTGAATGAACAGGTCCAATTTTCCAACCAAAAACCAAGCTCAAATTGATGTTTGGCATGGACCTAGTGAACAAGTGATCAATTGAAGATAAGAACACCAGTTAAACTTAAGACGCATCAAATTGTTTTGTATCTTTGATAAGGTCGACCTCAGCCTCCCCTCAAATTATGAATTTTAGATGGTTCATAATATATAGCCGATTTCCTTTAGACATTCACTCCATCTTTAATTATTTTCTTTCTCATTTTATCCTTAAAAGGATCTACTCCTATTTCTTACAGATGTAAATATCCATTATTCTTCAAAATGGTACCCCACACAAATCAACAACCACATGAGAACTTTCTGGCTTCCAAGCATCCTAATGAGTAAAGCACACCTAGCAACAAATACCTTATAAAACTTTCCCTGCAATCTATGTGCAGAACTCTACAATCTGATCACCCCACTCGGTTCATGCACAAAATCTTCATCATTCTCACCTCAAGATATCTAAAATTTTCAAACCCTTAATCTTTACTGTCAGCCTTTGGAACTCAAATTCAAAATCAATCTCAAGTAAATGCTCATTAATTAAAAAATATTGTTAGCAACAATATGCAAGTTTGATTAGTTAACCACAGAACAAAAAGATGAGAAAAACTTTCTGTACTGAAACAAGTCATTTAATTTCTGTTAATTGCATTCTACTTCTATGTTTATTTGTCCATAACTCCATATTACTTCAGAATCCACTACATATAGCAAAAAACCATATACATATAGCTTTTTTTGGTTATAGCTATTATGCAAGTATATCACAAGTAAAAAGCAGTTTATTTTTCAAGCCGTTTCAGTCACGAGCATATTTCAATGTTACAGTTCGTCCATATGGTTCGGGTTATAATGCTAACAGACCCACTCAAAATATGTAGAGAAGCATAGTCCTTTAACTCAGAAGACCTCACTAACTTTTGCTGCAATTAGTTTCATCCAGGGCTGAAAAAATGCTGCTTGGACATAAGATCATGAATTACCTTGTCAGCATTGGAAGAAACAAATGCTGCCTTTGCTTCAATACGAGCTTCATAATCTTTCATGAGTGTCATAGCCTCACAGGTACACAAAAATGGTGAAGTCTCAAACTCCCATGTGGCATCCTCATAACCAAGACCCTTCCATTTCACAAGCCACTCATAATAGCATTTTGGGAAGTTATTACCAAGCCTACTGAAGAACTCATCAGCCAGTTTTCGAGGCATCAGCAATCTTTTCTGCGTAAGACGATGAGGCTCAGTCCACTCCTGCTTCCATCTTATAGCCTGAGAAGAATTTAGTTAAATTAAGAAAGAAACTAACAGAATATACACTTTATATTGAAAAGGCATGTTAAGAAAATAAATTGCAAAAATAGTAACCAACCCTCTCTATTTGGTATTTCGTACTGAATTTAGACAAAAGTGTAGGAGCTTCTTGAAGCATCTGGATTTCTGAAATCCACTGATTATGGACATGAGCAAGACCCTTATACTTGACAAGGTAATGCTTGCTATTCTGCAATCCTAGAACCATGACACCCATGAAAAAGACAAATAGCATATTAGCAACCTAGGAAAACATAACAAGGATACCAAGCTTCATTTGTATAACAATTGCCTATCATCCTCACCCTCTTTAATATTCCAAATGGAGTCAATTCCTTCAGACACAGAGTATACACCAAACTCTATTTTCCTTTGTATGCAAAAAATGCACAACCAAACACCAGGAGGAGTATCTTGCAGGGGTGGATCAAGACAAGAGAGATGGAAGCTTCTGTTGCAACCCTTTCCATCACAAGACCTAAGCTTAGAGAGAAAATTACCAAAAGCTTTGTTACAAAATGAACAAAATTAAGTAGATATTACATGCTGAAAGCCATATCAGCAATATAAATGTGCACATGCACATACTATTAACTAATCAGTATGCACGCATATAGAGAAACTAATCAGTGACAATAAAAAGGGTAACCAAGGCCCTATTCTATTAGCTATCTGAAAGCAAGGAAGCACAATTTGTGCCAAAAATTTAATTTTGACAGAAATTCCATGTCACTCACAAATCTGTTTCTGGGCGTCTGCAGACTACACATGTAGTGGGATCACCATCCTTTTGAATTTCATCGGACTCCAAAATATTTGAGCCAACAAGTTGCTTTGATAGATCCATGAAATCACAGTCCACTGGTCTCGCCTTATTCTAATGTAACACATTAACAGGAAAATAAAAATTACAGCATCAATCTGCTGAAGGAACTGCTCATCAAAGAAGTATTATAAAACAAATAAAGGAAGCTAAAAAAGACCAAGAAAAATATTACCTCTTCCATAGACGTCTTTACACTTATTGTACAGGCTGAAGCTAAAGAACAATTGGGCCTATTAAAGAACAAATATCATTAGGATACATACAAATGCATCTAACGGTCATCCTCTCACTTATGACATTTATCAAAGTTACAAAGTAGTTAAAAATTCATGTAACTTGTAGACAAAAGAAAGCAGAGATATTCATTACTTTTCTGCTCCAGCTAGTTGGCTTTTAGCTTCTGATACAGAATTTCCTTTATACTCTTCCAAACAACTAGCAGCATCCTCATGTTTATCCGAAGCAATTTTATCACGAGCTTCCTACAGAAAGATAGGAATGCTGTGACGAACCAACTGGCAGTTGATGATAACATGTGATGTGGTGGTTCAACAGACTTTCTTAGTATAAATTCATGTTTAATACATGTAGAATGAAGCATCATGAATTAAGAATAGTTTAATAAACATCAATAAAACATAAATCACAATAACAGAAGTGTTTCATGCCTAACACAAGCTTTTGTTGATTGTTGGCTTGAGTCATCAACCCCATGCAAAGACATGCCAAATTTGTAAATTATCAGTACAGAAATTATTTTAAAATACAAAAATCTCAATAAGAAAAAAGTACAAATGAAATGGTGGTAGAAGCATGATGGTAGAAAAAACACAAGTGATAGTGAAAGAAAATACAAAAGAATCAAGAAAACAAAAGCAAGGCTAATGTGGCCATTGAAAGAGGTTTTTACTGACTAAAGTCCACATTATAATGTAATAACCTAAAAAAGGGCTACCAATTATTTGTATTCATAGCAAGGTCCACCATTTCGTATCTTACCATACCGAGCTCAGCTCGGTACGTTGGTACAATACGAAATGGTGGACCTTGCTATGAATACAAATAATTGGTAGCCTTTTTTTAGGTTATTACATTATAATGTGGACTTTAGTCAGTAAAAACCTCTTTCAATGGCCACATTAGCCTTGCTTTTGTTTTCTTGATTCTTTTGTATTTTCTTTCATAGCAAGGTCCACCATTTCGTATTGTACCAACGTATCGAGCTGAGCTCGGTATGGTACGATACGAGGGTACCGAGCAATATGCATAGGCATACCGCTCGGTATATATATATATATATAATGAAAAAGTTAAAATAAAAAAGGCTTGGCCGCGTCGCCTCGTTTCTTCTACCCACGCGGATGAGAAGTCACCGACAACATCGAAGCCTCGTCGCCTCAGACAAGGAGGAGGCGACATCTCATCTGCAGCGTCCGACGAGTAGCGAGAGAGGGCGGCAACGGAACGAGATCGTCAAAGGAGAGCGATGTCGGATCTCCAAGTTCTTTCTTTTCTTCTCCCTCTTCTTCTCTCTCGGTTGATACCGCCCGGTAGCGGGCAGCGACGGTCGAAATCGGGGCAGAAACAACCCCAATCGACGGTACCATCTGGTAGCGGGCGGTCCGCATACCGATCTACGAACCGATACGTACCGCCCAATACGAACGGTACAATTCGGTATTGCAGACCTTGATTCATAGACTATATGATAATTTCTTAAGACTAAAGAACATCAATATATAATCAAGTAAATAATCATCTTTATTAAATACAAAATTTAAGAATGCCATATCAACTCCCATAAATATAAACCTGTGAAGTAAACCTTTTATTCAAGATAATTTTCACCAAACACGTCTCATCAAAAATATTTATAATTAAGAAAGATTTGGTTGAATATCACATTCAGTCAAGAACCCCAAAATAGAGATCAGTGTTACCTAACTAGAACAAATTATAATCAATTGAACTCAAAAATAGCACTAAAATAAGGATGAAAATCATAACAAAGAACTACTTAGATTCAATCAACACAAACCACAAACTATTAGTAATTTAATCCAGTGTTTTCAAAAGGCACTCAGACGAGGCAAGGCAAGACTTGAGCACCTCGCAACACCTCAGGGCGAGGCGTCAATGAAGTGTCGCTCGGGCACGCACTTGAGCCCAGGCATTGGGCATCTCTAGCATGTGTCGAGCCAAATTGGGTCGACTTCGAGCCTGGGTTCTGCTGGACGTGTAAGTTGGTTTAATCGAACTAACTAATGTCACTTATCCTAATAACTCCCCACCCCCACGCGCGGACCTGACCCGACGAAAGAAACCAACGAAGTGAAACCCTACCACTTGTATTTGGCCTTCGTCCACCTATAGCTTCTTCTGCTTTGTCCGTTGTCGTCAACAACATTGTCTGTCGTCGCTATCTATAGCTTCGTTCACCGTTGTAGCTTTATTCGTTGCTGCAGTTTTGTCCGTCATCGTGTCCAGCTTTGTACGCAACCCTATTTCCACCTTCCTCCACAGCCTTGCCAGTTACTTCTCCATCTCCTCAATCCTCTCTCTCTCATTTTAGAGGCAAGTCTTTCCTCGAGTAACTTGCTGCACCAACTTGAGGTGGTGCACTGTTAGGAGTTAGAACTTAGATGTTCTAAGCTCACCTTGGTAGGAACATTACATAGATATCAAAACACTAGTTAGAATATAACAACTATTAAAGAAGCATTGCTTAGCAGTTAGCACCCATCTTAAATTTCAACCCTTTTTAAAACATTGCTTAGAACATAACAGTAACAGTATATATATTTTTTTAAAATTTAATATTTGGGAACGCCTTGCTCGCTTCGATCGAGCAGGCAGATAGCACCTTGGGCGTTTTGGGACCTTGGCACCTAGTGCTTTTAAAAACGTTGATTCAATCTAAAGTGAAGCCCGAAGAGGTCCAGTCTGAGTTTCAACTTAAATTGGATTGCATTTGACCAACTTGTGATAGCCTATCCCTATAACAAATTAAATGATCTACTAGATCTTCAAGGTTTAACTGAGTTCCAATTCTCATCCTTGGACACCATGACTATTCAAGAGCCTTGTCTCATTAGCACAAACTTCTAGTCAATGATTTCAGCTTCCTCAGCACCTCACATTAACAAGATGCCAAAAAGATACCATAAGGCTACCATGGTTACGGCATAGCTGAAAAATTAAACCACACACCGTATGCCAACTAGCCTAAGATAAGTACAAAGTACAGGGCTCTTTGGTTCAACTCTCGGTAGATGGCACCACATGAGCCTCCATATAGAAATTTACATCTGAGATGCCTCGACACCACTTATATAGTCTTTTCGAATACAAAGAAGAGTTGGGAATGTGATGGGCAAAACAGAAGAAAGATGCAGGAAGAAATATAAGAGAAAAACAAAGAAGATAAAAACAAGACCAGTTGGCTACTGAAAGAAGCCCATCAATCCTTTTTTATTTATAAACTGCAAATGGACTTTCAAAAGTTGTAACAAAACAATATAATAGCAAACAATTATCTCTAGCGGAAACAACTGACTCCAGATCTTACAATATCATGACTTTCATAACACTTGAACTGCAAAGTGATCTTTTTCCTAAGCCTTATTTGATCACAAAACACTTCTTACCTACTATGACTCGAGAGATTTGACCATGTATCTCATTCAATTATTATAGCAGAATGTAGATTGACAGACAATAACTATCCAAGTATATCCCAACATGCTATCCTCTCTAAACCAAAGACAGAATTAGAAAGAACACCAAACTGAATTTCATTCTTAACCTATTTCATCATAATGCAGGATACAATCAACTATAAAGTCTCATCAACTTAGCAAAAGCATGTTTTGATGACTTATGATCAAGTTTAGAGACTTTAGACTGTAGCCGTCCTTCCCTTCTGTACATTTTTTGTCCCTCGACACTATTTTTCTTTTTCACACTTCAATTTCTCTCTCAAACACAATTTTCAACTTTTCCTGCCAATAGAAACTATCAGACAACAGCTTCAACAACAAATGTACTTCCACAGAGAATTAGAACAAAACTTTATCAGGAGAAACCAGCTGTAGAACAGAGGCCGAACAGTCTTCTATTCTTCACACAAATCAATTTGACTGTGGATGAACTAGGAAATACATCTTGATGTTGATTCAGATGTACCAATACCAAGATTTTAAGTACTGCCCGGTCCAACAGTCTACCAGCATGTAGACCAGGGTATACGAGTGATTCAAGCCCAGTATGAGGGGTACAAACTGGTACAGGCATGGTACCACCCACCGCCACAAGCCCCTTCCTCCCTGCTCCTTTCGAAAAAAAAAAAACAGTCTACTCTCTCTCTCTCTCTTCACTTTCTCTCTCGATCCCTTCTCACTCTCAGTTCTGTTTAATCTCTCTCAAACTCATTTAGTTCTCCCTGGACTTCTAAACTGATTTGATTGAAGATCATTAGAGGAGGTTGATTTCCACAACAAGGATCTGGTCCATTCTCTTCCAATCAAAATAAATCCATACCCAATTTTTAAATTAATTTTATGCAATTAGGTTAGGGTTTATGTTTATTCTTGCATGCTTAGGCTAAATTTCAAATGTTAGACCTGATTTAGGACTTAATGTAACCTCTAAATTTTGGCTTATTCACAGCCTTCGTACTATGGTGGGTCTCATAATCAACAGACACATGGTTACATTTGGTCATTTTTCACTAAATTGGAAATGCAACTATAATGACAAGAGCTGCAGCTCCACTGCATTGCATCCAATGGAGTTGTATCTGCCACTGTCATACCTACCACAGGAGCCTCCTACCACGATGATACAACGACGATTGCTATCATGCAATGTTATTGCATCAATGAAACACTGGTTTCGAAGATCAGATGTCATTAGAGTAGTTTCATGCATGGATCCTGCGGACACACTATATCGATCTATGGTTTCATTAAATCGAGCACCCCAATCCACCTGCCATCAACTCACTCATGTCATTCATTTTGGTAGTTGGAGCAGCATATGCTAATTCAACCTCGAAAACTGGACCCAAACCTATCACAGGTTGAATCAGTCCAACTTTGAACAGGTATATATTCCAATTTGGTTTTATATTTTTATAGTTTGAATTCACTTTTATTGTTCCCTAATTTGATAGTATATGCCAAGAAAGAGGTGAAAGAATGGTGTAATAACACATGGTTGACCAATACAGGTCCATTACTCGAAATCACAAAACCTTGACCAATACTACAAACGAAAATATATTTGTTCTGAAACAACACAAGCCAATTAATAACACTCAACTAGTAAAGATGAAGGCCACTATCTCATCTAAGACTGCTAACAGAGATATTTACAGCCCCCATTTGACGAAGACAACAGAGAAAGATGTCCCAACTCCCATCCATAGAATAAATTATCAGGGATTTAAAAAACATCAAAAAAAGATTGAAGATATTTAAATAACCTGACTTGTTTCCTAAGCAGGTGTCTGATTGCAAGCAGACCAACCAGCTCACTTTTAACTCCAAGCTAGAGCACTAGTTCACCATCCGAAGAGGCGACTGCCCTTCAAGCACTGTTGAATGATGCCACACTCCTGCCACCAGAAGGGACTGGAAGAAGGGCCAGATCCCACAGGAGAAGACATGACAGGTATGTGTTTTTTTATATTTTCAGTTGAAACCAATTTGATAGAGGTCTTTTCCCCCCAATTTTTTAATCTTCAGCTCCGACAACACCCTCCACCATGCTAAGTGTCTTCTCAGTACAGAATGGTACATATTCCAGCCCATCATTCTTATAACCTGGGACCATGGTTTAATATGCCCAAAGACTAATATAAACTGATCGACTGGTATTTACCAATCCGACAAAGCAACAAGATTGGCACACAGATTGGTACTGCATGGTACATAATTCATTTGTTTTTTTATTATTTTGCATGGATATTGGGAGAGGTACAGATAGGTATAACGCTCGAAATCTTCATATCAGCTTGACCAAACCAGTACAGGACTGGTATTCAAAATCATGCAGGGATATTGCCAAATTTTAAAACCTTTGTCCTATCAACCATCCAGTTAACAGTTGTCAGGCAACAATACATGTCAGGCCTCATTGCTGTGTATCTCAGTCAAAGAAAGCGAAACCAGAACCTAAGTGCAACAATTGAGTTGAATTTGATTACAAGCCATTCAGAAGACCAAATAGTTGTAACAAGACAGCAATGAAAGACATCAAATCTCAGAGGAAAAGAATTATTTATAGGAAAACCCACAAAATATCTAAAAGTCAAATTAGAGAATAACACAAATTGCAGCTGAAGAAAAATAGCACAATCAATCAAACCTCAGAAAAAGCGAAGGATGAATCATGGTTCCTTTTCGCAATACATGAATATAGTTCCTTAGCTTGCATGTCTTGCACCCTAAACAAGATTTGCAAAAACAATTATCAAGAAATAAGCATATTAGCAACCTAGATCGTTAGCATCAAAATTCTTAAAATATACAAAGGAATCTTAGCAAGAAAATTCCTCTAAACTAGATTCTAACTAATTATAAGTCATCACAGAAACTCATATTAAGCAGATAAATTAGATATCAGGTGTTGGTACCATACCGATCTGACAAGTTGTTGAATCAGTGGCCGCACGGTATTTAAAAACTTGATGACTAATATGCAAAGCATGGAACATTCAGACTACATCTCAGTCATGAAGCCACTAAGTTGCCATTCAGATTACATACAAATGAGATATCAGGTGTTGGTACCATACCGATCTGACAAGTTGTTGAATCAATAATGGGCCAATATTTAAAGAATTGATGACTAATATGCCACGCGTGGAGCATTCAGATTACATCTCAGTCATGAAACCACTAAGTTGTAGGCAATGTCTACAGCATTGGTATTAATGGCAGCATGTAAATTACCAAAAAGTTACTAGACAATAAAGAAGCAGCTTCATCCTAATGCATCTGCCAAGCATGTAAGAGCATGCTTGCGAGGCACACACCAACTATGCACTGGCATTAAGTCAATAAAGGCACATGCCCTGTTACGCACTGGCATGTCATTAAGCCATGCATGGGCCTTGACACATGCTGAGAGAGGCATGTCATATTAGACAATCTCCAGTTGGTATCGCTTCTCTTGTACACAGAAACTAAACATACGAGCTAGTTCCTTGATAAAATTGTTAAGAAGAAATACACAATCTCAACTATCAACACATTCTAATTTCTAAAAATCATGAACAAAGAAATGCTCAATGAACAACACTGGCTATCATAAGCCAGTACCAGTCTTTCTGTCTTGATGATGATATTCCTATTTGCAAGAGACAACATAAATGGTTGGACCTAATCCCGTAGCCGTATGAAGCTCAAGCTGAACCAAAAATGTGGCCACATTGGATCTACAATTTTCAACTCACATCCAAAGGCTTCTAAATTCCACTCTTCCAACTAACTCTAATCCACCCTCCCTGTCAGGATTGACGATTTACAGCTAAAAATTCAGTGGTATTGACAATCCACCCCTCTCTTATTATCAAGTGATTGTCTTGATTCAATAACTCCAGGAAAAATTTGCCTGAATACAATTTCAGCTTTATGGTATGATCGGTTAGATATATTGTTAAACTACTAACAGAAACTAAGTTCTTATCTTGTGGATATCCAATGGCAGGTTAAACTAAAGAATATCAGATTGTGGTACATACGATGGAACATCAAAATATGACATAATTCGAAGTCTGAATCATGTCTGCATTTCAAACAAAATAACATGAGACAATGAATACCTTTGAAGTTCGGAACACTTAGTGTGCTGCTCAAAACTCTCCCCAGGCTCGTCAAACTTTCTTTGAGTGCACTCATTTCCACCCTCTAGCATCACTGCAGAATCAGCAGCCCTAGAATCACAGTTATGCAATATTTCTATGGAATCCAGAAATAGCCAAGACAAAGAAAAGTCAGATGTTGTGCACTGTGATGAGAAGCGAACCAACAGAACGTAACTGTTTAAATAATCTAGAAGTTGCTAAAGAAGCAAACGTTAATCAAGTTACTGCTTTAGGAATTAGATAGCAGAAAAGGTGCCTGTATTAGAAATACTTGAGTAACAGACATGAAATACCTGAAATTTTAGCTTTCTTTACCACTGGTGTAAATAGAGCTCTATAGGTTCGGGCATCCATTCTCTTTGTCTTTTTAGCCGATAGGGTACTGCCACTATCAAGCTTGTCAGTCTTGTTCTCCTCTGGGGTGCCAAAAACTAATTTCTTTTTGCCGTTCTTCACATCATTCACTTTCTTCTCCTTCTCCAAGGGACTTGACACACATAACTTCTCGAGTCTATCTGACCTTCTTAGTGGGTTTTGAGGCCCTTTATGGACTTCCCTTTCTGACCTCCTTCTCTGCAAAGGGGCTGACATGTTTTGCTTCTCAAGCTGTTCTGATTTGAACGACATCCTCGCTTTCTTCAGGGGTGTCTCCATAGAAGACCTTCTCAAAATGTAAGACTCCGCTTCTGCAGAGCTCGAGGCAGCCGTACTCTTGATGTCCTTCGCTCTCCCACCCAAACTTGAGGCATAAAACTTCTCGATTCTATCTGACCTTCTTAGCGGGTTTTGAGGGCCTTTCTGGACTTCACTTTCTGATCTCCTTTTCTTTAATGGGGTCGACATGTTTTGCCTCTCAAGCTGTTCTAATTGGGACGGCATGCTCACTTTCTTCGTGGTTGTCTCCGTAGAAGACCTTCTCAAAGTGAAAGACTCCGTTTCTGCAGAACTCGTGGTAGCCGTACTCCTGCTGTCCTTCGCTCTCCCACCCAAAACCTTGCTTCTAGGGCAAGCATTCCCTATGTCTTCCTTTTTCTTGCCAGCAGCGCCCCTGCTGCCCGAGCTGCTAATGTCTTCGTCTTTCTGAGATTGTCCGCGGACCATTGTTCAACTTGAGCGTCACTGAAAATCTCACAGGCTTCAGCTTGCGAAAACCAGTTACCTATAGGACGCAATGGATCGAAACACGCGGGATTTGGGCCTTTGATACCAAGAGAAAGGGAGGAAATAGAAGGAAAAGATTATCTTTGGTTGATGAAAACGAGGATGTAGGACACTGCAAAGGAATGCAAGCGAAGGAAGACAGATAGAAGGAGAAGAAGGTGATTGCAAAGGAATAAACAAGGATCGGGAAGGAAAACCCTAACCCGCCGTTCACAGGTAGAGACCACCACGACCAACCGGTGTTCCGTGCAGCAGCCGTCGCCGGAGGTGGAGGGAACGATGCAGCGCGGGGCTTTGGGGAGATCGCCGAGAGGGAGAGAGATCGATCCTTGGCAGGGAAGGAAACACTATAATCTACATAATACGCCGAGGGTAAAAGAAGGGTTTTCTTCCCCAAAAAATACATCGAATTATGTGCGAAGAACCAAAAGTCCAATATTACGGAAACAATACAAATAACGCTTACGGTTTTAGTATATTTGATAGGAAATATTTATATGGATAGGAGTGTAAAAAATAATTCGGATCAATTATCGAGTTATAGAAGTTTATATATTTATTTTCGAAAATCTAGAAGATAAATCTTAACTTTTCTATAAAATATTCATAGGAATATTTTTTAAAGTTTACAGGACAGCTGGATCGGTTATAAATTTATTCTCTTACGAAATATTAATAAGAATATTTTTGAAAGTTTAAAGGGCAATTCAGATCGATTACTAATAGTCTCTTCATGAAATTTTTATAGAATCTTCTTTCTCCTCAAGGTCAATATAAAAATTATCTCGACCTCAGTCTTTGTATAGGTAACGAGTCAAGAGAGTCATGTTTTACTTCAAATGATTCCTCACATATAAATCAACGCCACGTTGTGCTGACAAAGATATAAATGATATTTTTTTCCTAATATTTTGGCGCTAAAAAGAGTACTTGATGTCTTAGGAACGTTCTCAAGTCGACCCTATCCATGAACATTCAGGTGAGGCTCTACTTCAAACCCAGCCAGTCTTTCCCTATATAGATATGTCCACCTTATCGCAAGTACCAATGAGGTACCGGTGCCCATTCAACAACCCTAGACCCTCATCTTCAAAAGTATCATCAAACAATCTACTCATTCCAAGGTATTATCGAATCTTACTTAGCAAATGCAAGCATTAGTCGACATAATACAGGCTATTACTCCACTCTTACCTTGGTCAGACCAATAGGTGACGCCACCGCCTCAACCATCGATGATAGTTCGGCAACCACCGACATCGGCATCCGCTGGGGTCCTTTTGCCTAACGAATTGCTAGTCTCTCATGGGCATCTAAGACCTATCAAATCACCGTCCTAGAGAGCACCTTACTCCTCGACCACAGAGTTCAGTAGGCCACCCCACCAACGCTTTGCTCCACTTAAAGCTGGGACCCACTTAGTCGATTCAACGAATAACTCTTTGAGGATCCTGCTGGTTATAGGTGTCCTGCAAGTCAATCACGTGAGTGATGACATGTGTGACACATTACACGATCTTTTTGCTTGTGATTATTATTGGCATAGTCTCACATTATATTATCTATTGCATATATATATATATATATATATTGTAATGTCCTTGGTTTTATGCAATGGGAATTAGATCATGATGATATCACGATAATGAGATTGATTCATCTTTAAACACAGATCTTAAATAAGCTCGATCATAGGTTACTCAAGAATGATATCGAGATAACCAAACAGACCGGTGTACTATATACTCGTCCATACAATGGAGGCGATTGGTCTCATAGCCACTTGTGTGGAGACACTAAGGATATAGTACATGTGCCCATTGGAGAATGAGTTTAATGATTGATATGCTTATGGAATGTTGTATGGTCAATGATACATAATGTTAGACATCGATTTCATAATCTCAATTGTGTATATGGTACTTAGACTTGAGACACCAAAAATGTTTTATTTGAATACTCCTTTTTTTGACGTCTAACTTACGTGTTTGGAAATTTTTGAATATGGTACGGTTAGTTATAGGGATTGGTAGCAACCATACGAAGGCAATTGAGTATCAATAAAGGATCATCCACTCTCGGTATCGTGAGAGGAATATCTCATATGTGCTTGTTTAGACAAATCCCTGGCCAGGGTCATTCAGATTGAGAGAGGAGTTCTCTGAAAGAATCTGATTAAAGTGAGACTCAAATGGATTTCGTATATGGCATGACAGTACCATGTCCAATATACGGTCTCTAGGATATTAGTTGGATGAGGGACTATAGATACACGATAACTATGGATAGGTAGGTCCGATGGATTTGATTCCCCTGCACCATTTGGGGATTATAGCGCAGTGGCCTAGTATGTCCATAGTCGATGAGTCAAGTAAATTATTATGGAGATAATAATTCACTATATCAGAAGGAGTTATGATGAGAGTGACATGGCCAGCTCGGTATCGGGCCTAGAAGGTCACACACATATGGTGGATGCTTTAGCGAATATAGGATTGATAGAGATCCAATTAGTTCATATTCTCATTAGATGAGACCCTATATTGATGGGCTCCTTGCATGAGGCCCAATTAAAGGCCAAATAAGATTATTGGATAGAGATCCAATAATACAATGTTAGTGGGTAATTGGATGGAGATCCAATACCCACTAAGGTAGGACCCTAGGGTTTTTGGTGGCTCTTTATAAATAAGAAGGGAGGCTTATATTTGATAGGCTACATACATCTTTGGTTGCCCCCTCCTATTCTCCTCTCTCTTTTGGCGTAAGAGTTGCAAGACCTGAGATTACGATTGGAGGAGTATCGCTGCAGCGATCCATCGTGTGGATAGCATTTGAGAGCAGGACGCTTGACCTCCTTCATCCTCTCCATCTAGATTTAGAAAAATAGGGATATACTATCTCCCTAAGTAAACAATCTCTCACACGATGCAGTTTTTTGGTTTTGTGGTTTTCTCGTGATTCAATCTTTTGCATGATGATTTGATCTGCGTGGGAAACCTGTTTTGTTTTGATCTTATGTTGCGCATGTGATGCTCCCGCTTGGTTTTCAAATAGATCCAATTATAGCAAATGGATCAATGCTTGGAAAAGATGTGTTGCAACTTTCACTAATTTAGGGGAGATGATCCCCACTAACTGTAGTCCAACTATGCATATCGACTCCATATCGAGTCGATCCCCATTTATTCATAATATCCAAGAGGAGTCGATCCCCACTAACTTCCATCTCCCATCATTGGAAACCTTCGATGGCACTACTGACTAAGTAGATCATGCCATTGTATTCCGGAGTTAAATGTCGCTATACGGCACCTCGGATGCCTTAATGTGTTACATATTCCTGACCATCTTAAGGAGTTCAACAAGAGAGTGGTATAATCATCAAAAGCTACTTTATATTAGCTCATTCATTCAACTAGTAAAGAAGTTCAAACTCCACTTCTTCGAAAATGTATGCCCGAGGCCTACGAGGGTGATGCTTCTGGGACTAAGACAAATCGAGAAAGAGACACTCTTGAATTTTGTTATCTGATTCACTAATGAAATCCAAGGCATGAACAATGTTCACTCCTCTAGTGATTCAGTCATTTATGATGGGACTAAAGCCCTCCTGCCTCTTTTGATCATTGGTAGGAAAAACATAGATACTAATACCCGAAGTACTTCAAAGAATCAATCAGTACATTGTCGCTGATGCAATGGTCTCGAGCAAGTAGAGGGAACCTCACAAGAGACCAAAGCAAGAGAGACTATAATCTACCCCTACCCCAAGGTCACCACGACAGAGGATAAATGAACGACCTAAACTGCCTCACCTAAAGTCCAAACTAACCTTGAATATACAACACTCCCTGCTTATGTTTGTTAATATAGAAATGACCTCTCAATTCTCTCGTGTCACATCTAATTTTAGATGGTGCTTCGTGTCGGGAATGCTTAAGATTGGCGTCATATGCGCAGTAGAAACAAATAAAAATCCCAGATTCCTAAAGTCAATCATTTTACCGTTGTGCGATGATTGGTGTGCGTATAACACGCAAAACCCTGAAAAACTGTATAAAATAAACTGATGTGTTACCTAAAGAGATCGTATCTCTGAAACCTCTAGATCCGACGAAAATATCGAAGGAATAGTCACATGATCCTCTCTAGCGGTATCCACACAACAGATGTGGTGATAGCACCTTAATAGTGGGATCAACCTCTCCACACTCTCACCAAGGAGGAGGAGAAAACACTGAGGAGAAACAGGAAGCTGAACCTCTGATCTTCTGGCCTATAAGTATAAGAGTGTCCCTTATTTATAGAGTTAAATGACATATTCCTGATGCCAATACGATGTTGTTCACATTGGATATTTATCAAAATATGTTTATCCAAATGACATATTCCTAGTATATTCTTAGAATATTCATGACATATTTCTAGAATATTCATGGTATATTCTGGCATATTCTTAGAATATTCATAGCATATTCCTAGAATAATCTTGGATCTTATCCAAATGGTATATTACTAATATATTCTTGGATCTTATCCAGATATAATATTCATGAAATATTTCTTATGTCATTGAATCTTATCCGGATTGGATCTTATCTAATCTTATCTACATCAGGATCCCTACGAATATCTCATATATGCACCTCTACCTATCGCAAGGTCTATTATATGTGTGTGACCATCTAGGCCCGATACCGAGTTGGTCGTGAGTCGTACCCATCAGAACTCCTTCCGATATAGTGAATTATTATCTTCATAATGATTCACTCGACTCATTGACTATGGTCGTACTATGCCACTACGCCATAGTCCCCAAATGGTATAGAGGGATCAAATTCATCAAACCTCTCTGTCCATGGTTACCGTGTACTTATAATCTTTTATCCAACTAATATCTCAGAGACCGTATAGTGGGCATAGATATTGTCAGGCCACATACAAAATCCTTCTATGTCTCCCTCTAATCGGATTCTCCCAGAGAACTCCTCTCCCAATCCGAATTACCCTGGCCAGGGATTTTGTCTGAGCGAGCACACGAGATATTCCTCTCATGATACCAGAGAGTGGATGATCCTTTATTGACACACAATTGTCTTCGTATGATTGGCTACCAATCCCGATAACCAACTGTACCAAGATTTGGATCCTTTCCAAACCTATAAGACTGGCGTCAAATAAAGGAGTACTCATACAAGACATCATTGGTGTCTCAAGTCTAAGGACCGGGTACACAACTGAGACTACAGAATCGTCATCTGACTTTATGTATCATTATCCATTTAACATTCCGTAAGCGGATCAATCAGTGAACTCATTCTTCAATGAGCACTTGCACTGTATCTCTAGTGTCTCCACACAAGCGACTATGAGATCAGTCGCATCCATCATATGGACAAGTATACAACACACTAGTCTATCTGGTTATCTCGATGTCCTTCTCGAGTAACCTATGACCATCATAATTTAGGATCTATGTTTAAAGGTGAATCAATCTCATTATTATGATCTCATCATGATCTGATTCTCATTGCACGGAACTAGAGACATCACAATACAAGCTTATTTTTTGTTCCTTTCTTGATAAAGCTAATTCTATAAGGGTACCGATGGTGAATGGAGCTTACAATATCTTATTTAATCTTAGTAGTAATAATGATATCTTATAGTCGGACTGGAAGGCTATATGACACTTGAAGGTGGCCCACAAAGTTAAATCCTTTCTTGGGAAGTTAACTTGGAATATATTACCAATATATAATTCATAGTCTCCACTATTTCACTCTCAACTTGATTCTTGTTTTATCTGTCATTCTTTGAATACTCTTTTAAGGCATATCCTTTCATAATGTCATCTTGTTGTGAAGTTTTGGACTATTATACAGTAGCAATTAGTGTTGAACTATTATACAGTAATAATTAGTGTTGTCTTTTGAATTCATGGATTCATAGTTTGGTGGTGTTTTACTCTTTTAGGCTACCACTCGAATAAACCTATAAGGGATTGTGTATTATTAGTTTTTACTTTCGAGTTATGGTTCATTTGGGTTAGACGCAATGAGGCCAAATATAACAATCGTCATGCTAATTTGACCTCTCTGTTATGCAAGGTTTGGGCCAATGCGATAGATTGCTACACTTATGGGGAAATAACTGAGGGGAGTACGCAAACAACTGTCAGAGTAGACGAGATACATCATCAAATTTAGTAAGGAGTTCGTGTTGACTAGTGGGCGGTGTCAATGATTATGACTGAGTGCTTGGCTCTTCTTGTGGGTATCCATCCGGAAGGAGGTAGAGCAAGTTGAGCAAAATTTTAGTTAGAACAGATGCTTCCAATGTTTGTAGTTTTGTCGGAGAAACTTCTATAGCTCCTTGGTCGATGAGAGACTTTATATCTAATATTTGTTACTCATGTAAATCTTTTTAACTTTGTCAACATATAATTTAGGGTCAATTATATATTATCTCTTGAATTAGAGCTAATAATATATTTTCAAAAGTTATATTGTAATCCCTATACTCGTGAAACTGAAACATTGAGATCCCTATATAAAGTTAAAAAATAATTTTATAAGGTTAAAAATCAATAGAAAGGGAGAGAGGAAGGTTTTGTAGTAACAATATGGTTAAATATTTTACTTGTATCAGTATAGAGATTTCAATATACCTTTTGAAGGTAGAGGAACCCAAATGTTAAAGATAACTAATTATAGGGTAAAAATATATAATTAACCCTATGAATTATGAATAAAGTATAAAATAAATTAGCTGATAAGATAGCCAAACTTGAGAGATCACTAAGGTCTCCCATTTTTTGGGATGAACGGATCTGTATAGTTCTTTTTTGGATTATTAAATATATTTTTTTTACTTTTAAGAATTTATAATGAATATTTTTAGAATAGAGATGATTAGATTAATGAAAAATCATGGATATTTTAAAATCTTAAATTTTAAAATCAAATTCCCACAATAGGTTGTATCTAATGAAAGAAATAATTGTATTGTATGATAAAATTATTTAAAAGTAATATAAAATATAAGAAGTTAGTGACTCTCTTAGTAGGTGAAGGGATGTTGTATACAATGACGCCTTCCACGAACTAGAAGACAATACATAAAACATATTAGACCAAGTGTTAATGATCAAAATGCATTGGCCTCAATTCACAATGGGTCCTATAATACTTGGATTAGCCCAATGGTGGACTCTTATCAATCAATCATCATAATCATGATCTTTCTCCTCGATACCTAATCATAGTCCAAATTTTAATTAAGGTTAGAGATGATCTTTCTTAATGAGGCCACCCTTTACCACTTCAGTAGGCTAAACTAAATAGAAGTCAAGATTCAATCGATAATATTATTTCCATGCAAATATTTAATTTTGATAGGGAACCGAAGTTCTAGTACATTCGGTACAACTCAATAAATATCGTACCGACAGATGATTGATACGTCGGTATGATATGAGATTACGAACCTTGAGTTAAAGTACTCTACTGGGCTTAGCAACCCATGTTCCTAATGTAATTAGGGTAATGATTCATGATTACTAACTTAGTTGAAACACCAACAAAATGGTACCTAAAATTATTATTATTATTACCACTAATGAAATAGTGGGCAAGATAGTTGAGATATAACTCCTACAAATAGGGATTTATCTAAGTTAATTTCCACTTGCATCAATGCTATTTTCATGTTTTTGTTTGTTAGCAATCTCTTTCAACTACACTTGGTAGTGCAGTGTTCTATCTCATTGTAAGTTGCTTTCCTTTTGCATCAATACTACTTTGGTATTTTTGTTTGGTAGTACTCCTTTTCAATTACACTTGGTAGGAACATTCCCTGTTACTTGTTAGGAGTAGTGAGTGGGGAATGCACTTGAGATGTAAGTCTCATGAATACTGTGCCTTTAGATAGTAAATCATATATTATTAATTTGTTTTAAGTTAATTTCCTCTTCCATGGACCAATGTTCTAAGTTAATGTGTTCAAGAGGGATTAAAGGTTCCTTTACTCTCTAATTAGAATAATAGTCAAGAAAATGAAAAAGGAAAAGTGAAGGTGAAACTACAAACTTTAGTTCCAATTACTTCACAAGTCTACTTACTCCTTCACAAACTTCAGTTCCAAAGAAATAGAACAAACTTTAAAAATAGAACAACTATAATAAGATAAAACTGTTTATTCAAGAATTAAGATTTATCATTATAAATGCATAATAAATATATTTCAAGATTTCGGTAGGAGAGATTATAGAGAAACATACTTTTGAGGATTCGTGATATATTCTGAGAGAGACTCGAGAAATTGTTTTACAAATTTATGTGAGATAGTGTAGAAAAAAAAAATATAGTTTCAAGTTTGGATTAACCCAAATTTATATTAGTTTATAGATAGATACAGTGAATAATTATTTATTAAATTGTTTTCTTGGATGGATCCCTCCTCTCCTTATTAAGGACCCACCTAACGTTGGCATGACAAGAACTGGTTCGAAACTGAGATCCGACCTTTTGAAAAGATGGGAGAAAAAGATCTTTGGACAAAAGTTTGCTGTGGAAATGGTCTCTGAGGAGTGTTCTCGGACCCATCTTGCATTGGTTCCTTGTTCTTTAAACCCATGTCTTCTATATAAACTCCTGCACAAACTAGAAAGTACTCACTCCTTCGATGATGCTCGAAGAACAGGGAATCATATTAGGCTTTGGATCATATAATTCTAAGCAGTAGTGTTCTTCAAGCTATTTTGATCTGAAGAAGATGAGGGTGACATCTCATTCCATATCAATCCGCAGTTGGATGGAGACCGGAAAGAGAGATGTCGTCGAGGAAGAAGCGATTCAGAGGCACAACCAGACCCCTCTGCGCCGCCGGGAGCTAACATGGCAAAGAACGCCGAGGAAGAGAGCCTCCTCGCAAGGTATGCGAAGCTTGCCACCGTCGCCGAATCCGAACTCTTCCCGAGCTTGGTCGAGCAAAGCTCGAAACAGCGGGTGCTCTAGCAAGGCAACCCGGACGACGAAGCGCCTGCGCCGCTCCCCCACGTACACCACCGTGTGGCCGCCGGGGACGTCCGCGGGAACGCCTTCCTCTTCCTCGCTGCAGTAGCCATGGTTGGCCTGCTCCCTCAGCTTTCTCCACCTCCTCAGAAACGCCCCTTGGAGCATCTCGAGGAGGAGGACGGACTGCGTGTGTGTGCTCCAGAGCAGATAACAACGTGGTACGTACCTGCTTATATAATGCGGCAGGCGAGCATGGTTTGATAGCTACATTACGTGATCATAGCAGCTGTAAAGCCTCTCTCTCTCTCTCTCTTGCATTTGAGAAGGTGCAGTGTTCCAGATGTATGGATAGATTAGGTAGATTGCACGGATATGGTACGAGAGAAAAAGGATCCGCCAAAGAGCGATTCATGAGATAGAGAAAACTACCAAGTTTTATATTGGAGACGCGGGTGAGGATGGAATAGATAAAAGGTGTCAGTTCATTGCACTTGGGATGGAATAGATTTCTCATGAATCCACCACCACCACTTCCGTGTCTGTCTACTGGGTGGATGGCAATGCAGATTTCGGATAATAGATATGATGCAATCTTATGAGAGAAAAAAAAAAATTTATTTAGCATATGATATGTTGATGAGATGGGGAGGTGGCAACAGTTGTGCTAGAGAATTTTTTTCTTGCACTACTGCCCATTTGGTTAATCTAATGTTGCAACAGATCTTAGTCGTCGTTTATCTAAGATCATATACTCACCTGATTGGGTTAATAAGTTTCATGGGAAGCTTATGAGACGAAACATTACAACATACACGTAACCTTTTGGGTTAATCGGAAGTCCACACATAGAGTCGACTTAGTCAAAGTAAACAACATATCCTTCTGCGATTGGAGAGTCAAGTTTGTAGTCCCAAGAAATGTGAATTGGTCACCACTATAATTCTTTATCCCAATCTATTGTATGGGTCAGTAGGAAATGTGAGTGCAAAACAAAGGTTGTACTGTGGGGCAAGCAGGAGGCATCTCTGATAGCTGGAAGCCATGAACAAGTATGGGCGAAGAAGAAGAAGAAGAAGAAAAAACTACAAAGAAAACAAAGGATGGGTTTTCATATGGCATATTGAAGCTATTTGTTTTAGATGCAGAGCATCATGTCTAATTTTTTTGACTGTCACATATATTTGGTATCAATGATTAAGTTGTGGGCTAAATAATAAGTCAAACTACGGTTTGACCTATTATTTGGCTTAGACATTTGGGTTTTCTTTATTTTGAACTTTAATTTTGATTTGAAGCCATGTTGAAAATGTAAAATAACAACAATGCAGCAGCAGTTTAATCCAGCAGAGAAAAATGACAACCAGATTTAGATACTAACCTGCCTCCTCCCGTTTGCATTTCTTCATGCTCCGATGTATCTTTGTCGGTATTATATCGGATTATCCACAGAAGGCATAATTAAGCTTCAAAAACATAACAAAAATGATCAGACTAGCAAGTCAATGTTATTTGAGAACATAAAATAATTAAACTTTGATGATACTTGGGATAAGTAGCACAGTAGTATCATGCATGAATGCACTATTGCAGATAGAGAAAACAAAACATGAAGAACAAAATCTATACCACCTCTCTGAGTAGCACAGTAGTAGTATCATACATGAATGCACTATTGCAGATAGAGAAAAGAAAACATGAAGAGAAAAATCTATGCCACCTCTCTGGATTTCCGCTGGAACTGGAAAGGACTTGTTTCTTGTTTTCCCCTGCTTCAATTCCGACGTAATAGCAGATCTTGAGGAGCATCTACTGAGGAAGGAAAAAAAAAAACTTGTAACTGGAAAGAGATAAGTGTACCAGATCAAGAGAATAGACAAAGAGAGAAAAAAGTTAGATAGGGGGGTGGAATCTCTTCTTTCAGTTTGGCTCATGGAAGCTGACTGGTAGAATTGCCTCACCACAATGATATGGGCTCAGGATGTGCAACCAGAGAAGAATCATGCTAAAACAATCATGTCTTACTTTAAAGCAAAAGCTATGATCTAATTTTCAACAGCCACAAAGATAGCATTCGACAATTTCATCACTTGCAAAGTTTCTCCATCTAATATGATCTGATCGAGATGGGAACCAAGTAGTCATTGATGCATTAACATACTAATACCATCTCTTACTGAGATGCAATGTTCAAGAAGAGGATCACAGGCTTCAAACATTATCATCCAGAACAAGCAGCTTGTACATTAGCTTCTCAGGTGTAGACACTTATTCTAGTGAACGGTCATCCCACAACCAAGCACTGCAAAACCAATA
This sequence comes from Ensete ventricosum, assembly GCA_029747655.1. Classification (NCBI taxonomy): domain Eukaryota; kingdom Viridiplantae; phylum Streptophyta; class Magnoliopsida; order Zingiberales; family Musaceae; genus Ensete; species Ensete ventricosum. The sequence goes on from JAQQAF010000003.1 coordinate 3,330,358, forward strand.
CATCTAGGCCATGGCACACAAAACAAGCAGCCTTGTTGTGGAAGAAGTTTGTGCAAGTTCAGAGCATTAGCTTGCACGGTCTCTAAGTACTTCCAATTCCATCTCAGTAGGATCAGTAGCCTGAATCTCATAATGAACGCCATCAAGCTCATGCCTGAACCTATCCTTTGATGTGGCATAAAGCATCTTTGCACGTATGCGAGAGATGGAAGGTGACCTGACGAGCATGAAGGCATAAACGAAAGCATTAAACAAAATATATCAACATCTAGATTTGTCACATACATATAAAATGTTTTCCTATCTTGTTTACAGTGAAATCAATTTGACATATAAATAACAGTGTTGATATATGTCTTACATAAAGCATGATTGATATAATATCACGATACAAGATTGCCTTTTTAGTTTGTGTAAAATAAGTTCATCTACTTTTGTCTATATTAGTAGGTAAATCCTATACTTATAAATTTGTTTGATATACATAATTTGAATATTTGGCAAATAATTATATATGGCCTACCAAGTTCATTTACTGATAGTGATAGTTATATATATATATATATATATATGTACTTGTTGTACTTGTTTCTATGTTCCTACATTGGGTTAATGTATATTTGTACACAAATTTATTTGGGTACCCAACAAACTATTAGTGATCTTTCATGTTTTCCCTGGAAAATTGATTTTAGCCTTGATTGTCAAGTTTTGATCAAAAGTGAACTCTTTAACAACTTATCCTCACGTATGGAAAATTTGAGGCATTGAGTCCAGCTCAAAAGAATTATTATTAGAAGACTTGGTAAGTCATCAAGCTAAAATATCACAATTGTTTTTATTTTTTTCATAAAATAAATTAGATGCTAAAATACTCGTTGTTATAAGGTAGGTGACAATTTCTATGTGAAAGAATGGCTATACACTGATTCCTTTCAAATATAATTGTTCATTCTGTTTGCCTCACTACGGCTATTATATCCAGTAATCCATATTCACTTGTTTATTTAGTTCTTTTGTCTATAAGTAATCTTTTGTATCATTAATAATTGTTGGCTACATTTCCAATCACATAACACGGTGCATTCATCAAGTTCACCTCATTTTTTTGGATGAGAAAAATCCAAGGGAACTACAACACAATTAATGAGTGGAGAATGATAAACAATAAAACTCAAGATACTATAGCTGCAAAACTGTTTTGATCATGTGAAAAATTGGTGATAAAAGTCAAAGTAACTGAGTAGTATATTTATAGTTTATATTCATAATGTTGTACCAAAATTTTGCTACCATGCTTGACAAATGAAAATCCATGCTTAAACAAGACAAACACAAGTGATAGAGCCTTTCTTATTTCTTTTGTTCTACTTAACCTTAGGGTAACAAAAATGTTAATGGATTTGATTGCAAATGCTGAGAGAACCTTTAACTCATACAAGCAAATTTCTTTACTATTCTGAATAGTTCCTTGATTACGTCATGATGAGGCAGATTCGAGACAGTAAAAGAGAGTAAAACTATTAAAGGCTCAAAACATGCTATATTGAACCAAGCATCAAATCCTGGAAAACCACAAGTATCTGGTTAATTTTTTGCTTTGCATCACTTGGTTTTTCACTATTCTGACAATACAGTGTATAGGCAGGGTTAATGTGCAAGATGCTTATTACATGCATATTATCTTATTTTAATTATGCCCTTCATTATCAACTTACTTCACCCAAGGCAACTCGTCTAAGTTCCACCACATTCCAGATCAATAATCCATAACCATGAACTTTGTTCCTCAGCTTCTCATTTGAATGAAATACAGTTATGAAGTAAAATGGCAGCAGCTAGGACTTGCACATATCTTTTCTATCCCCCTAATAGAAGCCCGCTCTCGCTAAAGCGTATGAAGTTCACACCTAAATGTTGTGGAGCTGTATCCTGCTGGTTGTTTTTTGATGGATAAGGAAACTGCAGTTGTTTGTGGAAGTATTGAATTGTTCAGGAGTTGTTGAAGATTGTGATCGTCAAAAGAAGAACGAATTAAAGCATCGGACATAGTTCAGGAAGAAAATTTCTATGAGGAACATATGATGCCTCTGAAGTTTATATAAGCTAAAAATATCATATGCCCTATAACAATGCAGATGAAATTAAAATAAAGAGAAAATTTTAGGTTGATCTACTAAGGATAAATAACTTGTAAGTTGAGCAACTTATAAGTTTTAATTAACACATGCTTATTAAAGAAACAAACAGCTGTTTCATTTATGAAATAAAATTTGTTGAAGCTACTTAGCCTGGAACATGCTGGGTCTGCATCATACTCCTATTAGGCACACAATCTGAGCCGAAACATGAACAATAAATTCAATCAAGAAAGCCTATAGATAGATGTGCATTTTCACTACAAAGAAAAAACAAAAAGACTATCTCGATTCTTTACAACCAAAAGCATGTGTACAGGCAAAAAGAGAATCCTCCATCATTGAAGAGATTACAATAATATAAGAACCCGATCAATTAGAAAATTCAGTATGTCAACAAAGAAGGTATTGATAGATGGAAAGTAATGTATATTACTGAACTGTGATATGTATAGGTTAAAAGAGGCTAACCATGCAATGAAAAATATCTTGCTCTTTTGGCAGTTGTCTTCAGTCACATAATCAAAATCATAAACAGCATAACGGCAATCATTCTCAGGAAGAGCAGCAGTGAAATCGTCATAGCTCTCTCCTGGGGCTCCTGTCTTCTCGACAACTACCTCCGTTTTCTTTTCATCTATCTTGAATATGATATATCGATGCACTTTCTTTCTCTGAAGTTCAAGAAAAATGCTTTTGCTGTGTTCAGCAACTCCCATGCCCGATGATGCATTTGACTGCAGATCAGATATAAATATAAAGAACCAAAGAAAATTTGGAGGCAGAAAAAATATAGTCATGTAAATGATGCCATCAACACCTCATATAAAAAAATTAATTTAGCAGTTTCAAAGGGAAAGTGCCCTGGTAAGCCTTATGGCACCTTCACAAATGCCAGAACATAAATGCCGACTACCCAAACGGAAGAGATTCTATCATGCTATGATGAAGAGTTTACTAAAGATTATTACAAATGATGAAAAGAGAGAAGTAAGTTTAAAAGGATACCCTTAACTTGCTGAACAAACAACAAATAATCCTCATAGACACTTTACTTGAACCAATCTAACCACAGTAAGTCGGTTAAGAAGCTAAATAGAGGCAATAGCGACTAGTGAGTTGGTGTTGAGGGAATTCCTACCAAGATGAATCGGCATAACCTATAGATCTACAAAGATACAGAACACTGCATCAGACACAACAACTTCGCATTTTCCGAAGAAAAGCTTCCTGCTTTAGACAACATTGAGCGCGCATCAGTCAATCTCCAGATAGATTAACAGTCAACGCCATCAAGCAAGGTGGGAAGAACTCATAATGAAAGTACAACAATACCCATATCAGGATCTGTGGCAACTGCGAGTACTAAAAGACAACACAAGAAAAATATACTCTGCAGACGCATCATCAAGCCCTAACAGAGAGTTAACCCTTGCATCTCATCGCAGAGGGTTATCGGATCGATTCCGAGCCTCAAGTCCACACACAATCTCAACAATTAGAACTCAAGAAGACAAACAACAACTGATGAAGAGATCGGACTTCTTACCGTTCGGAAAGACATGGCGCCCCGATCCCAAGAGAGAGAGAGAGCGGAGTGAAAAGGGAAACGGGAGGTAATGCGGAAGGGCAATGAGGGAGGAGAGGCGATTATATTGTAAATGATCGAGGAAAAAGAAAAGAGAGAATAATTTCTCACCCGCGACGCGCCGCGTCGCGAACAGGGTAGATGGAGTCAAGCACGAAACCCATAACTAGCGAACCATTTTATGCCACGTTGAAATATTAGGTACTTGTCAATATTCCATAGGTCGTTCGGAAGTACCGAGCCGCGCACCCGGTTTGATTTGGTGCGTCAAACCAGGTCGAACGGTTGCCGGTCCAAGGACGGTTCCGCGACGTTCGTCCAGATCATAACACGTGTCCTCAATCTGGTGGGGTCCGCCAACACGTGAGCGTTCATTTTTTTTTGAACTTTTTGCATTAAAATAATAATAATATAATAAACGCTGCGTGGAATCGACGCTGCTTTGGCACCCATCAATAATTGAGGGAGCGGTCGCATCGAAGCACGGTTCGTAGCCTCATGTTTAGTTTCATGAGTTCTGTTGTGGGATTGATGTGATAGATATTTTTCCTAGAAGAAGTATCAGTTAATTTAGTTGTTAAATTTTTTAATTATAAAATCTTGAATATAAAATATATATTTTTATAATTACTATTTTTAGTAAAAAATACAAATCTAAGTCTGATTAAAATGTTCAAATAATAATTAAATAAAGAGTCTCGAGAATTGGAATCTAGTTTTTTACTTGCAACTATTTGATTTCAGATAGAATACATATATATTATTAGTGTTAGAAGTGAAATTTATATAAAATTCTGTAATTTGAGATGTCCTCATCCTATTAGTATCGTAATTTTTATATTTAAAAAATTTATATTATGATCTCTATAGTTTTAAAAATAAAATAAATAATTTTATTTATCCTAGCATCATCAATTATATTGATGGAAAATATAACATATGACACCATATATTTATACATAAGAAGTTTAAATTATCTTTTTATTGATAAAATCATTGAAAATGAAAGGAATATCAAAATTATCTTATTTCTTATAATTTTCGTATTAATCCAACACTATCTATTTTATTTTTAAAATTATAGAGATCATAATATATATTTTTAAAGTAATAGACAATCAAATGCCTCTAAAATTATAATGTGAGAACAATTGGGGGTAGAGAAAGCTACGGAATCTACCATCAATTATTTCTTTATTAATTTTGATCACCTATTTCTTCTTTTAGAGAACGAGACAGCTTTGCAATTGTATTACTCAACATGACATGTCAAAATCAAAGATTATATTCGTCACTAAAAATATAAAGAGATATCAAAGTCCAAAAAATTAAGCAAGTTAGAAACTCTAAAACATTCACAATGGTTTCTATATGCTCTTTTGTGAAATATTTTAATGAAAACAATTTCACTCTATAATAAACGAGGCCGAAGGATCTTCTTATTCAATAAAATATTATTTAACAAGAATAAATATATAAATCTAGATTGAGAGAACCATATTTGAAAAAAATACTTTGAGTGCTCATAAAAATTTCTCTAGTAAACCAAAAAAATATTTTGTAAAGAGTTCCTAAGAATTCATGTGAGAGAATGTGCTATCTCTTCTTATAAAGATAAATTCTGACCTCAAGAAATGTTATATAAAAAAGATAATAAATTATGATATATATATATATATATATTTCACAATAATTTTTAAGATTTATGTCTTTATGCGAAAGCAACAACAAAAAAAAAAAAAAAAAAAAAAGAATAATTGCTTACAATCCCATTAGCTTGGGTTGGGTTTTCATGGGTCGAAGCCTGTGATGGAAAAGCCTATAACTCTTCTTGGCCTCGTGAATGGGATTGTTGAGATTATAATTGGGTTTTGTGTATCCTTAAAAAGTTAATTATTTTTGTATTAAGTGCTCTAAATTAAGTTTAGCACATATATCCCTCTAAATATAAAAGCTTACATTTATGTCATTGCAATTTTATCTAAGATAAATTGCTAGCTAAAAACTCTAATTTACATCAATATTTCTTTAAAAAATTATTATTACTATAAGCATGTTAGAAGAAGTATTAAAAGTAAGTTACAAATTAATGTTAACCATGATTAGATGTGATTAACTTGAGTTTATGACATGGATGTTAATGACAATAACATACTTAAAAAACCTCTCTCTCTCTCTCTCTCTATATATATATATATTGTTGTTTTATTTAAATCTACAACATAAATTATAATTTAATATTTCAACACTTATGATTAGAAAAAAAAAATCACTAATGTAAGTCTCAAGTCAGGATGAAAAAGATGTATGATTTTACATTAAGTCATTTACAGCTAACCATAAGATTACATCATATTGGATGAATATGAATATTTAGACTTGACAATTTTATTTTCTAAAGACTTTAGGACTTTATTGTTTGTAAGATAATAAAAAAGAAAGAAAGAAACAAACAAACAATGAAGACCAAAAGACTTCTTTCTTTAGTCTTTTATATTAAGAACATGTAGAGCTCTCCTTCCTTTTGGAAAAAAAAGCTTTGGTGGATGAGCACACCATATGACATAGGTCCCATGACTTGCAAAAAAATGAGCAAGTCAAAAAGCAGCTACCATTAATTGAAAACAATGGAAGAGGCATCTATCTAACTTTATGAAAAAAATGTGAATTATTAATCATAAGTAAAGGAATCCATGGAAACCACAATATAGAAGTTGGTCAGTGGTCCAACTTGCTATTCTAAATGTTCCTCCTCAAGTCTTTGCATGGATATAGATAATAACCAATAGCTTGTGGTGCCAAATTGGTCTTTTAAAGACCTCACTGTGGCTTTATATCAAACATCACAAAAGTTCCCATCTTTTCTTTCCCAAAAGTTGATGCATTGTTTTTCACGAAGATGGTGACGAAAATGAAGGATGATTCCTTTGTGAGATTTCATACGCTTTTGATTTATTCCTTTTCTTTGATTTATTGATTTATGAGAGTCAATAGGGTAACAACAAAAACCTTTATCATGTCACTATAGATCATAACATAAAATATTCATCCAATCATCTAGACTGTCGATTTCTTTTCGCTTATTTTTCTTATCTTAGATATGCATTATTGTATTATTAGGTTAGATTTCTAAGTTTTAAGGAGTATTATTGTATTATTCTAAGTGATTCAAAGGATGAAGCTCGAACGATGTATTATTGAATTAGATTTCGGAGTTTTAAGGATTATATGAAGTTTGGATTGAAGAATAAACAATTTGAAGTGATTCACATGATGAAGGTTGAAGAATGTATTCACGCATGTCACCCTATGAACATTATTTGTGGATTTGCGACTGTTCGTTCAATCTTCTAAAATCCTTTTTGCTCTTTTCTTTATTGTACTAGAGGTGTTTGTTTTGAATTACTTGTAAAGCTTTCCCCTCCACGAGACGTCGAGACTTATCCGTCATTCTCTTTCAAATTAATCAATCTTATCTTTTACAGGTCCTTTGGGACCGGCACAAGGTTGCAGCTAAGTTGATCCATTGCGGACGAATAACACATGACCGTCTTATGACTTATGTAATCGCAACTAAGTCGGAGACGTTGACGCAATGGGTGCTTGTATTATTGGCCTCCAGAACACCTCAATTCAATCTAATTAGTTGGGTACAGAGACCAAATATCTAATTTACGTACGAGTCATTATCAAACTAGACTCGAGTCTTACGAGCTATGTCACCATGATTCGGTGGCTCTCTACGTCAACCAAATATTTCATCACATATGCCTATCTCATTCCCTCATTTCCCTATCATCGATTCGAGTCACTTCACATGAGGTCAACAATTAACAATGACTTGCACAAAGTTTATTCAAAGACTTTGACCATAAGAGGTATTGATCCAAGGTTTCATGAGAGGCAAAACGATTTGGTCCTAATATTTGATTTGGATTAGATTCTAACTTAACTAAAACCACGTATTATCTTATGATTGCAAAGAAAGATACAAAACTATGCATATGCTTGTGGTTTGATGGCTTTAATATCTTAATTACCTTAGCTTAGTGACTTTTAGTGGACTTGTAGTTAGGATTCCTAACGTGGATCTATTAGGGGTTCTCCTTCGTATATGCTACATATTATTTAGTTGGATTTTTTTTTCACACGTCTTTCGCAATGGAGAATATATTTATGAGAAAAAAAATTCAAAATTATACTTTTTATATTTTCAATTCGTGACAAGAAAGATTTTCCTCCATTCTATTTTTCACAATAATATTTTTTAAAATATTATGATATCAAAAAATATGAGCTAAAATCTTTATAAATTAAGTTCTTTTTTTCATATATATTAAAATAATAATACGAGAACGAAGACGTGATTGATAGTTCAGCATCAAGTGGATGACAGACACCTCAATGTCACACGATCGACATGTGATCGATACATCAATATCACATGGCTAACACCCACTTAGCACCTCATGATCACGTGGGTGACGCATGCCCAAACATCTCGGTGAATGAGTCTCCGACGTCAAATGATCGGGTCGATGAAATTGTTATCATTTCTTGGATTAAGCATGATAGGATTACAATCGTGCTTGAGAGAAACATGTAATCACTCTTCATAATTCGTGGTGATCGCAAGAGCAACGATTATAAGAACCCACTATATATTGATTTCATGAGTGCATTCCCTAGAGTTCATTTGAACTCTAGATTAATTTAATCATCATAGAGCATTAGTAAGAAATGCCTCCCGACATAAATTTTACGAGGTTAGACATCATCAAAGTTGGACGAGCCGTTCACATAATAAGGTCCGACTAAGGCAAGAAGAATACATGATTGGCTCAGAATTAACTTTCAATTCGGGCAGGCAATCAAAAGTTTACTTAAATAATACATAAATTAAAAGTAATAAAAGATTTGACACGAGATCAACAACGAAAATATTTAACAATTAAGTTTAAAATATTTTACCAACTAAGCTAGTTATCTAAATGATTGCAAAGTTTACCAATCCACTTCTCCATATGAAAAGAATAGTGGAGGGGAACTTTTGATTAAGGAATTCTATGCATGTGTTTTGCAAGTAAAACTAGCGACTTGTCATCATATCATAATATTGATCACCCAAAGTTAAACCTTTTCCTTGGTGTGCTTTTTTTTTTTGTCAAAATGCATGTGTTATGCAAGTAAAACTAGCAACTTGTCATCATATCATATCATATAATATTGATCATCCAAAGTTAAACCCTTTACCTTGGTGTGCTGTTTTGTCTACCACTTGGTCTCGAGGTAAAGTGATAGCCCTCCAAGTTTTACTCGATACTACTAAACTTAAATAACCCCACAATGCATCACTTTTTTTTCTTTGTACTCCTTTTGTTTGCATTTAATACAATGGTGGAAGGATAGGCTTCAAAATTGGGCGTCGACGTTTCAAACGCAATAGGTTTTATATTTTAGAAGATTGAAGGAAGGGTTTGGTTAGTCCAAAAGTTTGAGCTGATCAAAAGGCAAAGGCATGTCGTAGTGGTGGAAATAAGTGGCTTGTGAAGAATTACCAATTAAAGTTTCATAGTTGGACTTCTCACCATCTATTAGATGATGAGGTTGCATGACAATTATCGAATTATGTATGACTTGGGTACGATATATCAAATTTTTTTGCTTTTGTTTTTTAATGAACGCATTAGATGAAGAAAGATTTAAACTTAGTTTTATCGATTACGGAAAACCTACAAAGTTTATTTAATGAATTTTAATGCTATATTAAAAATGAACTTTTGAGTTAAACATAATAGACCTTATGTTCTATTATTTATTAATAATATTTTTTTTTTTCAAAGGAAAAGATGTGAAAGCAAGTTGTTAATCCGTGGACCTTATAGAATAATGTTACTATTGATAAGAGTTCAAATAAAATTTAAATTTTAGTTTACTAATATAAAATTTAGAAGCTAAAGAAAGATCTCAATTTAGTAGTACTAAGTGGTTGTTGTTGAACTTTCGGGGTCAACCTGACCTGGCTCCAGCCGAGTGCACAAGCTCATCTACATCGGTCGGAATTGAGATATTCGACTCGGGTTGGTCTGTTCTTCAAAAGTTAGCACCCTGGTGTCGGCTCGGTTGTCTACTCGCCTGCTTCGCTTGGCGTTCGCACCGTGGATCCTGCAGAAAGGCCTCGTCGAGGGTGGGGGGTGTCCGACATGACCCCTCTGACGCCCGAGTTAGTCAGTTTCTTGGAGAAGGGAGGTGATTTGTTTTCCCTTTCGAGGAGTCTGGTGAGAGACAGAGAGAGAGAGAGAGCTCCCCTTTCGGTGTTGCCGAAAGGGGATTTTATACTTATCGGAGAGGAGGTCACCCGTACATTCGGCCTTACCCCTGCCGTCACCTCAGGCATGACTGAGTCGTACAGCGAGCCCGTTGGTGCAGTGGTATAAGGTAAGGATATGGTGAGCCATGCGGCATTAAATGACTATCACGGGCTTAGCTGAATTTGCCTAAGCCATGCGGCACCCTTGCGGCCCTCCCGAAGACTTAGCTGAAATTGCCTAAGTTGTGAAGCAACATTGCCCACTGTTCTGGACTTAGCTGGGATTGCCTAAGTCATGAAACACCCAAAGCGTTATCTGTCCACACAGGGTCAGCCCTCTTACAACCTCTTAAGGTCCCGTAGGACCTGCAAAGAAGAAGTTGATTAGTTTAGAAGCGAGCGACGGACACGTCTCGGCGTCTCGCAAAGCGGAAAGCTATACAAGCAATTTGTCGAACACCTTGAGTGCAGCTGAGAAAAGAGAGAGAGAGCGAAATAGGACTTTTGAGGGTTGTAGGAACGGTCACAAGTCCACAAACGATGGTTCCCAAGGTATTGGACGCAAGACAAGTTCAATTGCTGATGAACGCCTACGCCCGACGTATACCCGGAGCCTCATCCAGCCCGGTGCCACCCGGGGGGTTCCAAGGTGCTGAAATGGCTGACATTTCGCACCGCTCAGAAAGGTTACCGTGGCACACGAAAAAGACCCAAAAACAGGGTTGTTTTGGCTCTGTGCAGCGAACGACCGTTCTGCAGCCTTCTACACTACTTTCGCTCATATTTCTTAGGTAAAAACACATAAACTCAAAGCAAAACAAGCTGTCAAATATATGTACAAGCAAGAAAAAGCAATGAACGGTTCACGAAGCGAAGATGTTGCGATTGAGCGACGTCCGTTCGTGACAGCGTGGAGGGAGAATCGGGTGGCGCGGCGTCCGAACCCCTCCACCTCGGATGCTGACGTCGCCGCCAACATGGTCGCCTGAACGGATGTGATCCCCCCCAGACGGTGATGTGGCCGTCGACCGGGCACAAGCCCGGATGAGTTCTCGATATAATCTTTTCGACACTAAAATTATATATATTATGAGTTTAGGAAATGGAAATAGAATATCTAATCTCTTTAATCATGTTCATCCTTATCTTTTATAGTCGCTCTTCCTCTAAATACTTGCAATTATAAAATGGTCTTTGTAATAAAAATATTTTGATTCCTTGTAACGAGAAATATATATTTTTTTATTTTATATAAATTCATCCATTGGATTTTTTGTTATTAATTAATAGATGAGAGGTGTTAGCTAATTTGATTAGTAAATATTGTCATAGTTTATTGTAAGATCCTTAGCTTTTGTCTTATTTATATATATATATATATATAGATATATATAGTAAAAACTTAACTTTAGTATATCTTATACTTAACTAATAAGAAAAAAAGGAAAATTCGAAAAGAGAGAAACAAATTGCTATTAGTAACGGATAAAAAAAAAGCTTTAAATGCGATAATATACAAAAAATGTATGTTGAATCCAACGCTCGATTCCTTCCGATGATTCCACAAAGTCAACATTTGTGACGGAGTCTTCCATTGTTAGAATCAAAGGTTGACCGGTCCTTCGTGTTCTCCAACCTCTCAGTGGAGACATCAGCTGCTGAGTTAAAGCTCGGAGTTGCACACAACTGTGGCAAACATGGCGTCGTGTCACACACACACACCTCCATTTCTTTGACTCAGTTTAGCTTCTTCACAAACGAGTGAAATGTTAACTTTAGCTCCATTTTTTTTGGCCTCGTTGTTATGGGAGGGAATCCAACCAAGTCATTGGTGTTCCCACTGTTTTGACTCGTTTGGAACAAATGGAATCCGTTTTAGATGATCGAGAATTTAAAAGATGTTAGATGTTTGAATATTAATTTCATCCATGTTAGCTTCCTAACCAAATCCCATCAATCAAATCAATTTTTTTTATTTTTCCAAAGATACAAGGTATCCAATTAAACAGATCTTTTCATTAATAATAAAAATATATATAAATAGAATTTATGATGAAGAAAAAAAAAAGATTGATTAAATTCTATTGATTTCGACTCATATTAAACATTTATCAAAAAATAACTATTGTTACTAAATCATGATTAATTTAGTAAACATTTATCAAAAAATTTGAGAAAAAAAAAAGAAGCTATTGTAGTAGCATATACCTCAAAGCAGGAGTAAACCCTAGTGTCTGGTGAGGAACACGATCAAAAGACTTGAGAAGAAACCTACTTAGAATGCCAAAGCAATGACACAGATATTTCTACCTCAAAAAGAAAAGAAAAAGGAGAAGACTCAGCTCATACTGCCATTATAGTCTTCTCAGAAGTTGTTGCTGATAGCTTTGGCACCATTTTTTATAGACTGTCTGTGGCACGTTTGTGTTGGGAGGATATAAATACCACTCCATCCTTTGGTTGTGATGCTATCTATCCTTCCTCCTCCTTGGATCGGAAAGCAAAGAGAGGAGGAGAAGAGAGGCAGGCAATCCGAGATGGTGAGGGCTCCTTGCTGTGAGAAGATGGGTCTGAAGAAGGGGCCATGGACAGCAGAAGAAGACCAAGTGCTGATCGCCTACATACAGCACCATGGCCATGAGAACTGGCGCGCTCTCCCCAAACGAGCAGGTAATCATTCCTATCGACTTCACTCGTGTGTTCTTCGCCTGAGGGAAGATGTCTTACTGTTCGATGTTTTTGGACTCCTTTCAACTCCAGGGCTGCTGAGGTGTGGGAAGAGTTGCAGGCTTCGGTGGACGAACTATCTCCGGCCTGATATCAAGAGAGGGAACTTTACCAAGGAAGAAGAAGAGGCCATCATCAAACTGCATGAAGTGCTCGGCAATAGGTAAGCTTCGGTAGCTTTCTGCACCGGGTTTTTGATTCAGTGAAGAAACATAGAGGCGAGGAGGAATTTTCAATATTTATTGTTCAGATTTTTCAATGAAAGCAATTAAGCTACCATAAAAATGGATCGAGCAAGCAAGAAGCAGAAGAAGAGTCCGCAACATTTGTTAGATGGCCGATAAAACAGTGAAAGCATCCAAAAGTTTCCATTTCGTTTAGCCTTTTGCAAACTGTTGTAGCCTTCCAAGTTGATGAAGTTTGTTCAACACATCTTTCGATGTCACAAAAATCATTTTCTTCATCTCGGAGTTCGTCAGCCCGTATAAAAATTCTACCTTTGTTCTTGTCAAAACATAAATTGGGAAAATAAAAGCGGCGAAAGCATCCAAAAGATTCTTAGTCTTTATCAACAGCCATTGTAGTCTCCCAAGTTGAGTTGGTGAAACCTATTCAGCACACTGTCCGATGCCGCAGGAATCATTTTTATTCACTTGGGAGTTTGTCAGCTTATGCGAAAAAAGATCAAGACATGTAGATCGCCATTTACAAGATTGTTGTTGTTTTGTCTGCAGGTGGTCAGCAATCGCAGCGAGGTTGCCTGGAAGAACAGACAATGAGATCAAGAATGTGTGGCACACCCACCTGAAGAAACGAGTTAAACCGAATCAGACAGCCCAAGAATCCAAGCGAAGCAGCCGAAGAGATGCAGAAGCAACACGGTCAGGCGCTAAAGCCATCAACTTTCAAGCATTGCAAGCTGCAGCGCGACCAAAATTGGAGAGCCCAACTCCTCCTCCGGTGTCCCTCGATCAGTCCTACAGCGAGATCTCATCCTCTGTCACCAGTTCGTCTAATAAGAGGGGAGAAACTGTCAGCGGAGGGATTAAGGAAGAAGTCATGGTTTCTTCGGCTCAATTCTCAGACATCGATCAGAGCTTCTGGTTGGATGATTCCTTCGCGTCGTTCTGCTCATCCGGTGGTGACAAAGATGATGGAATAGACTTTTGGTTGCAGGTGTTCATGGAAGCAGGGGATGCCGAGGAAATAAATGCCTGAGATCTGAAATTACAGAAATTTCACATTTTTCATTCACTTTTTTGTTCTACTGATGTAAGGTTAGGACCTGAAAAAAAAAAAAAAAAAAAGACATCTTTTGTAGATAATTTCTTTGTCATTTACCACAGGGAGAGACTCGAGATAGTGTAATCATGACAGACTGCAAATGAAAGAGATCAACATTTTTAAGGGATCTTTGAACAAGTGCTTTTGCCATCTAACATTTCTGTTCTATGGTGTGCCTGTGATGCTGAGTGATTCTGCCAGTGTAAATTGTGGAAATGATTGCTTATAAAGATTATATTAGCAGAAAATTTATTGAGCTACCATCCCCCACTAGTTTTCCTGCAAGAACAAAGACCAGTGAGATGGTAAATCTATGTTTTCTCTGCACAAGAAATAATATAATCTCAGCTTGTTAATATCTTAGAATATTATCCTTCAACATCTAAACAAAACAAAGTTTGATTCCAACTATCTTGGTGGCAATTATGATGTCATTTATCTTGGCAAATGTGGAGACACCTTGAGGATGAAGAGAGAGACTCTTGGAGAATTGTGTTTGTTCTTAAATGAACTCAAACTTAGTATTATCTATAAATTGGTGAAATATATATGTTCATGGATTGGAAAAAAGGCATCAACTTTATCATCCCCACCAACCTTCCTGGTGTTAAACTAATATGTTGTGTCAAAAACTTTAATGAACACACAATTTAAATATATTATACTGCTTTCACAAGTCCTCAAACACAAATCATTTCAAACATCATCTGTTTTCATGGCTTTGCTTGTTTAGCCATCACCCTCTTTTGGAACCTCTTTTCCTTCCCCTGTGACTAACCTAATCCAATTCCAACCAAAAGAACATCTAAACCTTTATCACCAATTCAAAGTTCAGCTTTGTTGAGGTGTGCCTTTGTGTAAAGCGAAAGATTTAGAGGATCTAAAGATATTGTAGTTTTAGGAAGTGAGTGCATCATAGTCTCTCTTCCATCATAATCTCTGGATTGTATATTATGTCCATCATCCAAAGGCAGGAAAAAAGCAGATTAAATGAAGGTATATATAATGTGGCACAGCTCGCCTTCCATTTCAAGGATGTCACTGTCTCCGTTCCACCATGAAAACTGGGAGCACTAATCCCCATTTTTTTTTTCTTCTCAGGACTCCAATCACAGAATCCTAAGACTGACTTCTCCGTCCTACGCCACCGAGTCCATTGATCTCCTCCTGAGAACAATTAGCCCTTTCCATTGATCTCGTCAAAATAATTCTCCATATTTGACATCAGAAATCACCTGTTGCAATTGATAAAATAAATGAATAAATTATTCTAGCTTTGATTTATACCCCAAATCATTAAATTTTAAATTTGAAGTGCTAATCATTACACCATGGAACATATTTATGTTTTTTTTTATCATCATCCCTTTTTTTTTTTTGTAAAGTCGATTTCAACTTCCAATAACCACAATTGAATTGTGTGGCCTCGGTTCTTATTTGATTATCCACACGGTGAAAGAATAAGGTGCAAATCCAAAATATATGATGTAGAAATATATTATTTGAGTAATCTTTATTAATTTAGAGATATTTTATATATGGCATAGGTCGTCATGTCTAAAGAAAAAAAAAAGAAATTAAATTCATTATTGATTCAAGATTTTAAAATTTTATCTCTACAAAATTTGTATTTTTTTTTCTTTTTATTCTAATACTTGAGTTTATAAAAAGGACTAAAATTATGTTATTCTCATGTGTCAGTGCTATAAGACCAAATTTATTTTTTTGATGGAATAATTTCAAGGTGTACATGAGAAACTTATTGGCTAATTGTATATTACCTTTTGTAATTAATTATCTTTAATATTTTTTATCTATATATTTTTAAAAGTTACATTAATATCTTTGTAGTAACAAAAGTGAAACATTTGATCCCTTTGCTCTAACAAAATCTCTCTTTTTCCCTTGAAAATTATCTTTTTAGTCATGTATAGAGATCTTAATGTTTCAATTTCGTAAATATAATTATCTCAATATAACTTTTGAAAATATAAGGACCGGATACTAAAATTAGTTAATTGCATGGTGTAATATGTAATTAGCATGAAACTTATACATTATTCATGGGTTAAAATTAGTTATCTTTTGATTAGTATTATTCTCATCCTTCTAGTCTTTTATCATAAAAAAATGTATTTACTATGCTTTAGCTACGGATTAACAACATAAACATTTTTATTTCTATATAAACTTAAAAGAAAATAGAACAAACCTTACAATAGATCTTGTCTCTCGTGATGTCTTCCACAACAGCATTAAGCCTCTAGGTGATACAAGGGTCATGCTTGTTGGACAGATGATCCAGATTCAGTTCATAATGGGCTTTAGTGAAGCCCGCAGCCTAAAACCTTACTTATATTAATCTAAAACCTAGATTAGGTGGCTACGGTTGAGATTAAGAGAGCGGCGGCGGTTGAAAACGTGGGTGAGAGAAAAAAGATTGCAGATTGACAGTAGAGGCCAGAAAATAAGAGATCCAGGAAAGGGGAAGAAGACAATGGCAGAAAAAGACTATTCTCAATCATTCAAATCTCATGTTAGATCAGTTTGCAGTGGATTCTTATTGTGATCTCTTGGGAATATTTTGAATATTGTGCTTAGGATTATAGTCATTGTATCCCTGTGATTCTCTTGTGGCTATTGCTTTTGGCTTGGGCAAGAAGCCTTGAGATCTGTATATTCATTATTTTGATAGTGGATTTTCTCTGACTTGTCCCGTGGTTTTTACCCTTCGAGTTGAAGGGGTTTTCCACGTAAATTTTGGTGTTCATCTGATTGTGATTTCTGTTTTATTCCGCTATGTGTGACGGTCTGCTAGTATTTGTTCGTATACAAAGTTTATTCTTATTTTATTCCCATCAACTGGTATCAGAGCAGGTTTTGGTGGTATTTAATCTTTTGTATCTGAACATGGAGGCCGGTAATATTTCTCGCATGATTAGTTTAAACGGAAATAATTGGATGATATGGAAGCAAAGAATGAAAGATCTCTTGTATTGCAAAGATTTGTTTGGACATTTACAAGGAGATAGTGCAAAGCCCACATCTATGACAAATGATGAGTAGAAGAGGTTAGATCAAAAAACAGTTGGCTTTATTCGATAATGGCTAGATGATAGTGTCTTTCACCATGTTTCTACTGAATGTTCTGCATACTCTCTTTGGAAAAAGTTAGAAGGTCTTTATGAAAGAAAAACGGCTGGCAACAAAGTTTTTCTGATCAGAAAACTTGTGAACTTGAAATATAAAGAGGGTACTTCTATTCCTGAGCATTTGAATGAAATACAGAGTATTACTAACCAGTTATCCTCTATGAAAATATCTCTTGATGATGAGTTGCAGGCATTGTTACTTCTCAGTTCTTTGCTAGAAAGTTGGGAGACATTGGTGGTTTCCCTCAGTAATTCGGCACCAGATGGTATTATCACCATGAGTCAAGTAATAAGCAGTTTGTTGATTAAGGAGTTAAGGAGAAAGAATTCAGCAACTTCTCAGATTGATTCACAATCACTTGTCTCAGAGAACAGAGGAAGGTCAAAGTCAAAAGATAGAAGTGGTTCACGTGTGGATAGAAGTAAGTCAAGATAAGAAAAGATATTGTTTGCTACAATTGTGGTGAGAAAGGACATTACAAGAATCAGTGCAAGCAACCTAAGAAGAACAAGAAAAGGGGGAAAGAAGTGGAGCATACAGAGTCAAAAGAGAATATCACAGCTGTAGTACAAGGTAGTGATTATTTGATTTTGTCGACTTCCGATGATATTTTTTCTTGTGTGTGTCAAGATCTCGAGTGGATAATTGACACAGGTGCTTCTTATCATGCTATACCACGGAGGGAGTTCTTTGCTACTTACAGGTCTGAAAATTTTGGTGTTATCAAGATGGACAACTATAGCACAACAAACATAATTGGCATGAGAGATATCCATATAAAGACCAACCTTGGTTGCAAGTTGGTACTTAAGGATGTGAGACATGTGGTTGACTTAAGACTGAATTTAATTTCAGTTGGAAGGCTGGACGATGAAGACTTTGATGTCAGATTTCATAGAGGGCAGTGGAAGCTCAGTAAGGGTTCTCTTATTGTAGCTAATGGGAAGAAATATCATACATTGTATATATTACAGTCTAAAGCTTGTGGTGAGCAGTTGAATACTACAGAGAAAGACTCCAGCATAAAGTTGTGGCATAGGCGACTAGGACACATGAGCGAGAAGGGGCTGGAAGAACTTTCCAAAAGAGAGGTATTGCCATCCCTTAGAGGTACACGTTTGAACCCTTGTATTTATTGTTTGACTGGTAAACAACATAGAGTTTCCTTTGTTAGTCCTGCCTTATCTAGAAAAATGTATGCCTTGGACCATGTCTATACAGATGTGTGTGGTCCTTTGAGGACAAAAACTCCTGGTGGATCTGTTAATGTTCCTAGTATCAGTGGTGCACTTTATTTTATTACTTTTATATATAACTTTTCCAGAAAAGTTTGGACCTATGCTTTGAAAACTAAAGATCAGGTTATTAATGTCTTCAGAGAGTTTCATGCTAGAGTTGAAAGGGAGATAGAAAGACAATTGAAATGTATAAGATCAGATAATGGTGGTGAGTACACAGAATTGTTTAATGATTATTACAGGTCACATGACATCCAACATGAGTTGATAGTCCCTGGTACCCCTCAGCATAATACAATTGCAGAGAGGATGAACCACACCATCATGGAAAAGATCAGATGTATGCTTTCACGGGCCAAGCTACCTAAAGTTTTGGGATGAGGCTTTAAAGACTGTAGTTGATGTAATCAACTTATCACCATGTACAGCTCTAGATGGTATGTTGTAGAGCATGTATGGCAAGGGAAAGATGTCTCTTATAGGCATTTAAGAGTGTTTAGTTGTCGTACATTTGCACATGTTCCAAACAATGAAAGGTCCAAGCTGGATGGTAAGACAAAATAGTGTATTTTTCTTGGTTACTCACATGATCAGTTTGGTTACAGGCTTTGGGATCCAGAAAAGCAGAAAGTGTTCAGAAGCAGAGATGTTGTCTTCTTTGAGGATCAAATCATTGAGGATTTGAAGAAGGAGGCACCAGCTAAGACTTATACAGAGGGATTTGTAGACTGTGACCCAATTATTCCTCCAGTATATCAGGGTGATGGGAGAGATGTGCAGGAAGATAGTGTAGAGCCAAATGTTGATCTACTTGCAGAACATGTTGAGCAGGAAGAAGAAAGAGAGCAAGTTCCCACAGAACCTCAGTTAAGAAGATCTTCTAGACCGCGTCAACCTTCTAGAAGATACTCTACAGATGAGTATGTGATGCTTACTAATGCAGGTGAACCAAAGAGTTATCAGGAAGCAGTTGAAAGTGAGCAGAAAAAGAGAAACAGGAGATGTGCCAACAGCTGGTCGGTATGGCTTCACATTGAGGAGTCATGAGACACCCTCCCTTATGGGCTGAAGGGGGAGGTTGTTGGGCAGATGACCTAAATTCAGCCCATAATGAGCTTTAGTGAAGCCTACAGCCCAAAACCTCATTTATATTAACCTAAAACATAGATTATGTGGCTAGGGTTGAGATTAAGAGAGCAGCGGCGCTTGAAAACATGGGTGAGAGAAAGAAGACTGCAGATTGACAGTAGAGGCCAGAAAACAAGAGATCCAAGAAAGGGAAGAAGACAAGGGCAGGAAAAGACTATTCTCAATCATTCAAATCTCATGTTAGATCAGTTTGCAGTGGATTCTTACTGTGATCTCTTGGGAAGGTTTTGAATATTGTGCTTAGGATTATAGTCCTTGTATCCCTGTGATTCTCTTGTGGCTATTGCTTTGGGCTTGGGCAAGAAACCTTGAGATCTGTATATTCATTATTTTGATAGTGGATTTTTTCTGGCTTGTCCCGTGATTTTTACCCTTCGAGTTAAACGAGTTTTTCACGTAAATCTTGGTGTTCATCTGATTGTGATTTCTGTTTCATTCCGCTGTGTGTGACGGTCTGCTAGTATTTATTCGTATACAAAGTTTATTCTTGTTTTATTCCCATCAATATTGTCCAACGAGATCCAAATCTAGGTGACCTAGCCACCCATGAGAACGTCATGCAGCCTCTTGTTAGGGTTTTACCTCTCCCGATTACAACTGGAGTCGGAGTCAATATGCAGTATCTATGACTCGAAGTCCACATTTGTTAGATCATCAACGTAGTAATAAAATTGCCAAAAGATCTCCCTTTGAGTTAGAGGGAGAGGGCAAAAGAACATAAGTATTAAAAAAAAAAAACTGTAAAGAACAAGAACACTAAATAAATTAATTGTAGAGAGAGCAAGCCGTAAAAAAAACATACTTAGAGAATGAACAGTAATGAGTACATAAAACAATAATAATTTAAACAAGATGCCTTTTTATTTTTGTTCTTAGGTTTGACACAAATTGGTCGTGGAACTAAAGAGACGGAAGACGTGTTTTTTTCAAGGGAAAATGACAAAAGTGGGATTTGAATATGAACATGAGCTACGAATGTTTTTTACTAGCTAAACTAGTTAGCATGGAAGGAGTAATGATCTCATAATATAATTAGTCTCTTAACTTGTTTAAGCTAAAGTTAAACTAAGATAATTAGCTCCTTTTTAGACGTTGGAAGGAGTCCTTTTATTTTTTTGCTTCTTTCCATGCTTCTGAGAGATATTAAGAGACTAAGTTTAAATTTAGATATACGTGAAACTTATTTTGATTAAAAAATTTAGCTAAACAATATCTGATTCAAATTAATTTTGAAATCGTGAATTGTTGTCCTCCAACCTTTGTGCATGTTTGATCCAAAAAAATAATAATAATCCCAAGATATAGGAAAGTGAAGTTTATTCAAGAAAAGAAATAATAGTACTAATCCATGTCATACATACCCTAAGAATCAATTTTAGGGAACGACAAAAAAAAAACAAAAATAAACAACAATAAAAAAGATAAAATTTTATTTTTACAAAATAATTGATAATAATTTTACTTGTAATCTTGAACACTCAACCTCAATAATTGACTCTTCCAAAGATTAGGGTTTTTTTTTGGTTGAATTATAATAGTTGTTACTTCCGCAATTACGTATCTACTCCTCTTTCCCTATTTTATAAGATCATCACTTATTTCAATGACTTTATTGGGTAAAAAAGGTCTGACGGGACATTAGCTTTCCTATTATTGTTTTATATCATTAGATTCACTTAATTTGATAGAAACTCTAATTATTTAATCGAGAGTTATGCTAACCTTTATAGGTCTTTTGGGCTCTCCCCACACTTGGAAGCCGATGCCCCCTTTTTTTTAGCACTGAATGATTCATAATATATATATATATATATATATATATTATGCATACCAATGGACGAGGCGTTGACTTGGGATAGACCGTTGAATAGTCAACGACAAGGGTAGCCGCTTCAAACTAAATCTCTGAGCCTCTTTTACCTCAATCTTATCTCCTACTCACTTCTTCTTGTAATTTCTAAATTGGTATTTCATTAGCCATCTATTATCACTACTTTGACTTCACCTACGACAAATAATCTTACCTTAAATAGGACTCTTAGATCAATATCTTATATAATCATAAAGTTCAAGTTAATATTCAAATACTTCCTTCAAACTAGAGTTTAACATAGAAAAGAAATATAAACTACAATACTGAGAGTTACAATCCATTATACTTTTATTTATGATGCCTGTACTATGAGTAACATAAGTTACAAAACAAGCAACCAAGAACAGTGTGTTGTGCTAGTTCGATTTGAACATAGAGAGAGAACCTAGGTGTTCTCTAATGCCAATTTATCTTCTTCATCTTCCAGCTTTTACACCAAATGCCAATTTGTTCTCTATCTCTAGACTTTGGTACCCGACAGAATCCAAGGCAGAGCTCATGGATGATTCACCAAGCAATGCTTCACGTTCCTCGGGTGCATGATGGTGTGTTGAAGAGACCTGTAGGAACCCTCCTAACGAGTGCAGCTTCTCAGCCACTTCTCTCATTGCAGGCCTTTCATCCCCCTTAATGTTCAAACATTCCTTTGCAAGCTCGGCAATCTCTCGGATGGCATCCATGTTTTCCTTCCCCATGATTTGATCATCCAGTATCTCCTCAAGTCGGCTATCTTTCATTGCTTCAACGAAGCTCGAGGCAAGAGCTTTTCCTTGACGGCTCGCATCATAATATATCGCCTTTTTCCTTGTGATGAGCTCCACCAGAACCACTCCGAAGCTATAGACATCACTCTTTGCAGTCAGCTGACGGAGGAGCAAGTACTCCGGGTCCAAATAACCGAGAGTTCCCTGGACCATCGTTATGAATTGGGCTTCGTCTACAGACATCATCCTGGATGCACCGAAATCCGATACCTTCGGCACGTAGTCATGATCTAGAAGTATGTTGAGTGACTTCACATCTCCGTGAACGATGGGAGGGGACGCCGACGTATGCAAGTAAGCGAGTGCTTCTGCAGAGTCTCTGGCTATTCGTAGACGAGTGGTCATGGGAATTAGTGCCCCGTCGTTGCCATGGATGAAGTCGAAGAGGGTTCCATTGGGGATGAACTCGTAAACCAACATGGGGATTTCCACTTCCAAGCAACAACCCAAGAGCTTTACGATGTTCTTGTGATTGATCTGAGAAAGAATAATCATCTCCCGTACGAATTCTTCACTTTGGTCCTCGGTGACTACCTTGGACCTCTTGATGGCCACCTCCCTGCCGCCGTCGACGTTTCCTTTGTAAACGGTGCCGTGGCCTCCTCGCCCAAGCTCTCGACTCTTATCGAAATTATCTGTTGCCTTCTCCAGGTCCTCTTTGCTGTATATTTTGACAGTATCAATTTGCTTTGACCTGATTTCTTCGTATAACCTCAAGCCTCCGTTTTGCTGGAAGAATTTATCTTTTTCTCTGAGAAGCTTCCTTCTTTGAAATGATAAGATTATGAAGAAGATACAAGTAATGAACAAGACAAGCCCAACACAGCTGCCTGCACAAAGGGATGAGCTTCATGTCAATTATTTTGCAAATTCTTCAGGCTTTTGTTTAAGCAGAACGACTTGTTGGAAATAGAAACTGGAATCCGAACAGGATTGAAGTTTTAAGAGAAGGAAGGTTTAAGCTAACATGGAAGGAAGGATGAGAAGTTGTACCTATAACAATCTTCGTGGACGTCGGAATTCCTTTATCTGGGACACATGGTTCCGATTTAGGGTTCTTGCTGCTCTGACCTTTTGGGCATGAGCAGATGTAGTCGCCTGGTGTGTTGCTGCAGTCTCCATAACATTTGTACTGCGTTGTTAAGCTGCACTCGTCGATATCTAAGGATCGTCAAAGAATCACAAGGGAAAAATTGTAAGACCATATACAACAAATATAGAACAGGAGAGGAGATGCATGCTGACCTTTGCATCCATCTGGGACGTAAGGATTGCCTTGGAAACCTATGGCGCATTTGCAGGTATAGCCAGGTGGGGTGGTGGAGTCGATACAGTCACTGCTGCGGCATGCATATGAAGAAAGGTTTCTCTTAGCCTCATCGCAGGTCTGGTTGCCGGCTACCCAGTCCAGCACGAGTGGGACGCCGTCCTTGTACTTGTCTCGAAAGGTGTGGTTGACGAGATCAGACTTGTCGAAGGAGAACCCGTCCTCTTCGGCAATGAAGGCATAGGTGCAGGGGCTGTAGTCCGCGTAGGAAGAAAGATTGGTGAAATAGGTCATCCCGGTCGTAAAATTGTCCATCTTCTCCGGGATGGTGGTCTGGCAGCAGCCGGTGCCAGAGCACGATCCGCTAGCGATGCTTGCCCCTTCGAGGCAGATGGAGACGCACCCGGTCCCGTATGTGTAGTTGTCCCCGCCGACGAGAAGGCCGACGACGTTGCAGCCCATGGTCGTGAACCTGTTCTTGGTGCTGGATACCCAAAATGGTTTGTCGCCGAGGTCTAGAGAATTTGTTTGGCTACCCACCACGCCGCCGGTACCGTTGAAACAATCCCAGCTGATGCCATTCAGGATGCGTAATTGGCCCCCCGGCAAGGATATCTCCTCAACTGTAATGTTCCTCTCGCTGCCGCCCAAGAAAGCTCTGGGAGTCGCAGAGCCGTTAACCCTTTCGCAAGTGACCTCGAAGCCTTCCCTGAAACACCCATCGCCGATGCCGAAGGGGTACGGGATGCTAATACCGCCGCATGTCTCAGTGCAACGCGGTGACCACACGTTCGGCGACGGTGGTGCCGATGCTGCTGCTGCAGTCGTTGCTTGCAGCAGCATCAACAACAACTGCTGAAACGCGAACAGTGGCAGCGTGGATCCCATTGCTTATGCTTGCTTGCTTCAAATCAATGGTAACCTTCAGGCTTCCACCAGATTTATAAGCCCACAGAAGCATTGCTTGATCGAATGAATGGTCGTTCTGCACCCCAAGTGAAGACTCGTCAAGGCGAAACCATCACACGGCACAGACAAGATGACCGAGTCGCCTGGAAAGCTGGACAGTGACTGCATGGGAGGGATGTAACCTTCTTGTTATTTACCAAAGGAGAGAGAGACTTAGTTCGTCTTGATGTCAGCTTCATCTTACATATCTATCAGCTAAAACGAGGCTTCTTTCCCTTACCGGAAAGATAGAGCATCAACGAAGGATAGATAACAACTGTAGAGGAGAAGAATAGAGAAACTTAAAATTAAATTTTTTTATTGAACATCATAACTCATAATTTAACGTACGTACCCTTGAATATTTAGCTTTTTTTTTTTTTTTTTGTTCTACTTCATTCCCCCTTCCTTTTTCTTAGTGTTTGTAGAGTATATATATATATATATATTACATTAGCCATCTATTTTCACTTCTTTGGCTTCAACGACCACAGAAATCCTATCTTAAATAGGATCTTAAATCAATATCTTATCTAATAATAAAGTTTTAAGTAAAATATTCTAATACTTGTTTCAAACTAGAGTTTTACATAGAAAAAAGAAATATAAATTACAATCCATTGTACCTATAGTCAATAATAAGAAAAAGAGATGACTTTAGTTTTCGTTTTAATTATGGAATATAATATCTATAGTGGGCCATATGATGGGACTAATGACACGATTCATCGCATTCAAATAACCTTAATAATTCTATAAATTAACTCCGGCTTATTTATGATGGACACTGGAATCATAAAAAAAAAAAAAAAAAAAAAACTCAAGTACGTTGACCGAAGAAAAAAAAAGCTCTTGAAACCCTATGAATTCTACATTATTGTTCCCCAGCATTACCAACTTAAAAGCATCCCTCGATTTATATACGAGGTCAAACATGTCGAAGGAGAACCCGCCCTGGATGACAACGCACCCGGTTCCCAATTCATAGAAGATCTAATCTAATATTTAAAGATAAATCATATAAATAACCGAGAGGAGGTGGGGATAGGGAAGCTCGCCGGAGGAGTAGCACGAGCAACAGTGAAGATGGAGGGTAGCGATGGTGAGGAAAGAAGCATGGGTGAGGGCAACGCTGGAGGCACCGTAGCGTGGAACAGTGAAGATGGAGGGTAGCGATGGTGAGGAAAGAAAGCATGGGTGAGGGCAACGCTGGAGGCACCGTAGCGTGGAAACCAATCGTAGTAGAGGACAGGAACTCCGAGGTCACCATTGCTCGTCGAAGAGCAACTCGCAGCTGCAAAACTATGTCACGGATCGTTGACCAAGAAGGAAGGGGATAATTATATATTATCTACTATAGTTAACTATGGTGCGTATCTTGATACGTATATTTTAAAAAATAGTATTTGGGATCCCTAAATTTATAAAAATAATATATTTAATCTTAATATTCCTTGTGTCGTTAACTTTTTCGATGAAAAAAAAAAACACATGTTGTGGCATGCAAAAAGGACATTCTACATTGCCAATTTATAGAATGTCTCAATAGATACATATATTGTATCAAGAAGAAGGCGAAAGTGAACATAGATAGACCTTGAAAGATTCAAGGGAAAGATATTAAATTTATAGAGTTAGTTCTTTACATCATCATCTTACATTCTACATTGCCAATTTCAAAATGATCAAAAGTCAACCAAGTCACCATCTCAAAGTTTATAGTCTAAAAAAAAAAAAAAAGCAAGAGAGCTACAAGTAAGGAATCTGATGAGGCCAAATTTGATTATTCTATTGACCAAAGAATCAGTAAATATATATATAAAAAAATTTGAGTGATAGCTAAAGAAATAAATGCAAGCATAGAAGAAGTTACTGTGTTATCCAAAGGATCTCTTATATATCTCATTATCATGAAAAGTAGGCATCAAATTTTGTTGAGACACTGATGATGACCTGTCTAAGGATCTCTTTATATATCTCGTTACCATGAGACGTACGTAGTCATCAAATTTGTAGGGACACTAACCATGATCATAATATAGTGTATGAGTAGTGTAGCTAACTATTTTTCAAAATGAAAAAAAAATAAATTTATTACGATGATAATATATATTTCTTTTTAAAAAAATATTTGTTTATATAATAATAATAATAATACACTAATAAATCATTCGTGAAACATCAATAATTTTTTTATATTTGGAATCTATTACCAATTCTCAGCTGCTACATAACATACTGTCAGAATCCATAATATTCTTAATTACCAGAAGCAAACAGAGAATAAATAAGTTACAGGAGAAGCACCAACTTAAAGCATTTTTTATTTATTTATTTTTATCCTGCTAATAATAATGGAAGTGATGCCATTTTACTTGAAAGTTCTTCATCTTCCCAACTTCTACATCAAATCCTATTTGATATCCTGTAGTGTATAAGGTAGGAAGCGTTGATGATGATTCACCAAGCAATCTTTCACACTCTGCTAATAATAGCGTTGTTGGAGCACTCTTATTATACGCAGCTTCTCAGCCACTTCTCTCATCTTAGGCCTTTTTATCTCCCTCGACACTCAAACACTCCTTTGCAAGCTACACAATTTCGTGGAAGATATCCCTGCACTCGTCCCCAGTGATTATTTGTGTTGCTATTAAACTTGTGTAATTTATTAGAATAATTTTTTTTTTTAAGAAAAAATATTTATGAAAGGATAAGTCAAATTGATTATTGATTCTTGAAAGAGTTTATTAAAAGAGAGATTATTAAAAGAGAGATTCATTCTTAGTGTATAAATGTAATATATATTGGGGTAATATATAAACCTCATATGTTCAGTCATAAAAAATATAGAGTTTATGAAATTATAAAAATATTGAGATAAATATAAAAGATTTAGTATTCTCATACTTTTCATTAGTGTGCTAACTCTGTACTTTCTTCCTATCAACTTCAATAATTGGTATCAGAGCTATGACTTCATCATCAAGCACCTTCCAACTTCAAATCCCTAGATTGATAAAAGAAATTATGATATATGGTACATCCAAATGAAGATTCTTTTAGGCTCCCAAAATGTATGAGAGTTTGTATAAGATGGATTTGTTGAACCAAGTCCAGCAAAAGGAGCGACGAATGCAAAAGCAAAAAAACAACTCAAAGATAGAAGAAATAAGGAGAAAAAGACATTGTTCATAATCTACCAAGAGCTTGATGATACAATGTTCGATATCATCGCTCCAGCAAAATACTTCAAAAGAGGCTTGGGAAATGCTTCAAAAAATAATTGGTGGTGTTGATAAGGTAAAAAAACTCCGTCTACAAGTTTTACGAGCCGATTTTAAAAAATTACAACAAGGTACTTCTTAAACTATTTCTGATTATTTCATAAAAGTTATTTCTATTGTTCATTAAGTGAGAAAAAATGGTGAACAAATAAGTGATCAAAGAGTGATAGAAAAGATACTAAGATCACTAGATTCAAAATTTTATTTTATTGATGTTGCGATTGAGAAGTCTAAAAATTTGGAAGAAATGTTTTTAAAATAACTTGTGGTTCCCTTCAAGTTCATGAACAAAGGATTATAAAAAGATAAGAAGAAAAAACTGTGGAACAAGCACTACATACCAAGCTTACTCTTGAAAATAAAGATGAATCAAATTTTCAAAGAGGAAGAGGTCGTGGACAAAGAGAAAGAGGTGGTATAAATCAGACCTATCAAGAATATCCAAACAATGAAGGTGGTGGAAAAAATTCTAGCCAAAGAGACCGAGGTTATGGTCGAGGACGTGGCCGAGGCCGTGGACGTAGTAGAAATTCTAAAAGGTCCGAAATACAATGCTATATTTGTAAAAGGTATGAGCATTACTCCTTTGAATGCTATTCTAATCCTAACAATCAAGGTGATAAGATAAATTTTATTAAAAAATAAGATAAGAATGAAAATTTTTGCTAATGAATTATAATAATTTGAAGGAAGATCAATCTATGACATGGTATCTAGATACAAGAGCTTCAAATCACATGTATGACATTAAAGAATTATTTTCAGAAATGGATACAAGTTATTCTGGAAATATTACATTTGGCGATCTGTCTCAAAGACCAGAAGAAAAGGTAAAATTGTTATTGGACTCCAAAATGATAAAGAATTATACATTTCAGATGTTTATTATGTACCTAATATGAAAAATAATATTCTTAGCTTAGGATAATTACTTAAAAAAGATTATAATATTAAGATGAAAGATATGACTCTTTCAATTTATGATAAGATTAAGATATGACTCTCACATGTGAAAATGGTGAAGAATAGAATGTTTCCTTTATATTTATGCATTTTTGATCAATCAAATTATTTTAAGACTGATATTGAGGATATTTCTACATTATGACATCTTAGATATGCATACTTAAATTTTGATGCTTTAAAACTTCTATAGAAGTTTAATATGGTGACAGGAATGTCAAGAATTGATCACCCATCAAAATTATGTAAAGTATGTGTTATGGGTAAGCAAGAAAGAAATCCTTTCAAAATCAGCAGAATAAAATGAGCATGGCATCGACTCGATCTAGTACACTCGGATGTATGTGGTCCTATCAACCCAATATTACTTGGAGGAAGCAGATATTTTCTTACCTTCACTGATGATCATAGTGGTAAAATTTGAATCTATATTTTAAAGGAAAAGAAATAAGTGTTAAACAAATTCAAAGAATTTAAAGACTTGGTCAAAAGACAAAATGGTTGCAAGATTAAATATTTACGAACAGAAAATAGGACTATACTTAATATGGTCTGATGCATGTTAAAGGAAAGAAAGATTCCTAAAGAATTTTAGAGGATGTTATTGCTTGTGCAGTTTATTTGCTTAATAGGTTTCCAATAAGGCGAATTGGTAATTCTATACCAGAAGAAGTATAAAGCCTGCAGAAACCAAGAGTTAATCATTTAAGAATTCTTGGAAGGTTGCATTTGCCAAGATACCAGAAGAAAAGAGAATAAAACTTGAAGATAAAAGTCAGAAATGTATTTTATTTGGTTATGCTGAGAATTCAAATGGATACAAATTCTACAATCCTATCACAAATAAAGTTGTGATGTGAAGAGATGTTGAGTTTAATGAACAACATATTTGAGACTAAAAAAGTAATGAACAACATAAGAAAGCTATATCATCAGAAGAGGATGATATAATACAAGCAAGCACAAAAGAGACTTTACCAGAATCATCACCGA
The DNA here is from genome assembly GCA_029747655.1 of Ensete ventricosum. Lineage (NCBI taxonomy): Eukaryota > Viridiplantae > Streptophyta > Magnoliopsida > Zingiberales > Musaceae > Ensete > Ensete ventricosum. The sequence continues at coordinate 3,360,037 of JAQQAF010000003.1, forward strand.
GATCAGCTAGTTCATATGATTCAAGAAGTCTGATTATAAGAAGGACAAGACCGATCCATGAGCTATATGATGTGACTCAAAGAATTGATACTAACAATGATGAACTTTCTATATTTTGTCTTTTTGCATGATATGATCCGTTAACTTTTGAAGAAGCTTGTAAAGAAGAAAAATGGAGATAAGCTATGAAGTAAGAGATTAATGCAATCAACAAAAATGATACATGAGAGCTTACTACACTTCCAGAAGACCACCAAGCGATCAGTGTTAAGTGGATCTTCAAAACAAAAAGAAATGCACAAGGAGAGGTGGAGAAATATAAATAAAGGGATATAAACAATAATATGAGATCGACTATGAAGAAGTGTTTGCACCAGTTGCTCGATTGGAGATAGTAAGATTACTTATCTCCCTGGCAGCTCAAATAAAATAGAAAATTTTATAAATTGATGTCAAATCAGCATTCCTTAATGGAGTTCTTGAAGAAAAAAGTATATGTTCAACAACCCCCTGGTTTTATTATTTATGAACAAGAAGATAAGGTATACAAGTTAAAGAGAGCTCTTTATGGGCTTAAACAAGCCCCACGAGCATGGAATTCTCGGATAGATGCTTATTTTATTTAAAATAGTTTTTCTAAATGTCCACGTGAACATGCTCTGTATATAAAATCTAACATTGATAGAGATATCATATTTGTATGCCTGTATGTAGATGATTTAATATTTACAGGAAGTAGTAGTTCCATGATTAAAGATTTTAAATACTCTATGAAGAAGGAGTTCGAGATGACCGACTTGGGCTTAATGTCTTATTTTCTTGGTATCGAAATTATACAAAACAATGAAGAAATTTTTATCTCACAAGGAAATTATGCAAAAGAGATTCTAAAGAAGTTTTTTATGAAAGATTGTTATTGACCAAAGAAGGCAAAGGTAAATACATTAATCCAACTTATTACAAAAGTCTAGTTGGATGTTTAAGGTATTTGACATACACTTGACCTGATGTATTATTTGGAGTTGGTTTAATAAGTAGATAACTGAAATCTCATTTAAATGTCGCTAAAATTTTTTTACGATATATTAAAAAATCAATTGAGTATGGAATATTTTATTCATCATCAAAAGGACTCGATCTTATTGGATATAGTGACAGTGATTCGGTTGAAAGCTACGATGATCGAAAGAGTACAATTGGATTTATATTTTATTTTGGTGGAGCTACATCACTCTTTGTCGTTAATCGACGAACCAGCAAGAACTCGGGGTCTAAGTAACCAAGAGTTCCTTGAATCAACGTCATGAACTGAGCTTCATCAGTAGATAATAGCCTCGACGCACCAAAATCCGACACCTTCGACACGTAATTGTGATACAGAAGTATGCTAAGAGAGAGACTTGACATCCCCGTGGAGGTCGGAGGGGAAGCCTACGAGTGCAAGTAGGCAAGTGCTTCTGCAGATTCCTCGGTTATCCTTAAACGAGTAGATAGAGAAACTAGTTTGATGGCATCGGCATGGATGAGGTTAAAGAGGGTTCCATTGGGGATGAACTCGTAAACCGCTGAGGTTGAGTTGACTGTGATATCCCACTAGGCCGCCGGTGCTGTTGTAACACTCCCAGCTGATGTTCTTCAGCAGGCGTGCTCGGTCGTCGAGCAAGGATATGTCCTTAACTCCGACGCCACCAAAGAAAGCTGTAGGAGTCGCAGAGCCGTTGACCACTTCGCAAGCGACCTCGAAGCCTTCCTTGAAACACCCATCGTCGATGCCGAAGGGGTATGGGATGCTAAGACCGTCGCATGTCTCTTGGCAATGTGGTAACAACACGTTCGGCGACGGTGGTGCCGATGCTACTGCAGTCGTTGCTCGCAGCAGCATCAACGACACCAGCTGAAACGCGAACATTAGCAACGTCGATGATCCCATTGCTCGGGCTTGTTGGCTTTTCTGCAGAACTTCAGGGAGAAGGAGAAGAGACTAGTAGAAGACACCAGGAGTACTTTGAATCAACAGTCTACAGTGCTCTGGAATGAACCAAGAGCACCTATTTATAATGATTAAAAGACAGAATACAGATATTTTAAAATAATAGAAAATCTATCACATCTAAATAAATCTTATCCTTATCTAAACTAATCTCATCATCATCTTAACTACTTGGATTATTTCCAATATACAGTTATAATTTAAAATTATTTTCAAGTAATTTTTTTCTCTCCAAAATTTTTGTGAAAATGTCGGTAAACTAATCTTCGTTGCTGCAGCGGTTGTCTTATGTTTTTTCTCGGTCCATATATTTTTGAGAACTTCTGACCTGAAATATTTTATCGTTTCTCTTGATATTTTTTTCTTTGGTAGCCATCTTTGATGATATGATGGAGACTCTGCATTTGTAGGATTGAATCCCTTTGTATGCGGAAGCTCAATTTTTTTTTCTTTCTCTTAGTTTTCTTCACATCATCAGAAACTTTTACCAACTCTGTAAGTATACTTTCATTGTTGTCCTTTGAGTTTAGAGCTTCACCCCTTTTCTGTATATGTGTGTCATCAACATTACGACATGCATCATCTGAGATAGTTTGCATAGATCCACAGAATTTTAAATGATCATAACTATTTTTCCATAATATTGATTCTTCGGTAGGAGTTGCGAAATCCAAAAATAATAAGACAAACATTTTATTTTTTGTCATCATTGCAGTTGCTATCAATTTACCAATTTTCTTATCATAAATCAGACATTTTTCTTCATCAAAAATAATATAATATCTTTTTCTCATTAGTTGTCATATACTAATGAGATTTTGTTTTAAATTAGGAATAAATAACACATCATCAATAACTTTTTTACCAGACTTATTGTTCATACCAACTGTTCATTTTCCTTTTACTTGAGTCTTTTTACCATTTTCCATCTGCGCAGTAGATCTGACCGAATCATCAAGCTTCTGAAACAGACTTTTATCCCCTGTCATATGATCACTACATTCACTATCTAAAAACCAAACAAATCTAGAATATTTTTCATCAGATGTTGTAAAGAAAATATTCTTTTCTTTGTCATCATTACTTTCCCTGTGATAGTTTGTTTGATTTTTGTTCCAACAATCATTTTCAAAATGTTCATATTTTCCACAATAAGAACATAGAGGAATATTTGAATTTTTATTTTTGTACCAATAATCTTTTTTTAATATGCCCTATTTTTTTACAACAAAAGTATTTTCGAGTTTCTTTGTTACCTTCATTTGATTGATCTCGTCCTCTGTCTTTTTGATCTCTCTCTTGAGATCTGATTTCTGAATTATCTTTTTGACCCTTCTTCTGATCTATCTTCATTTGAAGAGCATGTTTCAAAGTTTCATCTGAAGATCTGTTCACTTTTTGTTCATGGACTAAAATAGATCTCATTAATTCATCAATAGATAATATACTTGTATCTTTAGCTTCTTCTATAACAGTAGAGATCATATCAAATTTTGAACATAAACTTCGTAAAAAAATTTCTACTACAGTTTGATCTTTTAGATTTTCACGATAAGATCTCATTTGATTCACAATAGAAGAAACTTTTGAGAAAAAAATCAGCAATAGATTCTGAATCTTTCATCATAAGTGTTTCAAATTCACGACGAAGAATTTGAAGCTTTGATTTTCTTTAAATCAGACTTTGATACCACAGTTGGTTTTCTACAGAACTTCAGGGAAAAGGAGAAGAGACTAGTAGAAGACACCAGTAATACTTTCAATCAACAGTTATAATAAAAAAAATATATATATAAATATTTTAAAATAATAGAAAATCTATCACATCTAAATAAATCTTATCCTTATATCTAAATTGATATCATCATCATCTTAACTGATTCATATTTTAACTGATTGCATTATTCCAACAGGACTTACATCAGATTTGTATGCCGACACCGATGGCGCAGCGAGCTTAAAATTCCTTCCGATATCGAGTGACAGAGAATAATTCATCGATCCAAACAATCGTTCTGCAGACAAACGCGAGAAGACCTTGACGCGTGGAAATTACGCAGCCTTAAGGCTATTGCTGTGATTGGTATAGAGGAGGCCTCATCAAAGATTCACTGGAATCCACCCCAGGCGAAGACTATCTTGCATCAGACAAACAATTAAAACGTGATACCAATGATGGATATGGAAATACAATCTCAAACGCCAACCATCAGTCAAATAGTATTTAGTGTTTCTTGAGAAGAACAAAAAAATCACGAAGGTATAACTGGTGCTTGTGCTCCTCGATCCATCCTCCAAGACCTGCTAAGGAGACCTTGACTTGGCGGCAACTGTTCAACCAAGCCAAAGCCAAAGACACAAGTTGGATGGGCATGGAAGAAAATTAATATTCCAACGCTTCCTTCAAACTAGAGTTTTACGTAGAAAAAGAAATATAAACTACATTACTGAGAGTCAAAAATCCATTATACATTTATTTTTCATGCCTGTACTATTAAGTAACATAAGTCACAAAACAAGCAACCAAGAACAGTCTGTCCTGCTAGTTCGATTTGACCATAGAGAGAGAGAGACAGAGAGAGAGAACCTAGTTTCTTTTTTCTTCTTCATCTTCCAGCTTGTACATCAAATCCCAATTTGTTATCTAAACTGTGGTACCCGACAGAATCCAAGGTAGAGCTCATGGATGATTCACCAAGCAATGCTTCACGTTCCTCGGGTGCATGATGGTGTGTTGAAGAGACCTGTAGGAACCCTCCTAACGAGTGCAGCTTCTCAGCCACTTCTCTCATCGCAGGCCTTTCATCCCCCTTAATGTTCAAACATTGCTTTGCAAGCTCGGCAATTTCTTGGATGACATCCATGTTTTCCTTCCCCGTGATTTGATCATCCAGTATCTCCTCAAGTCGGCTATCTTTCATTGCTTCAACGAAGCTCGAGGCAAGAGCTTTTCCTTGACGGCTCGCATCATAATATATCGCCTTTTTCCTTGTGATGAGCTCCACCAGAACCACTCCGAAGCTATAGACATCACTCTTTGCTGTCAGCTGACGGAGGAGCAAGTACTCCGGGTCCAAATAACCGAGAGTTCCCTGGACCATCGTTATGAATTGGGCTTCGTCTACAGACATCATCCTGGATGCACCGAAATCCGATACCTTCGGCACGTAGTCATGATCTAGAAGTATGTTGAGTGACTTCACATCTCCGTGAACGATGGGAGGGGACGCCGACGTATGCAAGTAAGCGAGTGCTTCTGCAGAGTCTCTGGCTATTCGTAGACGAGTGGTCATGGGAATTAGTGCCCCGTCGTTGCCATGGATGAAGTCGAAGAGGGTTCCATTGGGGATGAACTCGTAAACCAACATGGGGATTTCCACTTCCAAGCAACAACCCAAGAGCTTTACGATGTTCTTGTGATTGATCTGAGAAAGAATAATCATCTCCCGTACGAATTCTTCACTTTGGTCCTCGGTGACTACCTTGGACCTCTTGATGGCCACCTCCCTGCCGCCGTCGACGTTTCCTTTGTAAACGGTGCCGTGGCCTCCTCGCCCAAGCTCTCGACTCTTATCGAAATTATCTGTTGCCTTCTCCAGGTCCTCTTTGCTGTATATTTTGACAGTATCAATTTGCTTTGATCTGATTTCTTCGTATAACCTCAAGCCTCCGTTTTGCTGGAAGAATTTATCTTTTTCTCGGAGAAGCTTCCTTCTTTGAAATGATAAGATTATGAAGAAGATACAAGTAATGAACAAGACAAGCCCAACACAGCTGCCTGCACAAAGGGATGAGCTTCATGTCAATTATTTTGCAAATTCTTCAGGCTTTTGTTTAAGCAGAACGACTTGTTGGAAATAGAAACGGGAATCCGAACAGGATTGAAGTTTTAAGAGAAGGAAGGTTTAAGCTAACATGGAAGGAAGGATGAGAAGTTGTACCTATAACAATCTTCGTCGACGTCGGAATTCCTTTATCTGGGACACATGATTCCGATTTAGGGTTCTTGCTGCTCTGACCTTTTGGGCATGAGCAGATGTAGTCGCCTGGTGTGTTGCTGCAGTCTCCATAACATTTGTACTGCGTTGTTAAGTTGCACTCGTCGATATCTAAGGATCGTCAAAGAATCACAAGGGAAAAATTGTAAGACCATATACAACAAATATAGAACAGGAGAGGAGAGTCGGGGGGAAGATGCATGCTGACCTTTGCATCCATCTGGGACGTAAGGATTGCCTTGGAAACCTGTGGAGCAATTGCAGGTATAGCCAGGTGGGGTGGTGGAGTCGATACAGTCACTGCTGCGGCATGCATATGAAGAAAGGTTTCTCTTAGCCTCATCGCAGGTCTGGTTGCCGGCTACCCAGTCCAGCACGAGTGGGACGCCGTCCTTGTACTTGTCTCGAAAGGTGTGGTTACCGAGATCAGACTTGTTGAAGGAGAACCCGTCCTGGTCGGCAATGAAGGCATAGGTGCAAGAGCTGTCGTCCACGTAGGAAGAAAGATTGGTGAAATAGGCCATCCCGGTCGTAAAATTGTCCATCTTCTCCGGGATGGTGGTCTGGCAGCAGCCGGTGCCAGAGCACGATCCGCTAGCGATGCTTGCCCCTTCGAGGCAGATGGAGACGCACCCGGTCCCGTATGTGTAGTTGTCCCCGCCGAGGAGAAGACCGACGACGTTGCAGCCCATGGTCGTGAACCTGTTCTTGGTGCTGGATACCCAAAATGGTTTGTCGCCAAGGTCTAGAGAATTTGTTTGGCTACCCACCACGCCGCCGGTACTGTTGAAACAATCCCAGCTGATGCCATTCAGGATGTGTAATTGGCCCCCCGGCAAGGATATCTCCTCAACTGTAATGTTGCTCTCGCTGCCGCCCAAGAAAGCTCTGGGAGTCGCAGAGCCGTTAACCCTTTCGCAAGTGACCTCGAAGCCTTCCCTGAAACACCCATCGCCGATGCCGAAGGGGTACGGGATGCTAATACCGCCGCATGTCTCAGTGCAACGCGGTGACCACACGTTCGGCGACGGTGGTGCCGATGCTGCTGCTGCAGTCGTTGCTTGCAGCAGCATCAACAACAACTGCTGAAACGCGAACAGTGGCAGCGTGGATCCCATTGCTTATGCTTGCTTGCTTCAAATCAATGGTAACCTTCAGGCTTCCACCAGATTTATAAGCCCACAGAAGCATTGCTTGATCGAATGCTCGTTCTGCACCCCAAGTGAAGGACTCGTCAAGGCGAAACCATCACACGGCACAGACAAGATGACCGAGTCGCCTGGAAAGCTGGACAGTGACTGCATGGGAGGGATGTAACCTTCTTGTTATTTACCAAAGGAGAGAGAGACTTAGTTCGTCTTGATGTCAGCTTCATCTTACATATCTATCAGCTAAAACGAGGCTTCTTTCCCTTACCGGAAAGATAGAGCATCAACGAAGGATAGATAATAACTGTAGAGGAGAAGAATAGAGAAACTTAAAATTAAAATTTTTTATTGAACATCATAACTCATAATTTAACTTACGTACCCTTGAATATTTAGCTTTTTTTTTTGTTCTACTTCATTCCCCCTTCCTTTTTCTTAGTGTTTGTAGAGTATATATATATATATATATTACATTAGCCATCTATTTTCACTTCTTTGGCTTCAACGACCACAGAAATCCTATCTTAAATAGGATCTTAAATCAATATCTTATCTAATAATAAAGTTTTAAGTAAAATATTCTAATACTTGTTTCAAACTAGAGTTTTACATAGAAAAAAGAAATATAAATTACAATCCATTGTACCTATAGTCAATAATAAGAAAAAGAGATGACTTTAGTTTTCGTTTTAATTATGGAATATAATATCTATAGTGGGCCATATGATGGGACTAATGACACGATTCATCGCATTCAAATAACCTTAATAATTCTATAAATTAACTCCGGCTTATTTATGATGGACACTGGAATCATAAAAAAAAAAAAAAACTCAAGTACGTTGACCGAAGAAAAAAAAAGCTCTTGAAACCCTATGAATTCTACATTATTGTTCCCCAGCATTACCAACTTAAAAGCATCCCTCGATTTATATACGAGGTCAAACATGTCGAAGGAGAACCCGCCCTGGATGACAACGCACCCGGTTCCCAATTCATAGAAGATCTAATCTAATATTTAAAGACAAATCATATAAATAACCGAGAGGAGGTGGGGATAGGGAAGCTCGCCGGAGGAGTAGCACGAGCAACAGTGAAGATGGAGGGTAGCGATGGTGAGGAAAGAAAGCATGGGTGAGGGCAACGCTGGAGGCACCGTAGCGTGGAACAGTGAAGATGGAGGGTAGCGATGGTGAGGAAAGAAAGCATGGGTGAGGGCAACGCTGGAGGCACCGTAGCGTGGAAACCAATCGTAGTAGAGGACAGGAACTCCGAGGTCACCATTGCTCGTCGAAGAGCAACTCGCAGCTGCAAAACTATGTCACGGATCGTTGACCAAGAAGGAAGGGGATAATTATATATTATCTACTATAGTTAACTATGGTGCGTATCTTGATACGTATATTTTAAAAAATAGTATTTGGGATCCCTAAATTTATAAAAATAATATATTTAATCTTAATATTCCTTGTGTCGTTAACTTTTTCGATGAAAAAAAAAAACACATGTTGTGGCATGCAAAAAGGACATTCTACATTGCCAATTTATAGAATGTCTCAATAGATACATATATTGTATCAAGAAGAAGGCGAAAGTGAACATAGATAGACCTTGAAAGATTCAAGGGAAAGATATTAAATTTATAGAGTTAGTTCTTTACATCATCATCTTACATTCTACATTGCCAATTTCAAAATGATCAAAAGTCAACCAAGTCACCATCTCAAAGTTTATAGTCTAAAAAAAAAAAAAAAAGCAAGAGAGCTACAAGTAAGGAATCTGATGAGGCCAAATTTGATTATTCTATTGAACAAAGAATCAGTAAATATATATATAAAAAAAATTGAGTGATAGCTAAAGAAATAAATGCAAGCATAGAAGAAGTTACTGTGTTATCCAAAGGATCTCTTATATATCTCATTATCATGAAAAGTAGGCATCAAATTTTGCTGAGACACTGATGATGACCTGTCTAAGGATCTCTTTATATATCTCGTTACCATGAGACGTACGTAGTCATCAAATTTGTAGGGACACTAACCATGATCATAATATAGTGTATGAGTAGTGTAGCTAACTATTTTTCGATCACTCAAACACAGTGATTTGCGTTGGTATTAAACTTGTGCAATTCATTAGAATATAGATTTATGAAAGGATAAGTCAAATTGACTATTGATTCTTAAAAAAATTTATTAAAAGAGAGATTCATTCTTAGTGCATAAATGTAATGTAGATTGGGGTACTATATAAATCTGAGTCATAAAAAATATAGAGTTTATGAAATTATAAAAATATTGAGATAAATATAGAAGATTTAGTATTCTAATACTTTTCATTAGTGTGCTAACTCTATACTTTCTTCCTATCAACTTCAACAATTGGTATCAGAGCTATGACTTCATCCTCAAGCACCTTCTAACTTCAAATCCTTAGATTGAAAAAAGAAATTATGACATATGGTACATCCAAATAAAGATTCTTCTAGGCTCCCAAGATGTATGAGAGTTTGTATAAGATGGATTTGTTGAACCAAGTCCAGCAAAAGGAGCGACGAATGCAAAAACAAAAAAACAACTCAAAGATAGAAGAAATAAGGAGAAAAAAACTTTGTTCATAATCTACCAAGGGCTTGATGATACAATGTTCGATATCATCGCTCCAGCAAAATACTTCAAAAGAGGCTTGGGAAATGCTTCAAAAAATAATTGGTGGTGTTGATAAGGTAAAAAAACTCCGTCTACAAGTTTTACGAGCCGATTTTAAAAAATTACAACAAGGTACTTCTTAAACTATTTCTGATTATTTCATAAAAGTTATTTCTATTGTTCATTAAGTGAGAAAAAATGGTGAACAAATAAGTGATCAAAGAGTGATAGAAAAGATACTAAGATCACTAGATTCAAAATTTTATTTTATTGATGTTGCGATTGAAGAGTCTAAAAATTTGGAAGAAATGTTTTTAAAATAACTTGCGGTTCCCTTCAAGTTCATGAACAAAGGATTATAAAAAGATAAGAAGAAAAAACTGTAAAACAAGCACTACATACCAAGCTTACTCTTGAAAATAAAGATGAATCAAATTTTCAAAGAGGAAGAGGTCGTGGACAAAGAGAAAGAGGTGGTATAAATCAGACCTATCAAGAATATCCAAACAATGAAGGTGGTGAAAAAAATTCTAGCCAAAGAGACCGAGGTTATGGTCGAGGACGTGGCCGAGGCCGTGGACGTAGTAGAAATTCTAAAAGGTCTGAAATACAATGCTATATTTGTAAAAGGTATGAGCATTACTCCTTTGAATACTATTCTAATCCTAACAATCAAGGTGATAAGATAAATTTTATTAAAAAATAAGATAAGAATGAAAAGTTTTGCTAATGAATTATAATAATTTGAAGGAAGATCAATCTATGACATGGTATCTAGATACAAGAGCTTCAAATCACATGTATGACATTAAAGAATTATTTTCAGAAATGGATATAAGTTATTCTAGAAATATTACATTTGGCGATCTGTCTCAATGACCATAAGAAAAGGTAAAATTGTTATTGGACTCTAAAATGGTAAAGAATTATACATTTCATATGTTTATTATGTACCTAATATGAAAAATAATATTCTTAGCTTGGGATAATTACTTAAAAAAGATTATAATATTAAGATGAAAGATATGACTCTTTCAATTTATGATAAGATTAAGATATTAATCTCACATGTGAAAATGGTGAAGAATATAATGTTTCCTTTATATTTATGCATTTTTAATCAATCAAATTATTTTAAGACTGATATCGAGGATATTTCTATATTATGACATCTTAGATATGCACACTTAAATTTTGAACCTTTAAAACTTCTATAGAAGTTTAATATGGTGACAGGAATGTCAAGAATTGATCACCCATCAAAATTATGTAAAGTATATGTTATGGGTAAGCAAGAAAGAAATCCTTTCAAAATCAGCAGAATAAAATGAGCATGACATCGACTCGATCTAATACACTCGGATGTATGTGGCCCTATCAACCCAATATTACTTGGAGGAAGCAGGTATTTTCTTACCTTCACTGATGATCATAGTGGCAAAATTTGAATCTATATTTTAAAGGAAAAGAAAGAAGTGTTAAACAAATTCAAAGAATTTAAAGACTTGGTCAAAAGACAAAGTGGTTGCAAGATTAAATGTTTACGAACAGAAAATAGGACTATACTTAATATGGTCTGATGCATGTTAAAGGAAAGAAAGATTCCTAAAGAATTTTGGGGGATGTTATTGCTTGTGTAGTTTATTTGCTTAACATGTTTCCAATAAGGCGAATTGGTAATTCTATACCAGAAGAAGTATGAAGCCTGCAAAAACCAAGAGTTAATCATTTAAGAATTCTTGGAAGTGTTGCATTTGCCAAGATACCAGAAGAAAAGAGAATAAAACTTGAAGATAAAAGTCAGAAATATATTTTATTAGGTTATGCTGAGAATTCAAATGGATACAAACTCTACAATCCTATCACAAATAAAGTTGTGATGTGAAGAGATGTTGAGTTTAATGAACAACATATTTGAGACTGAAAAAGTAATGAACAACATAAGAAAGCTATATCATCAGAAGAGGATGATATAATACAAGCAAGCATAAAAGAGATTTTACCAGAATCATCACCGAGATCTGCTAGTTCACATGATTCAAGAAGTCCGATTATAAGAAGGACAAGATCGATCCATGAGCTATATGATGTGACTCAAAGAATTGATACTAATAATGATGAACTTTCTATATTTTTATCTTTTTACAGGATATGATCCGTTAACTTTTGAAAAAGCTTGTAAAGAAGAAAAATGGAGACAAGCTATGAAGTAAGAGATTAATGCTATCAACAAAAATGATACATTAGAGCTTACTACACTTCCAAAAGACCACCAAGCGATCAGTGTTAAGTGGATCTTCAAAACAAAAAGAAATGCACAAGGAGAGGCAGAGAAATATAAATAAAGAGATATAAACAATAATATGAGATCGACTATGAAGAAGTGTTTGCACCAGTTGCTCGATTGGAGATAGTAAGATTACTTATCTCTCTGCAGCTCAAATAAAATAGAAAATTTTATAAATTGATGTCAAATCAGCATTCCTTAATGGAGTTCTTGAAGAAAAAGGTATATGTTCAACAACCCCCTGGTTTTATTATTTATGAACAAGAAGATAAGGTATACAAGTTAAAGAGAGCTCTTTATGGGCTTAAACAAGCCCCACGAGCATGGAATTCTCGGATAGATGCTTATTTTATTTAAAATAGTTTTTCTAAATGTCCACGTGAACATGCTCTGTATATAAAATCTAACATTGATAGAGATATCATATTTGTATGCCTGTATGTAGATGATTTAATATTTACAGGAAGTAGTAGTTCCATGATTAAAGATTTTAAATACTCTATGAAGAAGGAGTTCGAGATGACCGACTTGGGCTTAATGTCTTATTTTCTTGGTATCGAAATTATACAAAACAATGAAGAAATTTTTATCTCACAAGGAAATTATGCAAAAGAGATTCTAAAGAAGTTTTTTATGAAAGATTGTTATTGACCAAAGAAGGCAAAGGTAAATACATTAATCCAACTTATTACAAAAGTCTAGTTGGATGTTTAAGGTATTTGACATACACTTGACCTGATGTATTATTTGGAGTTGGTTTAATAAGTAGATAACTGAAATCTCATTTAAATGTCGCTAAAATTTTTTTACGATATATTAAAAAATCAATTGAGTATGGAATATTTTATTCATCATCAAAAGGACTCGATCTTATTGGATATAGTGACAGTGATTCGGTTGAAAGCTACGATGATCGAAAGAGTACAATTGGATTTATATTTTATTTTGGTGGAGCTACATCACTCTTTGTCGTTAATCGACGAACCAGCAAGAACTCGGGGTCTAAGTAACCAAGAGTTCCTTGAATCAACATCATGAACTGAGCTTCATCAGTAGATAATAGCCTCGACGCACCAAAATCCGACACCTTCGACACGTAATTGTGATACAGAAGTATGCTAAGAGAGAGACTTGACATCCCCGTGGAGGTCGGAGGGGAAGCCTACGAGTGCAAGTAGGCAAGTGCTTCTGCAGATTCCTCGGTTATCCTTAAACAAGTAGATAGAGAAACTAGTTTGATGGCATCGGCATGGATGAGGTTAAAGAGGGTTCCATTGGGGATGAACTCGTAAACCGCTGAGGTTGAGTTGACTGTGATATCCCACTAGGCCGCCGGTGCTGTTGTAACACTCCCAGCTGATGTTCTTCAGCAGGCGTGCTCGGTCGTCGAGCAAGGATATGTCCTTAACTCCGACGCCACCAAAGAAAGCTGTAGGAGTCGCAGAGCCGTTGACCACTTCGCAAGCGACCTCGAAGCCTTCCTTGAAACACCCATCGTCGATGCCGAAGGGGTACGGGATGCTAAGACCGTCGCATGTCTCTTGGCAATGTGGTAACAACACGTTCGGCGACGGTGGTGCCGATGCTACTGCAGTCGTTGCTCGCAGCAGCATCAACGACACCAGCTGAAACGCGAACATTAGCAACGTCGATGATCCCATTGCTCGGGCTTGTTGGCTTTTCTGCAGAACTTCAGGGAGAAGGAGAAGAGACTAGTAGAAGACATCAGGAGTACTTTGAATCAACAGTCTACAGTGCTCTGGAATGAACCAAGAGCACCTATTTATAATGATTAAAAGACAAAATACAGATATTTTAAAATAATAGAAAATCTATCACATCTAAATAAATCTTATCCTTATCTAAACTAATCTCATCATCATCTTAACTACTTGGATTATTTCCAATATACAGTTATAATTTAAAATTATTTTCAAGTAATTTTTTTCTCTCCAAAATTTTTATGAAAATGTCGGTAAACTAATCTTCGTTGCTGCAGCGGTTGTCTTATGTTTTTTCTCGGTCCATATATTTTTGAGAACTTCTGACCTGAAATATTTTATCGTTTCTCTTGATATTTTTTTCTTTGGTAGCCATCTTTGATGATATGATGGAGACTCTGCATTTGTAGGATTGAATCCCTTTGTATGCGGAAGCTCAATTTTTTTTTCTTTCTCTTAGTTTTCTTCACATCATCAGAAACTTTTACCAACTCTGTAAGTATACTTTCATTGTTGTCCTTTGAGTTTAGAGCTTCACCCATTTTCTGTATATGTGTGTCATCAACATTACGACATGCATCATCTGAGATAGTTTGCATAGATCCACAGAATTTTAAATGATCATAACTATTTTTCCATAATATTGATTCTTCGGTAGGAGTTGCGAAATCCAAAAATAATAAGACAAACATTTTATTTTTTGTCATCATTGCAGTTGCTATCAATTTACCAATTTTCTTATCATAAATCAGACATTTTTCTTCATCAAAAATAATATAATATCTTTTTCTCATTAGTTGTCATATACTAATGAGATTTTATTTTAAATTAGGAATAAATAACACATCATCAATAACTTTTTTACCAGACTTATTGTTCATACCAACTGTTCATTTTCCTTTTACTTGAGTCTTTTTACCATTTTCCATCTGCGCAGTAGATCTGACCGAATCATCAAGCTTCTGAAACAGACTTTTATCCCCTGTCATATGATCACTACATTCACTATCTAAAAACCAAACAAATCTAGAATATTTTTCATCAGATGTTGTAAAGAAAATATTCTTTTCTTTGTCATCATTACTTTCCCTGTGATAGTTTGTTTGATTTTTGTTCCAACAATCATTTTCAAAATGTTCATATTTTCCACAATAAGAACATAGAGGAATATTTGAATTTTTATTTTTGTACCAACAATCTTTTTTTAATATGCCCTATTTTTTTACAACAAAAGCATTTTCGAGTTTCTTTGTTACCTTCATTTGATTGATCTCGTCCTCTGTCTTTTTTATCTCTCTCTTGAGATCTGATTTCTGAATTATCTTTTTGACCCTTCTTCTGATCTATCTTCATTTGAAGAGCATGTTTCAAAGTTTCATCTGAAGATCTGTTCACTTTTTGTTCATGGACTAAAATAGATCTCATTAATTCATCAATAGATAATATACTTGTATCTTTAGCTTCTTCTATAACAGTAGAGATCATATCAAATTTTGAACATAAACTTCGTAAAAAAATTTCTACTACAGTTTGATCTTTTAGATTTTCACGATAAGATCTCATTTGATTCACAATAGAAGAAACTTTTGAGAAAAAAATCAGCAATAGATTCTGAATCTTTCATCATAAGTGTTTCAAATTCACGACGAAGAATTTGAAGCTTTGATTTTCTTTAAACCAGACTTTGATACGACCGTTGGTTTTCTACAGAACTTCAGGGAAAAGGAGAAGAGACTAGTAGAAGACACCAGTAGTACTTTCAATCAACAGTTATAATAATAAAAAAAATAAAATATAAATATTTTAAAATAATAAAAAATATATCACATTTAAATTAATCTTATTCTTATATCTAAATTGATATCATCATCATCTTAACTGATTCATATTTTAACTGATTGCATTATTCCAACAGGACTTACATCAGATTTGTATGCCGACACCGATGGCGCAGCGAGCTTAAAATTCCTTCCGATATCGAGTGACAGAGAATAATTCATCGATCCAAACAATCGTTCTGCAGACAAACGCGAGAAGACCTTGACGCGTGGAAATTACGCAGCCTTAAGGCTATTGCTGTGATTGGTATAGAGGAGGCCTCATCAAAGATTCACTGGAATCCACCCCAGGCGAAGACTATCTTGCATCAGACAAACAATTAAAACGTGATACCAATGATGGATATGGAAATACAATCTCAAACGCCAACCATCAGTCAAATAGTATTTAGTGTTTCTTGAGAAGAACAAAAAAATCACGAAGGTATAACTGGTGCTTGTGCTCCTCGATCCATCCTCCAAGACCTGCTAAGGAGACCTTGACTTGGCGGCAACTGTTCAACCAAGCCAAAGCCAAAGACACAAGTTGGATGGGCATGGAAGAAAATTAATATTCCAACGCTTCCTTCAAACTAGAGTTTTACGTAGAAAAAGAAATATAAACTACATTACTGAGAGTCAAAAATCCATTATACATTTATTTTTCATGCCTGTACTATTAAGTAACATAAGTCACAAAACAAGCAACCAAGAACAGTCTGTCCTGCTAGTTCGATTTGACCATAGAGAGAGAGAGACAGAGAGAGAGAACCTAGTTTCTTTTTTCTTCTTCATCTTCCAGCTTGTACATCAAATCCCAATTTGTTATCTAAACTGTGGTACCCGACAGAATCCAAGGTAGAGCTCATGGATGATTCACCAAGCAATGCTTCACGTTCCTCGGGTGCATGATGGTGTGTTGAAGAGACCTGTAGGAACCCTCCTAACGAGTGCAGCTTCTCAGCCACTTCTCTCATCGCAGGCCTTTCATCCCCCTTAATGTTCAAACATTGCTTTGCAAGCTCGGCAATTTCTTGGATGACATCCATGTTTTCCTTCCCCGTGATTTGATCATCCAGTATCTCCTCAAGTCGGCTATCTTTCATTGCTTCAACGAAGCTCGAGGCAAGAGCTTTTCCTTGACGGCTCGCATCATAATATATCGCCTTTTTCCTTGTGATGAGCTCCACCAGAACCACTCCGAAGCTATAGACATCACTCTTTGCTGTCAGCTGACGGAGGAGCAAGTACTCCGGGTCCAAATAACCGAGAGTTCCCTGGACCATCGTTATGAATTGGGCTTCGTCTACAGACATCATCCTGGATGCACCGAAATCCGATACCTTCGGCACGTAGTCATGATCTAGAAGTATGTTGAGTGACTTCACATCTCCGTGAACGATGGGAGGGGACGCCGACGTATGCAAGTAAGCGAGTGCTTCTGCAGAGTCTCTGGCTATTCGTAGACGAGTGGTCATGGGAATTAGTGCCCCGTCGTTGCCATGGATGAAGTCGAAGAGGGTTCCATTGGGGATGAACTCGTAAACCAACATGGGGATTTCCACTTCCAAGCAACAACCCAAGAGCTTTACGATGTTCTTGTGATTGATCTGAGAAAGAATAATCATCTCCCGTACGAATTCTTCACTTTGGTCCTCGGTGACTACCTTGGACCTCTTGATGGCCACCTCCCTGCCGCCGTCGACGTTTCCTTTGTAAACGGTGCCGTGGCCTCCTCGCCCAAGCTCTCGACTCTTATCGAAATTATCTGTTGCCTTCTCCAGGTCCTCTTTGCTGTATATTTTGACAGTATCAATTTGCTTTGATCTGATTTCTTCGTATAACCTCAAGCCTCCGTTTTGCTGGAAGAATTTATCTTTTTCTCGGAGAAGCTTCCTTCTTTGAAATGATAAGATTATGAAGAAGATACAAGTAATGAACAAGACAAGCCCAACACAGCTGCCTGCACAAAGGGATGAGCTTCATGTCAATTATTTTGCAAATTCTTCAGGCTTTTGTTTAAGCAGAACGACTTGTTGGAAATAGAAACTGGAATCCGAACAGGATTGAAGTTTTAAGAGAAGGAAGGTTTAAGCTAACATGGAAGGAAGGATGAGAAGTTGTACCTATAACAATCTTCGTCGACGTCGGAATTCCTTTATCTGGGACACATGGTTCCGATTTAGGGTTCTTGCTGCTCCGACCTTTTGGGCATGAGCAGCTGTAGTTGCCTGGTGTGTTGCTGCAGTCTCCATAACATTTGTACTGCGTTGTTAAGCTGCACTCGTCGATATCTAAGGATCGTCAAAGAATCACAAGGGAAAAATTGTAAGACCATATACAACAAATATAGAACAGGAGAGGAGAGTTGGGGGGAAGATGCATGCTGACCTTTGCATCCATCTGGGACGTAAGGATTGCCTTGGAAACCTGTGGAGCAATTGCAGGTATAGCCAGGTGGGGTGGTGGAGTCGATACAGTCACTGCTGCGGCATGCATATGAAGAAAGGTTTCTCTTAGCCTCATCGCAGGTCTGGTTGCCGGCTACCCAGTCCAGCACGAGTGGGACGCCGTCCTTGTACTTGTCTCGAAAGGTGTCGTTGCGGAGCTCAGACTTGTTGAAGGAGACCTTGCCCTTCTCGGTAATGAAGGCATAGGTGCAGGGGCTGTAGTCCGCGTAGGAAGAAAAACCGACGAAGTAGGCCATCCCGGTCATAAAATTGTCCAGCTTATCCGGGATGTCGGTCTGGCAGCAGCCGGTGCCAGAGCACGATCCGCTTGCGATGCTTGCCTCTTCGGAGCAGAAGGAGACGCACCCGGTTCCGTATGTAGTGTTGTCGTCGCGTAAGACGATGCCGGTGACGTTGCAGCCCATGGTCGTCAAACTGTTCTCGGTGCTAGATACCCAAAATGGTTTGTCGCCGAGGTCTAGAGAATTTGTTTGGTAATCCACCAAGTCGTCGTCGGTACTGTTGAAACAAGCCCAGCTGATGCCATTCAGGATGCGTAATTGGTTCCCCGGCAAGGATATGTTCTTAATTGGAATGTTCCTCTCGCTGCCGCCCAAGAAAGCTCTGGGAGTCGCTTTATCCCTTTCGCAAGTGACCTCGAAGCCTTCCCTGAAACACCCATCGCCGATGCCGAAGGGATACGGGATGACAATATCGCCGCATTTCTCAGTGCAACTTGATGACCACACGTTCGGCGGCGGCGGTGCCGATGCTGCTGCGGTCGTTGCTTGTAGCAGCATCAACAACAACAGCTGAAACGCCAACAGTGGCAGCGTCGATGATCCCATTGCTTACGCTTGCTTGCTTGCTTCAACTTGATGGTTCCACCTTCCTTCAGTTTTATAAGCCCTTGAATCCTTCCAAGATCGAGTGGCGTAGAATAATTGCTTAATGGAATACTCCTTCTGCAGCCCAACTGACGACTTGTCAACGATAAACTATAAACTATACAATGATAAGCAACTGACGACTTCTTGCTTAATGGACTATTTCGTTCGTTGTTCAAATGATAAATTATACAATATTTTCATGAGTTGACCACGTGATGATAAATAGAATTAAATATTTTATTTTCATAGATATAAAAATCTTAATGTAACCCTTAAAAAGTATCATGTCTAATATAACTAATTATAAGGGTAAACTATATTTACCCTGCCCCCAAATCAAAGACTTGCTTGCTTTAATATGCTTAATCCAAAATATAAATAATTAACGCCAAATTTTCGGTAAAAGTCCCCTTATTTTGATATTTTTTTTTTTCTCGCTGATTGATCCGGTCGAGAGGTGGAAAATTTAGATGATGGCGACATGTTATTTGTACTGTGTTTTAATAATTAAGGTCGATAATGTTATTGATAATTATTAATTATGTGAATTCCTATGTGTTAATAAAAAGTTATTACATTAAACGGAGTATAAGATGCTCACATGAATTCGAATCAACATCCATCAAGTGTGAAACTATACAATAACCATTAGTATATCTCAATAGATATATTATATAGTTAGTCACATTCTTGCTTATAGTTTGATTTGGTCGTCCGATGGAAATTTCTCCGATAGACCAACAAAGAAGAAATGGTGAAAGTAAATATAGACCTCAAACAATTAAAGAGAAAGATATATATTTATCTTATTATCACGACAAGTAGCTATCAAATTTATCGGGACGATGACCTATTATATATATATATATATATATATGAGAGTTTATGGAAATATAGCGTATGATTGTAGCCAAAAATATTATTATGATGATGATATATATTAAAAAAAAAAAATATTTCATATGTGAATTTGAACCTGAGACTTATTATTATTGGATGTTCATACGTGACTTTGAATGCAAATGCAAGATGACCTTGACTCGTGGCAATTACTGTGATTGGTACCGGAGGCCTCGTCAAAGATTCACTCCCGAATTTGTCAGATGGAGAAAGTTCAATAATCAATATTTTGGTTTTTTATGTGCTTAAATATATTAAAACTAATATTTTTGAGACATTCAAGATGTAGTTCAAAATTTTTTCAGTCACCACTTTCGAGAGAGAAATCTCTAGATTTTTTTAAAAAAAGTCATGTAGTCATATTTCTCTCCAATCATACTAATTTTTTATAAATATAAATTCAATAATATTCATTATCAACGGTGGTGATCTGATTTAAAAATCGTTTTAGCTTGTCGAACGGCAGATGTTTACTGATTATTTTATCATCGATCAATTTTCTTCGGCTTCTTGATATTATTCAATAGTTGGATTTGATTAAAATTTTGTTGACAAGGTTTTTAAGTTTTTGTTATTTACTATTTTAATGAAGACTTATGTTGTAGTTTTTTTTTTCTTCAAACAATTTAATCTCGTTCATCATTTAGATTATCATTTATAGATTGATTTTATTAATTTATTGAGACATATTCTAGACTAATGTTTCTTTAATCCGAAAAATAGAGATTGTTAGTTTTGAATTTATTATAGAACAAATTTGTTTGCAGATATATTACTGTAAACAATCTTTTCATAGTGGATATTTTGATTTAGACTAGGACTGATTCCATGATTTAAAATTGCTAGTATTGCTATATTATGATTTAATTATTAATTACTCGTATACTTAAAATAGTGCTCCTTATAAATTTTTTTTGATAATTTTATTTTTATTTATTGCTCTTTATTTTTTTGATAACCATAAAATAGTGCTGCTTCATATTTTTATTGCATATTTCTAACAAAATTGTATTACTTGTATCAATTATGAAGATGAATTTGAGTCAAATGATTTGTTTAAATATCACAAACTATGAAAGGAAAGATGATAGATCTTATTTTTTTGCAATATCACATGAATTAACTCAGATCTCTCAATTTAAACATAAAAGTATTTTATTATTTACCAATAATAAGTCTTATTATTAGTAAAATCACATACTTAAAAAATAAGGGGTTTCTCCTAAGAAATTTACTATTGATTAATTTGATCCAAAACCTTTTATGTTATTTTCATCCTAAAAATATACTTATATTTTATTTTCATAATTTATTATTTAAAACTATCATATATTTTATTTAAAATTTATTTTTTAAAAATTTATTTTTTGAACCTGTTTAATATCGGTAAGCCCGAAGCCAACGAAGTCCTTTTTTCAAGGGATATTTTGGAAAATTCAATTAAATGGACTTTATAATATTAAAATAAAAAAATACAAATAAGAACATAATAATAATAATAATAATAATAATAATAATAATAATAATAATAATAATAATAATAATAATAATAAATAAATAAAAATAAAAGAGAAACATGAGTTTTAGTATATGAATGCGCCTCTTTATTCCTCTCTATACTCTACAGAGAACGGCACTCGCTCGCTTGCTCGCCATTAGACCCTAAACGACGCCAGGGTTCCCACCATGGGCGGCCCTTTTCCTAGGGGCGTCTCGTGATCGGATGTACATTAGAAGTCACTGGGAGAATTCCGTCTTCGCTACTAGATATCAGCTTACTTGTTCTTATATCTTTGGGCGATATTTGCAGGTAGGGTTTCATATAGGTATTTCGCATTATGTGGTGCACTGAGAATTGATCGTCATTAATTTTATTTTCCTGTAATTCATCGCAGTTGGTAGGTTCAGATGGGTTTAAATTTATCAATTGTTTGCTTTTTGTGTAATTTTGTGATTGAAGTTTCTTTCTGTATTGAGAGGTGTGATGTATATCTTCTATTGTTACATTCTTTGCATCTTTTGGATGGTCAACACTTAAATATATGATATGTTCATGTGTTGGTGAAACCGCACCCAATTGTTTTCTTGTTGTGTAAATTTGTATTTGAAATTTCTTTCTGTATTGAGAGGTGTGGTGCATTTCTTCTATTGTAATATTCTTTGCATCTTTTGGATGGTCAACACTTAAATATCTGACATGTTTATTAATTAATCTTTGCCATGACAGTTACTGTTTTGAGAACTATTTTGCATTTAATTGTGTTGATTATTTGAGTGTGTTTAGAATAACGGAAGAGTGGTTAATAGCCCTAAAATGACATTAAGGTGTGTCACTTGATCTTGCGTTAATACTTGAGAAATAGTTATGAGTTGAAAACACATGTCCTTGCTCCATATATGTATTTTTTTTCTTGCTATTTTTTTGGTGTTTCTTGTGATATATCATTTATGTTCATGTTTGTCTTTGGGTATCTCCAGGGTATTCCATTCATCTCTATGTGTGTGTATATTCATGGCCACAATTTTATGCTTAGTAATCTTTTGCTTTGAGATTTTAATTCCTTTGCAATTTTTTAAAATTTTGGGAACTAGTTGCATTGTAAGTTCAACTATTTGATTCATTTTCATAAGGGTTACTTTCAATTGGGATGTTTGAAGCATAGCACCTCTAGTTTCTGCTTAAGGTGATGAATATTTTAGGAAGTTTTATAATTAGTTTTATTTGTTCATATATATTGTAAATGTACTTGTCTTCTGAATATGGAGTTCAATTAAATTTCATTTATTTTTATTATTCTAAGGGTTAGTACTCAATGTATGCATTGCACTAATTTTTCACTGGTGGTATGTAAATGTGTGTCTAAACACAGATCCATACATGTATTTTACTTTTTCTACCTGCTGTAAGGTTTTTAAGTCTATCAGACTGGTCAAATCAGGATCAAGTTGGCTCAGTCCAAGGTCTTAATTATCTGATCCTATCCTAACTGGTAATCTACTGGACTGGCTAAAGACTCGTCTATTTTTAGTATGACAACTATCTTGAGCTTTGGTTTGAAAGTCTGATCCAGTTCAGCCCAGAACTTTGGAGTTTCCTCACAACTCAGAAGACATAGTAGTATCTAGAAATTGGAAGTCCAGTCTAGAACTGTGTTATGTTGTAATTTAAGAAAAAATATTATGCATATGCAGTTTCTTGATGTGAGAACATACTCATTTTGAAATAAAAAGCCTTCTTCAGTGGAAGGTCAATTATCATCAAGAGAAGACTTGATAGAAGGTTGTTCCCTATCAACCTCTTCATTTCCCCTAGGGAATATGGTTGGTACTTCTTTTGTTGCAAATAAAATTAATGGAGTTTAGTTTATCTCCCTTTTAGTGGTAGATTGTGAGGCACTTCTCTCCCTTGGGGAGTAGAAGACTAGTTAGGAAGAGGGAACACACTAACATTTTGTGTAATTTACTTTTGTTTGTAACCAAAGTTGACGGATAGCTCTAGCTGGAACTTTTTGACTGCATGAATAGGAACAAATTCTTGTGCTGTACCTGATGATATGTTCTAGAAACAAGGACCTCACATTATTTAAAAGTAAGTGGTGCAAGAAGTAGATTTTTCCTTTATCCATCTGGTCTTTTGATCAAAAGATTTTAACATGGAACAAATTAATTGAAGACAGTTAAAGCGAATTATTTTATATCCTCTGGAGCATACAACGTTTGTTTTCTGTTTGAGGTGTTAATTCACCCTTTAAAATATCACTTGTTTTTACCCAATATCCCATCATTACAATTCCATTTTTGTCAAAATTGCAGAGTAAATGAGCCTCTAGATGCAATATTTCTTTAGTGATTCTTTCAGGTCCTTGGCTTTAAACAAGTTATTTTGTATCCTCTGGAGCATACAATGATTTGTTTGATGTTTGAGACATTAATTTACCTATTAAGAATGTCACCTGTTTTTACCCAAGATCCCAGTACCACAATTCCATTTCTGTCTAAATTGCGGAGTAAATAAGCCACTAGATGCGGTATTTCCTTAATGATTCTTTCAGGTCCTTGGCTTGTCACATGAGTCCGAAATTCATATATCTGGATGTGAAAAGAAATATCTGTATAATATTCTTTCTAATGTCTGAATGTTTATCTTGGTAACTTGTCATTTTCTCTTTATATTTTCAAGGTGTAAGTTATAACTTGTGTTTATGTCCAAAAGAAGATTTCATACTTCTAGTGCAGCTTGAGTGTTATTGCAGAAAGGTTACGATTACTTAGATATGTCACTTACCTCAAGCAAAAGTCACAAGAATCATGATGTTTGTTATTTTATTGTTGATTATCTGCAATAAATTTGTTCTGTAGAATAAAAGTCATGATTAAAAACCATGCACAGGCACATCAAGTTTGTTGATTGTACATTAAAATGTTTACTTTTAGGGGATTCTACTTGAACATGTGCTGCAAATAATTATTTGTTCTCCTTACATTGCTTATCTGGTTGCAACCACAATTTTTTCATGAATTAATTGATTTGAATCATTGCATGTATATTTGCAATGAATTGAAATTATTTATGAAATATTTAAAAATGGTCAACTATTGTTATGTCTTTTCTTTCAGTACCAATGAGAACAGAACACATAACAGCGGATGTTAATGGTGCAACTGATGGAATACCTCCAATTCCACCTGGTTTTTCATCTGCACGTGTTTCTAAAGCTATTGATGGAATACCTCCAGTTCCACCTGGTTTTTCATCTGAACGTGTTTCTAAAGCTATTGATGGAATACCTCCAGTTCCACCTGGTTTTTCATCTGTGAATGTTTCTAAATCTATTGACCGAATGCTTCTAGTTCCACCTGGTTTTTCGTCTGCACATGTTTCTAAAGCTATTGATGGAATACCTCCAGTTCCACCTGGTTTTTCATCTCTTACATCATTTACCTTAAAGAGGGTGCAAGATGATGTGACGGCTTCTGCAAATGCTTCTTGCAGAGTACATTGCATGATATCAGATGAGAAGCCTGGGAAGAATCTTCGATACAAACCCTGGGTAAACTACAGTGAATTTGATAACGGCTTAGGCAGAGAGTCTGACTATGAGGCTTTTGAGCAGGTAAGTAGTCATTTAAGAAGTTGTTTCATCGACAGTAAATTAGGCAATGACTGAAACAATAGTTTAATTCACCATTTAGTGTTAGGACTAATTGATTGCAATTTTGGTAGAAATCGGACCATAACCTTGTGGTTGGCCCCTATTTAGTTGAGGAGATTCAAGGTTCAAATTCTTGTGCAGGTTGTCATGGACTTAGCTGGTTTTGCCTAAGTCGTGCGACACTCTTGCTAGTCCATCCGCAAAGGTCAGCCTCCCCGAAACCTCCTAGGGTCTCTTAGGACCTACAAAAGAGAAAACGGGTTAGAGGAAGTAATTCTCATGGGATCCACAAGCAACAGTTTTACCAAACACTTTATATAGCCAATACAAATTACAACCATGGACTTTACAAGCTCTGATTGGTTGCACCCAAAGGATAATGATCAATTATAAACCGAAGTCCCCACAAGTGCATACATGACACAAGTCCCATTTACAAGCCGAAACCGACCACAAAAGCTAACCAAATTAGGATTGTCAAACCTACTGCAAGCCCGCTACTTGCTATATAAAGTATGTAAAAAAACCGAAGGACATGGACAAACATGAGCATTACATCGAACACCTTGTTTATATTTTTGTCCGTGACAAGGTGGTGCCCAATGATTTGGCCTAGTTGGTTCTTTAGGTGGGGGATTAACTCTTATTAGTGAAAGGGGAACTTTTGGTAGGGTAAACAATGTCCACGCATGATGCATTGTTAGTTATTCCAGTTGTAGTTGGTACCATGTTCGATGCTGGTTCTCATTCTTTTTATTGTTGTCACAAACTTATATACACCTTTACATTGGTTGCTTGTACTGCATAAGTATTTTTTTTTCTCCTTGTAGGATCGTCCTTTAAACCCTTGCCTACCAAAAGGGGTTATTCGAGGATGTACTGAATGTAAAACGTGTCAGAAGGTAGTTCAACATCATCATGTCTCTGCTTGCTATTTCTTGTTGCTCTGGGAAGACTCGTTAATTATTATTAAGTTGATTGCTGAGTCTCGTAACAGGTCATAGCAAGATGGCGTCCACAAGATGCATGCAAGCCTATCCTTGATGAAGCTCCTGTATTCTATCCAAGTGAAGAGGTTCATGTTGTCTATTAAAAGATTTTTAAAGCCTATGCTGATAATTTAGTCCTTTGAGCATACATTGTTTTAGTTTGCTGCTTATTTTGGTTTTATCTACAGGAATTTAGAGACACCCTGGAATATATTTCAAGTGTTTGCCAAAGAGCCAAAAAGTATGGAATTTGTCGAGTTGTTCCACCCTCTTCTTGGAGACCACATTGCCTTCTCAAAGAGAAGAATGTGTGGGAAAATTTAAAATTTACAACTCGTGTTCAGCCAGTGGACAAACTTCAAAATCGTGATTCTTTGAAGAAGATCAATGGAAACCATAATATTATGAAGACAAAAAGACGAAAACTTCTGGAAACGAGGGATAATAGTGATGGGAATATTACAAAAGTTAATCGACAAAGGTACCATAACAGTTTGGAGAGGTTTGGATTTGAAACTGGTCCGGATTTCACTCTGGAATCATTTCAAAAATATGCAGATGACTTCAAGGAGCAGTACTTTCACACAAATGCAGATTTTGATGCAATATCTAGTCAACAGGAACCATCAGTAGAGAATATTGAAGGTGAATATTGGCGGATAGTAGAGAGGCCAACTGAGGAGATTGAGGTGCTGTTCTAGATTACACAAATCTTGTTGTGTGTTAGTGTTTCTGTTGGTTATGTATTATTAGATGCATTTCATACTTAGTATAAAATTGCAAAAAAATATTTGGACTTGTCTCTTCTTCCAATACATGCGTTCTATACAATGAGATGAAGTATCTTACTGATAGAAAATTAGTACATATTAATTGACAAGAGTACTTGTATCACTAGCTCATGGAATAATAACTTGTATATATTTCTTGACTTTTGGATTTTGTTATTTTGGCAGTTTAAGAATATTGCATTAATCAAAACTACTTTTTTTATCTGCAAGATATGCCTTGATCTATTATGGTAAAGTTCCTTTTTATCAGGTACTCTACGGTGCTGATTTGGACACAGGCGTTTTTGGCAGTGGTTTTCCCGAAGCATCATTCTCTTTACAAAATTCTGAAATTGATGATCAACATATAAATTCTGGTTGGAACCTAAACAACCTAGCTCGGCTTCCAGGCTCTATGCTATGTTTTGAAAGTGGAGAGATTCCGGGTGTTCTAGTGCCATGGATGTATATAGGAATGTGCTTTTCCTCATTTTGTTGGGTAAGATTATCGATCTTCAGTTATTATTACAAAAGTAGTGCCTTTTGCATCTGGTGAATCTTTTCTTATCAACGAACGGATAGACCTTGTCACAATTTTCTGGTTTATATGATCGCTGTTACCTTTTTTTCCCTACAGCATGTTGAAGATCACCACTTATACTCGTTGAATTACTTGCACTGGGGTGCTCCCAAAATTTGGTATGGAGTCCCAGGAAAATATGCGTCAAAGTTAGAAGATACTATGAAAAAGCATCTACCAGACCAATTCAAGGAACAACCGGACTTGCTTCACAATCTTGTAATAGCTTTTTGCCTTATCTTTTCTCTCTGCATGAATGTTATCTTGGGAAGATGATGTTTTCTAGCTTTTTTTGCTTTCAGAAATTCAATTGGAAAATAGTCAGCATGTCTGATATATACTTCATAGCTAGCTACAAGTTTCTATCATGTTAAAATGACAACATCTGGTGTCTGCTAGAGATTTACCTTTCTGTCTGTCCTCTTTTCTAGGTAACCCAATTTTCACCCTCATTGTTAAGATTAGAAGGTGTACCTGTTTACCGGTGTGTTCAGAGGCCAGGAGAGTTTGTTCTCACTTTCCCTCGAGCTTATCACGCTGGTTTTAATTGTGGATTCAATTGTGCAGAAGCTGTAAATGTGGCTCCTCTTGATTGGTTACCTCATGGGCAGAATGCTGTGGAACTTTATCGTGAACAGGGACGAAAAATATCAATATCTCATGACAAGTTGTTGCTAGGAGCTGCAAAGGAAGCTGTTAGAGCCCTCTGGAATTTACTATTCTCCAGGAAAAACCCCTCCGATAATGCAAGATGGAAAAAGTTTTGCTCATCAGATGGCATCCTTGCAAAGACACTTAAGGTGAACTTTATACTAGACATAATTATGCTGTTCTTCAGTGTCCTCGCAACTAATTTATTTGTTAATTAGGCACGCATTGAGATGGAATGCATGAGAAGAAAATACCTTTGCTCATCTCAGTCACAGAAAATGGATGCTGATTTTGATTCTAATAATGAAAGAGAATGTGTTCTGTGCCACTATGATTTGCATCTTTCTGCTGCTAGTTGTCTGTGTTCACCAGATAGGTTTGCTTGCCTGATTCATGCAAAAAATTTATGCTCGTGTTCTTGGAACACGCGGATATTTTTATTCCGTTATAATATCGGAGAACTGAATGTCCTATTGGATGCTTTGGGAGGGAAGCCGAGTGCAGTTCATAGATGGGGCATTTCTGATCTTGGGCTAAGCTTGAGTTCATACATCTCAAGAGAGAAAACAGATGAACCGGATCTTACAGGTTTGACTGACAAGAAAGGAAGAGAGCAAAAGGATAATGAACCTGTTACAAAGGAGCCTAGCCTTGGGTTGGACAAAAATTTTGATTTGGGAAATCCAAATATGACCTCATCATCCTTTTTGGATCAACAACTTTTATGGGAAGGTCCCCGGAACACCGCTTTGCTGCAAAACAATTCTAAATCGATGGGTGAGGTAAAGCAATTAAGCTCCTCACTTTCTAAGATATCTGGGATAGAACTGATTGAATCTTCTGTTGAGAAGGATGCTATCTTATTAGATGGTAATGAACACAAAGGTACAAACAGAATGGTATCAGATAAAATGAGGTCAGAGTCCCCAGAAAAGAACAAAGACATGTTTTCAAGGCAGACAGATTTTGATAATAAGACAACTTCCCATGCTCACAAGGATAATATTCTTTTAGTGCCCCAGACTAATGTGTTGTTGGCAAATGAAAAAGATCTGTTGGCTGGCCCGGAAGTTCCTCGTAATAGGTTAAACGTGATACTGGTTGATGATGATGACCAGGTAGAGGAAAACTGCAGGGAGGTTCTCTCCAATTTACATGGTCAACAGTTGGTTGAATTCCTTCCTGGAAAGGAAAGTGAATGTGTGAGATCTGCTGCCAGAGTAACTGTTGCAAAACCAAGTGCAGATATTTTTCCTGCAAACGATGCATCTGATTGTGGTACTGAACCTATTCATCTTCAAATTATCCAGAATTATGAAAGAGGAGAACCTAAAGATAAAAGCAAGAAGGGCCAAACTGAGTTCAATTCTGAGGCTAACCTTGATAGAGGCAATTCATCTACTGAAATCCAACCTTGTACACAAAGAAATCTTGATATATGTAACTATGAGCAGAGGGGCCCTCAAATGGAAAAGGTGGTGCAAAGAAGTAACTGCAATATTGAGGTTTTGACGTATGGTATTGTGCTTTCTGGAAAATTATGGTCCACGTGCCAGGGCATATTCCCAAAAGGTTTGTTTGCAAGTCACTTTATTATGTGTCTGCAAGTTATTGATGTTGGGAACAGGATGCTAGATTCATTTCAGCAAAGGTTCTGCTGGAGTTGAAAGTTACTCAGGAACTAAAATCTTTCTTGTTATTGTGTACTTTTGCTTTTTGTCTCATCATTCACCTGATATTTGTCTCGTTATCTAGGATATAGAAGTCGAGTTAAATACATTAGGATGCTAGATTCATTTCAGCAAAGGTTCTGCTGGAGTTGAAAGTTACTCAGGAACTAAAATCTTTCTTGTTATTGTGTACTTTTGCTTTTTGTCTCATCATTCACCTGATATTTGTCTCGTTATGTAGGATATAGAAGTCGAGTTAAATACATTAGCATTTTAGATCCAACACAGATGTGTTACTATGTATCTGAAATTTTGGATGCTGGATTACTTGGGCCTCTATTTATGGTGAGTAATTTTCTCTTTGTACCTATTTCACTGTTTATGTCAATCATGCATCCAGACATAGTACATGATGTTAGATTAAGAAGCATCATTATAAGTTATTACCACAGTATAAGCATGACACATTTTATCACAGTATAATCAAACTCCAAAGATATCCCATCAACAATTGAAATGTTCATCTTTCTGACAACATGTTATTGTTAATTTGAATTAGTGTTTTTGTCAATCCAGCAAGGAAAAGATTAAAGTTGCAGAGCTTTCTAATAGATTCCTGCAACATCAGGTTGTGGTCGAGCAATGTCCAAGTGAAGTGTTTCTCCATGTTTCTGCCACCAAATGCTGGGATATGGTGAGAGAGAGGGTGAACCAGGAAATTGAAAAGCAACAAAAGATGGCAATGCTTAATCTCCCTTCCTTGCAGCCTCCAGGATCAGTTGATGGTCTGGAAATGTTTGGTTTATTATCACCAGCAGTTATACAGGTTAGTCTCTTTTTGATATTCTCTCTTACTGTTACAATGTTTCCTATGCCTATCAGCTTTCGTCATGTTTTCTTTTTCTTTAATTTCATTTTAACGATGTGCTTAGATTAGTGAGTTAAGATTTGTATTATCTTTGACAAACATTTTTTCATATTTATAAGTTTTTGAACCCTTGGAATTGAAGAAAACTTGGTATCCATGTATGCTTTATTCTAGTGTTTAAAAAGGCAGCCAAGTTATGTGGGCCTTTTAAGTTACTGTGTATGCATTTTATGGTGGTACAGGCTAGCATTTGGCTCGGTATCTTGGTACCATAATGGTTTGATGGTATTGAAACTGGTATCGGAGCATGATTTAAAGTTTTCTTGAGAGCAATACCGCCCAGCAATGTATATGGTTCACATGATCTTTGCCGTCTGGACAAGTCACTCTTATATTTATATGGATGCATAAGCCACTAAATAAATGTCTGATTTGTTGGTACCGACCAATACAATTACTAAATCTTTTATTGGTATGGCATAGGATGGGTACAGTGTGGTGCATACTAATGCATAATTTCATAGATGTAGTGTTTCATTTGTTTTTTATAATACTTTTTGTGTTTCATTATGACATGAAAATTACATTTTTATATAACTATGATGTCATCTTTGATGAAATCCAAGTATAAATGTCA
This sequence comes from Ensete ventricosum, assembly GCA_029747655.1. Taxonomy (NCBI): domain Eukaryota; kingdom Viridiplantae; phylum Streptophyta; class Magnoliopsida; order Zingiberales; family Musaceae; genus Ensete; species Ensete ventricosum. The sequence goes on from JAQQAF010000003.1 coordinate 3,391,204, forward strand.
TCTCTGACTTCATTTGTTATAGAACAAATTGTTTATGATCTTATGCAGAGTTAGTTGCCCCATGAAGCTATATAGGACATGATAGTATAAACTTCCGATTACTAATTTTGATGTTTTTTACTATCATAGAACTGTAGAAAACAAATTACGAGGCTTTTAAGATTATATAAAACCTTGAGAATTAAGTTAAAATACAAAACAAACTCTAGATTTAGATATGCAGACAGACACCAATAGAGATTATATCATAAGTTTAAAATTCATTTATCTATACAAAATAGGATTATGTGATACTTAGAGCATATTAAATCATAAACGAACAAATCACAGGTGTATGAAATCAAATGTACAATTTTGAAAAAATTTCTATTGTAAATGGACATGGATCTCATTCATATTCATGAGAACAATTATATTACAAGTCTGCATCATCATTGTTACTAACCAAAGAAAATTTTCCAACTATGATAGTAGGGCATTGATAAAAAAAATAGTAAACTGAAGCCCCTTTTTCTCACAAAGGAGAATGTATGACCAAACTTGATACAATATACAAAGAGAAGCATCATACAAGTAAATATGCTGACAAACCAAAAAACAAATTATTTTAATTCAATACTAGTAGTTGGAAAGAAATTTCATTTTTTATGAATCTATTTAGCAACTATCTTCCATGTCGTATCAATTCTGATAACTTGTAGATGCAGTTAACTATTTATACTCTGACAACTCTTGCTGGCCAAGTGTTGCATGATGTTTCACTGCATCAGGGTGTAATGTTGTCAAGTTGTTAAAAATGAGGATAGCACAACCTCGTTGTGGTTACAATAGTTGAAGACATGGCAAATGCATATAATTCTGAGGGTCTTAATATGGAGTCAGACAAGTAGTGATTGCTGACTGAGGGTCGGCATCTGCATCTATATGCTATGGTGGGTGAAACAATTTTGGGTAGAAAGGGAGGTATTGTTAGGTTGCAATGTTGTCAAAGTTGTAAAAGATGAGGTTAGCACTACTGAGGGGATTTAGGTGGTTATAAGTGGCTCCAGATTAACAAGATTGATGTCAGGCTGAGGTCAATGTCACCCATTCATCATTGTGGTTACAATAGTTGAGGACATGGCAAAGGCATACATTTCTGAGGGTCTTAATGATACCGGGAAAGGGGAAAAGACAGAATGACGTTCGAGAAAACAAACAACAGGATGCAAAGTTGTATTTACTAGAATTTCTTTGGATTGAAAACGAACAAACGTAGGATATAACTTACATAAAATAGATAAAAATAACTCACCACCAAGTTTAATGTCACAAGAGGGTATAGAAAATTCACCACCTCAAGGAAATTAAACAAGGATACAAAACTGAATCAAAAGACTCACTACTCATGGAAGCATCCAAGAGATACAGTTTTAGAGAGACTCCAAAGAGGTTCTGCCAATACAAATCAGGTACTGAAGTTCTTTCAGCCCTAGAATATCAAAATAAGTACTAGTGCATGAAATAACCCTTAATGCATAAGGAACTATGATATTAAGTGTCTTACAACTGACAACTAATCTCTTTAATGCATTCTTTGGTCATGAAGAAAAGCACCTTGAAACAGCTTTAACTTTGTCCAAGGAATGTACTCATGAGTTGTCATATTTGAGTGGGCTGGGTTAAAGGCTCTGAGATAATATAGTGGACTGTGGGGAATACCATAGGATCAACAAGATCCATAAGTATTGATTGTAGCAAATTAGATACTCCCGTGTCACTTAATGTGGAGTCAGACAAGTAATGATTGCTGATTGAGGGTCGACATATGCATTTATATGCTATGGTGGGCGAAACAACTTTGGGTATAAAGGGAGGTTTTGTTAGGGGTGAAATTGGTGGATACCATCAAGCTGTAGAGAAAAAAAAGGTAATTTTACGATTTTGGAATATCATATGAGGTGGATCCTTATATGTCTTCTTATAATGTCCCTTTTTTCATACATAGGTATATGGATATTAAGATATCCTTTTGGATAGGCATTTACTTGTTTACATCAGAATTTGTAACACAAAATTCTTTTTTTTCTTATCATACCAGAAGACAAAATTGAAAAACCAAAAGAGGAGCACAATTATCTTTGTGCCATAAACTTAGTTTTAAAACCATTTAATGTATCTTTTATCAGTCTACAGCAAAGCAAACTCAATTCCGGTGGTCACTTGGCTTTATGATGCAATTGACACATAGCAACATACATATGCGTGATTGCCTCTTTGCATCTATTTCTAAACAGATTTATAGTTCGAGTCTCTTAAAGTGCCTTTTGTATCGTACTGATGTTGTACCTTGGACTGTATACCAAAGCTTTTACAGACCTATGTTTCATCAAATGTGGCCTCTGGCACATATCAACATGGAAAGGAGAATATTTGACATGTCCTTAGAAATTATCATTAGATTCTTCACTCTTTAGGCGGCTGAAAGCAAACAAGTCTTGATGGGATCTAACTACATTTAGTGTTGTTTGGTTTAACAATATATTCAATTGACAGAATATTGGTCAATTTGTGGCTGGACAATTAAGGATGGGCCAAGTTGTCTCATGCAGTGAAGATAGGTCAATTTATGTTAGGCATGCAAATTAAGCTGAGGCAATTCAGTCAAAGTTCCATTCCCCAAATTGGAATTGAGATACATGACAAATGGGTATATTATCATTACAAGAAATTCTTGGTTTGGTCAAGTTGGGCCCAGTGATTGCAAAAGCCGCTCGGGCGCTCGCCTAAGCGCTCGGGCGAGGCGAGGTCCGAGTGCCTTGCTCAATCTCCAGGCTGCGCGCTTCAAAGAGGCGTCGCCTGGGCGCTCACCTGAGCCCAGGCACTAGGTGCTTCGGGTGAGCGCCTGGGTCAAACCAGGCGAGGCGAACTAGACTTAGAGCCTGGTTCGATTGAATTTACGTTAGTTGGTTCAATCGAACCAACTAACGCATCGATAATTGCTTCCTTAACCCTAATCCCACCTGCGAATCACGATTATGCTGCCGACTCTGTTGTCGTCGCTCTCCGTTGCCGTTGCTCTTCGTCGTTGTCGTTGCTCGCCGCCGCCGTTGTCGCTGCTCGCCGCCACTGCTGCTCCCTGCTATCGCTGCTTGTTGCTGTCGCTTTCATTGCTCGTTGTTGTTGCTTTCGCTGCTCTCAGTAAGCAGCTTTCTCGAAGTCAGCCACCTCGTTTATCTATTGTTAACAGTATACTGATAATAATATTTTTTTATTTATTAGATTAATAATATATTATTTTTGATTTAAATTTTAATAAAACTAATATTTATTTATTTATTTAATATCATGTTTCTAGATTTTCTTAATTTAAAATCATATTTCTATTTAAATAATTATATTTAATAATTATATTATATATATTTTTTATATTTTAGCGCCCCGCTTCGCTAAGGCGAGCGCCTAGCGTCTCGGGCGTTTTGGGACCTTAGCGTCAGTGTAAGGATGATGATACAGTCTTGATTTGTCATCTTAGGTTAAATGGTCACCTTCAAAATATTATAGTTGCACCCTATAGAAACTAGGTTGGATGGGTGCAACTTGTTTGACTTGAGAACTATTTATCGAATTATTAACTAGTTATGTTTGTTTGACCTGAATCTTTTTATTGAGCTGATAATTAGTTACTGTTTGTATGAACTAAAACAAAACTTAGTCAACATTTCCTTTCAACTATTTGTTGAAATTGAGAATATATGTATGTACATATATATGTTTGACATTGTTATTTATTTTTTAATCCATTGAGCTTTTGTAACACTACCGTGTCTATCGTCTTTATGTTCTTCCACTCACGCTGATTACTGGAGCCAAGCTGAAGAACTGCCTCTTGTTTCGTCTCAGGTAATCGAGGAGCTTGATCGCGATCATGTCTGCACAGAGTACTGGACGTGCAAGCCGAATGCGTCGAACCAATCTGATATAGCTATCACGGCAACAGAACACAGGCCTAGTGTTCTTCCTACCGAGCAACACACTCCACCGGAGCTTGCTGCCGCAAAATTAGCTGTTAGGGGTCTCTTCAAGAAAGCCAACCCGGAGGAGCTGCATGCTTTGCGAAGTCTATTACCAGATAATGATCTTTCCAACACCTCTCTTCAACAACTTGTCCAACTTATAAATGATGAGATTGCATGTCGTCTCTCCGGATGGAAGCATACAAAATCCTGAAGGTGTTTGGATGCCCTCCTCCTCCTCTCAAATCACATTTGGTTTTTCTGTCACATAAAAACCAAGATCGAATTCATTTTTGTTAGCTCTCATTCTATTGTATACGTCACAGAAAACCACCCATAATAAGTAATCCCTGCGTCTATGGTAGCACTATACATATATATTTATTGGAATGTGAGAAATCCTTTACGGGATCGGAAGGTCCACTTTTCTTGCCCCAGTTGACAACCAAATCAAGCAAAAGGCCTCTGCACAGCAGATGATGATATCGTGATGGTGAAAGCTAAGCAGTAGGAAGTGTGTTGTGACGAGTGGGGGGGGGGGGGAGCTGTACTGACCAGTGAGGAGAGCGTGCAGAAGGGTACAAACCTACAGTCTACAGTGTGTAGCCATCCATTCCATCTCGCACTTCCAACTTTACTGATACCAACAAGTTCGCTCTGTACTTCGTGTACAGCCAGCCTCAGTCTCAGCATCAGAAGAGAGAGAGAGAGAGAGAGAGAGAGAGAGTGGAAGAATGATATTGTGGACATAAATAGATAGGGAGGAGGGAGACTGACAGAGCTTGACACAAACTGGACGTACAACCCGGTCAAACTCAAAGCCATGGCCTCTGCAGCTGCTCCTCTGTACGACGTAGCCGTGGAGATAAAAAAACGGGTGAGGCTCCTGAACAAAAGCTGATGCCATGAAGCTTGACACAAGTGTAGTCTCATAGACTAGCTGCTGCCCTCCTTCCAACTTCAACTTTACTGGTACATCAGAAAGGCACCACCATTGCCTCGATCAAAGAGAAGAAGAAAAAGAAGAATAAAAAAAAAAAAAAAAAAGCAGGAAGAGAAAGAAAGATGACTCTGATTCACGAACTGCGCCTATGTACTTGTGTGCAGACTACAGCCTCAGCTTCATCATCGAATAGTAGCCCAAATAGTAGTGAAGCAGAAGATAGATTGACCAACTCGTCGACATAAATAGAAAGTAGGAGGGAAGAGTGATGATGGACGACGACACATTACCTACTCCCCCTCCTCCTGTCAACACCTCCATGTCGTCTCAAGCCTTTCTTTGAATCTGTCAGCTCGCTCGAAGAATTGTATACACTTGCTTTCTATTGGTATGTATGTATGATGAGCAGATATAGGGAAGCAAGGAAGATCCAAGTCCATTCCTTCATCCTATCCTTTACCAGCAGATCCACAATGTCAGATGTTATTTCACATCACCGAGGGTTTTGCTATGTGAGGATAGAGAAGGTCTTGTCGACCAAATTAAATGTGACTCACGAGTTGGGAGATGATTCAAACTACAGCATATGGACATGCTTCTCCTGGACAACTTCCTTCGAGAAAGCCTATCCTTCCTTATCTTTAACTTCATGTTCTCGGCTTTCTCTGAAGACCAATGGAAATTTAGATAATGAGTCAACGGTAGTAAATTCATGGTTTCACAAAATGTATGCCTATAGTCATCAAATTTCAGTATTGCAACTCTCATCCAAATTTTCTATAGTCAAATAGAGATAAAATTTTATTCAAGAAAAAATTATTAAATTTTACCAAATAATAAAAAATTTGTTTACATCTGGCATCATTTTTTTCCCCATTAAGATATTTCTCTCTCTCTCTCTCTCTGTGTCTCTCTCTTCTTATCACTTCAGAAGATGAATTCACATCATATACATATATAGCTAAAACCTGTGCAGGACTGCTTGACAGGGAAGCAAAATTTGGATGAGGCACACAGTAGGTGAGCCTCTTGCTTCCAGAACAAGCGTCATGTTCCATCATCTTTGTCGTTCTCTGCGTTTGCTTCCACGTCTACTGTATCGTCTTCCATGTTTGGAGGTCATCGTTTAAAGTCATGGTAGGATGATTCCACCAAAAGTATTCATCCACCAAAAGTACATCCCCTCACCTAAAACAAGATGTGAAGACTCATTGCTCATTCTTTGAGGTGACTGAGTTGCGTGGTCAAGCCGATGACAGTGGGGGGTAGTGATCACAGCGAAGCTGATGTTTTACTTGACGACTGGATCTTATTTTGTTTGCATTCTCTCCATGATTAGCGGCATCACATCCATCGTCTTCCCGCGTAAGAAGGGAAGACTCTTCGTATGGTGGCTCAAATGGGACGAAGAACCTTTTCTTTGAAGCGGAGGATGGATGTCATCGTCCCCATCCAACTTCATGGAGCTCATCAAGGCTCCATCGATGGATGGATGCTTGTTTCCACCATGGTAGCAATTGCTTTTGGGTTTAGTTCATTAATATATTATTAAAATAAAAATTTATATGTAACGAAAAAAAAAATATCGATTTGTTTTCATAGAGCATTCAATAAGAAAAAAAAGGTAATTAAATCAAAATTATTGATAAATTTCTTCACTTACGTGGTCTATTGAATTTAAATATCACAATAGCTATAGTCATCATTTAGATCTATTTAAATTTTATAATTTCATACTGGGTTTGATAAGAACAATGGAGGAGAACACTTCGATTTGATGATTCATAATAGTGATTGGATATTTCATAATACCAAATTGACATCTAAAATATTTTAGAATATTTCAAAATAAGACGTACACGCTGTTGCACAAGTAGGTTCGAGTTCATTTTATATATGTCATTTAATATTATAAAAAAAAAAAAAAAAAAAAAGGAGAGATGATTTTGAGTAACTACACACATATCACTTCAAAGTTAATAATTTTATATTAACCCTCTAAATTTAAGTTTAGTAACAAATCTCAAGAACTGAGAGGATACTGTTATAGGTAATCTCTCTCGTTAAAATATTAAATTAAAATTCAAAATAACATTAATACTCCCTTATAAATATTGAGAAATATGAGTAATTGATGAAAGTTATATGCTGTATGGTCAATTAGAACGGGTTGTAAAAGTGACTGAAGTAAAAGGATATAGTAAAGCATAAAAACTGGTTTTTAATTTTTTTAAATTTTATTTCTAACATAATAATATAAAAAGACAAGAAGTGAACTGTTGATGCTTACCATTTTGAGTGGCAGCGCTTTGATGAGAGAGAGAGAGAGAGAGAGATGAGAGGGTTTGGCAGCGTGGAAAGGATGGTGGTATGATATATCGTCAACCGTGAAGTGTGAGCAGTACATTCCCTCAAAGGAAGCTGCTGCTGCTGCTGCTGCTGCTGCAAGTGCCCGCTTTGGCGCTCTCGACATGAAAGCTCAGCTCCCTGAAAAGAAGAGCAGCAGCATTTGTTTTAGGGAAGACTTCAATGCACATCTGGATTCGCTCTCTCTCTCTCTCTCTCTCTCTCTCTCTCTATCAATCTATCTATCTAATTGTATCTGCGTATCTTCACTCACTGTCCTACTTAGTCCTCTTCTTCCCTGAAACAAGAACAGTATCTCATCTTCCACAGATGTATCTGTGGAAGATGATACATCTCTCTCTATCAATCTATCTATCTAACTGTATCTGCGTATCTTCACTCACTGTCCTACTTAGTCCTCTTCTTCCCTGAAACAAGAACAGTATCTCATCTTCCACAGATGTATCTGTGGAAGATGATACATCTCTCTCTATCAATCTATCTATCTAACTGTATCTGCGTATCTTCACTCACTGTCCTACATAGTCCTCTTCTTCCCTGAAACAAGAACAGTATCTCATCTTCCACAGATGTATCCGCCAGGTTTGACCCTGATGCCATTGTTAACCATCACACTCTCACATATGTAAGCATAAAATGTTAATTAGTTTCCATAATATCTAATGAAATATTTCTTAAAATCTTTTAATGTTTTCATGATTTATGATATGATATTCTGGAGCAAGTAAATTGGATAGCACACAGGCATAAAAGAGAAAGGATCACATTGCGTTTGGTTGTGATTGAATACATCCATTTCTTTTCATTATAGAGATGTATGTATTGTAGATGATGAACTCAAGAGTTACAATCAAAATTCTCCATAGAAACAAATGGGAGCAACCACATGGCAAATAAATTCCAAGAGTGAGCATAATAATTAATATAAGCCAAAGTTGTCTCTTTGATTTGAGTTCCAGGTCAACCATGTCAATCTTTTAGAGGTATTATATCATGATAATTACACATCAATCAGATCATAACCTTAGGCCAACAAATTACAAAGAGATTAAATCCCAATCTCCAACCAAACTCTTTTTGTTCCTTAAGCCATGCCCAGCAAAATGGAACCATGAAACACTGCAAATGACACATCATTCTAAATGGTTTTACATAAAGAAGGTGTTTTTAGTGCATTCATACAATCTTGTGCTTATTTCCAGAGTAAAAAATTGCTACTAAATGTCCTACAATATAAAACAGTGTTACTGGGAACTTGAGTACTAAGCTGTTTGTTCACATGGTTAGTAGTACTCCAACCTTGATAAAATGACAGCATTTATTGCCCTGGGATTGTGACATGGGGAACATGGCTAGCTTAATAAATTAAGAAACTATTATCTAAATATTTTTACCAGTTCCATTTAAAAGATAGGAAAAGCATTGCTGATGATCATTAGCAGCATAATAGATTCAGAATGATTTATTGATTTCAATTTGGTTTTTAGTAGAGAGCAAAATGACAAGAAGAATGAAAGCCTGGACAGTGCTAAGCAATCTTATGAAGACCATCAATTAGAAAGAAAACAATCATAAATATCCCAATGGTGGTAACACATAAGAAAATTCAAAAGTATTATTTTTTTTTTTTGCCACAAACATAAAGTCACATAAACTAAGTCAGTCATTTCTAAAGTATGCAAAATAAGACATACCATCAGAAGGTTATCAATCCAAAAACAAAAAAACATTTTCTACATCAACACAATGTGTAAAATTACTTCCCTTTGAACAATCAGTAGTATTCATGTTTGCAAAATAAAATGATTTCCTACAAAATTTTCCATGTAACTAAACAAGAGGAATAAGAACTGTCAGCATATCTTGAATACAAAGATATATGATGGTCTTTCTACATGGGAGAGCCAAAGAAAGCAACACAAGAATTTTAGGCTCCATGCTTTTTGAATGGTGACATGTTTTTGCCTAAATTTTTCATTCTTTCTATTTCTCTCTCAAATAATTTCATGTTTCTTTTACAATCTGGGATAAAACATTACCGATATATAACATTTACCTGACAAATATTAGCATACAAAAACAACAAGAGAAATCTATTCTAAGAAAAAGCCACCTTACATCTGTTATTTCATGACTCCATTCACTTATCTATCTATCTATGATTAAGCTTATCAGATTTCGAACTACCATGTTGATTCGCATGTTAACCATAGTTCTTAATTTTCTCAGTATCTCTAATTGTAAGTAATATCACATTTATAATATAGTATGGATGTGTCACATATTAAGTCACATAAGTGCCTTGTTAAAACAAGGCACATGTATTTAACAAATCCAAGATGGTCAAACAAAAAAAAAAAAAATTTGATGTCCAAAGGTCAACACAAGCATAATCTAAATGGGTTATGCGAGAGAAACTTGGTAATATTCAATAACAAAATTAAATGTGCATTATCTTGTGGGGATTGCTCAGAATATTGAGCTTAAGAACAAATGGAAGGGAAAGAGGATAAGAACATTTCTACAGCCATCAATGATTGCTGTAAATTTCATGAGAAATGATAGTTATGAGCTTGTAAACAGGTGAAGAGAGTAATCAGGACATTTTAGTATCATCATTCTGCTTCTAAATTTTTTCACTTTAGGGTAACCAAATTCTAAATATAGCTGCATATAAGCTATCAAATTAATGAATGGAAGCAACATTGTGATGAAGTGACTAATCCCTAATGATATGTATGTTCAAAATTTGCATCAATGATGCCATATCAGAAACTTCTAATATAGAATTGGATATAAAGGAAACATTGGTCACAGATTCTAGGATGGAAGAAAGCAGATGCACTGAGATTGAAATGCACAAATCCCTAGAAAGTGATAGGAGTAGAAAAGAACACACAAGTAGTTCTTCTTTAGCTATGAAGTTTGAGGATATATCATTATCTTATTGCAATATTAGCACCTCAAATAGCATAAATATATTTTACACAGATTTCACATAATACTGAAGAAATGGGTGCAACTTTACTCAACTTTCAATATATATATTATTCTAGGCTAAAGGAACAAAACATCTTGTAATATGTGGCAGCAGCATGCACTAAGTTCTAAGGAAATCCACTAGCTATGTTAAGAGAAAAGTGAGAGCTATGGAGAGAATCCCATGAAATCCCAATGCATTGCTTACTTCCTTCTAAAGTCAAACCTGTGACACACTTATCATATATTTTTTTTTCCCCCCTTTAAAAGGTGAGTTCTTTTGTTCTCTATAGGAAGCACAAGAAATCCAGCAGAGATCAAAAGCCAACACCAAATTCAATTAGGTTCAAGAACACAAGTAAAGATGGAAACCAAGAACTGAATGTGAATGAGCCGATTTCATGCACAAACTCATGCGATCCAATCTTACTTTCCGACCACAAGAAGAAACAAACAGAGATAGATAGATAGATAGATAGATATGATGATCAAATCTAAACCCTGTCATGGTTGAGATCGCCGGTAGAGATGAACTATCAGTTCAAAGCACAGTGCATTAACATGACTTCAAGTACCAATGATAATATCATATATGATGAGCTAACCCTACTCCTCATACTCTTCCATCTTATGCTAATCTAGTGAGAGCATGAGCTACATAAATTAACCCTGAAAGCCACAAAGCGTAGAATATAGAGTACTTCGAGTCTAAGGTTCACAGGAAGGACCGACTGAGCTGAGGATTCGGTCATAGATACAATAAGGAAGAAGGGTATATTATGGTTGAGATACCGACGGATCAGGTGGCTGCACCAGTGGCCGGCGAAGGGCTGTGGGGGTGGGGCGGACGTGGCTGTGGCTGTGGTTGGGGTGGCGGTGGCTGCTTCTTGCGCTTCTTCTTCTCGTAGCTGACGCCCCGGGCTTTGGACTGCATCTCCCGGATCTCGCGGAGGTATAGCCGGACGGCCCGTGCGCCGAAGGGGTTGGCCTCAGGCTTGCCGCCGTTCTCCTCGAACGCAGCACGGAGGCGGCCGATGAGAGCGTCGAGGGAGCCCCAGGCTTGGCGGAGGGGGCACGGGCATGGGGAGGGCGGGTTGGGGTGGCCAAAGAAGGGGCACATGGGAGTATGCACCTTTGTCTTACCGAACTGGTCCAGGTACCGAAGGAACTCCAGAACATGCGCGCCGCTGCACCGCGACAGTGACAGCGGCGGCCTGTGATTCTTCAAGTACTGCCCGAAGGTGTTCCAGTCGCGTCGCTTCTGTGACTCGTATCGGCTCAGCGACGGGGAGGCCGCCGGTGAAGTGATCGCGGCAGCGGGTGACGAGCTGGGGCTGGTGAGGAAGCCATCGGAGCGAGGGCTCCCCGGCTTGGGTACCATGGCCATGGTGCCAGGCGCTTCACCTCTCTGCTTCTTCCTGGAAACAGGATGTGATGGGAGCAATATAGAGCTCCGATTTGAACTGCTTGAAGCTGATACTAATCGACCTCGTAGTCGCCGATAATGAACGATGATGGAATGATGATTACTTGACTGATCTAATGCATGTGAGTTTTGATGCTAATGGATTTCTTTCCTTTTTAGTCCATGAGAGAGAGAGAGAGAGAGAGAGAGAGAGAGAGAGAGAGAGAGAGAAAGTGAAGAAGCTATGATTCAGCGACTGGGAGTGGGCATGGGAACTCCTAGTTCCATTAAAGTGGTCCTCCTGCCTGCAGCTGCTAGATCTCCTTTTGGCATATATGCAGCGCTGTGGCAACCTCTAAGGCAGTGCGATCTCCCAACAACTCCAGAGAGATTCTTAGATAGGAGAGACAGAGGATGGCTTGTGATCGGAGGTCACAGATCAGGGCGTCGATGTGGGAGATGAAAGATCTGTGGGGGAAGTCGCATCTCGAATCCCACTCCTCCTTTCTCTTCAAGAAAACATGAGTTGGTCAGGCGTCGGAGCTCGTACTCGGAAGGCGGAGCGGTGTATGGGTATGCTTGGGGATGCCACTCAACCCCTTCCCTATATGATATGAGGCCACCTCTGACCTAAACAGTGCCATTTTTAGCATAATCTTTTGCAGTGGGAAGAGAGAGAGAGAGAGAGAGAGAGATGTCTGTAGAAGACACTTTAGACAACGAGATGAAAGATAGAGGGTGACGGGCGAAAACGCCAAGAAGTTGTGAACTCCCTCGCTTCCTCTGTGTCGCAGCACTGGGGGCCACGGTGGGCCCCGACGCACGGACGACCGCGTTGCCTTTTTCCGATCACTGCACGAGTAAGTGGGTGACATGGGAGGACCTGTTTACAGGGCTCAGGATCCCCTCCGTGCCCGCCCTCGATCACGACCGTCGACTACGTGAATCCGACGGTGCGGAGAAGAATTCGAAGCTGAAACGGTTGGAGAGGATCCGGAATCGGTGAAGGATGTCAGTAGGCATGTTTGGGGGGATGCAGTCACTGCAGTAACTTTTGTCAAAATGACCAAAATGCCTTCCTTTGACACGTATTGCGATTCTTCTATCGACTACATCATGTGAACTTAGGAAGACAACGCATACTTTGATCATGACATGATGCGTACATATTTGGTGATCATCAAGTAGGAGATGATCAACAAGAAGATTGTGCTTCACGATAACCCAATTTAAATAGATCGAAGAAAAATATACATTCACACAAAAAAGAAAAAAAAAATCTCTATCCATATTATAATTTCAAGGTCAAATTGCCACCTAGGGATCCAAATACAAACTCAAACCAGAACTAGGTGAATATTTTTCTGGATAAAAATAATGTCTTATCCTCAAAATCTTCTTATTGCAGAATTTTTACATCTTGACATATGACTTTTACTCTAAAAGGATCTACAAAAGCCTTCCATAAATAATGATGAAAAAAACAACATGTAAGTTGTTAATTTTAGTTAGATCAAGACAAACTACATAGATCAAAGTATAAGATCAACTTGAGATGTACCAAAAAGATAATTCTGCTAAACCACATATGTAACACAAATTGAAGCATCTCACACAAACAAACATAAATGAAAGCATTTGACTTCCGAATCTGGGTTTGTTCCTTCATAGTAACAAATAGAATACAATTGCAGCAGTTTGCCACTAGGTGCTTAATTTTAGCACATGAATTAAGCATCCAGCACAATTCATTAGTCATGAGAAAGGACTCCCAGGGTATTCGTCAACGGGTAAAACACCCTTCAAGTTCCGCCATTGGTTATAGTTCTGGAAAAGCAGCAGAATGATGATAAAAGAGTTGGACGACTGGGAATTTATTCACTTCTAAAGCATGAACTATGATTTCATCTTCTTCACCATCTCCTCGACATCGAGCTCAACGGCCAAAACTGATGAATCTTGCCTCATTGCCATGTGACTTGAATGATGCAGAATAGGGTTATACAGAATCAGACAAGGCAGAGTTCAAACTCGATTATAACAAGAGATAGTGGCTCTACATGTACCTGTTCTGTACTGGACCATGATCCACAGCTGATCGTAGCGCATATATCACTCGACCGACAATATTAGTCATAGGAACAGGACCAAACAAACGGCTATCCCTGGCTTCCTGACATGGGAAAAAAAAAAGAGGAAAATTAAGTTAGCGGCCTATCTTTTAAGAGAAAATTCAGTGATACCTTGAAGAGAGAACAAGGCCTTAATTCAATGATGTCAAAATAAACAGGGGCTCCCAATTGATCATTCACATTGTCTAGTCATATACACAACTTAAATAGTAAATATAAGTTGAATCGACACATTACTGCCCTTTAGCAAAGCAATCAATATTGAATGATGTAAGTAGCATTATTGAACAAAAAATATCTTCTAGGCCAAAGTTTTTAAAGGATCCAACTAATTCATTGTGATTACATTGGATATATTTATATTAAAGTCAATAATATATGATGCTTTTTGCTAACTGAATCAAGATGTGTATGATTCAGTCAAAACAGCTTACACTGCATTTATACCTAGGTCAGCAAGCAACAAAACAAATGATATTTAAACTTTTGGATCTAGATCTTTTATGAGAGCAGAATAATAAGAGGTAGAAAGAATACTGATCATAGGCTAAATTTGTGGTTAAAGTGTGAGATAACAGGAAAACCAGTGCATGAGGTTCCAGTAAATGCGGGGTCCGGGGATGGCGATCGTCAATGTAATAACAACTCAATGTTTGCCTTTAAAAATGTGAACACATTCAGAGATAAGTATCACCATTACATAAATACCTCTACCAAGATACATATCCTATCTGTAATGGATGAAGGCGATCGTCAATGTAATAACAACTCAATGTTTGCCTTTAAAAATGTGAACACATTCAGAGATAAGTATCACCATTACATAAATACCTCTACCAAGATACATATCCTATCTGTAATGGATGAAACCACGCTGTTTGATAATTCTCATAGTGGCTGATAAAAAATTGCAAGCAAATTTGCATGTAGTAGTTACTGTAGCCATTTATGCTATATTACAACATCTATGAAACTGCCCCATGATTTACCTTTGCCCTTAGAGACTCATTGTCAGCCAACACCCAACATTGATCCTTCTCTAAAATAAATGGTTCATCTTTGTCGTCAGTTGAACACATTTCATAGCCTTCCGTAGCAGCCAATCTTCTAACAACATAATCAGCGGTTTTCTCAGGGTCTTTCAACATTACAACATCACCGACAAAAACTTGCCTACAGCAACAAAAGTAACAACTAAATGAATTTTTTTCAAAAGAATCCTACAAAGATTAAAAGAAGAAGTTGCTGCAGTGCCTATAAAGATCACTGGGACCTTAATTCCAAAAACAAAAGAAATACTAGTTGTATAGCATTGTTTGTTGAAATAATCTTTAATTACAATATCATCTCTATGAGGACAAAAGATGTTTTACAATATAATTTACATCTAACTAATCACGGATCAGGTGTTGAGTTGTTGTCTGTCACTAAAAAGACAATAACATGGTCAATGTGATAAACTTCTAGGACTGTGTGGTGGTGAAATTTCTTCACGGTGAATAAATGTCTCCATATTTCTTCCATTTTAGGGATAAAATAGTCATCAATTCCTAGCAAATCTTGGGACCAGATCCTTGAAAAACGCCAGCAGATATATCTCACTTCAATAAAACATTCAAACATACAGGTAGACTGAAAGCAAAAGATAATGAAAAGTCAAAAACTGAAAAATCCATGTGTAGGAAACTACAAGATAGAGTCAAGTTAGAAACTCAAAAATTATATACCATGACTAACAGCATATTAAACAAAAAAACTATGGTATATCAAGCAGATGTTACTGCAAATAATATAACGGCTCAGAGCCTCAGGAAACAACTAATTGAGATAAAGACATCATTTTTCTCCTGTGGTTTAGCTCCATTAATGGTTGAACAACTTTAATTCAAACATATGCCTTTTTCATTACATTTTTGCCAAAGCCTTCTTTAATGCTGTCCTCATGGGACTCTCTTTGTAATCTCCTTTTAAGAATGCACTGTTTTCTGATGCATATCATGCCTTACACAAATCAGATCAATCCAGAGTTCTCCTGCACCTATTCGAGTGACCATCTTGAAAATCCAAAACGGTCCATCTTAGCAAAACTGGATTCACAGAAATGGCTTGATTTATATGTTTGATTTGGGTGATCAAATGATTCCTTCCACACCGCAAAACACCATTGTCAAGTAAAGCTTCAAATTAGAACTAGAGCCAAGACTCAAAACATAACTTGTCAAAGCTAGCATAAGAGTCAAATGATCCTTCATATCTCAACTACTTTGTTTAAAAATAAGAGTTAAGAGTCTACAAACAAAAATCTTGTAAAACTTCGAGGCATAAAAAGATTGAAGTCGCTAATAACACCTTCTATAGTTCTTTTGTGTCTCTTCCTTTTCTCTTTTTCTCTTTTTTTTTTTCTTCCTCCTTTAATCTATCCTCTTTTCTCATTAAAATCTCTCTTGGACTCAAATAGAACCTTGACCACGTCAACAATTATGCTTAACGATGCACTAAATTATCTGTTTCTCTTGAGCTAGTTTGAATTTCAATTAGCTCACTGCTTGTTCCCAATGTAACAAGTACATTCTTTTACATGTTCATCAAATAACAATAAGCAATCCTCCGTGTCCCATTCTTTTAACTAATATTACTAAATTTAAACCTTATAAATTCATTCACAAAAAACTTAAATCCTAAGTTTCTAACAATTGTTTTCATAACTCAAAAAAATTAATCCTAATTAAATTCCCATTAAAAAAATATTATCATGATAATATATACCATGGAGGTCTATCTTGCATATGGCTAGTGAGTTCATGCATTACTATTATCAGAAGATAACGATCATAATTTGATCATGGGTGGAATCCTACATTTATAGGAAACTTGTTGTAGATACCCCTTGCATTCCTAGCACTAGTAATTACTCTATCATACATATCTTTTATTACATTAATATAAAAGATAGATGATTATTTCCTTTTAAAATTCACATAATAAATTTCCAAGAACTTTATAATTGGCTTTTTCTAAGACAACAAAATTCATTGACACATTTTTTAATCCTCTTTATCCAGTATAGTTAGCGATATGCATGATGTTACAGGAATCATTGATGAAATAACATTTGTATTTGCTATGATGCAATTTAATATAAGATGACCTACAAGAATAATTTTTCAAATAAATGAAGAGTATTAAAAGATGCACAAGCAGAAATGAAGAACATAGTAAAGTATCATCTTGTGCAACATTCTCAAATACTATAAATTTCATAATGTAAGACAAGCTAAGACAGAGTAACTAAAACACAAGGTCTGCAATTTAGTGTACCAGTACTGTACTGGTTAGAGCTTGAACCAGTACAGTACCGGTCAGACCACTCATTACGTACCAAGTTTCAAAAAAAAAAGTCTAAAAAGAAATGCAAAAACAAAAAGAAAAAAAACTGTCTAATACAAAGCTATACCATCCTGTACAAAGTAGTACAGACCACAGACCTTATACAGACCATGTACTGGGTGGTACCAGCCTTGATCGAAGCATCCTAGTTTCCATGGGTCCGTGTATTGGTAACCCACTGGACTGGTAAATACCATCCATACCATACCAGACCAAACTGTATTGCGAACCTTGCCAAAACAAATTAAAAAACTAAATGAATTCAGAAAGAGCTTGATGCAATCACGTTGATGAGAGACTAATAAATGGAGAGAAAAAACCACAAATATAAAAACAAAACTGAAAAGATTTATAGAACACATAAAACAGATCATTTTGGAACCAACCACAAAAATAAAATTATTATTCAAAATGATAAAAATTCTATATAAGTTTGTTTGACTACTTAGCTGTCTATCACTATGTAAATACTAGGACTACTTTGGACATCAAATGACCAAGACTTGAAACCCCATACACTCCAAATGGATATGTTGGGCATCCTAATTATGTCAATATGCATGAGAGATCATAAGGTAAATATGAAAAGAACTTTTACATATCTTTCAAAGCTCGGATAAGTAAATAGTGTATTGGTATGATATGGTCAGGATATTGTGATAATCAAATCCAAGCTTTCCCAATAGTGTATACAGAGCAACATATGATGACACGAAGTAAACTGTAAACGCCCAGACACAAAGATGATCAAAATGAATACACAGTATAAGTTTAAAGAATGAAAAAGGAGGATTAGATTGAATTACGTTGGTGAAGGGAAAGGCAACTTTCTCACAAGAAGAGTTCCACCATCTCCTACTAAGGTAGGTGCCATCTCTTCTCCTTTATTCCAATGAGAAAAAGTCAACTTGCCTTGGAAAAAGTTTTTCCATACGGCATCACTTAATTCTCTTGCATTAATTTGGCCTACATTATAACTCTGCATCATAACAAACAAAATAGATTGAGGTCCATCTTTGTAAGCATCATATGATACAGAATCACACTGAAATAGGCAATATCAGTATTGTCAACATAAAACAAAGGGCTGAAAAAAGAATCCCATATAACCTTTTACTAAACCTTGAATCTACAAAGCATAATACTAGAAACAAGCACAATAACAAAGAAGCCACCTAGTTAGACAAGTTTAACACAGTTTCAAGCAAGGTTTAAAAACCTGGATTTACTCGTCCGATCATTAATTGATACACAAATCACTTGTTTTTGTTTGGTTTCAGATCATATCAAGCTTTCCTCATGATATAATCACCTAGCCAAGCATACTGCTTTTTTTAATGTTTTAATTGTCCGAACAATGTGTATCGAATGATAAGCTTACTGCTAGATATGAGTATTGTTTTTTCTGTAACAATTGTCTTTTTCTTTTATTTTCTTTTTCATCTCCTCTCATGCTCTCTCTCTCTCTCTCTCTCATGTGCTCTCTTTCTTTCTCACCCTTCCTCCCACCAACAACACCTTCGCCTCCTTCGATGTGCCACATCGCCATTGCCACCTCCTACACATAAGGGTCACCCATGCTTCCTCTTATGCCTCAGTCATCTTTCTCCTCTACCTCCCCATCCTCCTCAGTCACTCCTCTCCCCTCTCTCCCTCTTTCTCTTTGGTCACATGGAACCAACCCATATAGATTATTGATAGCTCGACGCTACTGGAACCACACCAGTTCAGCCGCCAATTGGTAGTGGTACCACACCAGGATTGGCTAGATTATGTTTAAACTAAAATCTAGCACCTGTCTCAAGTTCCAAAAACTCAAGCACTTCCATTTTATATTTTTTCTTTTTCACTTCTACATAAAATCACGTATACATATTTTGATCACTTTGTTGAGTTGGCATATGATACCAACTGAAAAAAATTAGATATAAGTTGTTTGATTAAGTTCAAGAATCCTAGAAGGACTGAATTCTTATTTAAATATTGAAAAATTATGTTTTTGTTCAGTATCTAGGAATTCCTGTTATTGGAACAGAACTTGCATTTCCATATCAAAAATGAAGAAGAACAAGAAGGGTTCCTAAACACGATAGATGTTGAAGTGAATATCTTAGTGGATCCCAATAATTGCTGATATTGAAGGAATCAGCATCAGTTCAGGTAAGGTTTAGGGATACCAAGTCAAATTTAAGTTTTATTTCGAAGGAATCCAACTGATGATCGAGCCCACTAGTTGTTATCTGCATCAGCTATATGATTCTTAAAAAGTTTAGACATGTTCTCACAGAAGTCATGGTGAGAATCACCCCTATGGAAAGATATAGTACATTAAAATGATATTTAACCTCATGGCAGCCACCATACTGCAATTAAGCTTCAAGAGCGCTCCAACCTGATTTTGCTTTCTTTTTGCCTACAGTACAGAAAAAAAATCACTCAGACTACATGTGGCATGGTCCATAAGAGTTGAACGTGATTCCCTACCTTTGGATCAGTCCTACCGTAACAATCTTTAAGGAAACATAGAGGGTGATGAATTGATGATAAAGCATAGCTATATGTTGCTGTCCACTGGAAAATTTTCCCCTAGCACTGCTTCTCTCTATATACACTGGTAAGTGTCACAATATTTGGTTGACAAGTACTATATGTTATGTATAATAATTTGTGCTTTTATGCTTCCTCAAATGAGCAAAAGGTGGAGCAATCAGGCCCAAGAGGCAAAAAGGTCAGTTTGTGCTCATATCATCCATCATGGTGTATCCATTGTTCACTTTTGAGACCCCTCCACTACAACAACAATAACAACAAAGCCGTAAGTCCTAACTATTTAGGGTCGGCTACATGGAACTTTTACCAAAGTCCTTCCACTACCAAATCAGCCAAATTGGACCTGGATCATTGAGAGCAATCCCATCTTATATAGGAATCTAGAAAATCCATCCCAGAAAAACTGAAAATTGATTGCAATCAATCAGCCTAGATCAGTAGAATATTGGTTACACAGATCAATTTCGAGAAAAATTGGTCAAGCATCCCATTTTGGCTTATTCTAGCTCAAAGCTTCCTCATAGAAGGAAGATGAGAGGAAAAGGAAGAACCGTCCTTTGCCAGTTGTCTTTATGCTTTAATTTTTTTACCATTTTTGCTTTGAACCTGAAGGCCCTCTCCCAGGTGCATAGAAGTCCTACTAGGGCTATAAGTTAGTTTGCCTCCTCGCTATTGGTGTAAGCATAACTGGTCATTCTGATGTGACCTGCAAAACATTGCAACATCGGCTCACAGAGGTGGTTGGTTCAGGCTAAGTTCAAGACCTCTCAAAGAGAGGCAAAGAGAGGTAAGAGGCTGTTCCTCTCAACCTGTTTGTTCATAACAAGTGATGTACAAATTCTAAGCACAGATATTAAGAACTCGTTTTAACGTGGTTCTTGTGGGTTTTTTTTTCAACTTTATTAATGTCTGACACCTAAGTGGCCATTGAGGTACCAAAGATGGGAAAGTGGTTGTTTGTGAGAAAAGGCAAATATGGGATCTGCAATTTTATTGTATGTGATTCTCTTTAAGCTTATCGGTATCCAAGGGATATTTGGAGGCGAGAATTGTTGCTTGTTAATGGAGGTAGCTGTAGGGTTTAGTTTGCTCCTTGTTTATCTGGTCAGATAACCAGCTTATGGAATAAAAGTAACCAGCAATCACATTCCCTCCTACCATCTACATGGTCGACCTCATGTGACGAATGGTTTCGGATGGACACGTTAAAAATTCCTATCTAGGATATCCATTCAACCTTTAAACACTTACCTATTTGATATTTAATAAACCATTATATATAACACATTCCACTGTTAAAATTGTATACATTGACCACCCAGGATATCCATTCCTGTCCAGGAAGCCTCGTGTACTGGGGATGCCTTTTTCTTTTATTAATAACACGTGTCATAACAATACAATATTTATTTTTGGCATATAAAATATGTAATATCAAGGAATGGGATTTAGTCCATACCAATTGGTACATATTGGTATTTTTTGGTTTGACAACCAAATGATAATTACAAACTGGTATTTACTGGTTCTACAGCCAGTCGATTACCGTAAAAAACCTACTGCCCAATGACTAAGCCAACCTAGATTTTTTTATTTCTTCTTATCTGAACCCTCTCTCTTTTACTCTTCCATTTCACTCTAACCTCTCAAAACTCACTCAATCACTCTAAATCTTACTTTCAAGCCTCTATCTTCATTAAATCTAACTCCAATCCTTAGTAATAAAAATTCAAACTCAAAAAGCATCTACATTTTTCTCCAAACCAAGTCCCAAAGCCAAGTTTAATTTTTTTTTCTTAGTTTTGGCTGATTAAAGCTTTGTTCTTGCATTTTTTTCACTATAAGATCATGATTTCATGCTTAGATTTAGTTTTGGTTTAACATTTATGCATGCATTTCTCCTAATTTCTTGTTGAAATGGGGCCATACCTACACAAGTGTAACATAGAGTTACTTTGTTTAAAGTCAGATTGGCTCGAACCAGATGAAGGTACACAAATCCAGCCAAGATTTCTTTGAATCAGGTCGAATCCATGTGGATCCCATTGAGGTCTGCTGCATTGAACCAGGCTAGGTTTGCATGATTCTAACCTATATTTGCGCAAATCTAGGCAATTCAGTGCAGACTCAACTTAATCCACATCAATCTACATTTGTTTGATAGAGTGATGGCTTAGAAAATGGTCATGTACGAATTGAAAAAGTAACATCATTTCCCAAGCTATCATCTCAGGGACAAGATGGTAAGGGTGGGAAGTTGTTACAATGCTATTTGGATAAACTGACCAGCAGAAATCACAAACAAATAAACCTTTTGAGCATGGTTCACATTGCCGATCCAAACCGGTGTACCGACCAACCATCAATACGGTGCGTACTAATGTATCAACACAGTACGGTGAGATATAGGGACAAATTAGTATGTACCACCCATACAGGTCCCCTATCGGACCAGTACATACCGCCCAAACTGAGCAGTACGGTATGGCAAATCTTGCTTTTGACTCCCGGTCCACTCCAAAATAAAACTAAGCAAACCTATATTTAGCCAACCTGAGAAAAATCAGATGATCAACTGATTGAATCCAACTAAAAATGAACAGTAACCATCAGGTAACATAATAGCTGTAACAGAAAAAAAATATGAAGATATATTAAACATAGGAGCAATTAGAAAGACCATTATTCTTAATAGGAACTGGTTTGTCACTAGGTTACAAATAGGTTTGTATGCGATCTCTTATTGTCAATTATTCTTCTACTTTCCATTTTCCAGCAATAGAATTTTCTAATTACTTCAATTATACTCATCTTCATTGAATTAGAAAACTACCAATTAGGGCCCGATTAGGGCCATCATCCCTTAACGCAGAAGTAATTACTTAGATCTCATTTTGGGATTTGAACCAAAATTGAATAGCCAATAATGTCGTATTCTAATTTTCCACTCAAAACAACAAAACCTTACAATAAAATCCAGCTAACTCTCGAATCACGGTTACAAAATGATGAACATCAAAATCAAGCAAACATCGTGAAGCAATCAAAGCCATGGAAGTTAATCAAGATATGAATAAAAGGCCACTGTGTCTGCAGAAATGTATGCGGCAGAAGTCGGAAAAACTTCGATTACAACGAACTTCAACACCAATCAAAGCAAGATCGGACTTTTACGATAGGCACAGGACGACAAGCCGAAAGGCGAAAAATTAATCAAAATATATTGAAATTTAGGAGCCTGAGAATTTCGCCGACCAAAGAGAGGGTTTGATGAGAAGATTAAGATTAGGGATTCTGACCTTCCAGCTGAGGCTTAGGGAGTACTCGAACTTGGTAGCGGCGTAGCGGAACCACGTAGAGAGAGACACCATTTTGCGATCGAGAACTATAGCCAGCAATTCACTTCATAACACCCGCTTCTCTTCTGCCCCAAATCGACAAAACCCTCGTTCGCCTCTGCCCTATATCTTATATATATATACATACATATTTATATACATATATATACACATATGTATATATATACATAATTATATACATATACATATATACATATATATAGCACTAAAAAATTAGTGATATATGAACTATTATTATGATTACCATTTTACAGAAGAAAAAGAATATTACTACGATTGAGTTATGATATTAATACGCAAATATCACAGCTATATCTTTTCACCATATTCTCATGCACTAATGAATTTTCATGTAAGTAAAATGAGTGAGATATATAGGGAAAAAGTTCAATAAAATTATTTTTTTTTGTAGTTAAAAAAATATACTCTTTAATATAGCTCTAAAAATGAAAAAAAGTTTCATATTTATATTGTTTTCTAAGAATTGATTCACCATCATGCTATAAATAATTAAAATATTTTTCTATATTGATATCGATAGGTATGGTAGTAGTACGACCTTTTACTCAATACCAACTACTATTGGAACCTATTACAAAATAATAGTTTTTTTGGTAATTTAAATTGAAATATGTTTTTAAGATCTACTTAGAAAACCTATAAAAATATTAAAAAAAGCCTAACACCAAAAGGATTTCTCGTAATTCAAAACAGCTGGTTTGATGTGACTTATCAAGATTAAGATTTTGCAAAACTCATACCATTGGTATATGCCTAATTGATAAAGTTTGTATTTAATCCATGATAAATTGTCCAATTATGGTTAATCATTTGACACTGTTGGAAATTTCTTTTGATTAAAATCACTTCACTTTACATTGCTTGATCATTGACTGGCATAACCTTCAGTACCTTTCTAGTTTTTTATTTGCATAAATGTATTGAGATAAATGATAACAATTTTGAATAAACAAACCTATGTCTAACTATCTATTTCTATTTCTAATTAATGGGTTTCAAATTTGGGCTTCCCTAGCAACCTAAACAAGAACAGGCCCATGTTTACAACTATTAAGAAAGCACAATATGAAAAATACATTAGGATATATATATATATATATATAATAATAATAATAATAATAATAATAATAATAATAACATAGAATATTCTATCATATTACTAATTTAAGTCTTAACATAATTTGTTGTGGGATTAAATCGGGTGTTACAATGGCTCTATTGTATAGAGTGTATTTTGTTCTATGTAGACTTTGATATCAATTCTCATGATTCTATTTGTTAACTTTGTTGAGCCTAAATAATTGGCTCATATTTTATGGGCTAGAAACTTTGGATGTGTAACTAAATTAAAGTGTTATAATATTGGTTTGATATTGATGTCTCAGATCATTTATCAAAAAATGCTAATCTGTTTTACACATAAAATAATGATTTGAAGTAATATATTAAATTTATTTACTAAAACTTGAGGGTTTATAACCTCATTCGACATGAATTTATAGAGGATGTGTAAGACTCTCATTTGATAGGAATGTCTAAGAGTCAAATGACATTCTCATCCTTTAACATTTAAAAAAATAAAAAATGCCTATTTATTTGTTTATTAACTTGGTTGTGTCACTGATTTAATTATCTGGCCGTCTTATTTACTTATTTGCAGGAAGATGAGATGAGGGAAGCCATCAAGGAATAGGAAGCCACTATTTCTTCTCACTGTTTCAAGAAGTCATTCTACATCGGAGAGCCATCGGCAATTGGAACCTTTTGACCTAACTTGTTTCTTCTACGCAGCATTCATGCCGACAAATATGATGTGAGTGAAGGCAAACACAATGCAGAATTGGATGTGAATGATCGATCCACTTGATTTATACTGTCTGCAAACAGGTAAATTAATGTCCGCCAGATGAATGCAGGTGTAGATGCATGCAGCAACGTCACGTCAACAGTTGATGAGGAGTAGGGTTTGTTTGTTGTCGTGCAGGATGGAACAAGATCGAGGGTTGAGAAGAGAAGAAAGGGTTTCGGAGAAGACGAAGAGGCTATGCAAGCAAGGAAAAGCTCAGAGAGAAGTGGCGAGCATGCATGGGAATCACTCTCTACAGGTGCCACAATCTCAATAAGCTTTTGCTATTATTGGTCACGAAGAGTCTCCCAAGACCCACTGCTCCATCAATCAAATACCTCTTTCTCTCTCTCTCTCTCTCTCTCTCTCTCTCTCTTGGCACTCATGGCCTCCCTTCAGAGTCACTCAGTGTTAGTCTTAGATATCCTTTTCCAGGAGGTGACCTGCCATGGGTGATCACCACAGCATCTCTCCCTCGCACCGCCACCATTGCTACTGTGGGCGATGGTCACGTCAAGAAACTGCAGGCCAACAAGATTCTCTATGTTCTACTGTATTATTCTTGAAGAGAGCAAGGCATTCGGATCAAGTTTCTTGAGCAGAAATGGGACTCAGAACAGCAAGAAGTATCAGAAACGTGTGCTATGAAAAGATTATTTCTTTGACATGGGTTCTCTCTCTCTCTTCTTCTTCTTCTTCTTCTTCTTGAAGAGGTTCTTGATTCGGATCATTGAGGTAGTGCCAAGCATTTGCACCAGCAAAATCTTTTTGTGGGGGATTATGTCCTTTATCATATCTCAGGAATCAATCAGTATGATGTCACATGAAGGTCATATACTTCACAAGCTCACAAAATGGCCATGCCACAACCTAACATCAGTAGATGCCAAGTTAAACAAATCACTTTCGAGAGAGATCAATAGGAGGGAGGATATATGAAGCAAGTACGAAGTTGAGGAGGAGTAGCTAGCTTTTGTGTGTTGAGAGTTTCTAAGATATGAAATGGACAAGAGATGGTGAAATGAAGGGATCTCCTATCATTAGCAATTGACAACCACAATGGAATGAATCTATAGTTTCACCAGACTTGTATATATGTCAATAGTTTTCACGAGATCATTAGCATAAAATAGAGAGTTAATTATATAATTAATTATGTTTAGTATCTCTATCCTTACATCTTCGATAGATACATTGAGATGCTTATAATTATAAAAGTGAGATATTAAGGTCTCTATATAGAAATTACAAAATAATTTTATATGGTTAGAAATCAAGAGAAAGAGAGGAGCTTTGTCGGAGCAATGAGGTTAAATATTTCACTTTAGTAAGTATATGGTTCTCGATATAATTTTTTGAAAGTATAAGGACCGAGATGTTAAAGGTAACTAATTACAAGAGATAAGTCCGAAAACATAAAGTAATGAACGAATGATAAGTTTCTAGGTAGATAATTTTCTTTATAAAGAGAAATATATTAAAAATATCTCTTGATTGTTATGGATAAAGAACTAATATAAGAGATGAGAACACAAAGAAGGGAGAATTAGACATTGTTCAATCAAGCTTCACCTTAAAGAACATCAGCAATTCAGTTTGCTTGTTTTAAAACATAAACTTTAGAACTTAATACAAAATATTTGAAACCTTGCTGCTAATTAACTAAAGCATTTTTTACATTGCAATCATTGATATATTTGTATAGACATCCTTGAGCTACATCTTTCTAAAACATGTATGGAAATTTAAGCCACATCCTAATGGCTATTACACAAATAAAACCTGCCTAAAGACATCCCTTCACAAATAAATGAATTGACTGATCATGAACATGTCAAACTCCAATACTGTTCTTAAAATCAATTCATGACTAATACCACAAGCATCATTTTCATAAGATGCCTTTGTGTTCATTTTGTGACTATTTTATAAATAATCCACAACATCAGTGAATAACTAATTCTGCACCACAAATATCTCTTGCAGATTTTAGGCATATCTTCTCATCCAATGTCTACAAAAGTAAACATCTCAAGTGTCAATTTCCCCTTTTGATTGGTCTTGTCCTCAGCATAGCCCTTAAATCTACATCATATGCTTGATCTCTATCAATGAAGTTGCAAGCTTGTTGATGTTTTCCTCACCCATTATGTTCTAGATTGTATTGTCCCTATAAAAGAGGTCATCCATCCTAATAAATATATATATATTGTGATGTTTATAATGGTTGTCATCCTCATCCTTGTTGCTCAATCTTAGCTCCTCACCACCAAGTTCTTAACTATCTCCTCCTCTATCTGTTACAATCTTCTTGCTAAAATCAAAATACTTGCACCAATGAAAACTTAAAAAGTAAGGAATAGGGAAAGGATAATAGCACAAAGCTTGACTAGTTCTTCATTTTTCATAGTTGCTTAATCCAATAACTTTGCATAGGCATAAAAAATAGACCACTGAATGTATCTATATCATTAACACATTACTTAGGAGACTATATATGACAAAGGACATACCACACACTGACACCCACAATGCTTAGAGAACCTTTACACCATTATGTCCTAATTACTAGCTTCCATAGAAACACTATAATTTGTAAAAACTCACATTCACTGAACATATCATTTTCAACATTTAAATGGTTAGAGCCCTAATAGACTTAAATATGTTTTTATTAGATGGAAAAGTAAAAGTTAACAACTAGCATAGGAAATAGGAATGGACCTCAAAGAAGTAGGCTTACAAGGAACTAACAGTGACCATTCAAACAATATAATTGAGGGTGGTCCTAGAAGAGGAAACAAGAGCTACTGCATTAACTCTATTTCATCCAAGAAGACAACCAAGTCTTGCATTAAGGGTACACTTGTTGGGAAGACTGGGAGAACATCCATTGTGATGGAATTCAGATCAGGAGACAAGATTTCCACCAATCGACTCTATTGCATGTGTTTAGATTACAATGGAAGGAAACATCTTTTTGACAGTAGGAGTAGAGAGTGTGGTGCACATACCATGACATAATAGAAGTGGTCCTCCTTAAAGTAAGCTTACAAGAGAAACCACAATAATTAGAGTACAAAGTAAAAGCACTTAAAGAATACTATACATACACACAAGCCTACTTCAAAACCTAAAACCTTGTGCTATGTCATATATTTGTTCATAAAAAAATATGCTTCACAACTTATCTTTTATATTAAGGTACCATTAAACCAATGATTTAGATAGCTCGTCAGGTTGTCAGAAATCTTATCACAAAACTCTGTTTGAAAGGTTTGGAAGCATCACAATGATTTCTTCTTTTTTTTTTTCCGTAACCATCATTCCAATCTATTTTTTTTTAATGTCAAACTATCGCATTAACCAATAAGAAAACTCATGTTTCAATCATTTTTGATGGGCACGGAGGTCCTCGATGCCTCTCGGGAGGACCCTCAAGAACCTGAGGTTATTTTAGATTGTGATAGACTCTTTTAACTCTTTTTTGGAGATTGCAACCACTATTTTATTGTCATCGCCATTCGAATGGATAATAGGGATGCTCATTTTTCATGTCTTTTGTCCGTCCTTAACAAGGATTCGTTGTTCAACTACATATATATGTTATTTAATTTGAAAGATCAAATATGCTATTTTCCAAACCTTGCAAGCATATATGCTTACACCCACCTCAGGAAAAAGAAAAGAATTAAACTTAGTTTTGTGACACTCCATGCTCTAATTTGCTACAATCTGAAGATTTTTCTTCATGATCATCCATCATTAATTAAATCTACTACTTCCTTTATACATACTATTGAGCAATGAAAGACCTTCAGAATATGTACAAACCTCTTTTTTTTTTTTAAATGAAATGATGCAGCTCATTAGATTCATGTCGCAACAATACAAGCTATAAACTTACTCAAAAGACTAATAGCAGAGACTGAAAAATAATCAAATACTCATTTTGTTGGTTTTTTTTGTTCAAGTATTTTTACAAGGATCATTAATGCATTTATGTACCCTAAAGGTTGTCAAGGTTGCATTCTTTTGTTTGAGTGTGATCAATCGATTTATCTGTAAAATTAGATGTACTCCAGCTTAGGCATATCTTTCAGTCTTATAAGGCATTGAGAGACAAATTTGTAGTAAGAGCATTTGATTTTTGTGAATGCTTTTATCATTTGAAGAAAATTAATTTTCATAGTTTTACATTTTATTGTGAATACTATTGCCATTTCGAGAAAATTATAAACTCCAACATCTATAAGGGAAATCCAAAAGTAGGTCTCCATCTACATTATCTTTTACTCTCTTCCAGCTTTTAATTCTTAACATATTCACATCCTCCTCTTTGATTAAAATGTAACCACAAATATATCATCATGCAAAAAAATTATTTTTTGAGGCATGAGATTTACATTTCATACATAAAAGTTGATCAAATAATATTAGGCCGGATCTATTTATCAAAGGTTGAAGATTCAAAATCTCATTTTATATATTTTATACTTAAAATATTAATTTATTGGTGGCGTATTAGAGTCACCTAACCAACGTTGAAGGTTTGAGATTTTATCTGGGCAAATATATATATATATATATATATATATATAATATTAGTTTGATAATGATGTATTAGACTCATTTAGCAAAGGTTGAGGGTTTGAGACTTCATTTGACATATTCTTAAAGGTGTTTACTAATTTGCTTGATAAGGACTACGCTATATTCTCAAAAGGTTATGAAACATATATATATATAATTTGATGAGATAATAAAGTAATGCCACAATCTAATACATTAAGATACTTATAAGCTACTTGAAACCACATGTTATCCTATTATCAAGAAGTCCTCTTTGTTGTTAATTTAATGTAATTATATCTTAATATTATAAATACTGTTTCAAGAGAGATATCTCCAAATTAACAATGTCAAATGTTCTGTATACATATAATACATGAAGCTTATAATTCAACAACAACACATCTTATACATTGGCCGTCTTGATCACTCCCTCAAACCCAAATGAATGAATCTAAGTGATGGAAGAACATTAGAAGAAGAATTGATCCTTTCCACCTTGGAAGCTCGTACCATCTCCAGGGTTTGCCATTCCTCCTCCCAGCATACGCTGTTCTTCCAAGGCTGTGTCGACCACCATTCCATAGTCATCCCCACCTACTCCAGAGCCCACTTCTATCATTCTTGTGCTGTTCATGTCCTGAGGGAAACCAAACAAGATGTACTGGTATGCTGCCAAATTATGGAGAGTGTCTAAGCTGTCGACATCTTGCTGTGGGTCGACAACGGGGAATGATGAGGTTATCTGCTCATAGCATCCGTCTTCCATCTGCTGCTCGTTCTGAGGATGGGATGACTCTATGTACGACGAGAAGCAACCGACGTTGTGGTTGTTCTCCTGCTCATTCTCCAAGTTGCAGCTCATGGAATCCCCCTTCTTCTTGTGGAAGACCCTACACAGCACCCAGTCTTCCTGTCACAGCAAAACAAATCCTATCAGCCAAAAGATCAAGCTCTCTACGATCAAGACACGCGGTAGCTGTACCTTCGGGGGTGTCCAGGGGGATTCTAATCTGAATTCATGCATGACCCAGTCGGTCTTCATCCCATTTGGAGCTCTCCCGCGGTAGAACACCAGTGTCTTCCTCATCCCCACCGTTGCATGGGTTGTAGGTTCGTAGACAGTGCGATCTTTACCGGTGGCCTTCCAGTATCCCGACTTCGTTGCTCGGTTTGTGCGCGAGCCCGTGGCGTACTTGCGGTCACGGAAGTTGAAGAAGTACCACTCGTTGGCGCTGAGCTTTGCCACCTCTGGTTTCACCATACGTCGCACGCAGACATAATGTTACATGAATGCAACAAAGTGTACGTAATCTAGTGGAACAACACATGCAACACGCAGTGAGTAAGACCGGGTTGGACTCTTGTAATTAAAATGATAAGACAAACTAGATCCTGGAGCTTCTCCTCGATAGGAACAAAAATTGCTCTTGACGTATTCTCTTACAAGAGCTGATGATATAGCGAGGAAAGAAACATCTAATCGGAGAGAATGATGATAGATGCTCATAAGGTGTAGATAAAATAAACCTCACCTTGACATTCTTTGTAGATAAGGATCCAAATCCACGGATGACTACTAGGTCATATCAAACAGTGGTATCTATCATAGAATCATCACTGTAACCTATAAATCTAGAAGGTGAATCACCTGGAAGCTCCCATGGCTCTCGAGTGTGCAAATCCACCTCCACCATGGTGTCTCCGGAGACTCGTTCATTGGCTACCTTCTTTTGGAGATAGTGGCAGACCAGCTCTTGGTCACTGGGGTAGAATCTAAACCCTGGCGGGAGAGTCGACTCGATGTCCCTTAGACCCATGTCTTCCCTGAAGAGGTACGAACGGAAGAAGGATGAGGAGAAAGGTGTCGATCTGCTCTGGAAAGGTCTTCCGGCCGGAGAAGGAAAGCTTAAATCCTATACTGGAGTTATGGGTACTTATAGATAGATAGATAGATAGAGCTGGTTAGGTCATGAAAGCTGCCTTTACTATTGTATCGTAATCCCTGTCATATCGGCAAAGGTGGCGTGCACAGGGGTCGTAATCTCCGGGAAGATGCTAGGGCTCCTAATGCTTATGCAACCAGAACTCGAGCAGATGATGTCCATGGCCACAAGAAATCTCCTCTGAGAGGCTAAAGAAGCCCACTTGATGTGCAATATTAAAAAATAAGAAAAAAATGAACACATATTTACGTTGGTATATGCGAATTCAGAGGATCATGACCTGTTGCATCCAGGAAAAAGGATCTCATCCTCATCGATTATTGGATAGGACTTGCAGAAAGATGACGGCGCAAGGCGGCACTTCCAGACCACCTGTGTGTAGACAAAGAAATCTGCGAATCTTCAGTAACTCCATTGCTTCAAGTTCGTGGAACAAACATTCTGCAGATGAATGTGACCGATCCATGGTTAGCTCCGCGGTGAAAGATAGGATTAAAAACGAGGCTTTCTTCCAGTTTAGGGTAGGAGAGAATCTATCAGTTCTATTGTCAACAAGTGTGTATGAGTACCCCCTCGAAAACGTAGAGGGATGCAGATGACGATAAATGAACATTGCGTCGATGGAGACAGAAATCATGCATCAAATAATGCAGGCGGCTGCTAAGTGTACTGAGTAAACAACAAAGTCTCACTGCATGTTAGAGGTGTTAAAATTGAACATGAATCCAACTAGTTCAAAACTAAATCTAATCAATCTAAAATTGATATCTTTAAATCGATTCATCAATAGTTTACTTTTAAATGCTATAGTCCAACTAAATTTATTAACCTAAGCCCTTGGCAGACTGGTTAATCAAGCTGGCCAGCAGGCTCCATAGGTTTCAAAAAATTCTTAAAATTTGACTATAATTTTATAGGTCAAATTTCATAAATAATTGATCGAACTGAACTGATTCATCGAACATTTAAATGATTTATTTTTTAAACACCACTACTCTATGCGCCCAGCAATCTCGGTGGCGGACGATCCCAATCAGGATGCCATGTTTAAGGTCATCAGTGCGCAGGAGAGAGATGTGCAACTAAGAGAGAAGAAGCACATCATCGTCGAAAGGTCATCGTCTGAGAGACCGGAAAGAAAGCGCATGCAATAATTGAACTCCATGATTTGGAACCCCAGTTTTGTTTGTTGCAGAAAGAGAGCTCGATACTCTTCCTTGTCCCAGCAATTTAATCAGGCTCCGAACGATAGCATCCGCTACATGGATTCAGGACCTACTACGACTTGTATGACACTTGCAAAGGCGACAAAGAGCACCACCGTGGCTGCCTCCTCGTCATTTACGTATGCATCATCATGATAACAATTTCAATCATTGCGAAAAGAATAAGACTTGCAATTATATGATATATGGACGTGGAGTTTTTAGCATGTGGCAGTGGGACGCACCCTGCTCCGGCGGCAGCTTCATCACCGTCGGCGTACGTCCGGTGGTGAGGAAGGAGCCACAGTCGACAAGCAGCGGTGGCTACAAGGTGAAACGAAGACGGATCCATCTGTGTGTGACAGTGAGAGGAAAAATGCTACCCAAATCAAACAGCAAATCGCCATCGTGTCAGGAGATGTTACTGAACATGTGTATCTCTCTATCCAGACATCCGAATTTATTAGTATATTTATTATTAAATTAAAAAATAATTTTTTTTTTCTGAGAAAAAAAATATATGCATGTGTATATATACTAGTTTATTGTATGACGTTATCATATAGTGCACATATATATGTTGTGATTTTGTAAGCGTATTAATTCATGTATAGAGTTTTGTTATACTTTGATGATTGAGTTGAGAGTACGAATCTCAATGAGAAATATATATAATTGCGTAAGATATAAAACATCTTCCAAAGGTATAACTCTCATGATACATCATCATCAAACCATCTTAAATGTTAAATTTATAGGATAAAAGATTTTGGAATATTAATGTCAATGATTTATGTATATAAATGGAAAAATTATATTTGGTGAGAAATAATCTGAGTTGATAAAACCTTTTATAGTATATATTGTGCTTGAATTCCATCTTTGTCATTTATCTTTTATAAAAAAAAATTAACTTGATATAGTCTATATATTTTTTGTTTGTTTCAATTACATAAAAAAAAAAAGGCACCACATTATCCCCAACATCTGCCTTGAAGTAGATCTTCTGAGCATTATATTTCTTATGACAAGCTTTAATTTTTGTATCTGTGTTTGCTCCAATTAGTCTCATTGATTGGATAGTGAAGTTGCTTCCAGAGATATGCATGTCTATTTGTTTGCTACAAATTAAGATCTTGTCCTACCAATATAAATGCCATTATTTGGATGGCCCAACTGAGTTGAAAGCCTTGCATTTAAGAACAAAACCTCTTCTTATCTTTTTTCGCCATCAGCACCAAGTAACTCATGTTTTTTAAATGCTACTTTGATTAATTCCAATGCCTTTGGATGCCATGATTTATTAGGTGATCGATCTATTGTCATGTCAGTTCCTTTCTGAGATTTCCTTTGTTCCTCTGTTTGAGTTACATCCCACAGTTAATGGCGACAAAGGAGGCACAGACAAAACCCCTCCATACCTCATCTGCATTTGATCTGTTAACTTATCCTAATAAGCCAATCAGTTCCAATCATCTCTTTTCTTTCTTTCTTTCTTCTGTTAGTATATAATTTTGATAATTTTAAAGTTTTTGTTGATAAGTATTTTAGGTTTCTGTTGTCAGCAATCCTAAAAAAGAAAAAAAAAATCTTAAAATTTAATTTTTTTATCTCATAAATGTCTAGATTTTGATAAAGAAAAATAAAATATGAGTAATATTTTGGGTCCTCCTAATTTTTTAATACTCATATGATTGATAATTTAATTTTCTCCGTAGATATAGATAGAAGGTTAAATTTTGGTATCTTTTTTATTATTAATCTCTAGATATTTTTTCTTTTGATTTTTTTTTTTTTTTTTGTCCTCCTCCCAACAGTAGAATAGTTACAGAAGAATTATATTGATCCAATTCTACAAGAGATTGAGTGATCATATGAGTTTAAATCATTACTAATAGTGTTTTGGCATGTTAACCATTTGGGTGTTATTTGTATATTGATTTCTTCACTTTGGAATTGATGTTGTCGTCTATCATCATCTCATTCTCCATACAGTGATCTATGTGAGATCAGATTTAAATGCTATGATCCTAAAGCTAAGTGCTGGGGACTGTCTTTATGGCTTGAGAAGTTGGGCAAGAGGTTGTCTACAAGCAAAAATGTAGAACAGATCGATGAATGGCGACTAGATTCTTGAAAGGGAAGCATGCATGGCAAATGGGAACGATAACACTATGAGCATTATGAAGCTTGTGAAAACCAAGTACAAGTGCAGCAGATTATTTTATTGCTATCAGCGGTCCTCCAACCCTGTGGATTTCCAGTTAGAACAAGGAGACCTTCTTCCAGAAAAGCTTTTATCCGTTCTCAGAGTCAGAAGAATGAAGCTAAGACAAAAAGGAATTGGAGGATCTAATGCTTCAGAAGTTGCACCCAAGCCTGCAGATTCAAACCTTTAAGACTTGTTGTAGAGGATAAGCCTGCAATGACACCTAGAACAGCAATGAACAGCGAGGACAAGCGTCATTGATGTCATGTTCTCAAGTTGCAGGCGGCAGCTTCACGAGAACTCTCGCTCCCAACCCCACATGAGGTAAACAATGCAAGAAGGAGAGTGGCCATGGCTGAGATAAGACACAGCTGCTAGTGTGCTGCCGTCATGCTTCCATGAAAGCAAACAACAAGTCTTAATCCTATCTCGGTGCCGTATTCTTTCCAGGCTCGAGCACAGATGAGTAGCAGCAAAAGCAGAATAATATTAGGTACTGTAGAGGATGCTTTCGACTTCCAATGCTGCTTCACAATTCTGGAAACAGATGGAAACTTTTAATGCTGGTCTTTGGTGAGAACATGTTCGATCTATGTAGTTGTTTCTGAAATATATACCAAACTCACACGTTTTGTTTGCAGCCAATTTAATTGCTTGACAAAGTGTAAGAAAGCATTTTAACAGTGAGAACATCGATACTCTCTCATCTCCTTCTTTGCGGGTTAATTATATATTATTCTTTATATTTGAATCTTATTAGTATTATATTTTTTTACTTAAAAAAATTATATTATGATTACTATAATTCTGAAATGAAAATAAATAATCTCATTTATCACAACGTCATCAATTGCATTGACGTAAAACAAACCTTTAGATTCTCTACTCGCTTGGGCGGCCAAAAACAACATATTTTGACTTGTTTTCACATGTTGCGATGATCACGATGAACGATACAAAACGTCAGCCATCTCAGCACCCTGAACCCCCCGGGTGGCATAAGGCTGGATAGGGCATTCATATAGCAGGGAAGGTGCTGCGTGTCGCTTCGTTCACTGTTCGTCGCTTGCTCGAGCGACCCAAAACGATCAGTTTTGGCTTGTTTTTGGGTCATTTTCGCATGCTGCGGTGGGTGCGGTGAGCGATCATCTGGATGTGGCATTTGTTTAGCAAGGAAGGTGATGCCCGTCGCTTCGTTCCCCGTCCGTCGCTCATCACTCGCTCGGGCAACCAAAAACTGTCAGTTTTGACTTGTTTTTGGGCCGTTTTCGCGTGCTGCGACGATCACGGTGAGCGATGCGAAAAGTCAATCATTTTAATTCTAAAAGTGAAACAAATAGCTTACTTTACCCTAACATCATTAGTTTCGTTAATTAAAAACATAACACTTAATACCACCTATTGGATTGATACGAAAGTGATTCGTAAAAAAATAATTTTAATATTTTTTATTTTTAATGCATGAGATATTAAAATTATCCTTTTACCGATAAAATCATTGGAAACGAAATTGATATCAATTTTTTTATTTATTTTCATATTGATATAACACGACACGCCACTTTTCTATCAATACAACTAACAACATTAGGATTATTGATTTTATTTTTAAAACTATAAGGATTCTGATATAATTTTTTTTAACTACATAGATCATACTAATAGGATTCAAGTACAGAAGATAATTAACCTTTTCTTTACTAACTTTAGGATTTATAATATTTACAAATGCAGGAAAACTGATAATACCCAAGTTATCTTTTTATTAAAATGTAGAATGCAAGAAATTTAGCTATATTTTTTTTTACTTGGTAAAAAAAAAAATCTTGATAGCAGGTTATATGCTTTTGGATTTCAAATCAAAACAACATGTAGTTTAATTTTCAATAAATAATTTTAATAGTTGAACATTTGTCTTATCATTATTTTCATAAGAAATGTTTGAGGAAGGGTGTTTATACTTGCCCACTACAATCATTGGCCCCCACAATACCCACATTGGTAGATGAGGTGGTACGCCGAATCCGGTAGCGAAGCAAATAAATTATATAAATATAATAAATAAATAAATAAAATATATATATAGCGAAATGGCCGCATAGGAGCTTATGATACAGGCAGGAAAGGGCGGCACCAAATTCCATCTTCCGGCCCGATCTGGAAACCCTAATCCTTCGACGCTTTATGCAAAAGGGTCTGTCAATCTCCAAGTCGCCATTCTCTCCTATCCATCGAGGGGATTCATATGGCAACGGAATCGGCTTCGGCTTCGAGCTCGAATCCCTCGTCGTCGTCTATGTACTCCTACCCGGCCACCACCTACTTCCCTCTCCCGTTTCATCTCCAGAACGCCGACCCTGCGGCTCAGCCGCAGTATCTCCCGCCGCCCGTTAAGATCCCCACGGCGCAGGCGTTCCCCGTTCCGCCCCCCGTTGTCGCCGGGATGTATTCGCTTCCGCAGTTCCAGCAGGTTCGGCCCTTCCTATGCTTATCTTGGCTTCTTTTTGCAATTGAAATTTGTTGTGAAATTGTTAGCGGAGTTTTGAATTTCTTTTGTTGTGGCGTGGTGGTTGTTGATCTTTTATTTCCTTGAAACCCTATAAAGGTAGTGAACACCATTGCGTGATACTACGCTAAAGAGGGAGTTGTGAAGCTTAAGATCTCCAGTAATTTATGGTAGGGTTCAGGAGGGACGTACTGTTTACATCTAATTCCGATTTTCCATGACAACAAAAAGATCTAATTATAGGAGCTCTAAGCCCTGAAATGTTTTTTAACTACAATCCTTTGCCGTTATATTTTGATTCAATTCACTAATTATAGTATAAAGCATAGACCAGTTATGATATCAATATTAAGAGTGATTAACCAACAAATATACGGTGGTATTACAATGGTCATTGAGAAAATTGCACTTTCCTTATGAAGATTCTGAGTGTTTATTAGTGTGGATTTCTCTAATTATACGCCAATTGATTAGGACTAAACATATGTGATTTTTGTATTTTCATGAAATTATTGTTAAGCATCCTTCTTGTCCTTGTTGTTTTACTTTTGCATTCTGCTTGTTGTTTGTTAGGGGTGTTATGAGGTGAAGGGGGTGGCTTCACCTGCTTTGAGTCATCTTTCTTGAGTACTTGACGAAGTGGGTCCTCTTCTAGAAGAAACTAGGAAGAGATTTGTCAACCGCTAGGTTAGCAGGAAGGTGAAGTTGCTATATGGAGGGCAGAGTAGATATAGCATTAAGCATGAAGCCCATTAACGTCTTGTTTGAATTGAATTTTCCATCCAGACAATAAATATTTTATTTTTTTATCATTTGTAGGATGGTCTTCCGTTTTGTTTCATAAATGAAATCCTCTTTCCGAAGATCATGGGATGAGATTTCTCTCTCAAATTCATGCCCGTTCCTACTCGGTGATGGAATTCACAAGCAAAATTAAAAGGTTTTGATTTGACGAGATTGAGTTTTTCTGTTTCTGAAATTTTCTTGTGTATTTCTCTGAATTTCTAGTGGGTGAGGTGAACAACTTCATAGTATTAGAGAAGATGTATAAGCGGATAAAATATTGATGTTTCTATCTCATACATTTGCTTAGCTAGGCCTTTAAAGGGTTAAGGTATGCTAGTTTTAGTTGCTAGTAAATGGGTATCTCAATGTTTGATCCTTACAGTTCTGTTATGTGTGTTAGTTATGGAGATTGTGATACACACTTTATGGATTTTGTCTTCCAATATTCAAGGCTTTTGATGTAATTACTCTATCAAATACAACAGGCACAACAACTTTTTCAACGTGATGCACAAACCATTACTCCGGAGGCTTTAGAGAGTGTGAAAGCTGCGCTTGCAAGTAGTGAAGTCGACCATAAATCAGAAACAAAAAAGAAAGCAATACCTCGTAAAGCAGCTGGTCAGAGTTGGGAGGATCCAACTTTGGCAGAATGGCCAGAGAGTATGATCAATTATCAGATACCTTATCATAATGTCCTAATACCTTTTTCTTCTTTGTGTGTATTCTCAGTTTGCAACGATCTGATCTATGATTAATATTGTGTAAGCGGTGCATATATAGTGGAAGGTTTAGTCTTGATTTAGCTCTTAACATACTTGCTGCTCTGTTTATTCTTGTTCTTCCTTACATTATATGATAATAGAATAAATTATTATTCTGGAAGTCAAACTTTTAACTTAGCTTATGTAATGGTAGAATGTAAGCGATAGAATAGTAGTGGAAGAGAGGCGAGGAACATAACAAAAAGAACAAGATAGGTTTGGTTCAGCAGAAGTATATTGGTGTATGATATTGACTGTCATACATTCTTTTTGCCTTCAAGCGAAGGTTTCATCTATGGAGGCAAGTCATTTGTGCCTACTTTGCTATATGATTCACAATTTTTCTGGTTCCATATAGCGGCATATAACCATATATATCTACAAAAAATAACTAATAATTGACTTTAACACAAAAAACTTGACCAATCTTTCAGCAATTAAAAAATTTACTTGCTGAAAACTATACATTGTTAAACACAGCCTTTTGGGCAATTATGTTGAAGTCTTGTCTATGTTAGCTATCGCTTATGCACTGTACTGATGTAATGGTTTGTAGCGAAGAATATACTTGGGTCATTTTGAGTTTTATGATGGAGCTTGGTGACATAACAAGGTTGCTCATTTTAGGACCTATGTAGCTGGAGCATGATTCATGAAAGCAATCTCTCTGTTTGCAGGTGTAAAGCTGCACACATTAATCCTTGAACCCCACGTTGACATGAGTGGGTCTAATGTTGAAGAGTAATTCAGACATGGGGTTGAGGTCATTTAGATTTCATAATGCAATTCAGAAATTGAACTTCTGGTTTGACCAGAGTTTGCATTAGAAAAGCAGTTATTTGAGGGGCAATAAATGATGCTTTTCTTTTACTTGTTACAAGCACTTTCACCACTTATACACTTTTATTCACTTGCCATGTGATAATATTTTTGTGGTTACTTTTATCAATATTGTGTAATATCTCAACTCCTCCGGTGCTTATTGTTATGCAGATGATTTTCGTTTATTTTGTGGAGATCTAGGCAACGAAGTCAATGATGATGTCCTTTCAAAAGCATTTTCAAGGTTCCCCTCCTTCAACATGGCAAGAGTGGGTTTTTGTTCAGTCAAACTCTTTAATATTAATTTTTATGCTCTTGTTCTTTTGTTGATTGGTATCAACGATGTATTCTTTCTTTTTGTTAACTTTGGTTCTCTAGATGTTCTGATTTAGGGTCTGGATAAAATACCAAGAGTCAACTAGAAAAAAAGAATTCTGTTGTGGGGCTGGCAGGTGAAGTTAGCAATATCACCTGTGGGCTCCGTTGTTCAGATTTGTGGGAAAGCCACAAATCTGATAAGATAGCTGATATTGTTCACCAAAATCTATAGTTAAGAATGACATGTTGCAAGAGGATAAAATGGGAAATATCAGGACCAGATTTCGGGATAAGAAGCTTAGAAGGAAGGGAAAGTCATTCATATGTGTTGAATCTGTTACGGACTGTAAATTCCTAATTCAAACCCTTAAACTGACACATGAGGAAAATATAATCAGCAGCGTTTCTGTTTCCTAT
Organism: Ensete ventricosum; assembly: GCA_029747655.1. NCBI lineage: Eukaryota > Viridiplantae > Streptophyta > Magnoliopsida > Zingiberales > Musaceae > Ensete > Ensete ventricosum. Next base: position 3,431,733 of record JAQQAF010000003.1, read on the forward strand.
TGTTTATTCTTCTGCCAATGTTTGCTGGAGTTTGAGATGATTAGAACTGTACAGGATCCATATACAAACTTTTGGTCAGCCAGAAATGCTATATTATTATCATTACACATCTCTAACTGCAGTTGAACTTCTGATATTTATACAACTAAACAAACTTATCTCTCTGTATAATTCACAAAGAAATCAGTTCAGGAATCATCACATCTGAATTATACCTAGGACTAAGAGATTCTGCAGCTCTTAGTCTTGCCCTATATTCAGTAGGACAAAGCTTGATTCAAGCTTCAATGGCAAGCCCATGCACATGATTTGGTTTATGGAGGAGAATTTGATTCTGCATCTTGAACCTTGGTCACCTAGGGCACACTGGAATGACCTTATTGGCGACACCAAGTTCACTCTTTCCTGAATTTAACCTTTACTTGAGTTTATTCAACTCTCCAGGCTGCACTTGCTAATTGTGACAATTCCCTCATTTTAGTTTGTTTTAGATTAATGATGTTAATTTGGATATCCGATATGTACATATAATAACTTGTTGATTTGGAAATCTTCTGTCCCAGGTGATAAGAGACAAGAGAACTGGAAAAACCAAAGGTTATGGATTTGTCAGCTTTTCGAACCCAGCAGACCTTGCAGCAGCTGTCAAAGAAATGAACGGCATGTATTTCCTCTAATAATGCATGAGGCATATGCTTATTGTGTGCAAAACAAAGTCTAATTAATTTGTGGCTTTCTTTTCATTCCATACGCGTATCGCAGGTAAATACGTTGGAAATCGTCCTATAAAGTTGCGTAAAAGCACATGGAAGGAAAGAACAGATGTTGAAGCTATGGAAAGGCAAAAGGTACACATAAATTGTCTTTTGTTTAAATCTCTGTTATTTATTTTCTAAACCTAGTTTATCATCTTTACTTCTAGAATTACATTCAGAAGAAACCAAAACTACCAAAGAAAGGTATTCTGCACAAGTGAAGCCTCAAGATCACAACCCTGACTTATGCATGAAAACTTGGTATGTCATGTTGCTGGTATTTATTATCATCGTGCAAGTTGCTTCCCTATTGCATTTTATACTTGCACCATTGGTATACTCCTGAAGGCATCAATGGCACCATTGGTTCCTTTGGTTTTATGAATCATGTGATTGTAGACCATTTCAGATTATACTAGAATGGTTGCATACAATGTAGTCAAAGGCGAGAAGCGCTAAAAGGCGAGAGGGTTGTTGATGGTTGGGGTGGCTTTCTGATTGTTGTTGGTTGGGTTGCTGTCAATTGGGTGGTTGTCGGTTGTCGGTTGGGAGGGGAAGAGGGAGGAGGAGGTTGTCGATGAAGCTGGCGGATGGCCAGCGGAGCAAAGGGGGAGAAGACACTAGTCGCAGGGGTGAAAGGATGTTACAGAGAAAGCCACCAGTGTAGGGAGAAGGGAAGATGCCAATGTAGGAGGAGGAGGCTGCCGGTACAGGAAGAGGGGAAGATGGTTGTGACAAGGCAAAGAAGAGGGGACGCCGGCAACAGGGGGAAAGGAAGAAGACAATGGAAGACGTCAGGCATGGGGGCATAGCGGGAGAAAGAGAGAGAGAGAGAGAGAGAGGGGGGGGGGGGGGGGGGGGGTATTGGCAGAGGTGGGGGAAGAGGGAGTGGAGATGTGACGGGGGGAGGGGAAGAGCGCTGCAAAGAAGGGGGGAAGTTGGCAGCTATGGCGAAAGAGGAGGAGAGACAGGGATACCAACAATGAGCCTGCTGGAGGAAGATGATGTTGCCATTGTCATTTGCCGATGTAGAGGAAAATGCTACTGCTGTCGTCGTTTGCCAATGGAGAGAAACATGTTGCCATCGTTTGTCGATGGAGAGGAAGATGTTGTCGTCATCATTCGCTAATAGAGAGGAAGATGGTGTTGCGAGGAACAGTTGTCATTTGCTGATTAGGTTTCCACAAGTCATCTTGTCGCATGCGTGTGCCCCAGCGCAGGTTTGATCGAACAATATCTAGTGAACTGGATCTTGCCTGATTTGAAACAAGCGTCACTTGGGCTGCCCGACGCCTAGGCTCAGGCGTGTGCCCAAGTGAAGGCACCCACCTAGCCCACCTATCAGGCCACACCGCACCTCGCCACGCCTATTTACTTCACTGGTTGCATACAAATGTGATTTTGTTCGTCATTCTCTTGTTAACAAAAAATGGCTGAGCAGCATGCTAAGTTCATGCAGTCTCTGGGGCAAAGCAAAATGGTGTCCTGGACACATGCCTAAGCATTTATCACTTATTGCTAACTGATACATAGACATTGTGGATCAGTATAAACAATTTACCATGCTGCTATTTTTGGCAGTCGTTCCCGAAAATTGTGAAATCTCTGTCCTGGTCAAGACAGTTGAACTGTTATAGATTATGTGCACCTGAGGTATCAACTTAGCATGATCATGAGAAACACGGTAGATGAAATACGGTGACATAAGGAGAATCCATTTTTCTGGCATGTTTCGGCCAAGTAGTAAACCTTGTTCTCTAACATGATGCTCACTGGTTATCTGCAAGAGACTAATTTGAAGCAATTAAACTACTATTTCTGTATTTCATAAAATGGATCCCACATATTAAAGCTATAAATGAGATTTACTGCTCTGTTTTGTAGCAGTATGGTTGCATGGAAGTGACTCCTAGAGGTGATCTTTCATCAAATGACAAGTGTTATGTTTTTTGATGATTGAAGTCTTAAGTAAGTTCTAGGCCTGATGTGAATAACTCAAAACTAAATTAAAATCTTTGAACTGACTTTTTGTCAGAGTTCAGTAGGCTAATGTCAATATAGTCACACATATCCTGGACTCCTTTTTGTGCTGCTTTTTCTGTTAACTAGTTAGCTTCTTATGTAGCTGTTTATTTTAAAAGTATATACTATATTAGATCTTTCAATTAATTTATATATGAAGCTCCTATATTTATTAGCACTGTCTTGTTCATCATGGGTTGATTATAAATTAAAACCGATCTCTTTTGTATCATGCACGACTAGTTCATGAGACCAGGAAATCCCCCTAAACGCATAACTGACTGACTTGATGATTCTAGACATGGGGGGTTTGGTGCAGTTGGGACATAATCATGTAAACGCATAACTGACTGACTTGATGATTCTGTTTTTTTTTTTGTTTTTGTTTTTGAGTCATTTCATGCCAGTATGGTTGCAAAATATTGATATCTATTTGTTCTCTGAACAGTTCTCGCAATTAATTCTAGAGAATGTACAACTGAACTCATCTAGAGTGCAATTTGGTGGCGAATGACAGGCTACAAAATTTATGGGTGCTTTGGAAACATGGAGAAGCAGCGTGAACTATTTACCTTGTTGATGTAAGAGAAGTCGTTGTGTTTTCAGGTTCATGAATTCTGAAGGTATGATTCTTCTGAAGATGATCTGTATTGTAAAGAGTTCATAATTGCATGCAATCTAGTTACTCTTATTTCTCTGTCATATTAGAACTTTTTTCATGTTAATAAATGTTTTTTTTAATTTACTCCTTTTACGGTTAAGTAGCACACATATATATATATATATATATATATATATATATATATATATATATATAAAATCAGGCACAATAGATGCGGAGGGACATGGAAAGAAGAGGTATGTCTCTCTCGATCAGTGTTTACATGTTTGTGAAATGACCCGTTTCGGACCATATTGGTCGGTATTCTTATTGTTAAAGTTTTTATTTTTCTGTGGGGGGTGTTGATAACCAGTATATCACTTGGGATGTTGGGTTAATAACATTACCAGTGTACCATTTGGTCAATGATTTTGACTTATCGAAAGGTTGCACGTGGAATCGCAGATGATAAAATCAATCAATCAGGATTTTCGGACTGCAATGTGGGTGTACCTCACACCACTCTCCTTTGTCATGATCGGGTCTGTGGGATGATTGATCAGCTTATTGACTTTTTTTTTTAATCGGAACCCCTAATATAAAATACAGGTTCAAATCAACAATAATATGTTCTTATAAATTGATTAGGGACTCTATCGGTAATTGATACATAATTATCGGATAAATGTGTCTGATGCATGTGAGTCAGAAAATCCAATCAATATCAAAATAAATCTGATATAGGGGAGGTACAAAACTAAATGTGTTCGAAATACATGAGTGAATAAATTTGACCCGTGTAAAGAAAAATATGTTACATTATATGTATAAGGCCAAATGCACTCGAGATGTACAAGTAGGGAAGCTCGACCCTCACCAAGGTATATCCATCATGATATAAGTGCAAGGCTAAATGCGTTCGAGATGTGTGAGCTTAAAAACTCAACATCCCTTAAAGAGAAATATATTAAATCAAAGGTACAAGACCAAATGTGATCGGGGCGTGTGAGTTGAGAAACTCGATAAATGTCAAGGTATATCTGTCACGACGATGGTGCAAGACCAGCTCGAGTTTCATGAGTTGATAAACCTGACTCGCGTAAAGAGAAATTCGTTATGATAAATGTGCAAAGCCAAATACGCCTGAGGCATGTGAGTCGAAAAATCCGATTGACGCTATGATAAATCTGTCATAGCAGAGATGTAGGGCAAAATATGCCTGAGACGTGTAAGTCGAAAATTCAACTCATGCCAAGAGTAATTTGCTTCGATAGAAACATAGGCTGAACGCGCCCCAGATACCTAAATCGAGAAAACCCAACCTGCAAGACAAAAACCCAACTCTCCCATATCAAATAAACTAAATGACGTGCTTTGAACCCCCTATCAAGAGAGCCCCGAAGCACGCCTTCTTGGGGGGGGGGGGGGGGGGGGGGGGGGGGGGGGCGGGGACAAATGATAGGAAATTTATTGTTAATTAACAGATGGTTGCGGCTGGTTACATGTGTTATACAAGCCAATCACGTGAGTGATGACACGTGTGATATGCTGTATAATCTTTTTGTATTATTATTATTAGTATATTCTCACATTATATTGTTTGATGAATATATATTGCGATGTCCTTGGTTCTGTACAATGAGAATCGAATCATAATGAGATCACGATAATGAGACCAATTCACCTTTAAACACTGATTATAAATAATCCCGGTTACAAGTGACTCGAGAGGGACATCAAGATAACCAAACAGATGGGTGTATTGTATACCTATCCATATGATGGAGGTAGTTAGTCTTATAGCCACTTGTATGGGGACAGTAAGGGTACAATACATGTGCACATTGGAGAATGAGTTCATTGAATGATCCGTTTACGGAATGCTAGATGATTAATGATACCTATCGTTAGATAACAGTTTCGTAGTCCCAATTGTGTGTCTGATCCTTAGATTTAAGACATTAAAAGGATGTCTTGTTTGAGTACTCATTTTTTTGACACCGAACTTATAGGTTTAGAAAGTTTCAGATCTAGTACAATCGATTATCGGGATTGAGAGCTAACCTTACGAAGGTAATTGAGTATCAATAAATGATCATTCACTCTAAGTATCACGATAGGAATATTCCTATGCTATCGCTCGGACAAATCCTCAACTGAGGTCGTTTGGATTGAGAGAGAAGTTTTTAAAGTGAATCCGATTAGAGCGAGACTGAGACAGATTTTGTTTGAGGCTTGACAGTACCATACATAATATACAGTCTCTAGTATATTAGATGGATGAGAGACTCTAGATACGTGATAACTAAGAACATACATGTCTAATGAATAAGATATTCTATATCGTTTGAGGATTATGGCGTAGTGGCCTAGTACGTTTATAGTCGATGAATCAAGTGAAATTGTTATGAGATAACAATTCACTGAGTCATAAGGAGTTCTGACAGGTAGGACTCATATTTAACTTGGTATTAAGCCTAGAGGGTCACACACATATGATGAGTGTTTTAGCGAGTAAAGGATTATATATGAGTTATCCAATTAGCTATTGTCCTCATTGAATGAGACTCCAACAATGATGGGCTCCTTGCATGACGCTCAATTAGATGTCATTTGAGATTATTGGATAGAGATCCAATAATATAATATTAGCGGGTAGTTGGATGAAGATCCAATACTAAAGCAAGATCCATTAGGGCTTTTAGGTGGCTCTCTATAAATACAAGGCAGGGGCAGCACAATAGTGATAGGCTGCACCTTTGGCCATCTTATCCTATTCTCCTCTCTTCCTCATCTTATCAGTTGACCAGCCCTTCCCAACTGCTGAGAGGGCAGTGAAGATGATACCACATTGTCACAGACTTAGCTGAATTTGCCTAAGCCGTGCGACACCCTTGCGACCCTCCCGAAGACTTAGCTGAAATTACTTAAGTCGTGAAGCAACCTTGCCCACTGTTCTGGACTTAGCTGGGATTGCCTAAGTCATGAAACGTCCAAAGCGTTATCTGTCCGCACAGGGTCAACCCTCTTACAACCTCTTAAGGTCCCGTAGGACCTGCAAAGAAGAAGTTGATTAGCTTCGAAGCAAGCGACGGACACGTCCCAGCGTCTCGCAAAGCGGAAAGCTATACAAGCAATTTGTCGAACACCTTGAGTGCAGCTGAGAAAAGAGAGAAAGAGAGCGAAATAGGACTTTGGAGGGTTGTAGGAACGGTCGCAAGTCCGCAAACGACGGTTCCCAAGGTATCGGACGCAAGACAAGTTCAACTGCTGATGAACGCCTACGCCCGACATATACCCGGAGCCCCATCCAGCCCGGTGCCACCCGGGGGGTTCCAAGGTGCTGAAATGACTGACATTTCACACCGCTCAGAAAGGTTACCGTGGCGCACGAAAAAGACCCAAAAATAAGACTATTTTGGCTCTGTACAACGAACGACCGTTCTGCAGCCTTCTACACTACTTTCGCTCACATTTCTTAGGTAACAACGCATAAACTCAAGGCAAAACAAGCTGCCAAACATATGTACAAACAAGAAAAAACAACGAATGGTTCACGGGGCGAAGATGTTGCGGTTGAGCGACGTCCGTTCGTGACATTCTCCCCCACTTAAACTGTCGACGTCCTCGTCGATGCTTGTTGGTAGGCTTTGATGCGAGCTTCTTCATGTCGTAGGGCATCTTCTGGCTCCCAATTGGCTTCTGTTTGAGGAAGCTTTTGCCACTTCACCAAGTACTCAATTTGCTGTGCTCAATTGGGTCGCTTTATCTTGCGATCCGCCAGAATTGTTTCAACTCGCTTCTCGTAAGAGGCTCTGGTGGGGGGTAGTCGAGTTGGAACATTTTGATAATCATCTTGCGGATCTGAGTGGTAGGCTTTCAAGTTGCTCGCATGGAAGACGTTATGAATTCTGAATAATGCTGGCAGTTGCAAGTTGTATGAGACATTGCCTACTCTATTGATGATTGGGAAAGACCCTTCATATTTGCGCACCAATCCTTTGTGCACTCTGTGCCTAAAGAATTGGAGTGATGCTGGTTGGAGCTTCACCAACACCATGTCGTCCACTTTAAACTCTTGTGGTCGCCTCCCCAAGTCTGCCCACATCTTCATCTTCTTGGCCGCCTTCTCCAAGTAAGCCCGCGCAATATCTGCATTGCGATGTCATTCCTTTGCAAAGTGATAGGCTGATGGGCTACTCCCTGTATAGCCAATAACCAAGGTGTGAGGAGTTGATGGCTGTTGTCCCGTAATAATCTCAAATGGGCTCTTGTTGGATGCAGAGCTCCGCTGCAAGTTTTATGAGAATTGGGCTATGTCCAACAGCTTCACCCAATCTCGTTGGTTGGCACTTACATAGTGCCGAAGATATCGCTCCAAGAGCGAGTTAATTCTTTCTGTTTGGCCATCCGTTTGGGGGTGGAGGCTTGTGGAGAAGTATAATTTAGATCCCAACAACTTGAACTCGGTCCAGAATCGTCCCAAGAACCGAGAATCTCGATCACTAATGATGTTGTGTGGGACTCCCCAAAACTTCACCACATTCTTCATCATCAACTTAGCCACCTCCTCCGCTGAGCAATGTAGGGGTGCAGCAATGAATGTTGCATACTTCGAAAACCGATCAACTACCACGAGTATCGATCCAGGTCCCCATACTGCGGGTAAGCTTGATATGAAGTCCAGGGAAATGCTCTCCCATGGCCTTTCTGGTACGGGCAGCGGCTCCAAAAGTCCCACTGGCTTCTGCTGCTCTACCTGGTCTTGTTGACAAGTAAGGCATGTTTGAACATGTTCCTCCATATCTGTCCCCATTTTCGGCCAATAGAAGGCCCTCTCCACGAGAACTATTATTCGGTGGATACCCGGATGTCCAGCCCAAAGGGAATCGTGACACTCTTTCAGGAGTTCACGCCTCAAGTTATCCGCTCGCGGAACATAAACTCTGTTCCCCTTGGTATAGATGAGTCCCTCCTGGACCCAAAATCGTCGTGCCTTACCCTCTTTGATGAGTTGCATCAGAGTTACTGCCTGAGGATCTCGGTACAGTCCATCCCTGATCTTGGAAAGGAAGTTGGAGCGCAATTGACTTGCTTGGCCTCCGCCCTCCAACTGTATAGCATTCCCTAGCTCCACTTTCCGACTCAATGCATCAGCCACGACATTTGTTTTTCGGGCTTGTACTCCATTATCATGTCGAACTCAGCCAAGAAGTCCTGTCATCGTGCTTGCTTTGGGGAGAGTTTCTTTTGAGTTTGGAAGTAACTCAATGCGACATTGTCTGTCCTTAGCACAAATGTTACAGGTTTTTGGGCTACGATTGAAGGAGCATCACTACAACGATCTATCGTGTGGATATCGCTCAAAAAGAGGATGTTTGACATTCTTCATCCTCTCAATCTAGATTTGAAATTTCAGGGATATATGATCTCCCTAGGTAATAAATCTCTCATGCTTCGTAGTTTTCATTTTTGAGAGTTTTTCGCACGCCAATCTTTGTACAACGACTTGATATATGTGAGAAACTTATTTTATTTTCTTTCTTTCGTTGCGCATGTGATGCTTCCACTTGGTTTCCCAACATATTTTGTCACCTTAGATAGTCTTTTTAACACCTTGATTGAGAATTTTGATGAAAATATCTCTAAAGAAGGAATTCGAGTCAAACTCAGTCTAATTAGCGAAGTCAGAGCAGAAGCACACATAAGCGTGCTAATATACGAAAAATTGATAGCCAAGCTTTACAATCGAGGTATTCACTCTAGGGGAGTCGAGTTGGGGGACTTCATGTTTCGAAAAGCTAAAGTCACCGACCCAATTGAAGCAGGGATAAGCTAGCACCAAACTAGGAAAGGCCCTATCAGGTCATCGAGGTCATCCGAGACAAAAGCTATCACTTCAAAATAATAAAAAGGCTTGTGTTGCCAAGGACATGATAAATTATAAATTTAAAGAAGTTCTACTCTTAAGGCATACCTTAGGGTCAGATCGGGGTGATTGTGCTCGATCTAGATCTGAAATTTTAGTAAATATACGATCTCTTTAGGTAATCAATCTCTCGTACATTAGTTTTCGATTTTGAGGATTTTTCGCACGCTAATCTTTACACGACGACTTGATATATGCGAGAATCCTATTTTGTTTTCTTTCTTCTGGTGTGCATATGATTCTCCCGCTGGATTTCCCAACAATTGCTATATGAGATTCATGTCACACTCCACCCATCCACCTATGTGGACAAAGATTTATAGCAAAGAAGCACAAGCTTCATTTCATTCATTATGATAATAAAGACAATCACAAACTTTCTTCTCTTCCCTTATATAACAAGAAATATAATCTCAAGCTTCATTCTGATCTTTTAATATATAAAAATAAATTATGAACATGGGAGAGTCTCTCGCTCCTTTTGAGCTACTTAAACTCATATTGGGGACTTCTGATTATTAACTTAAGCAGACGTGTGATCTTGAGAGCATGACATTTTCACCTCGAAGATATCTCAAGACAATTCGATATACACGGGTTCGGACCACATTGAGCTAATCTGGACGTTAATAATATTTTCTCCTAACATACGAATCTCGATTTTTGATTTTGGAAAATTGGAACGATTGATTCCTGAACTGAAATCAATAATAATAATAATAATAATATTTAATAATAGTAATAATAATAATCTCTTGACATGATGCACAAGCCATCGAATCTATCGTGGTTCTCATATCATTTTTATTTTATCTCTGGAAGATTTTTTCTAGTCGAGCCCCCCCTCATGCCTAATGGTAGATTTAGTTAGGATATCATTTACCATCGCTCAAATTGATAAAATGATCATTAGATTGACTTTGTTGAGCTTATTAATTTAATTCTTTACCCACCTCCACCGGACCAAATCCACGAAAACATCGGACTGGTAAATACTGTCCGTCCATTTCGACTATATCAGGAAGTATTACATTGAACTCTGGCCATTCTACATTGCTTCAACAACCAAGAATTCCATATTCGAATTATATTGTCACAATTCAAATAGAAATCAAACGGGAAAATGTATGATTCTTTAGCTTTCAAGACCCATCATCTTATTCATCTGGTTTGAAATACCAAGATGTCAACTAAAAACAACAGCACGGCATATTTGTGCAGCGGATGTCAAAGACACACACAAGTTCGAAAGAAAGCTAGGAAGTAGTGTCGGTCATTCTTCCGCGGATGAACAGAAAAGGAATAATAGACAAGATTGAGTGAAGAGCAAAGTTTTTAAGGTGTTCATAAGCGCACCCAAACTTCGATAAATTTATGGCAGGCAGACGTCAACCATCACCAGACATCAGGTCGCAGCTCACCGGTTGATGGAGGCACCCACTTTCCAGAGTTGTACACGCACTCTCCTACCTTCCATCCAGGAACATCTTTCATGATCCTAGCCTCGTCTTCCAGATATTTATTCCATTCTTTGACAAACCTACAAGAAGGGATAGTGTACTCCCAATTTAGCATCAATATGAAAAAAAGAAAACACTACAATTAAAAGCTAGCGTAAGGCAATTTAAAAAGCTTATCTACCTTTCATCTTCTTCAGCTTGTAGCATTGGCAGTATGGCTCTGCGGGCGGCATATTTCTCTTCCTTAAGCTCACTAGTTCAAACCAAGAGAGCATACTTAGAAACAGTATATGAGTCTCACTAATTGTTCATTAAAAAATTAAAGTTGTATAAAATAAACAGAAAACAAACAGAATTCTACGGTTCATAAAAGAATGTGATAAGTCGGAGAATGAATGGTTACCTAAATATGAAAAAAAACAGCATTTTACTGTTCACATCATTAGATGATGAAACCCAGAAAGATATAGAAAAACACATCAGATGCCGATGCTGGGTGGAGGTTTACTCGGGGAAAGCACTCTAAGAATTCAGACTAATACGAGCGAGAAACCAGACACTGAACTGTTAGTAATACTTGAGTCGAATATAGGAGGAAGTCCACGATGTGGCCACTACAATTCAGAAGCTTTTGTCACATGGACTTGCATAGTCAGTGTCCATTAAAATGAGAGTGAAGGTTAGAAGACATGATTTCATTGAATGAGGTCCTCCTGTAGCCTATATCCAAAGATAATGAGATCTCACACAACAGGAAGCAGTTGAGGTACTCAATCAACAAGACATGCACTCCAACAGTTCTTTCAAATAGAAAAAAAATTCATTCAACTATTTATGGAAATAATGCAATGTCATCCTTTTAAGATCAGTGATAGTCAAGTTTAGCAGTTATATTCTGTTGTAACCACAGCTAGAAATCCCAGCCACATGTATTACCCTTGTGACTTGTGTCTTGTAAGAAGGAATGGAATATTTGATAGATGGTTTTGTTTTTGGATCATAGACATATTAGAGATGTATTAAAGTATAAAAAAAGGATGTGGGTCTCAGCTTCACTTCAGCCCCATATCAAGTGCATGTAAAGGTACAGTGCCAACTAAAAATATAATATTTTTATGTCAAGGTTATTTGATTGGACGACAACATTCTAATACAATTGTAATGGATGCATGTGAAAAGTATAGTTACAAGATTCCCCATTAATTAGCTCCTATAAGCCACACTAGCTATACTTAAAAATTACAACTTCCAATAAAAAAATTTTCCGGAGTAGCTACAATTTGATATAGAATTTCTTAGGTCCAAACTATAAGGTTCTGAATTTCAACTTCGTTAGTCAAAAGGATAGTGAAACGTGTTGGCCTCAGATGCCAAGTGGCAAGCACCTCATGTTAGACAAAACAAGGCATATCTTTTTCTACTTAAATGGAGACTGTAAAATGAAAATAATATCACATCTTTTGTTGTCCCACTGACAAGCAATTTTGCTGATTAAGGCATTAATTATTTGGTACAATATCAAGGTAAATGTAATCCCAGCTTCAAATCTCCATGTCGGCATAGATCATGGACTATACAAGTAACTAGTTCTGTAGCATGACTACAGATGTATATTGATATTGCATGATTCAAATACATTACTATCGCAAGAAAAATGAAAACACAAATGTAATATTTAAAATATTTCAAACATATAAACTATTTTCTATGACAAAACTTCACATTTCTTCATAATGTTGGAATATGCAGTTGCATACCACACTCTATAAGTATAAACCAACTAGAATCTCAAACCTATCAACCATAAAAGAAGCACTGTTTAGCAAAACAGTAATCATCATTTCAGATTCGTAATCAGAATCCAATGCTTAGCATGAACAACCAAACAATCCATCTAACAGTATCGATTCATCTTAATTAAATGAAAATATCCGCATTCAAGAAAAGAAGACATCAATTTCATATAATAAACTATTACAAGTTTACATGCTTCAGAAGCCTCTAGTTGAGGTTCTTTTATTCATTAGAATCCTTGATTGCTTGACTAGTCACAAAAGTCTGAATTTCAAAGTTCTTAATAAACACAAATAAGTTAATTTGGTCTCTTTCAATTTGTTTGAATATATCAAATTGGAAGGACAAAAAACAATGGGTAAAAGCAATCCTTAATTCTGTCTTAGATGAATAAAAACTATCAAGTTCCAAGCCTTCGGGAAGATCTTGTAAAAGTTGATAACCAAAATTGATACTCTGTCGATACTAGCTAAAGTTTATTTTGTTGAACAAACATTCAAAAGTAAATCTAATTTAAGTCCTTATTCAATGTTGAGTTAACTATTTAATCTATATTGAATTCTTGAATCTTGAAAATTCATACATGCCTTCCATCATTATCGTATCAAGTCTATCGTGGTGACAGATTCATTCTTATTTTTCCATTTTATGGGTTCAAAATTAATTTGTTGGGCCATAGCCTGATCATTAATATGTCCCAGCAGAACCAATCAGGATCAAGTTGACTTAACTCATTAAAGCTTAAGGTGATTTGAGTTTAGGTTCTGTGTGGTATCTCCCTTTCCGATCCCTTTTTCATATTTTGCTAGACTCTTGAAACTCAATGACGTCACACCAACTCCCTCAATATCAACTATCACATTATCAGCCTCCACAAGTGTATAATATGATTTAGTCATATTTGAGGAACCAAAATTAGACAATAAAAAAAGAAGCATAAAGAATCATGCAAAAAGTGAAACATTACAGGTGCATACTTGTATTATGTGTTTTTAGTTACAAAGCAAATTGAATCCAATGTTTCTCATGGCAAAATGTTCTAGCCACATGCTTGAAATGATATGCAAATGTTTTTAAGTATTACCTGTGCTGTGGTCATATTGTTCTAGATGGGGCACATATCATTGTACCAAAAAGGTGGCCACTGTTACCAATTCTGATAGTTCCTAAGCATGTCCAACATACCAAATGGTTACAACTTTCACATTATTCATTCAACCTTATCCACTTTTTTCTTTGCATTTTTCACTTGATGATGCAGATTCTGTCTTCTAACCATATCAAATGCCACGTTTCTTTTGTATTGATGTATTCTTTTCTTAATTCTTATATTTCCACTATGTGAATTAAACCATCTAAGGAGAATGAACAGAAATGCAATAGAATGCATATGTAGGTCTTCATAGCAAATGAGGTTCGGCCGTTTCGGTGTCCTTTCTCTTCATATTCTCAGTTTTTTTCTTTTCTTCTTGCTATAGTTTTACTCTGTTGCTGCTAACCTTCCTCTTGCCATCATTTCTTTATTAACTATCTTTCTCCTTTTTCTTCTAGTCTTCTATTTCCTAGTTGTAATGTCTAAACTTCACATATTTCTTTAAAACACCAATTGATGTTCATGTACTAGCTTATAATATATATACATCATGATTTTCTCTTTTTTATTACAACTGTCTTTCATGCATTTTCACATGAGTTGCATCTTGATTCACCTCACACTAACAAATACACTTCAAGAGACTATTTTACCTTTGTGCATCGTGAGTCTCCAATCACTTCAACCGATATTAAAGCAAACTTGGGTTGGTATCCTTTTAAACATATTCTTTAACAGCTTCAAGCATATTAGTAAACATTGGGCATGAAGATCTTGTAGAAGTTTGTTCTGAAGTGACTAATATGCAACAAACATCTACTCCTCTTCCATCTACTAATATATAATTTCTCATTTTACACTATTATTTCCCTATATTTTATTTATTATCAAAAGTTGCTTGCTATAAGAGAAAGAGAGAGAGGGAGGGAGGTCAAAGCACACACCATCAAGAGTACCTAAAGAAACTGTGTCAAGTTAAATATTTGGCGGGATAGGCCAAAGGTAGGTTATCATGAACATAAAATTTCCGTTGCCAGCATAGGCTTGTTTCAAACCACCACAACCATCATCATTGCTTTTGACAGCAAAGATGCTATGAAATATCTTGCGCTCCTTATGCTGACATCTAAGATATTATAAAGAAGCTTGTATATGTGTTTATTTATTAAGAATGTGTCAAGGGAAACTCCAGTCAAATCACCCAACAATTGGCTACCATTTGAGGAACATAACATCTTCCATGTCATTGTAGACATCTTCCAAACCACTATATCCATCAATTTTGTTCTTCACAAAAATATCATGCTTCAATCTTGGTCCTTGTTTTCCCAACATATAATACAGGATCATAAGAAAGTTACCAGTAACAACAGAATGTGTCGTGAAGCACATTTGACACTGTCAAAATGTTCCCTTTCATCATGAACTTTGGAAGTATTACTGCTCCACTATATGCATTATGACCAGCATCATTGATCGTAGGCCCAGTTAAAGCTAAAATCTTTTGAAAGCGCTACAATTTTAATGAAGAATCAACCTCTGCGATAAAGCTAGCTTACACACATCACACAAATAACGAGAGTAGAGCTTACTATTTTTCCGTTCATTTGATCCCTTAAAGAAGTCAAAGACCTCAGTTTGTTTTTAATATAATCTAAATGGAGAGAATATGAAACTTTCTTTGGGGAATTGCCTAACCATGATAATCCTTACTGACTCTAAAATCAAGAACTTAGTTATATGTATGAGATTATCAACATATTCTAGAATTTTGAAATAAAAGTAGTAATTCTAATGAGGAATTGGCAGAATCTACAGGTTGAACTTATTTTTTCCAATTATTGTTAACATAGTTAGTTAGAGGTTGGGTAGGAGACGACACTCAAAATCAGATTTGGGACATTGGATGTCAACATAGTAAGATGTTTTTCTGAGAGTGGAAAAGGAGAATAGACCACCATTTAAGATATGACTTATGTGACTCATTAGCAAAGGACACATCTCTAAATTCCAGCAATAAGCCTGAGATACAGTATGATATTGGCAGGAGACACAGTGCTTTGGTTCAAATGAACTAACTTTTAAACATACATATGTGATTTGCTATGCTGACCTTAGGAATGATGATTTTATTGTGGAAGATCCCTCCCTCAAGCCACAATAAAAAGGTAAAAATTTTCTGGTGGAATCCAATCACAAACTATTTTAGCCAATGGGGAGAGTGTGCTTAGCACTAACATTCTTCATATAACCATATGAATGTACAAATTTGTTTGTCTCATAAATATGGAGAGAAGTTGGTGTCTGTTCTACAACATGTATCCTTGTTTTGATCTTTCATTAGTAGAGCATCAAGCCATGTTACAGAACGCTGCAAGCTCTCTCGCAGAACACTGAAGAGGGCCTCCAGACAATTCTATTCTATGAAACAATATATTATTCTGGTAGACGAGTCATAGAAATGAATTAACAAACCACGAACTGGCATTTTTCACATTATACCTCCTTGCGTTGGTATAAAACATCTAAAGTGTAAAGTTCAAGTCTCCTCCATCAATTCCAATCGAAAAAATATCTTACATGCACACATTAAAAATCCATCAAATTAGCTTTAATGATTCTGCTTACACAAAGAACGAGATCAAGGAACCAGTAGTTCATCATAGTCCAAACAGAAAAATTAGAATTTTGAGCAAACATTAAAATTTCTAATTTATGCAAAGGTAATTGGGAGGGAGGGATCGGTAAGCAAGCCATCAACTGACCGGCGGACGCGGTTGCCCTGGCCGACTTGGTACATGCCCCAGGAGAAGGTACCGACAGCAGCGAGGAGGATGGCAACGGCGCTGGGGCCCTTACTAGGTATGCGGCGGGCGTACCTAACAGGCGGAAACCCGCCCGGCGGCGGCCCGTCCTGGAGGACGGGCATATCCCTTACGCTAGCCATTCCCGGCTTCTTCCGCACCACAGCCTCCGTCATCCTCCCTCACCCGATCACGACAACAGCAATCGCCAACCACCTCCGATTCCTCCCTGTCCCTCTCCTTCAGTCTCTTGAATGGATCGATCGATCCAACAGATCGGTCGCAGTGATCCGCGAAGGCGGCGGAGTTAGAGAACGAGGAGGGCTTCTATTGTTATCGCGATGGGCCACGATCCTCTCCAGTTGTTACTTAAGGATCCCACCTTGATCCGACCGTTCGGAGTTGATGGAGCCCGCAAATGGCAGGTGGGGCTCCTACCAGTGAACGGCTGCGATATGAATCTGGAAAGTTCCATTGATGATGTCGTGGCATCCTCCCGACGCACCATTTGAGTGGGACACACCGGCATTTGGTGAGCCCCACGCTGGGCTGTGGATTGCAATAGGCTGATGGACACGTCAGCATCGATAGTAACAATTGGGAACCTTCAAAGCAACACGTCAGCAACGTAAAAATCAGATCTGCCACTACCAAATTTTAATTTGGATAGTTTATAAGATCTATAAAATAGGTATCATCCACAGAAACATAGCTAATATCAAGTATAACCAGTCATATCAGATTGATCTCATTGGAACATTCACACACAATTGATAGGGCTTATATTCGAGTTCACAAGCATTGATAGAGTTCTGTGGTTAACTATACCACATGGATAGCTTGCCATGGGTTTGTAGAATTAAGCTGTAGTTAAACAATATCATGCAGGCAAGATCACACAATTCCATAAACTATAGTGCCAAATCTAAAACATTTTTGGAACTGTGTTAAATATGACTGCAATAAATCTGTGTTATATATGAAACCTTTTTTTATGACAGTCGAGCAACCTGATATCCATATCAGTGTGGTGCCATCAACTGCTGTCAATTTGATAGGCCTTTTCTTAGGCCTCCAATACATAGGCATCTCTTAGCATATGAACAACTTTGCACTCTTTGCTTCTTCAATTCAATGCCTACGACTGTCCTTGTGACACCAATGGGACCAGCCAATTCTGAGGACTTGCTTTCATAAACACTGTTGACTTCCACCTTTGGTTTCTGAAACCCTTGTATCATAGAAGATAAGTAGCCGTCAGCTGAGTGTTTTGCTGTATGCAATTGTAGGCACCTGCAACATCTCATGAATTTTCTGTAGAGAGATTTAAGAGGTTACTTACATATTAGAGACAGCAAAAGCTGATGCACATTTGATAAAGAAGTGGTCAATACATTCCCTACAAGTACATTACTAGATATGCATCAGGTACTTTTTGTTATCACCATAATCGATTTAAACTCATTGCAAACTGTCTGCAGCAAGTTTTGAATGTAATGGTTGCAGAGACAGGCCAACGTCAACTTAGTCACACAGCAAGCTTACAATTTTGGTAGTGTTAATGGATCAACTTCATCAGATCTGCTGCAGTGAACACATATGAGCTGGGGGGGGAAAAAACTAGTATTTTGGGGGTGGCATCTGGGTTGGAAGCAACCCAAACCGTTTCTTCAGAAGCACCCGTTGCCTGGAATACTTGTCATCTGGAGAGAAGCGAGCTACATAACAAAGAAAGAAATGTTAGTGCACTTTGTGAAGGAATACGAATCTTTCACATGCCAAGCAAAATGTATAGAATTCAATAGAGATAGGTGGTCTTATCCTGATCAAAGTTTGCTATATATTTTCTACTTTACATGGCATGAGATCAGGTTCTCCTATGACTAACAGTATAACAAGTCAATTAATGAGCAGACTCTATTGCTGAAACCTTTCAGGCATAAGTAACAAATCTTGAATGATATTGCCGAAACCTCTCATACATACATAACAAATTACCTATGGTGACTAATTATAGCATTAGAGACTCCTAGCAAACCTACAATCAAAAGTCAACTAATAAACTTATCAAAGTGATAAATGCAATAATATGGCTTTAGATGAAGAATAAGTTACCCTTTTAACTAACTTGAGCTAACTATAAATGTAAAGCCTATAACTGAATAGCAGTTATAAAAAAAATGCATACATGTCTCTAGAGAAAGATAATCGCATGTTAGGTGCAGCCTAAGTTCCCAAATTATCCAACATAAATATGAAATTTTTTGAAAAGGAAATAACTACAAAAAGTTTATCAATCTCAAGAACATACTTGATAGGTAGTACAAGCTTGCACATGAAGTACCAACAAAAAATTAACTAGAAGTTGTACATGAAATAAATTGTTTAAAGTTTTGTTTCCAGTGGACAGCTGGACTAAAAAAGCAGTGGAAATTTGGCAGTTCAAATCTTGGCAATTGCACTTATAAGACAATAAGAAGTAAATCTGTCTGATCCAAATGAAATCACTTCCCCTCTCCTGTTACATAACTTGCTTTGTTTTGGCTAATCCAACTGAAACAAAGATGATTCCAAAGCTTCAAACTTATTTCTGGCCTCAACTGCCAAGTACTTATCTTTCCCCAATAATTATCGACAAACCTGTTGTAGATTTAAGTTATTATCTTTTTTTGGTGGCAATCACACTCCAAGTGATCATTGTTAAATTAAGATCCATTATATCCTAGAGCAGATGGACTGGAGAAAGAGAGTTAAGATTCAAACAGCATAAGATCAAGTGGAAAGCTCTCTGGGTTGACATTAGGTTTGAAGTGTAAGCAATCAGTTCCTCTCCGTAAATACCACTTCACCTAAGAAAGTATATTCTACAAGTGAACCTTTTTTTTATGATGCGAATGTCCAAAACAACATTGGTACTTTAAACATTTAATGTAATGTGCCAACTTAGCCCACAAATTAGCTCATTGTTTGCAAGCATACCGAATTCAAGTTTGTGTTTGATTCAAGTTCAGTTCATACAGAATTATAATCAACCAAGTTTAAATAAAAATAGTTACTTCCTTAATGAGACAAGATCCCAATGGTAAAATTGCTGTTGGCTTGATACAAGCTCAATTTAGAAAATACATTAAAAAAATAGTAAAACATATTTTTCATCACCTGGATTGACAGATGTAGATCTATGAAAATAAGATATTCTATACTTGGAAGTTGTATAAATAGCAATTACTAACCCTAATCACCTTGCATCTGTTGTGATATATTCTCTCTATTTTCTATGAGAGACCCTGATCCTTGATCTACCATTTTCACAAATCATTTTTCATTTCACCATTTTTTTCTGGCCATCTCCCTTTAGACCGTATCTTTGTTCCTCCCTATTCTATAGGTAGGGCCATAAAGATCGTTGGAGTTCACAGACAACTCAAGTTTAAACTCATGTTAAACCCAGATTTATTCTGTTCAAGATTATGAAAACCTTAACAAGCACAAGTCAATCACGAGCAACCATTTGTTTGTATAGCCCAAACAAAAACAACAGCTTTTTCGTCTGTCCAGCTCGTTTAAAACAGTTTTAACAAATACAAAAGTAGGCAAAGGAAGGAAGTCATGCATTTCAAAATTAAGAGCATAGAATTCCTCGATTGAGCAATTTGACAACAAAAACAAGATCTTGTTGCCAAGTATTCAAGAACTTGATCTTCCCTCAGCATCAAAACTATATAATAATTAACAAATTTACAGTGTGCCAAAAAAGAAAAACGACAAACATGAATGCTGCAAAAAAAAAATGACACCTGGATGAGCGGATTGGGTTGCCATCCCTACCGGCGACTCTTTCTGCAGAAAGAAAACCACATAGAACACCATAAAGTTAATGTAGTTGCACATCGTAACCCAAATTGAAGTCCTTAAACAGGACAATGCGAAGTAACATAAATCAGGATTATCGTCTGCAAGTAAAGAAATTTGAAGTAACGAAGAAGAACGGGGGGAAAGCAGCTACCTTGGTGGTGTACACCTTGTCCCCATTCTCGTTTATGTAGAACTGCAGATACATCTTCGTCGGCAGGAATCCCTAACCATCGCAACACCTTACAATCAGAAGCATGAAGTAAAATAGATCGACAATCTCAAACAATACGATATTACTGAAGCAAATCACTCGTTCAAGCCCTTAAAGAACACGAGAGAAACAGAAAACTAAAGCAAGCAATTAGATCCATCGTGGACGGCAGCATCAAAGAAGTCTCACCGGGCAGTAGAGACACGACGCGAGGCTCCGCCGACAGTGTTCTGGGTTTAGTTCCGATGTCATGGAGGAGGGCAGACGCCGAGGGTTTTGATGACTCACACGAAGCAACCGAGCACGTTCCATGCACGTGATAAAACTTTTATAAATTTCTCCTTCCAAATTGTGAAAATAGTGTAATATATTATGGATAAACTAAGATGAACAAATATTAATTATAACTAAAAATAAATTAAATATTATGTTTTTAATTTGAAGTTTATTAAGATATACCTATTAATATTTTTAGTAATTATTCCTACAATATTTTAATGTTTAAGTTCAAGTGTCTTTCTAATATTTTATGTTTAATTTAAAGTAACATTAGAAAGGTAAATGTAAATTATATGACATATCACTGTCTACTTTGAGAGAACTTCAACCTTAATAACTACATATTTTTTTCTTATACATAAGAATATATCAAATATAATCAAATGTCAAGATTTTAATACTTGGGAATAAAACTGTAGTTAGGAACTTAAATATGTTTCATTTTAATTTTGTTCACAAACCTAAAGAAATTTCATCAAATTATAAAATAGCGGCCTTAAAATAAGTTATAATGAAACAAAGGATATCACGCCAACAAATATTATAAAAAATAATCTATTGATAATTAATTAGAGGAAATGTAGTTTCCAAGTACAAATCATCATATTGGACAACTAGCATGTGAGGAAGTATGTTGGAGGGCTAATTATATATTACATTCATTAGTTACACCTCTTTAACATCTCAATTTTCAAACTTCAAAAATTTATATTGAAATCCCTATAATTATGAATATAAAATATGTAGCTCTATTTCCCTTAATGTCATCAATTTTATTGACGAAAGTATTAAAATGATGGACAAAAAGATAATTTTAATATTTTAATTATATTTTTGATGATGACAAATGAAGGTGTCGTTCGAAGTCGCGGGTGATTATTGTAGATGAGAAGGGAGAGCGAGAATAAGAGCTGAGGCAAAAGGATAGGAGGAAAATAATGGATGCAGATGCTAACATTCTACATCTGCATTAGTGCCGATGTAGATGTAGAGCGACAAAAGAACTACTCAACATCTATATTGGCATGTACACTAATGTAGAGTGGAAAAATGATCACTTGGTATCTGTATCGACCTCAACGCAAATGTAAAATGACATCGCACTTCCCCACATCATTGTCAATATCGACATAGATATAGAACGGTACCACTCTACATTTACATCTGTGTCAGTGCCGATGCAAATGTCGAGCGCGACACTCTGCATCTGTATCAACATTGACGCAGTTATCGACCGATGTCGACGTAAATGTAAAGCATCGACATTTATATCATCCTCTTTTTTCTCACCCTTTGTCTCACCTCTTGTCATCGCTCTCTCCCATCAATAATATATATATATATATATATATATATATATTATATATATTATAAAGAGTGATTTTTTCTTACAAATATCAACATATTTTTGTCCAATGTTCAAATTTCTTTAGTTGAATTTTGTACGTATATAGTTAACTCGTACAATATTGATAAATATTTGAGCAAAAGATTATCTAATAATAGGAAATTCAATTTGGATTACAATATTTAGGACAGAAACACAACAGATGTATTGAGGCAATTGCTACATTACACTTGATTACCCCATCACTTAGCACCAAATGAGATAAATAGACATGGCAGTGGGAACATGGCAAAGAAAGTCATATTTAGGATAAGTTTCTCAGATGCAATAAGTTTCATTAGACTTCAAGATATTATATTTTTGAGGAATAAGTAGACTCAGATTTCATCTTCGGTTTGAGTTTACAAGAAAATCATACTGCAGTGTGAAAGAATGAAAGAAATTAATGAATAACCAGAGAACTTTGTGAAATAAAATGGAATTCTCTGTATGATGCTTCCTGTTCTGAATAACTCCCCGGCAAATGGTCCTCCCGATCTCTGGCTTCCCGACTAAGCTGCCTTTGCCTAAAAGAGAATACCTTGTCAATAAACTTGAGAAATAACATACCTAACTAAGAGTTTGAATAAAATTAAATGAGATATATACCAGGTTCAAATACTTAATATGAAGTTTCAATGCCTCATCGCATGCTTTCTTTGCGTTCAAACTTCCAGTAATATCATTCAGTATCTGCCATGAGAGCCCACCAGTATGAGAGGCCAAAAGCAAGAAAGAGTTGAGGGAAGAAGATAGGAAGATAGCAAAGGGGAGGAAACAGACCAACCTTCACAACATCATCTAAACCCTTTGCTTCCTGCAGGAGCCGCTTGTTCTTGGACTCAAGAACACTAGCAACTAAAAAGATGGATAGAGTGGCTTCTTGATATTTCTGACCAGACTTGACATTCTCCCTCTCAAACTTTCCATACCGCATTAGATCATCATTTCCTGGCCCATCTTGGTCTTTTTTAGCTGAATCATCTGACTCATAGATGGAGAAGAGATGGGGATTGTATTCCATAGACCAGATCAGCTGAATGAATGAGAATAAACAGTTACATAGAGTCTTCCATCAGCACCCATCAATATGTACATGTGATGAATCAGAAATTGGTAGTGGGAGGATACCAGGAGCAAATGCACTTTCAATCTTATTAAATATCATTGAGGTTCATAATGGTGCTTTGCAGTATGAAATTCAAAATTAAAAAGCAACTACAGGAATAATCCAATAGAAGCTTACCTCCCAAAGGTACAAAGAATCAACGAATGAGAACTCTCTACGGAAGAGGACCATCAACATACGGAAGGCAAACAAAAACTCCCCTCCATCCAGATTCTCTGTCATATTTTCTTCATCAGAAATATTAAATAGCGCTGATTTAAAACATCTTTTTCAGAAATTCATGAAAATTATATCCGCTTTTTCTTAATGTGCTATCGAACATTGTTTTAGGAATTCAAAAAAACGTAATATAGTGTCACCAGACTGTTACATATTAAGCTGATATTCCTGAAACAAGACAATAAGCCACCAACTGATATTCTTTCATGAATTAGCACTTCCAACTTACAGATGGAAAGGAATTTAAGGTGAAAAAAAAGTAAACTAAGCATCCATGAATAAACATCAAGGGAAAAGAACAAGAAAACTTGAAGAAAGTAATAATGTATCACGCTTAGGATGCTAATTGAAACTCATTCTAACTGAATCCAACAACCAGCCACAAGGATCGAGAAAAAAGAAATACTTTCTGAATATCACAATCCTTCTATAGACATCTTGTAGACGTATATTTACACACCATAAGGCCAAAATAGTGTTAAGCTAGTCAGATAATTCACTGGTCAAGTTGAACTTATGACTCATTACGGTAAAGTTTCTCTTCTTTGGTTCCATTTGTCACCAGATAATCAGGTCTCTACAGGCTGGCTTCTATATTTAATTATGACATTTTTCAGAGCATTTCATACTTTGTGCTTTGTGTTTACTCAGTTTCTTTAGATAAAAGCAAATGATATGCAGAAAATCTACTTATAGTGATGGAATCTCCAGTATTTTAGTGATACTTGATGAATATAATGTTTGTTCACAAGAAGTTCACAAAAGATACTATAATCAATTGTTTATCTTAAGGATTATGTAGATATTTTTTCTCCAAAATAAGATCTCTGTTCATTTTCTGAACAATTTTAGGTTGGCTATAGCATTCACAATGTTAATACTCAAATAATACTTATAAAAAAAATACATAGACCGTACTCATAAGGTTAATCAAGGACTGTATTCAACACTTCATATACAGATAATTTAATGGGTGATGATGCAACTTACAACAAATGTTCAGTGCATTGGAAATCAGATAAGAAGATAAAATGTGAAGCAAATTAAATTATCAACAATCAACATAAATACTCACACTGAAATGATAGAGGCCATACCTATGTGTTCATGGAGTTTTGGATCAATAGTTTTTAATATAGATGAAAGTAGAGTCAATTGAGACCGAACTCCAATAGTACTAGATGTGGATTTGAAATTCTCTCTCTTGACAATGACAAAAACAAACCATATGAGTCATTTCAATCCAAAAGCATCTAGCTACTTTTTATGACATAAACATAGGGTATCAGAAACATATCAAGTTTTAACAAAGAAAAGAAAGAGGGAAGCAAAATAGAAATTTGATAAAATATTTTGATCAAGTAGTCTAGAACATGATCTAGCAAATAATTAAAGAAAAAAGAAATACAGAATAAGCAAAGTATCTAGAATTCCCATTTTTACTTGAGGATATCTCTCAGTGCAGTTTTGCTAATTTGTGCAGCAATGTTTTCGTAGCACCGCACAAAAGAAGCTAGTCTTTTCAAACAATCAAAATGGTAAAACATCATGGTCATTCACACACTACATATTCTTTTGGGATTAAGGAGAGTCACACATAATATACAATGGAACTTGAACTACATTATGAAGAATACAAGTTTATAACTTGGAATGGTATCACAAGGCTCCTACGGACATAGAGCCAAACCTCAAGTCAGCATTGCCCATGTTGTCTTATTGGTTTAAATTAACAATCATGATCAACTGTTAATAATTCTTGCATCACCTTGTACTTTAAGTAAATTACTTTTGGCTTGATTTCCATTGTTACATGAACTCTTCTTTGTCTCAGAGTCCACCCTTCCTAAGTAAAGGGTTTGAGTTGGAGATAGTAACAACATGAAACATCCACTATCAATCCAATATTGAGCAGGAAAAATAAATTGTTTTAGTATATCTTATCCCAGTAACTATGAATTGTAGCCTCTCTCTCTCCTTTCTCCTTTCTGCCATTCATTCTTTTTCTCAAAGAGTTTGAAATTAGTTCAAAATCACTCTATTCCGTTTATGATATGAAGGTACATTATATAAAGATCTGATTCTTCTCTCCTTGATCATTAAGTAGGACAATAGTTAGTGAACCTATGAATTCTTGACCAAAATCTACTCCAATTTGTGCAGGTTTTCTTCGAATAAAATAAAATAGAGTCTCTTATATAGTATCACCTAATCCTAATCTAAATCTTTAACTCTTTAAGATTTCACATTCTGAATTCTCTATTATGTCTATATTTTTCCTCCTTCAATTTACTCTCCCCTTGCTCCTCTTCCTTCTCGGTCTCCCCCTCTTCTCTTCTCAATGCCTCTTTTGTTTTTTTCCCTCCCTCCCACTCTCTTCTCCTTTTCAATGTCTCATTCGCAATACCTTTCCATCCATATGGGATATGAGACATAAGAATTCCATCAACCTCTAGAATGACCCTCATCATCAACCCTAGATTTGAAGTTGTGCCACCATCATCCAATCCCTTCTCCCATTTGGTCAGAATCATCAAAACTGAGAAGATGGGATATTGTTTGAAGTACCACTTGAAACGGCATGAAATGGGCGATATATACTGATCCGCCAGCAATTGTACATGGACAAATGCCAGACCACAACAAACAAAATAGATCAAGTGTCGGCCAAACTCAGTTGCATTGACCAACATATGTTAGTACCAATCAGGATTTGACTGATACCGACCTAAACCGGGCCAAGTTTGACCCCAACGATTAAATTGACCTTTGGGCCTCATTTAGAGCTTTAAATCCCCTCCCTCCTGTCACGGGCTTAGCTAAATTTGCCTAAGCCGTGCGGCACCCTTGCGGCCCTCCCGAAGACTTAGCTGAAATTGCCTAAGTCGTGAAGCAACCTTGCCCACTGTTCTGGACTTAGCTGGCATTGCCTAAGTCATGGAACGCCCAAAGGGTTATCTGTCCGCACAGGGTCAGCCCTCTTACAACCTCTTATGGTCCCGTAGGACCTGCAAAGAAGAAGTTGATTAACTTGGAAGCGAGCGACGGACACGTCCCGGCGTCTCGCAAAGCGGAAAGCTATACAAGCAATTTGTCGAACACCTTGAGTGCAGCTGAGAAAAGAGAGAGAGAGAGAGAGAGAGAGCGAAATAGGACTTTGGAGGGTTGTAGGAACGGTCGCAAGTCCGCAAACGACGGTTCCCAAGGTATCGGACGCAAGTCAAGTTCAATTGCTGATGAACGCCTACGCCCGACATATACCCGGAGCCCCATCCAGCCCGGTGCCACCCGGGGGGTTCCAAGGTGCTGAAATGGCTGACATTTCGCACCGCTCAGAAAGGTTGCCGTGGCACACGAAAAAGACCCAAAAACAGGGCTGTTTTGGGCTGTTTTGGCTCTGTGCAGCGAACGACCGTTCTGCAGCCTTCTACACTACTTCTGCTCACATTTCTTAGGTAAAAACATATAAACTCAAGGCAAAACAAGCTGCCAAACATATGTACAAGCAAGAAAAAGCACGAACGGTTCACGGAGTGAAGATGTTGCGATTGAGCGACGTCCGTTCGTGACATTCTCCCCCACTTAAACTGTCGACGCCCTCGTTGACGCTTGTTGGTAGGCTTTGACGCGAGCTTCTTCATGTTGGAGGGCATCTTTTGGCTCCCAACTGGCTTCTGTTTGAGGAAGCTTTTGCCACTTCACCAAATACTCAATTTGCTGTGCTCCATTGGGTAGCTTTATCTTGCGATCCGCTAGAATAGTTTCAACTCGCTTCTCGTACGAGGCTCTGGTGGGGGGTAGTCGAGTTGGAACATTTCGAGAATCATCTTGCGGATCTGAGTGGTAGGCTTTCAAGTTGCTCGCATGGAAGACGTTATGAATTCTGAACCATGCTGGCAGTTGCAACTTGTATGAGACATTGCCTACCCTGCTGATGATTGGGAAAGGCCCTTCATATTTGCGCACCAATCCTTTGTGCACTCTGTGCCTAAAAAACTGGAGTGATGCTGGTTGGAGCTTCACCAACACCATGTCGCCCACTTTAAACTCTTGTGGTCGCCTCCCCAAGTCTGCCCACTTCTTCATTTTCTTGGCCGCCTTCTCCAAGTAAGCCCGCGCAATATCTGCATTGCGATGCCATTCCTTTGCAAAGTGATAGGCTGATGGGCTACTCCCTGTATAGCCAATAATCAGGGTGTGAGGAGTTGATGGCTGTTGTCCCGTAATAATCTCAAATGGGCTTTTGTTGGATGCAGAGCTCCGCTGCAAGTTATAGGAGAATTGGGCTATGTCCAACAGCTTCACCCAATCTCGTTGGTTGGCACTTACGTAGTGCCGAAGATATCGCTCCAAGAACGAGTTGATTCTTTCTGTTTGGCCATCCGTTTGGGGGTGGAGGCTTGTGGAGAAGTATAATTTAGATCCCAACAACTTGAACAACTCGGTCCAGAATCGTCCCAAGAACCGAGAATCTCGATCACTAATGATGTTGTGTGGGACTCCCCAAAACTTCATCACATTCTTCATCATCAGCTTAGCCGCCTCCTCCGCTGAGCAATGTAGGGGTGCAGCAATGAATGTTGTATACTTCGAAAATCGATCAACTACCACGAGTATCGATCCAAGTCCCCCTACTGCGGGCAAGCTTGATATGAAGTCCAAGGAAATGCTCTCCCAAGGCCTTTCTGGTACGGGCAGCGGCTCCAAAAGTCTCACTGGCTTCTGCTGCTCTACCTTGTCTTGTTGACAAGTAAGGCATGTTCGAACATATTCCTCCACATCTGTCCCCATTTTTGGCCAATAGAAGACCCTCTCCACGAGAGCCATTGTTCGGTGGATACCCGGATGTCCAGCCCAAAGGGAATCATGACACTCTTTCAGGAGTTCACGCCTCAAGTTATCCGCTCGCGGTACATAGACTCTGTTCCCCTTGGTATAGATGAGTCCCTCCTGGACCCAAAATCGTCGTGCCTTGCCTTCTTTGATGAGTTGCATCAGGGTTACTGCCTGAGGATCTCGGTGCAGTCCATCCCTGATCCTGGAAAGGAAGTTGGAGCGCAATTGACTTGCTTGGCCTCCGCTCTCCAACTGTATAGCATTCACTAGCTCCACTTTCCGACTCAATGCATTGGCCACGACATTTGCTTTTCCGGGCTTGTACTCCATTACCATGTCGAACTCAGCCAAGAAGTCCTACCATCGTGCTTGCTTTGGGGAGAGTTTCTTTTGAGTTTGAAAGTAACTCAATGCGACATTGTCTGTCCTTAGCACAAATGGTGCTCCCAGAAGGTAGTGTCGCCACACTCGTAGACAGTGGACCACCGCTGTCATCTCCTTCTCATGCACAGGATATCGCCGCTCGGTCTCGTTGAGCTTGCGACTCTCGTAGGCCACCGGATGACCCTCCTGCATAAGAACTCCTCCAATAGCAAAATCAGAAGCATCTGTATGGACTTCAAATGACTTTCCATAGTCCGGCAATCTGAGTACAGGTTCCTCTAACACAGCAGTCTTTAGGTCTTGAAATGCCACCTCACATTTGTCCGACCATCTCCAGGACTGCTCCTTCTTTAGCAACTCCGTCAACGGAGCTGCGCGCTTCGAATACCCCACTATGAAGCGCCGATAATAGTTGACGAACCCAAGGAAGGATCTCAACTCTGGCACCTTCTTTGGTGTTCACCAGTCTGCCACAACTTGCACCTTAGACTGGTCCATTCGGATGGAACCATTGCCGACACGATGCCCCAAGAACAAAATCTCCGTTTGGGCAAAATATCACTTTTCCCTCTTCACGAACAACGTGTTCTCCCTGAGAACTTTGAAAATTGTTCGGAGGTGTCCCACATGCTCCTCAAGTGTTTGGCTATAGACGACGATATCGTCTAAGTAGACGACCACAAACTTGTCCAGATACTCCTTGAACAGCTGGTTCATTAGAGTGCAGAATGTGGCCGGAGCATTGGTTAAGCCGAAAGGCATCACCAAAAACTCGAATGCTCCATACCTGGTCACACAGGTAGTCTTTGCCTCATCACCTTCTGCAATACGCACCTGCCAATACCCCGATCGAAGGTCGAGTTTGGAGAAGTACTTTGCCTTGCCCAATTGATCGAACAAGTCCGCGATGAGCGGGATAGGGTACTTGTTCTTCACCGTCATCTTGTTAAGGGCTCGATAATCGATGCATAATCGGAGACTCCCATCTTGTTTCTTCTGAAAGAGGACTGGAGCTCCGAAAGGTGCTTTGGAACTGCAGATGAGACCACCGCTTAACAGTTCATCTAACTGCTTCCTCAATTCCGCCAACTCTGGAGGGGCCATGCGGTATAGTGGTCTCGCTGGAGGCTTAATTCCCGGCTCCAGCTCAATCCGATGATCCACGCCTCTGCGTGGTGGTAGAGTTCTCGGCAACTCAGTTGGCATCACATCCGAGAACTCCTTCAAGATGTTCGCCACAACAGCAAGTTCCTGAATGGCTTCCCCATCAGGTGTCTCCAGCTTCATAGCCGCTACAAAGGTTGATTCACCTTTTCGTACCCCTTTCTTCAATTGTAAAGCCGATATTTGTTGTAGGTCCTTGGTTCCTCCCCGAGAAACTGGAACCATGCAGGGATCATCACCTCCCATTAGACACAAGAAGTTCAGGAACGGTACTGGCACCAACTTCGCTGCGTGCATAAACTCCATTCCGAGAATCACTTGGAAGTCGTCTAATGGCACTGCCATCAAGTTTGTGCTCCCGTTCCATGTCCCGATCTTGATGGGGATCCCTTTCGCTTGTCCGGAGATCCGCTTGGCCTCCGAATTCACCGCCTTCATGCGACTTGGGCTCTTCTCCAAGAGTAATCCCAGTCGCTTAGCTTCACAATCGGCAATAAAATTGTGGGTCGCGCCCGTGTCCACCATTGCACGGGTTGTTTGGTCATTAAGCTTGATGTCCACATACATCAACTCGCTAATTCTTGCCTTCAGTGGTTTGCCTTTGTGTTCTCCCCCACTTGACCCCGCAACGCATTCAACAAACGCATTGCTCCCATCCTGGGTCCTTGCGACGCCTCACTGTCGCTACTGGAGTCAGAACTGCTCGAACTAAGGGCGATAGCTTTGCCCTTGTCTGACTTACAGGATAGAACCGATGCTGTTAAAGCATTGAGTGTCTGTTTTTGTGGGCACTCCCTCACTTTGTGTGGTCCTCCACACAAGAAGCATCCACTAGACTTT
Organism: Ensete ventricosum; assembly: GCA_029747655.1. NCBI lineage: Eukaryota > Viridiplantae > Streptophyta > Magnoliopsida > Zingiberales > Musaceae > Ensete > Ensete ventricosum. The sequence goes on from JAQQAF010000003.1 coordinate 3,462,495, forward strand.
GGGACTCTACCTTTTGAGCCCGGTCCCTTGTGGAAATTCTTCTTCTTTTGCTCGCCCCCAGACTCCTTCGCTCGAGAGCATTTAGATGGGCGATTTCCCGAAGAGTGTTTCTTCTTTCTCGAATCCTCAGAAGAAACAAAGTCAGTCAGCCTTTCCGCGGCTGCAATTGCCCCGACTACGTCGGTGACATTCCTCCGATGTAGTTCTTGTTGTGCCCATGGCTTCAAGCCATCGAGGAAGCTGAATAGCTTGTCTTTCTCAGACATGTCCCGAATATCCAGCATCAGTGCTGAAAATTGTTTCACATAGTCTCGGATTGTTGTACTCTGGCGGAGTTGTCTCAGTTTCCTTCTTGCGACAAACTCTGTGTTCTCCGGCAAGAACTGAGTTCTCAACTCTCGCTTCAAGTCTCCCCATTTATCCACTCGACATCGGCCTTGTTGGATCTCTTCCCAACGGGTTCGCCACCAAAGTTTTGCATCCCCCTTCAGATACATTGTTGCTATCGCAACTTTGGTTTCTTCAGAGTCGAGCCTTGTAGCACGAAAATACTGTTCCATGTCGAACAAGAAATTTTCAAGCTCTTTGGCATCCCTAGCACCTCCGTAGTACTGCGGCTCCGGTGCTCTGAAGTGTTGTGGTGGCGCAGCGCGGGTGTTGTTCCCTCCCGCATCAAGAGTCCTTGTTAACACCACCACCTTTGCCGTGAGTTCCGCCACAACTTCATGCAGATGTCGTACGGAATCTTTGGTGTCCTCTGTCAGTTGATCAATCATGGATTCAACATTCTCGATCCGAGTTTCAGCTTCTTCTTGCGAGCTCTCTACCCCAAGTAGCCTTCCTTGGCCTTGGTAGAGTTCCTCCACGCTCGCTTCAAGAACATCGAGGCGGGTTTCCACCATTGTAAGTCTCTCTCTGTGGCCCTTCTTCCCGGTTGGCGCTCCAGATGGCGCCTCCTCCCCTCGAGGAGAATACCCAACTTCACGCTCATCTTGTTCACTGTCGTGCTCCTCATGAGCGGCTCCAGCAGTTTGCGAGCGAGTTTGCACTTGCAGCCCACCTGCGGCTGCTTGGAGAAAGGGTCCCGCTTGCCCCATCTTGCTCGATTCACCACGATGTCTCACCATGGCGAAATTGCGAATCTTCTTCGCTGTTCGTACGAATTGCTTGCCTGCTCTGATACCACACTGTCACGGGCTTAGCTAAATTTGCCTAAGCCGTGCGGCACCCTTGCGGCCCTCCCGAAGACTTAGCTGAAATTGCCTAAGTCGTGAAGCAACCTTGCCCACTGTTCTGGACTTAGCTGGGATTGCCTAAGTCATGGAACGCCCAAAGCGTTATCTGTCCGCACAGGGTCAGCCCTCTTACAACCTCTTAAGGTCCCGTAGGACCTGCAAAGAAGAAGTTGATTAACTTGGAAGCGAGCGACGGACACGTCCCGGCGTCTCGCAAAGCGGAAAGCTATACAAGCAATTTGTCGAACACCTTGAGTGCAGCTAAGAAAAGAGAGAGAGAGAGAGAGCGAAATAGGACTTTGGAGGGTTGTAGGAATGGTCGTAAGTCCGCAAACGACGGTTCCCAAGGTATCGGACGCAAGTCAAGTTCAATTGCTGATGAACGCCTACGCCCGACATATACCCGGAGCCCCATTCAGCCCGGTGCCACCCGGGGGGTTCCAAGGTGCTGAAATGACTGACATTTCGCACCGCTCAGAAAGGTTGCCGTGGCACACGAAAAAGACCCAAAAACAGGGCTGTTTTGGCTCTGTGCAGCGAACGACCGTTCTGCAGCCTTCTACACTACTTTCGCTCACATTTCTTAGGTAAAAACATATAAACTCAAGGCAAAACAAGCTGCCAAACATATGTACAAGCAAGAAAAAGCACGAACGGTTCACGGAGTGAAGATGTTGCGGTTGAGCGACGTTCGTTCGTGACACTCCACCTTTTCACTCACGTTCACTCCTCTCACACATTCACTCTCTCATTATCACCCTCTTTCTCGATCTTTTTATCATACTCTCGTTGTTATTAAAGTTCCCAATCAGCAATTAGTGTTCAAAAGATAAATTCCTATCCATTTATGCCTTATATATACTCTATTCTTATTTAAATATGACAAAATTACCATTAGATTAGTATTAAAAAAATCCATAGAAAGGGATTTTTGTAAATTTCTAACCATTTTTTACGTTTTTATAAAAACCAATACGTCTGGCGCGCAATATGTCAGTACTGACTAGATCAAGACAAATGGTTGCCACAGTACGATGATCCATGAGATGAGAATAGGGTGCTTAAAATCGACCTCGGGTCGAAGATAGAGATTGCAAAACCCACCTTATTGTTATCCTTAGTGGTTATGTGATACTACAGCCTTACTAAAGCATTCATGGATTTGGTACCAAAAATTAACTCCAATAGACAATCACTATATTAGTTAACAACATTGATCATCCAAACATTCTTGATGTCTAAGAAATTGTGGAAGCCAAATGCCAATTGATAACGTCATAATAGTCCCCATTGTCACTAGGAAGATCCAATGGGACTACAGAGTTGTTCAAACTTCAAAGTAAAAGTAAATAAGGAATAAAACATACAAGGCATCCATTTGGATTTAAACATGCTGAAGTACCACTTCGATTATAGTCAAAGATCAGATTGTTGAGTGAATTAAATAATAAAAAAGCAAGATATGTGCATCAAGGTTTGACTTACTGGTCCGTATCGGTGTACTGACATATTGTCGGTACTGGTACGGTACTGGTACCGGGCGGTATGCACAGTGCGTACCACTCGGTATTAAAATATAATATAATATTTTTGTTATATGATAATATCATATAATATAATAATATAATATTAAAATATTAAAAAAATGAAAGAAAAGGGGCGACATCGCCTCTATCTTTCTCCCCGCGCGGGAGAAAAAGCGGTCGCGGCCGCGGGCGACCCGCAGGTGGCGACGGCGCACAGGCGACCTGCGGGCGACGACGACATGCAGGCGAGGTATTCTCCGCTTCTTTTTTCTTTGTTTCCTCTTCTTCTTCCCTTTTTCTTCCTCAATCGACCGTCGACGGTCGATTTCTCTCTCAATCGACCGTCGATGGTCGATTTCTTCTTCATTCGACCATCGACGATCGATTTTTGACGGAACCGCCCGGTAGCGGAAGGTCTACATACCGGTAACCTGACGGACCGGTATGTACCGCCCATACCGGGCAGTACAGGTCGAAATTGCAAACCTTGATGTGCATTAAGATGGCAAAGAGCAATCTAAAGATGTCCACAAATAGGTTAATACGATTGAGTACATATTTGAGTTTCTTTATACACCCAATCTGAAAAGGACCCAATGCTCTGTTTAAATCCAAATGCAATTATGATTTGAAAGACATGTTTTGAAAAGCAGAGAGAGATCCTTTGAAAGACCAATACATGCTAGCACGTCTCTCTCTTCTTTACAAAGCATGTACTGGTATTCGAAATCAAAGAGAGACTTTCATTTCACCATGAGAAAATGTGCTACCAAGTTCTTTCATGATTCAAAGACAAGCAAATTTATTCATCCTTCATCAAGGATTTATATACTGGTCAGACCATAAGATACAGTTTCACAAGTCGTCCGACCAAGGACTGGTAACAAACCATATAGGTCGGTATCAAGTAATATTTATTTATTTATTATATTTATGCTAGATGTTATAGATCTATATACTCTCCAATATACATATACCATATTGCTCTATCGATTGCCATTATTGACTTATTTAAAATTTTGCTTTATTCCCTTCCGCAATTGTCTAAGACAAGCTTTTATATCTAAGTATCAGACCTGTACTAATCATGACCAGACCAATATGGGCCTGATATGTACCGGTGTAGTGGCACATGGTAGTGATCGTAGAGTATGCTGGCGTACCAATCAACACCGACCAAAGAGAGAGGGAGGTAAGGGGAGAGGAGGGGAGACAAAGAGGAGGATGAGGTAGAGGAGGATGCAGAGGAAAAGATACAGCAGAGGAGGCAGAGGAGGTGTTCCATTTCAAAGGCAAAGGAGGAAGAAGTGCTCCAGCAGTTGGGCAGTGATGACACGAAGATGGCAATGGCAAGGCAGGGAGTGGTGGTGGCAAGGTGTCAAATCAGTGGGGGAGAGACGGCAAGGAGGAAAAGGAAGAGTTGGAAGAAGTGAGAGAAAGAGAAGAAGAAAGTGTTTAGAGTTACATGGAGAAAATATTAAAGAACCAAGGAAAAAAAGGAACCATGACAATAAAAGGAGGTGTCAGATTGTAGAGATATCCCTCGAGTGCCCAAGATTTAATTATGGATGGTAAGCCTCTTATGGTAGGGCTACCTCTTATTGTAGAGATACCCCTCGAGCAGTAACCCTACCTCTGGTAATCTTTTTATATTCTTGGTCTAAGGCATTTGACATACAGCTCAATTTATTGAATAGCAATGCAATATAGCATGCCCACTTCAACATAATTAATAAGCCATTTTTAGTTGGTAGAGCAGCACCCTCTACTAAAAGTTTTTCTCTCTTGAACCGTCACAACCCGGCCTAATGAAACAATTGGCCTATCAACTTTGTTGAGTCAAAATCACTGACCAAAATGCTTAAGCTGAAGTTGACGGTAGTACACCCATCAGACCCTTATAAATCAATGTTAGTCTTAGCTCACTTTTGATGTGAAATCAATTAGAATATTACAATCTCCCCCACTTAAGGGCTTGACATTCTCATCAAGGCTCAGTATAGTTCTAATCAAATCCTAGCATAGTGTATGTGAGGTATAACCCAATGGTGTCTCTATATCATGGCATATCCTCTAACCCTATTGATAGATAGCCCTTTCCTACTTGATCCCCTCATCATGTCCTAATACTAGGTTGTCCTAACCTGGGCTGATGGAACTTCATTGAGCCCAAACTACCGATCTAAATGCTTAAATTGAAGTTGATAGTAGTACATCTATCATACCTTTATAAGTTAATCTTAATCTTAGCTCACTTCCGATGTGAGAATAATTGAGATGTTACATGAACCAATAAGGTAAGTTCTGTTTTGAACAAACAACTCTAGCCTTTGGACTTATTTTTCCCTTCAAACTCGCTTAATGTCTCGTGTTTTTCCTCTTCTTCTAACTTATAGCCCCATAGCTTCAATTTGATTCCTCCAACACCCACATCAGTGACATCCTTATATCCTTTCTCACCCTCTATCTATCCTACATGCTTCCTTATTTACAAATATATTTATCTATAGACACATTGACCACCTTGCATTTATCCAAGGAAAGGGATTGTTCCATGATTTTTTCTGGAAAGCGAACTATTGTATAATGGGACATTCTTTTCTTATCTCATATACGACCTAGTTATCACAAATAGCTAACTGCCTTTTAATTCTTAATAGTATACATTAAGTTTCTCATGCCTCAAATTACTTTTACCATAGTACAACACAATTACCATTTCGAGATAATTGATGACATGCCCATGGCATTTTGTGTGCATATAAAGAAACATAGATCATTCCACGAGAGTCAACTTTGATTACAATAAGAGCACCTTCACTTGATAGAAAATATCAACTGTATGCATTAGATAATTGTATAAGTTCCAAGTGCTACACAGTTCAACACTATTACTATTTCAAGATAAGGTATGACATAAACATGGGAGTATGTTTGCATTTAAAGACAACAATTATTCCGACAACATAAACTTAAATCGCCAAGTAAATTAAAAAAATGCATACCACTCTACGCATAAGATGTTCAAAGCACCAAAAAGCATCTGCCTCATTTTCAATGACAATTATTATTGGTGAACAAAGATCACTCATTCCTGTTTACAAATTGGATATCAGAAAAAGGCAAGTGAAAGAATAGAAGAACATTAAACAAAGGAGCATCAAATTCTTCTGATTTGTTCTATTGAAATGTATTCACCTTGGCAGTAACCAATTTCCTTGTCTATCCATGAATAAACCGCAAGAATATCCCATAGCCTTGCTTGATTTTCTGGGGTCTCATAGTATTGAAGTGCCCGATCTGTACGAACGACATCCAAACCTAATTTCAAGGATTTTTTTTACACAGAAATAACAGTCATTAGCTCTTAGCAACAGGAATCAAGTAATATGAAGAGACTAAGGAATTATGTAGTTTCCAGTAACAATATCGTTAAGCAGTTTTTCTAAATAAAGTAGCCTAGGTAGCAAATAGTCATGAAAGCTAAGACTTCCCTTTACCATAACAAATTATTAAATGAAGTACCATCTAAACTTATGATCAGAACAAATTAGTCCACAATTGAGAAAAACAAAAAACAAAGACAACAGCCAGCAAATAGCAGAATTTGGAATTTCTAGATGAAGTTATACTTTCACTTACTACATTACAGTAATGAAATGACAAGATCACAATCTTTTTTGGTATTGTCTGGTTTATTCGCTGCCTTGTTTAATTATTAATCAGATATTAAAGAATATTATTTGCGAAAAAAGAACTACATGTATCTTCCTCGAACCAAAAAAGAAGAAATAATTATGTAATTTTCATAATCATGTTCTGTTTCTTCTAAAACCTAGTGGACACAAAAGGGAAAATTGGTTGTGACCTAGAGATGGAATAATTAAGTTGTATTTACTAAAATATATATGAATTGTGAGTCCAATTCATACTTTCTAGAGCCACAGTGAGTTTGACATCTCTCCCCATCAGGCCGAACACCATCATCTATACATGAGGCACATCTGGTGTGAGCCTATGATCTTTAGATGTAGTTCTTAAAAACTGAAGGAATCCAGTATTATATTTCTTTCTTTTTCATCTTTCATCGTCACCTTTCACCATTATTATATTCCACCTCCTCACTTTATCTGTCCTTTATCAAATGCTAAAAAAATAGAAATCTTTGTTTGCTGTCCATGCAAGTATCCTACATAGAGCAACTTGTCCTACATCACATCTGATATCAAAGCACTTTTCCGACGTTACCCAACATAAAGATTTAAATTGTAATAGTCCATGACCATGTACTCTGACATTGTAACAAGCAAGGAAATTTACTGAATATACAAACAAGGAATTCTAGAAAAAATATAGCAACAAATTCTTGAAATACTATGACATAACAACAGGTTATGAAGGCATATGAATATAGAAATTTGCAGCCTGAAAATATGGGCTTAACCCACTTTCTTCAAGACCAAGACATTTTTTTCCTGTTCCAGCATAAAGCTTTCATTTAATGTCATTATCATTCCAGCAAGTTTACATGATATTCATGTCAAATTATATTACATAATAGAAGGATTAACCTTTTATTGGTAAAGTCTTGGAAGGATTCTAGATAATTATGTTCATAGATATTTTACCTATCTGATGTAAGGTAAGCTTCCATTGGATGACTTCTTTGTCCTGAGTAACATTATCTGTTTTATTATCTGGTAGTTGTTCCTCTCCCAAATTAGCACCATTACTTGAAGGATTCTCAATAGGTTGACCATCTTCTGAAATTACAGGTGTTGTAATCATTTTTCCACTACCAACTGTATTCTCCATCTCTTTGCATTGCGACTTTAATCTCTCATATTCAGACCTGTCAAAGCCACATTGATTTGTTACTTCTGTTTCAAAGAGGACAAAAAAATGGTGAAACAAGACAATTTTTTAATTCCTAATAAAATGGGGAAAAAGATGGAAAGGAAGATAATAATCTTATAATGTTTCAATTTGTCATTGGATATCTAATTGACAAGAAAGAGAACTTTTACCTCCGATTTTGTCTTAATTGAGTACGCTCATCAAAGGTACTTTTAGGATCATAACACCCAAGCAAAAATTCCCAAACTACTCCCTTTATTGTTGGATGAACACCCTGACATTATGAAATGAGATTTAGGTCATAAAAAATCAGATATCTTAAGAAATGGCATCTAAGTGATTATTTTTGAAAAGGACAGTAATTACAATGTAGTGCCAGAAAGTTAAAAGAACATATTTTAGAGTTTGGCCAAGGTAACAAAGATGTTATGCTTCTCTAATCTTGCTTAGAAAAGTTAAAACACACGAACTTTCTCAGATTTGTGTACATTTTCATCTAGAAAAATAGAAATAACATAAGTGTTCTGTGGATATGTGATCCGTGAGGTTGAATTTAAATTAATGCAAGCTAAGGGCACATCCATCAACAGACAATCACATCCTATTCCATCATGAATTTCAACTCTGTTAATAAGCCAGCATGATGGCGAAAAGAATGTCAAAAAAAGGCAGAAAATTTTGTACAGGCATTTGAAATTTGCATACATATAAAAACAGGTACATACCGGAGAAAATTGTCTATGCAAGTTACCATATACCATGTGAGTGCTACATACAACAAAGCATAAAAAGGAACAAATAGCAAGATGATATTGTTCAGTAGAGGAGACATTTATTCTTTACTTAAAGTTCTTGTAGGCTTAAAGCAGCTACCATGATCCCTAGCGTCAAATTCTCTCACCTTTTATGCTAGAATGAAACATAAATTTTTCCCACAACACACACTCAAAGCAAGACATTGTCAAAGGACAAGGTCCATGATTGTATAGACCAAGGTTTTCCATACCGATCCTTACCGGTGTCCCAAGTTCATCTCAGTATGATATGGTACCCGGTACTGAGCGGAATGCACAGGGCATACCACTCGATATATTATATTTATAATATAATATTATATTATAATATAAATATAAAAATATAATATAATATAAATTTTTAAAAACACAAAAGGGTGATGTCGCCTCGTTCCTTCTCCCCACGCGGGGAGAAGGAAACGCCCATGGGCGATGGATTGCACGGGGAACCGGGGAAGAGTAGCGCGCAGGGGAACCAGGTTTCTCCTTCTTCTTTCTCCCTCCCTCGGCTAATACCGATCGAAATCGACCGCCGACGATCGATTTTGACGGTACCCGGGCGGTCCGCATACCGGTCAGCTAGCGGACCAGTATGTACCGCCCGGTACGAGGCCTTACCGCTCGACAAGGCAAACCTTGGTGTAGACTACATAGTGTGGGATACCACACATTAAAGAAATATGAAGCATACAAAACCATCAATATATGTTCAGAACCCAAAGCAAGTATGAACAAAAAGGTAGCAATTAGAAGCACTATCTTTTCACCACTAAAGGATAGAATGGGATAAACAAAAATGATCAGTATCAGGATGTATAATGGGCAATTACAATGGCCTGATGAGACAATAGATAAAATCATGATTCGTCTTACTGATCCGTATCGATGTACCAACCAGCTATCGGTATGGTACGTATAGAGTTGTTCTTAGTCATACCAACAGACAGTACATGGGGGTATACCAATATAACACTCGTACTGGTCCCCTATCGGACCAGTACATACTACCTAAACCGAGCACTACGTTACGACACAATGAACCTTGGATAAAATAATGGTTCGCCTTATCGATCTGTACCGGTGTACCAACCGAATGTTGGTATGGTATGTACCGACGTACCAACATATGGTACGAAGGGGCATACCTATAGATCATTATGTACCGCCCATATTGGTCCATAATTGAATTAGTATGTACCGCCCATAGAGGGCAGTACATCGTACGGCGAACCTTGGATAAAACTAATGCAGAAGCATCAAAAACAAGAAAAAGATACAAGATAACAATGAACATCTTTGGGAAAGATTTTGGAAATTTGTTAGTGAACTAGAATCATGAAAATACATGAGTAAGCAAAATCAGAGATAGCTAGAATATGACAAAGCTCATAGTATTATATCTCTTGGATCGGAAACATATATATCCTAATAGGATTGCATTCGACTAAAGGTCGAACAAATTATCTAAGTTATTTTTTCTCTAGCAACAATATTCCCAGTTATAATTTCTTAATTTAAGATGTTCTGACCAGTGCACCTTTTCATCCATGCTTGATGATCAAATCTTCTAGTGTTAGCTCTTTTCCCTACTGTTCATCAAGTATTAAAATGTATGGTCATTGATCATTGGAACGAGGCGAAGATATTCATCTGGCCAAACAAGAGCTGAAATGAAGAAAAAGAAGGCTTGCTTACAATAATTCCTCTTAAGAAGGATTCTACATTGCAAGTCTCATAGTTGAGTATTATACATTGTTCATCTACACAATCAGTAGTATGAATGATACTAGTATGAAGCAATGTATGATATCAAAAACACAGAGCAACAATCTTTACTCTTTAAGACTTCTAAAGTGTAACTGTGTAAGAACCCATAGGTTAAGTATCTATACAGCAACAAGTATCATCACTAATCAAGAGTGACTGGAAACACTCTTGAATAACTGATGAAATCAGGTAAGTCTCTGAGAGATTTTATGACAAATTACTCACCCCCCGTTGTATTCGTCTAAGCACTCTTGCTATGTCCAAATGTCCCTCTTCAGAGAATGAAGAATGCCACCGTCTTGCACTGAGAGTTTTTCCAGGCTGCATTGTCAGATGAAGAAGTAATGCATTTGATGAGGAAACACAAACATTTATGAAAAATAAATAAATTAATATATGTTGTATATAACTAAATTGTACTTATCAGGAATATTAAAACACTTACAGATAATCTACCTAATGAAAGATTTAGTGACATAACATGAGTATGCAATGTTGGTCTTTAAACTAATCATCCAGAACATCTTTACTATGTTGAACATTTGTTTCTTTCTTCAGTCACATTTGGACGATCATAAAAGATGTGGCACAGAAGCCCCAACCTGAATCAATGTTTTTAAAAGCACTAGGTGCCAAGGTCTCAGAACGCCAAGGCGCTAGGTGCCTACCCGAGCGAAATGAGGTGTTCCTAAATATTAAATTTTAGAAAATATATATTACGATTGATAAATATGATCATAATGTGGTGAACTAAGAACTCCTAAGTTCTAACTCCTAACAGAGTAACAGTGCACTACCTCAATATGGTGCAGCAAGTTACTCCACAGAAGTATTACCTATAAAATGAGAATATGGAGAAGTAATGAGCATCTGTGGAGAAAAGTGGGGGAAAGTGAAAACCGGGGATAGACGAAGCGGGAGAGGGTGGCAAACAACGCTACAACGGAAAACAGACGAAGCCACAACAACGGATAAAGTGGACAAGGTTGTCGACTATGGCGGACAAAGCTGGTGAGGGCAGCGAATGAAGTTGCAGTAGCAGATGAAGCGAACAAGGTTGTCGATGGCGACGAACGAAGTGGGCGAAGCGTACATAGGCTGCAGAGGAAGCTGTAGTGGCGGACAACACGCACGAAGGTGACAGATGAGTGGCAAGTTTTTGCTTCTAGTTTCTTTCATTGGGTCAATGTTAGACTAAGTGCTTATACAGCCTACAGAGTTGGTTTGATTGAACCAACTTACTCGCCCGGTCAAACCTAGGCTTGAAGTTGATATGATTCGGCTTGGGTGCATGCCCGAGGCACCCAACGCTTGGGCTCACCCGAGTAGCACTTCATTGAAATGCCTTGCCCCAAGGTGTTATGAGGCGCTTGGGTCTTGCCTCGCCTCACTCAAGCACCTAAGTGAGCACCCGAGCACCTTTTGAATCACTAACCTGAATATACAGAAACATAGCTTACACTATCAAATGGATATTCTTTTAGATGTCATCGAGTGAATCAAACCCGAACTTGATCTTTACTTGAGCTTAGACTCTGAGTAGCCAGGAGTTGGACCTAGCTCATTAGTTTAGGGTTTTGTTCATCTTTGTTACTATATGTTTTGGCAGGCAGCCCTAGTTCCAGAAGAACCAACAAATGAAAACATCATGGATGCTAATTTGGCATCTTATCTAGTGGCATAAATGTCCTCTTTGGTGCTTGATTTGGAAGATCTATGGGAACTCCAATGATTTGAAAATGACTTTTTTGTATCCTTAGCAGGAAGACAACAGTTAAAAAAGGTCCAAAATAAAAAAAATCATAAATAGATTAAATATAAAAAAGGAATCTTTTGTCAAATCCTACAGCATCTAGGACTGCACAACAAGCCAAGATAGGACTAGGTCATATGCCATAGGTTTTGCCTGATTCGGAAGAAAATTGAAGCATGACTGCGGTCAAACAGCCCGTGAAGATGGCTGGCAAGAACTTGTGCATCCCGGAATAGTTTTGTTCAGGTTGGAAATTGGCAACCAGCCCTATGTTAAGGACTGCTAACACCATAAAGCAACAAATAGAATTACAATAAATTAACAATCTTACATCTATTTCAGTATTATTCCAGCATGTTATCATGTACCTTAAATAATCATTCCAAACTAATTAAAAATCATTATAAATTAGGACCTCTGAGAGCTAGCCGCCTTATAAATAGAAATGTAAGTGAGCCAGTAATGCTCATGTTTGGATTACCTACTTTCTCTCTTTACATATAAAAGTTATTTGAACATTACTTTAGTCTTGATTTGATCGTTACTCAATTCACTTCTCAAACTGGAAAGCACAATTTAGAGGCTACGTTTTCAATCTAGGGATATCGTGCCATATTAGAGCAACATGGAAAGTAGATGACCATTAGAGTTGACATATAAGACAATGGGACAACTTCCAAAATGTGCACAATCCTCAGCAAAATTCAACCTACTAGGGGCAGTTAGTTAAAAGATGTGCCTATTGTAGAAATAGATCTGAGGTAATGTTCACCATGATAATCAATTGCCTCTGCTCAATTTTTCTCATGTTACTCAACTCAGTTGATATTTAACAAACATCAGCCAATACATAAATCATTAGTGCAAAGTTTAAAGCAAGTATATGTTCGAACTTGCTATTATCAAGTTTCAGATTTTACGTAAGACACACACCAAATTTATAAAAGTGACACGTGGTGACATGGAACCATACCAATTATTTTTAGATACCTAGAGCAGAAACATAAATTGGGAAACAAAAACATAACTACTCAGAGACGGAGAGCATAAATGATTTATGCTAATCCTGTAACGGAACTGAGAAGTAAAGTGAACTAAACAAAAATGAACGACTTCCCCTTTCACACAGTGCAAACTGTTAGGGGCACCTCCTTTTGTTCAGATCCACCCACAGCTTTTTTCTGGGGACTGTGGATCAAACAAGATGAATGGCAAAGAACATTCTTTTTCCAGTAGAATTCCCGAGGGCATTTTCAATTATTAGAATTATGGTGGTGGTTATTCCTCACTTCGGTCATTAAATCTGTCTATGATATAAAAAAAATTCTAAGAAACTGCTCTCTACGTTCTATGTTAACCATTCAATATACAACATAGGTATCATACCGTGGGCTTGAAACGAGAGGTCGGAACATCGTCGCGGCAGTCGGGCCTGATCGCATAGAAAGCATCAGGTTCCCCCCAGTCCTCAGGAATGGAGACGCAACAGCTGAACATTGATCCAGAACCAGATCCAAATCCAAATCAAAAAACTATCTGCCTTCCCCACGACGAAATCCAGGTACTACCTCGATCTCCTCCCTTCCCGAACAGAAAAGAAAATCTTAGAATCAACAAAACAACAACATTACGTGATCCATGAAACAATAACTAAATTGGCCTTTTTTTCCTTCGAAATGCTACCTTTTGGGGAGGTGGAGGATTGACCTTGGATCGTCGTGGATGGCCTTGGGAGAAAAAAAAAAAAAAAACCACGAGAAATAGGCAATAGCTTCCGGATCGACGATAAGATGCGATTATAGAGGGGGAAAGGCGGGATTAATTGGGGTTTGGAAAGAGACCTAATTTTGATGCTTGCTAAAATTGGCAGCCGAGGAAACGACCGAGGAAGGTTTCTTGGGAAAAAAAAGGTCTTATATTTCGAAATTTTTCGCATTGCATCCTTATTTTAAAATTTTCGAAAAACACTCTTTTTTGAAATGACTATTCTACTCCTGCACCGGCGCCGCTCCGCCTCTCCTCCGCTCAGCCCAGCCTGTCGACCACCGCCTCCGTCGCCGCCCTCATCGGAACACAGTTCGCCCGGAGCCGGCGGGGGGGGTGTGTGTGTTGCCCCGAACGCGGTCGAGGGGGGCAGGCAGCAGTTGTGCGAGGGCTACGGGCGACGACGAGCTCTCGCACGATGACGGAGGCGGCGATGGGTTCGACGAAAGAAGGGGTAAAATGGTCTTTTCATACGAAATAGAGGCGCTTTATAAGAAATTTTGATAAGTAGATGCTTTTTTCAGGAATAAGCCCCTTTTTTTTTGGTAAATTTATCGTTAAAAAAATAAGCAAATAAAGTTACTGTGGGGCCCGCCATGAATGGATGGTGTAGGATTAGCTGTTGACGACAGCTTACTCCGACCAGCTCAATTGGTGGGGGATGTTTCCTTGCGTAACTTTTTTTATATTTTTCAATTGTGTTCTTCAGAAACTAATTTTTAAATTTATTATTGTTTAATATTTTATCTAAACCTAAAAAACTCTTGGTATTAGATTTTTATCAAATGACGCATCCTAATTGATTTTTTACATGAGGCATCTCTTCTTGACTGATGAAAAATAAATTTGCATGGAGCATCATTTTGATAAAAGCTCAATAATAAAATACATATTATTATTATTACTATTATTATTTTTATAACTAAAAAATTGAAGGATGATTTATCTAGAAAAAAGATAGCTAACTACATTAATTTTTATCTGGAGCTATTCGATTTTTTAAAAATTATCAAGCGGCATGCTAGTTTTGGAAAATTGTCTAGGAGCAATTATTTTTTAAAATATTTTTAAATTGATGGATTGAGAACCATCACTTTACATGAACATAATTACTTTGTCTTCCATGAATCAACTCAATCCATGAGTTGATGGATTGAGAACCATCACTTTACCTTCTACCATCTCTCCTTCCTCATTATTCTCTCTAACTTTCATCAAATTAACCTTAAAATAATTCTAAAATTATCATAGAAAATAAATAAGAATTATTATACTTCGTTTATAGAATTGGTCTCACAAGTGTACCAAATTAAACTAAAAAATTTCTTAAATTATAAAAAAAATAGAAATGACTGCTACTTTACTTTGATCATCATGATTTAAAGAGAAATCTTCTAGTTTTGCTTGGAAGGGAAGTAAATAGAGGACCAGCTTCACCTCCACCTCAACTTTCCTTTGATCATCATGATTTATAGTCATTTTTTTCTCTAAAAAATGCTTACAGAATTTATCCCATATCAATTAAAACAACAAATGTATACAAATTATAAACACACTGTCATTAGCACAATTCACAAATACCTATATTATAATATACAAACAATTAGGACATCCTATCTATCTAAAACCTTTTCTGATGCAATTGAACCTAGCCTCAAATTTCTAATTTTGCTAGAAATATTTTTTTTATTTTTTTTCCTAATCAAGAATTTATACATTTGAATCCAAACATTTCTTTTGGTGTTCTCTGCATTCTTCCTTTCTCTTTACAGTGATATAAAAATCACTTTGCCTCTAAACACAATGACAAAGTTTTTTGATAGAAAAATTATAAGGATACTTTAAAAAAAAAAACCACTCTTTATAAATTTTTTTAGAATTATGTCTCCATATTTATTTTTTTAATTTGATGCTTTTATTTTTCTCTAATACCGTAAAAACCTCTAAGTAGAGATGGCCATAACATGCCAGAAACAATAAGATAAAATTGATGGGGCGAAAGTGGCAAGATCAAAATCACGAGTAGCGATAGTCATGATGGAACTAAAACGATAGGACCGAAATAAAGTAGAAAAAGATGACCACCATTTGATAGAAAGTTATAATATTTAAGTGGTGGAGTCTTACAAAGTGGAATGAGATAGACATAGTAAAATAAAAATGATATGATCGAAACAATAACAATAAGACAAAGGCGCTATAGCTAGACGAAAGCAACGAAGGTGATGAGAGAGATCATCAGATGATAATAAAGGATATTTATGATATTAGAGAAATAAAGGGACACCAAACGGTAAAGAAAACATTAAATGAAAAAATGAATTCACTAAGATATATTACTTCAGATAAAAATTACCTGTCCCATCCCCCGTGGGAGTGTGAAAAATGGAGAGCTAAAATGAAAATTTACTCTCCACATAATGAAGGTTGACACTTAGTTCTCATATAAATGCTATCCTTTTAGGCTTACCAATTGCTGTTCTATCAATGATGATTAGTAGTTCTAACATTTTTAACCTGTCTGATATGTTCATCAAATTGCACTGAGACCATTCTTTCAAGAAAGATTCCTAATAGCAGTTGATATGTCTTTTCCAGCATTATATGATTCATATTTACCTGCATTCTGATCCAAGTGCTCGCGTATCAGATGCTGTGCCTCAGTGGGCATATCACTACTGCTTTCTTGCAGCTTTATCACTGTGGATTGCTATCCACTATCCTCCATTGCCAAAGAAACCTAAATATTTCAGGTACTGTCTTAAAATGGAGGGAAAGAAGCTATGAACTTTGCAAAGACAATGGTGCTGACAGTTCCATAATTCATGCATTTGGGTAATATAGAGCTTTGTTGTTGTTTCTATTCTGATGTAAGGATGCCATATCTCTAAATCTCCAACACCAGATCAAGCTTCCTAATCATCTTATAATGTAAGCACTGTGAGTGGAAGATGAGAGAAGCAAAAGTGAGAGTTCACTTTCTCATTCACCAATCCTAAAGGTGTTTGTGGGGCACTTCTCAAGCATATAAAACATCAGGCATCAATTATTCCTTGAGCTAGAAAAAGATGGCTTATGACCCACATTGTCTTGAGATGAAGATAAATATTCTGCCATCAAGATCAAAAGAGCCATTCAAAAGTGACTCTACATAATGACAAAGGATTTGGTCATAAGAAGAAGTCAAAAGATACAAGCTGTGAGGAGGAAGCTATCAATCTCTCCTTTTCTTTACTGTAGCAAAGAAGTTTAAATGATTGTATACCCAACATAAGTTTCTCCTCTCTTCACAAAATGTAGGCAGATGAATGTTTAAAATTGAATGCTTTACTTATATGTCTTATGCACCAAAGTCTGAAGACACACTCTGAGATTGCAGAGCCATTCTTCAAATTGGATGCCTTACTTTTTGTTTCTTTGTAAAAGCTTGCCAAGCCTCCCTCATCATCCTTTTTCTCACTAGGGGTTTTCTTCAGTATCAAACAGTTCTCTTATGGAAACCATCCACCAACAGAAGCCATCACACTTGCTTTTTGTTCTCAATTCCCAAAGCACTTCTTCCTTTTGAGTTCCCTTTCACTAAAGTAGCCAAGTACTACATTGAATACTAGACTAGCTCAAGTTGCTTCACAAATAGATGTTTCTTTCTTGGCTCCTCTACTTGATGTCCAAATCTTAGGATTTACACAAGCAGCCCACAGGCTAAGTGAGTTTAAGAGTGGACTTTAGCTGCTGATACCTGAACTTAGCTGGACTCTTTCTCTCTCGCTGACACTTTGGAACAAGATTCAGATGGATCTATCCTCAGTTGTGCTAAATCTCTTCTTCAATGGATTTCTTGGCAGTCATGCTGTAAAGATGAAATAGACTGATCACTGACCACCAAAAGTTACCCCATACTATGCACCCTTGCAGCCTCCAACGTCGAAGCATCTGTTGGCTTCTTTTGGATTGAATCATTTCTGACTCTGTCATCAAAAGATCTACAGTAGAGAACACTCAAAGACAAATCTTTTGGTATCACCCATATCCAGCTTAAGCATGCAATCATTTATGTTGATGGTAATAATGATCTCAACATTCGAGGCCTTGTGAGGACAGGTCTCAGAGTGGATGCTCCTTTGGCAGAAGTCTAGCTGACACATCCATGCACACACATGTTGTCATTTAATGGGGTCTTCAAGAACCCATCAATTCAAATGGTGACTGAAAGGGGTAGTGATGTAACTTCCTCCCTCCTTACTCCATGTCCAAAGCTTTGGCCTTCCTTCCCATCAGCATCTTCTTTGCTACTGAGCTGAAAGCTCACCCTTGTTGCTGGTTCAAGTGGTTCGTGGATGCTGTCTCCTTGTGGGCTACTGGTGGTGGTGCTGCTGCGACTGATCCCTGCATGGCAAAAGAACAAGGAATGTGGAGATCACATATGCTGCTGTATTGGTTGCTGCTGTGCCTCTGTCTACTGCCACTGGCTCAAGCAACAGACCGCTTGAAGACTTCGGTGGTCTGCTCCTCTGCGCGGCGCCTGCTGTTTCCTTCCACATCTCAGTCCATGAAGCTTCACCCGAAGAACTCCACCTCGACCACCACCTCCAAGTTCCAAGAAACCGAGCATGAGGTCCCCAGCGGCCCCAACCCAGTCTCAAACAGGTAGCGAGGCTTCTCCTCACTGTTCACCACTGGTTCTGTTCCTCCTTTGCCATCACTCTCTTCTTCTGTGGCATGGTTATCAAATCTCAATTGACTGATACATGGCCAAGATGAGACTTATTTTTTTTGTGTCCTTATTGCGGCCTTAAGCCACAAAGCATCATGTAAATTTTAATGGACCTGCACATTTGTGCTTTCTTCTTCATGACAGACTCCCTGTGAAGCATCAGTCTGCAAGTACCAGTAGCTGTTGTAATTTGCTTTTGTCCACACATATCCCAAAATATCATTGAAAGAAGTGGTATTATTGAAGATATCAAATTTGGTAAGTTGGTCTTCTACTGTTTGCTTCATTCACCAAGATCAAAACATCAATCATGGTAAACAATCAAGGAAAAATTTAGCTGTAACCAATTGGAACCCAGAACATAGATTAATAGTTCATAGCAGTAGATTGGTGGATAGATAATAAAGGCAGAATAAAGGGAGGAGGAGTGAAGTACATGAATATTATTATTATTCCAAGTATCAAAGGATATGTTTGATAATTTGATGTTCTTGTATATAGTGTATAATTGAGATTAGACTTAAAAATGTTCTCACTGATGATGTCTTCCAGCATTTGGCTAAATCTAGGAGGAGCCATATCCAAAGTAAACTTAATTTAGTAATAGATGGTCATGGGTATTTTTGGATTGATGAAGATTATATTGTAAGGAAGCAATATACTTGTGAAAGATGTTGTAATACCTCAGAAGATGATCATATATCTAGGAAGAAATTGAAGGAATCCTTAGGTTTTTTTATCATATCTAGGAAGACTTTGAAGAATATCTTGAATGTTTTAGATGATAGTTCATAGATATATGATTTATCTTTAACATTCTGATTTTTATACATTCAAAAATTATAGTTTATCTTTAACATTCTGATTTCTATACCTTCAAATATTATATTTTATATTTATAAAAGTGAGATATTTAATTTTATTTTATTTTCATGATACCAATTTTGCTGATAAAAGTATTGTAGGGATTACCAATGATCATATGTTGGTTTTGCCTGATATTTTTGCCAATAGAGTCGACGGCATAAAGAAAAATAAGATTAAATATTTTATTTTTGTAATTATATAGATTTCAATATAATTTTGAGAGCGTAGGAATCAAAAGATTAAAGATAATTAATTATAAAAGATAATATATGATTAACCAGTATTTTTTTTATCACTCCATCACATTTCTTGTTAATTGATTAGAAATTAATGTATGTTTATCGACATCATAGTAGTTAAGGCATGGTATATGCCCCTAAAATGACAGGAATTTGTGTTTAATGCACCTATTAAATTGTAAGAAATTACACATGATACGTTATCATCTTAAACTCAGTTTTAGAATTATATATAATGTGGTGTACTAAAACCTTCTCTATGCACCAATCTTAAATTATATTTGTAGTAAGATACAGTATCTGTTATATGTATTGGAATTCATATTTGGTACAGATGTGGTTTTTCCCACATTTGATCTGTTTCCAATCCATTTTTATCTCTAGCATAGTTTGTCTAAAAGTTGATGAAGATTACAGAACTCAAACATAATTTTGCAACTGAGGGAAACAAATGTTATTAGTACTACGTGTATCATAGATTGACAATGGTCTTTTCCTATGAGGTCAGCGCCGACGACTGCATCTCCTCTCCCGGTCCCTTCCGAAGTCAAACAAACGTTTAAAAGTCTTACTGTGACCAGATCGACTTCAATAGCGATATCAACGGTGGTGATGCGAGAAAAGAGAATCTCGATGTGGTCTATTTGATTGACAGCAGACGCCAATTATTAAGGTGCTTCTCCCGATCGCGACATCCCACCCGTTCATTCAAAAATTCTACGGCTGAGATTGATTACATACGTCCTGCTAGCCGCCCTGGGTTTGGCCCCACCAAAACGTCCTCGGTGTTAGGTCTTGAATACTACGTGGAACCTTAGGAGCCGTTCGATGGATAGGTTTGGAAGAGAAAACGGAACGCGATCGGCTCGTTTGGAAATCGAGCTGTTGCCTATCGGTGGAAGTCCAGTTTCTGTTCGCCTACTTCCCATTCGGTGGATTTGGTTGACGGAGTACCGATCGATTCGGGATCGGGATTCGTGCCTCTCGTGCGATTCTTTTCCTTTGGGTAATTCTGCGTTGCCTCCGATCATCTGAATCTATTTGATCACGGTCTGAAACATTCTTGAGAAGATCGTCTGGTTGGGGTCGGAATCAGCGGGGAATCGTCATGGCGCGGAAGATGCTGGTTGATGGAGAGCTCGGCCAGACCATAGACGAAGAGAAACAGTATGATTTCGACCTCTTCGTCATCGGGGCTGGAAGCGGCGGCGTTCGCGCTTCTCGGACTTCTGCTGCCTTCGGAGCCAAGGTCAGGGATTACGACTCTTTTGCTTCCCTTTATATTTTCTTCCTTGCAAAAATCTTTTGTATCTTTTGTGTGTTTGGGGAATGATTTATCTCAAAAGTTTTAAAATCGATGGTTTGGCTAGCCTTTAGTCTGTCTGATCGTGTAAACTGACATATAGTATGTGAACGATGATTTGTTAGCTTAAAGAGAGATTCCAGCTTTGGATAGCTGCAACCAGTGTGTGGTGGTCACGGTCCAATTATTATCTGTTTTGCATCTGTTGGTTTGCTTTTGTTAAATTGGATATTTACTTGGTGGTCTGTGCTTCAAAGTGGGATTGCTACTTGGCTATTGGAGGAGATTAATCTTTGGGAAGTTAACCTATTGACTTTGCACATACATTTATTAGATTTCAAGTCTTCAGTTTATTTGAGCTGTTTGATACGATTTGGTTCATTAGTTCAGACTTCTTCTGGGTAGGTTATTAGTTAATTAATTTGAATTTTCACATGCCTGCTTGTAAAATCATGATGCAGGTTGCCATTTGTGAGCTTCCATTTCATCCCATCAGCTCGGAAGTCATTGGAGGAATTGGTGGAACGTAAGTTTGATTTTTGCTCCTGCTTTCATTTGTTTGGTTTTAATATAGAAACTCTAGTGATCTTTTGTCTGTTCTCTGTGTGTGTGGTTTCAATATAGAAACTTTGGTTCCTTCTTTTGTGGTTTTGATATAGAAACACACACATGTTTGGTTTTGATACAGAAATTCCAGTGATTTTCTATCAGTTGAGTGTCTATTCTAATTTTTCCTTTTTGATATGAAGGTTTTGGAAGCTTAGAAATTGCACTTTTTGATCACAATTCATATGATTTTCAGGTGTGTTATACGTGGATGTGTCCCTAAAAAGATTCTGGTTTATGGTGCACAGTTTAGAGGTGAATTTGAGGTATGATCTTGGCCGCATATTTGAACTGCTCTAATTTTACCCAATATTATGCTATTCAGCAAATTCTGGCTTGTGAGATGTGACTTCAAGCATATCCTATATCTCTGCTCCCTGGCAGTAATTCGGATACGAAGCTGCTTCAGGGATTTCTCACATTTATGTTCTTTGTATTTTATTCATAAATGTACACATGCTCCCAACTATTTTCATCACTTTATTTTATGGTTGCTGTTTATTTGTCTTCTGGTTTAGAGTTTAGACTTCTCTAGTCTCAAACTCCTAATGCACTATAGGATAAAAATAGTTTTGGACCATTTGGCACAAGCATATGATCTTTTGTGTGAAAAAAAGATGAATGATTGGTGCTCATAGAATGTCACCATTATTGAAAAATTTAGGGAATTATATGTAATTTTCTTCCATGGGTGAATAGTTTTGTGATTTATTTGATTTGCGAGATTCTTAGTGTATAGATCATTCCCAAATCATCAACAAATTAGATAAACTATTTGCGAATGTCAGATTAATTTGTATGTCACAATTAAAGTTACAATTTCAGTATTCATGTTTCCAATTTGTTATTGTACTTCAATATTTATTATTTGCAGTTTTCACAAATATTTACTGAATTAACATTTTGTTCCACACAATAAAAAAAATCAACTGTGCTAACCTGATGCTGGATACGAAGTTTGTGATAATGGTTCTTGCGATTGATTGAGACCATTTCAAGGGTGCTCTAGTGCACAAACGCTCACGTCATTTGGGTCTCGGTCTAGGAAAAGTTAATATATGCAGCCTTAATTTTATAAGTAGGGACTATATTTGTGACTCTAATTCTAGTCAGGTTGATTGCAAAGGAGCAAATTTACCATAACCCCAACTCCCAGGGCCCATCAACTAATTGGCCATTATCAGTTCCTTAAATAAATTTTGGCCTAAATTTATTGAACCCTGGTAATATTTGGGAAAATACCATCATTTATCTTATGATTTGAGTGTAGGGTGTAACTTTTTTGTTATTTATATGCTACTTGTTTTAATCCTTACACCATGTTCTATAGTGTGAGTTCTACACTTGTATATTACTGAATCTGCTGTCTCTTGTGTTTGATAAATAAATGCAATTGGTCTCTGTGTGGATGTGTTGATTTCTTAGAGGTTATGCTTTTTAGGTGCTGAACTGCTCTTTTTTAGGCTTGTTCGACAGGTATGCCATGTAATGTTTGTCTTTGTTTCTAATTTCTTCAATGTTGCAGAATGGTTAGATATGTTAATGTGAGATTTCTTTGTATGGTTGGGATATTGGATTTGGGAGGCTGGTTGTAGGCTGCTCTAGTCTCGTTTATTGTGTGTCTATAATCGTTGCCTTGACTACATTATATTGTTGCATTTTCCTGCAAATTGTCTAGATTATCATGAATAATTGTAGCATAAGCTTTGTCTTTTTCTGGGCATGGCCACAGTGGTATCTTTTCTGGCACACCTCATTGTTTTTGTTTTTTTTTGGGGGATGTTTTCATTGCTTGATCCTTCTTCACATAATTAAATTTGAAGGCTCAGTATTGGTAAAACTTTTGCTATGTCCTTGGTCCTCTATAAGATAAACAACAACAATTTGTTATAGGTGCAGAGGCTTAACGAAGCATTATCTTCTAACGTGTCATGTATTATTTCAGTCATGGTCATGATTGTTTTTTTGGCATGTCCTGTTTCCTGTAGCTTTTATAATGTGCTTTTTTATTTTGTTGGGGAACAGTGGGTTTGCCTGCTAGCTATGTGTACCTTTCTTATGGAGGATTTAATAGAAAGGTAGAAGAAGTTATTTGGAACTGAATTGTGTTTGTGGTAGCTTGATGCATATGTTTGGAGTAGATTTTCACGAACTAGTTTCTCTTTTTTTCTTTTCCTCCAGCACTGACTTCTAAAATGGTTCTTTGAAAGGATATTGAGAAATTTTTTGTTTAAATTTAATTTCTGTTAGTGGGGTGCTGCATTATATATGTGATGCCCGATTTATGCTTTTGGTCTTAAATTTCAGAATTTACTGACTCTCAAAGTGGAAATGGGAAGAAGAATGTTTTGTTTATATGCACAACTGCAGATAGTGAAAACAAATACACCAAAACTAGTTTATTATGTACATGAAATCCTTCTAGTATGACTGATAATTTTGGTTTTCATTGTTCTGCATTCAGTGATCTTGCTTTTTATGACAGTTATACTTTCATGTTCTCTATTTTCACCTTCTGATGGAAATTCATTATTTACCTTTTTGGATCACAGTATATGATTTTGGATGCTTAACATGTCAAATTGACTTTGCTTTACAGGATTGTAGAAATTTCGGGTGGGAGCTCAGTGATCAAATTGACTTTAATTGGAAAAAACTTTTGCACAATAAGGTCAGAATAGAAAACTTGAATGATGCTCTTATTATTTTGCTTCCATTCTCTGTTCGCTTCCCATTAGGTGGGGATGGTCTATGCATGCAGTCCAAGGCTTTAGGATTATTTTGGATCCATATCCAGCTTTATGTCTATTAATAGAGTCAATGGTCCATGCATTATTTTTTCGTGGGCTTCAGGAGTCTTTATCAGCAATTTGACAGGGCTGGTTGATTACAGCTTGAGTCAAGACAAGTCAGAGATGGAACAGAACTGGCTGATCAGTTCCTCGAGTATCTTTGTTTTCCCCTTATTAACTGGGTTACTAAATAATGAGATGAAAGTGTTTAGTTCTGGACCATACTGGTTAGTATGATGTAGTATTCACTGGTCCAAGTATCCACACTGAAAAATATAAGTCGGTACCATAACAATTGCTTTTATTTTATTTTTTTTACTATCTATACCATGGTTTGTCTTACCAGTCCATACCGATGTATCGACCGGCCATTAGTACAGTACGTTCCAACATACCGACACATGGTATGGTAGGGTGTACCAACAAACCGGTATGTACCACCCATACCGGGCTGTTACGGTGTGACAAACCTTGATCTTAACTTGAATGATACTGGGTGGTATAAGTCAGTATCACGCCCTGGTATACTGGTACCATTCCAGTCTGTTCGGTTACTGAAATGGGTGCACTTTGAAACCTTGCTTAGATGCTTCTGTTCTGAAATTGTTTTAGTAGTTTTATAGAATTTTCAATGTTTCATAAGGAATAATACTGTAATAGGAATGTCAGTTTTGTGGTTTATTTTGAGAATACAACAGAACTTTTTACCCTCTTTCTATATGCCACTTCTATTTTCCCTTTATTTAAGGCAACACTGATTTCTCCTCTTCTCTGTATTTCTTTGTATTATTGGTATCTGCTGTCCATGATGTACACTCACTACATTTACAATTTCAAATTAATGGTTTAACCTTCAGATAGCTAATCTACAGTATTCTCTCTTTAAATTAACATTGGCTAAGGAAGCTATGAGTCCTCTTTCGCATGTATGTATGTGTTTTGCACCCTTTGGCTACAACATGATGTGTAAGTAATCATGAACCAATTTCACAAATAGAATTGACCTTATAAATTTGAATTTACTGTGCATAGGTGTGCATTATCATTTCGAATCTTGGTGTCAAGTGAGATGGTGTTCATCAGTGTCAAGTGCCAGGTAGATCAAATATGAGCCTGCTATGCATTTATAGGCTCTTTTTTGACCAGAGTGGTTCAGCTGTGAATGATTGACAATTTCCAGCTGCATCTCAATCCCGTTTTGACAAGTGAGATGGTGTTCATCCATGCCACTATGTCATCTTTGTGCATGAATTTCATACCAATGAGTATGATTGTAACCCTTGATTGTGGTTTTATCCAGATGCATGAATTCTGAAGGAGCTTTTTACTTCATCTAGAATTTGGAAAATAATGTAAAATAGCTTGTAACAGTTAATTGGTATTTGGCTTTTCACCAGAATGGCAGATTTCATAAGAGTCAATAACCAAGCTTCTATGGCCTAGAAATTGTCTTTCTTGTATCTAAACCTTTCAGGCCAATGACTCATCTTCTTGTTACGAATGGAATTCTGTGGTGCCATTTCTATAGCATTTGCCCATGGCACTTTGCAACATGACCTTGGAAGTTTGTACTACATTAAAGCTATTTCAAACTCTATTTTTCTGAACTTCTATTTGTGGTTTTTTATGGACTGATCGACAACAACAGAGAAAGACTAGGTTTCATGTACCTCTCATATGCATTATGCTATCTGCAACATGGCACTTTGTCAATGTTATTTTCATCTGTGGGCTTTTTCATATGTCCCAGTCCCACTAGGTGCTGGCTTCTACATGTTCATTCTATTGTTCACTTTGACATACTTTTTTGAATCCTGTCAATTTGATGAACTTTCTCCCTTTACTGCTGAAGTTTGCTTTTGTACATAATTCACATATGCTTTGATGATATGACCTGCATGTTATCCTGTACTGATAGTTCTGTTTCATTACTAAACTATCTCTGATGTTCGTGTGTAGATTCAACTGGTTATGGCTCCTTGGGGACCAAAATATTTGTTAAATAGGCTTGAACATGATACTGTAATCATCTTAATTAAGGACTTACCAGTCTCATCTGTGATTGACATACAGACACAGGAAATCACTCGGTTAAATGGAATATACAAGAGGTTATTATCAAATGCTGGTGTAACAATGTTTGAAGGAGAGGGCAAGCTGATAGACGCTCATTTAGTAGAAGTGACGCAGTCAGATGGTACAACAAAGCAGTATTCAGCAAAGCATATTTTGATTGCCACTGGTAGTCGTGCTCAGCGTGTAAATATTCCAGGAAAGGTTTGTCTCATTATATCCTTGTTTTTGACAAAATTGTAACATATAAGTTTTTCAATAGGTACTTGTGCTATAAATAGTCCAGTGTGATATCTAAATCATTAAATTTTCTTTGTCTGCATGTGGTTGATGTCTGATGTTATTGGTTACTTCTTGTATGAATATTAACAGCTTTTAGTGAATATGAGTCATGAGCATGCCATGTGTTTCAAGATTTGTGCTATTAAGATTTTCATAATGGTAAATTTTTTATCATAGGTACAATCTAGAGTTTACCATAGCCAAAAATTTCTTTTACAATTTGTATTAATGTTATCTTTGATACTAAACCCTACATCCTAATTTATATGTGTAACACCTCGATTAGTCCCACATCGGAAGTGGGCAAGATTAAGTTTGTCTTTTAAGGGTTTGATGAGTATACTACTACTAACTTATATGTGTAACACCTCGATTAGTTCCACCTGTGGATGGAGTTAGAGGACTCATCACGACGTGAAACTACCATTGGGCTACGCCTCACATGTAGCATGCTATGGTTTGATCTGGGCTATGCTAGGCCTTGACAAGGACACTTATAGGCTAGTTAGCCCATCAGGCCCAGGTCGTGACATTTGGTATCAAAGTCGACCTAGTATTTGGGCATCGTGAGGAAGCTCAAGTAGGAAAGGGATACATGTGGATGGAGTCAAAGTTCTCGTCACGGTGTGGAGCCACCATGGGGCTACGCCTCACATGCCGCATGCTAGGGTTTGATCTGGATTATGTTTTGGGCCTTGATCTGATGAGTATACTACTACTAACTTCAGCTTAAGCATTTTGGCCAGTTGTTTGGATCAAATAAAGTTGCTAGGCTAGTTAGCCCATCAGGCTCGGGTCATGACAATATGACTGCTGGTCCTTTTGCATCAATGATTTAAAAAGCGCTAGGCGCCAAAAGGCTCTAGAGTCCCAAAATGCCCGAGGCACTTAAATAAAAAAATATAATATAATTAATAAATATATAAAACATATAAAAAAAATATAGTATAATGTTAACAATAAGTTAACAGTATATTATTAACGATAAGTTAACAGTATACTATTAACAATAGAGACGAGGCGCTGACCGAGAGCGAAAGCTGCTTACTAAGAGCAGCGACAGCGACAGTTGCAGTAACAGCGGAGAGCAATAGAAACGAGGCGACGAGCTGACCTGACTGAGAGCGAGAGGAGCGACAACGACAGTGATGGCGGCAAGCCACAACAGCGACGGTAGCAAAGAGCAGCGACAACGGTGAAGACCAGCGACTGCAGTGACAGTTACAACAGCGACGATGGCGAAGTGCAGCGATGACGGCGAAGATAACAACATCGGCAGTGGCGAGATGTTGGCGATGTAATCCTGATTCAAGATGAGAAGATTAGGGTCGACTCACGAAATATATATTGCTGCTCCGTTAGTTGGTTCGATTGAACCAACTAACGTGAACGATCGAACCAGAGCTAAAAGCCTGGTTCGGTCGCCTGGTTTAACCCGGGCACTCGCCCGAAGCGCCCGGCACCTGGGCTCGGGCGAGTGCCTAGGCAACACCTCTTTGAAGCGCGCCACCTGGAGATTGAGCGAGGCACGCCTCGCCCGAGCACTTCGGCGAGCACCTGAGTGCCTTTTTAAATCACTGTTTTGCATATGTTCATACTAGGCATCTTGGAGATGGTAATGAATTGTAGCTTACTCTTTATACTGATGTTGTTCACATTTGCATACTTGCTGCTTAACTAAAGTTGCTAAACAATTTATTATACACATGGATATACTTTGCATTTTACCAGCCTAAAAACAGTAACTGGTAGTTCAGGATTGTAAATTTTATCATTAGTTGAATTATGAAGCACCCTAAGTACTTAACAAATGAAAAAGAAATTTGTGGCTTCTAACCTATACATAAAATCCTCCAAAATGAATATACCATTGATGTTTGGTAGAGTATATCCTGACTTCAATATTAAAATTTAGATGGTTGGTCTCATAATATAAGGAGCTGAACTTAAGTAGGACATGTCTCTACTTTGGAAATGAAAATTTTCTGAGGTTTATTACATATGCAGAATGGTAATTCTCCTGGCCTTTAAAGTTTAAAAATTCTACAGTATAATATATATTCAACTATGGGAACTATGGCAGATGTGCTTCTCAACTTTAAATTATGCCGATCAATTGGTAATCACTTGATGCAATTTTCAAGAGACAAGAACATATGGCTTTTAGTATTTTAGTAGTGTTTTAAGGGTTGTACAACCATTTTGACTTTGTTGATTCTCAATACTCTAATTCTGTAGTTGAGCTCCTTTGCTTTGTGGATTTGCAAGTCTTGATGCCTGTTTATTTCTTGTTTCTAGTTATGCATTTATTGGGTATGTGTTTACATAAACGAAAAGAACTCTCAAGAGGATAAAATTAAATATTTTAGGATTTTGATATGTAAAATCTATCAAAATCTTTTCATGATTTTTACTCCTTGCAAATTTTGTGGCACAAGGTGATTAAAGCTAAAAAAATGACGTCGAGGAAATTGGTGTCAATTGTATAGGATCATGTTAATGAGTTTGGTGTTACTAGAGTCGACTGTACCAATTACTCATCCATTGGCCACATGTAATGGTCGATTTCGACCGTTGTCGGTCGATTTCGGGTAGTATCAGCCGAGGGAGGGAGAAGAAAAATCTGGAGTCCGGCGTTACTGTTCACCCGCACGATCCATCGCCCGCGAGCGATTTCTTCTCCCCACGCGGGGAGAAGGAACGAGGCGACGTCGCCCCTTTTTTTAATTTGAACTTTATATTATATTATATTATATTATATATATATATATATATATATATATACGCACACACTGAGCGGGACGCTTGTGCGCCTCGCTCGATACCGGCATACTGTACCATATCGAGCTAAGCTCGGTATGTCGGTATGGTACGGTATAGCGAACCTTGTTTCGCAATAGCTATTTGATGTCGTCCATGTGCATCCTTTCCCATCATTGAGCTCTGTGTAATGTGTCATATTTAATTAAATCTCAAGGCATATAAATATATTTTTATTCTATTGTTTCTTGTAAAGCCTGTTCGAGTCTTCCTCTACCTCTCCATGCACCACTAATTCTTCAACTCTAAATTGTACATCTACCGTATTACCGATGACTGTTTTTAGTTCAGCTCATGGCAAGAGTCTTGAAAATGTTTCTTATATTAGAAAAGGAAATGTCCAAATGTTGTTGAAAATTCTTACTACCGGTGGACCATTTATTCAATATACATTAAATTCATGGATTCCTCTTCTTTATCAAATTTATTAAATGTTGGTTAATTGTATATGATTCATGGTCACATGATTCATATTGCTGTCTGTTCAATCACTTTAAATGATATATCTGAAAATGTGATTGGATTTGGAAAATATTTTTCATAAAGTAGATGCCAAGTTCCTCTTGTATGCCTTCTGGTATGTCCACATTATCTGCTTTCAGTCGATTCTAAACTGCTTTCAGTTGTCACTGATCTTTTTGCCATGAAGTTGCTTCTGTGACATTTGATAATTGTACATGGTATTAGTCCTTCAAAATATATTTTGAGCATGTAGGTTTAATATAATTATTTTATAGGAGATAAAATGTAGGATAAGGGATTTGTTAGTTTACTTGAGCCCTTATAGGTTTCTATTCTTTGCTGACATGCCCTACTTTTTATTTTTGCATATCAGGAATTGGCTATTACTTCTGATGAGGCATTAAGCCTAGATGAGTTACCAAAACGTGTCGTGATACTAGGTGGAGGGTATGTGGATATTGCCCCACAATATTCATTTTATGCATAAAGCAAATATTTTTGTGTACATGATGTTTTTTACTAACTCAATCTTATCTGTTTCAGATATATTGCTGTTGAATTTGCTTCTATATGGCGAGGCTTGGGTGCAGAAGTCGACTTATTTTACCGCAAGGAATTGCCTTTAAGGTGTCATACTGTCATTTACTTATATGCCTATTCTGGCCATTTATCTGATATTTTCTCTTTCAAGGAGATTTAACCTTTGTTGATTCTGAAGAAAGAACTAAATATTACTTGAAGCATACCCTTTTCAGCACTAAAGTAGAAAATTTTAAATATATGCTTTTAATAGGCTGTCATGCATCACCTTTTCATGCAGTGTTTGTACAGTCTCATAAAACTGTACAAACTGCTTGTAGTTTTAGACTTTAAAACTATTCAATTTTTTGAAACAAATTATTGCAGAACACCAGCATATTTGGGCACATCTAGAGGTGGTCCTACATTTCTTGTTTGCTAGAAAACCCTAAAAGTACTATATATTGTTTGTATTAACCAAGGTTTGCCTTATCGGGCGGTAAGGCCCCATACCGGGTGGTACGTACCGGTCCGCCAGCTGACCGGTATGCGGACCGCCCGCTATCGGGTGGTATCGCCAGGTAATTGTTGTTTCCACCCATTACCACGCAAAATCGACTAGTAACGATCGATTTCGAGCGGTCTCAGCCGAGGGAGGGAGCAAGAAGAAGAGGGAGAAGAATAGGAGAACCTGAATTTCTTCCAGCGTCGCGCCTGGTCTCCCCGCGTCGCGCGATCCATCGCCCGCAGGCGATTTCTTCTCCCCGTGTGGGGAGAACGAACGAGGTGACGTCGCCCTTTTCTTTTTTTTACTTATTTTATATTATATCAACCGGTATGCCCTATACGTACCATTCCATATCGAGCAGAGCTCGGTATGTTGGTACGGACCGGTTTGACAATCCTTGGTCTTAACATCAAAAAACAACATTCCTGTTCAATTTTCTTTGCTTCAGAAAACACATTCCATAAATGCCCCAAATTGTTAATTTTGATATTTTTTTTATTTTCTTTGAGCTATTCAAAATTTAAATGTTCTCCAAAAGCTGGATAATAGATCATCCTAATTGGTTAAACAATTTCTAGACACATCCATTTGTTCTTTCTGTATGACAAACAAACATCTATTTTCTAAAATGTCTAAGTATTTGATGTAAACTTCTTAATATTTCTTCTTATTTTTGCTGTATCTAAATTAATGTATCATTCTTTCTTGTGATCTTGTAGCATGTAACTATTTCTGTTTGATCCTCTTTTTTGCAGGGGTTTTGATGATGAAATGCGAGCTGTTGTTGCAAAAAACCTTGAAGGAAGGGGCATAAGATTGCACCCAGGAACAAATTTATCCGAGGTTTAGTTAACCCAAGGAATATCTATTAGTTTGGTCTTACAATATTACACTATCACACTTCTGTTCTTTCACTCTAAACCTGTTCAACTCTCACCATTTCATATTAGTTGCGGAATGGTGAAAATGGCGTAAGAGTTCTGACTGACCATGGAGACGAAATTACTGCAGATGTTGTCTTATTTGCAACAGGTAGGAAACTGTTCCATTCTTATTGTGTATAATTGGCATTCATAATCATATCTATATGTTTTAGGGTTCAAAAACATGACAGCTTTTTCTGACATGGTTTTCAAATTAAAGAGATTGTTCTAAAATTTGCTTAAGGTGAATGTCAAACAACAATTTGGAAACTTCACCCACTACTGAAACTCTTTGCACATCTAAAATTTTATCTGTATGATGGGAATACTTTCCAATTTCATGAAAAAGGGCATGCTTAAGCCTATTGTAAATTAGGTACTCAGTTGTCTGCATCAATGTAGACTTTTAGTTAGCAACAATGTTCTGAAGCATTTTTTTTCTACCAGTTCTGTTAGGCCTATCATGTGAAGGATCATGACTTGAGTTGTATCCACCACATAGAAGTAATGCATGTGCATCTTTTCATTCTCTCATTCTTCTTTCGGAGACTACCAGCTTATGGATTAGATGGTGGATTGATCCTTAAATGTGGATAATGTTATGATTAAGTAGAGTAGCTGTGGTGGTGTGCGAGGATGCTAACTTATACACTTGATGCACGTAGAATATGGTTGGTTACACATCTATGATAGCCATGCTCGGAAACTGTGCTTTTATGTTTGTTATATGCATATTATGTGATCAGTTTATGTGCACAAATTATTATGGTGCTTAGGTTTACTCAATTTCTGTTTTCCATAAATATGATCTTGCAGATAATTTGACGTCTTAGCTTGCTCAGTGAGCGACTGACCATCTGGGGTAATGCTTGAAGCTTCAAAAGGAAGTAATTATCATATAATATTCATCTTGACCTGAATAATGATTAAGGATCTATATGGTGAAAGTCATGATATGGTTAAATGCTGGAAGGACCAATTATGTCCCTTTTAGAACTAACCTTCACATAGAATGTCAGCATAGTAAATCGACAAAATGAAAGTGATGTTATTGAAAGGCACTAGTGGATGGAACAGTGTATTGAATTTGAGTGTTGGGTCTGAAACTAGATATAACATTGGTGATTTATATAATTAGCAATTTATAAGCAGCGGTTGATATTGTATTGTGTCTTGGTTTCTTTATTCTCTTGCACATACAATGTTAGTCATATAATCAAGTCTTTTTCTTATTCACTCATATCTTCTAAGGTTTGATAAGCATAGTGTTTCACCTGATCCAGACAGAACTAGGATTCTGAATATCCTTCAGCCATATTTGATGAAAGATGGTTTTCCTTTTTCTTTGGCATAGCATCACCAAAGTGCATATCATTGTGGCTATATCCTACTGATGTCTTAGTGGGAAATGCAGGTCGGCTTCCAAACACAAAAAGGTTGAATTTGCAGGCTGTTGGTGTTGAGGTTGATAAAACTGGAGCTATCAAGGTTACTTGCTTTTCAATTCTTCTTTGCCACCTACATTTATTTACTATACAATGACATAAAATACATGTTTGATTGTTTTTTGTTTTCAAACTGAAGCATCGGATTTGGATCCTTAAATTAGCTACTATTAAAATGTGTTCCTTTAAGTATCTTGTTTGCATAACTTGCATTTTGTGGGACCATGCCTGCAATGACAGTATAACCAGAAGGATGTTGGTAAGACTTGTGAATTTGTAATGGGATCCTTCACATTTTTGCTAATTGTTGTCGTCTTCTGTCATCATTTCTAGGTAGATGAATATTCTCGCACGACCGTTCCCAACATATGGGCTGTTGGTGATGTTACAAACCGGATGAATCTGACTCCTGTGGCATTAATGGAAGGAACTTG
The DNA here is from genome assembly GCA_029747655.1 of Ensete ventricosum. Lineage (NCBI taxonomy): Eukaryota > Viridiplantae > Streptophyta > Magnoliopsida > Zingiberales > Musaceae > Ensete > Ensete ventricosum. The sequence goes on from JAQQAF010000003.1 coordinate 3,496,178, forward strand.
CTTTTCCGTAAGTGGATTATCTATTCTTATATACTTTACCATTATTCTTCTGTTCCATACATGGATTGTTTCTTCTTATAGCTACCATTACTGATCTTGCAGAAGATTGGCGATAGCAATTACTGATATGTAGTTAATGTTGCAGAAAACTGTTTTTGGTGGACAGCCAACTAAACCTGATTACATTGACATACCCTGTGCTGTGTTTTGGTAAGTCTGTTCCTTGAACATTACTTCTTTGAAGTTAGTGCCTTCTAATTTGGGATGATTACGGTTGCATATGATATTACTCCAAAGCTTTTCCATGTTCTGCAACCTCTGCTATTTCTATCTTTGCTAATGACTTATAAATTTGGAATCTCTATGGTTGTTTTTTTCTCACCAAATCTCCCCAGTGCAACTCATCTTTCCATATTTGTTTTTATCTGTTATCACTGAACTGCAACGTATGCGCAAAGTACTTGACCTTTTTAGAATATGAAATTATAAAGGCATTAATTTAACATTAAAGCCTGTGAAAATCATCAAATTAGCCTCTTTTTTCAATATCTTGTGTTTATGTTTGAAGAACCTGGGTTTTGTAAATAGTTATTAATATGCTATTTTACTAAACAATGCTTGGGAGAAGGTTAGTTTTACTTGAATATTGATTTTTTTTTATATGTTGTTTGTATTGACATCATACAAAATTAATAAAAGTCTTCATTTATTGTAGCTTCTTGCTATCTTCTCAATATAATTCACACACTATGTTATATACCATGATGAGTATGTCAAAGATGTGGTAATAAATCTTAGAATTTGACTGTAGAACAAGGGGATTGACATCCACCTAAAATTGTTTAAGAGAGATCATCACTTGTCAAGGAAATTCATGCTCTGTGTATTGGGAAGACCTTAAGAGAAAAAAGATAAAGATTGAGTTCAACTGAAAAAATAGACTTATTACAATCAAAAAACATTGTCATACTAAAACATCATAGAATCTGACTATGCTAATTATTTTTTATGCCTTATAATATTTTTCACTATTATTTATTGTTATAGCTATCATCTAATGTCCTTTGAATATCCATTGATCTTGAATAGGAAATAGTAAGAGAGCGAAAATCAGTTATTTAGGTTCACTGGTAGAACTAAGGCAGTTTGTCAATAGCTGGCCTTGTAAGGCAGAGATGATGGTAAAATAAGTCTGTGGTGGGTGACAGCAGAGGCAGAAGCAGAAGTCATATGAGCGGAACTTAGGATATTTTTGTCAGAATTTGGGTGGACTAGGACGTGGAGGTCAAGGAAAGGGATGGCTGACCTTTGTTAAATTAGGGCAGCAACTGAAAGTATGGTACTATGATGCAAGGAGATGAGACAGCAAGCCAGCAATGATTAGTGTTGTATTGAGGTATAACAAATTTTGGCTAGAAAGTTATCAGCTTGTGTATATTCACTTTGCAATCTAGCAAATTAAGCTCTAACGCGAGCTACAACCGCTTAATCTATGTCCGATTAGATTGAATTGCATCATCTCAGACCATTATCATAGTCGTAGTTTTAGTGGCTTGGACACTTGCAGCTAACCGCACCACAATAGACCTTGGTATCCACAGAAGTGATATACCTCCCAGCCAAATATACCCATCAGCTGCATTTGGTTCACAATCATGGAGGGTTCAGTTGGTGATATCTTGGTCTAACCTGAATTGGCCTGGTTAAAGAAGTTTAATCTTGAAAAGTCAGGATAAGAAAACCCATCTAGATGGTAAGCTAAAGTTATTCCCATCTCTTTGCTAATTTATATAACTCATCCTCATCCTTCAGCAACTGAAACAAAAAAGAAAAGAGGGTTGCAGTTAGTTTACCAGGTTGACAATCGAACCTTGGTAAAACCCTAATAAAACAGTGTTAGTGTTGACTCTGCATGTTACTTCAACCAAGCTGCATTCCCTAATCTCATCATAAATGGTATCAGCTCTTCATTTTCACATGATACTGTTAATAATTTAGGCCTTGTTTTTGGGTTGTATATTGCTTCAATGCCACTACAGTTTTTTTCTTAAATATGATTAAATTTATTGTTATTCAAGGGGCTGTGTGACTTAACTTTTATCAGTTTTCTGATGTAAGTTTTGACATAATGCATTATGCTTGTTTGTTAGCATTCCACCACTATCAGTAGTAGGTCTCAACGAGCAGCAGGCTCTGGAACAAGCAAAGAGTGATATTCTTGTTTACACATCTTCATTTAATCCTATGAAGAACACTATCTCTGGGTCAGTGCAGTCTCTTTTTGTTTGCAAAATTGATAAACTTTCCAGTTTATAATATTATGCTCCAACAATCTGATGATGGCATCTCAATGTTCATTTGTTTGCATGGTTTTGATTAATAACCTATGAAATATATGAGCTGATAATACTAAACCGCAGTGGTTGCCATGGAATAATGTGAAGAAATACTGTGTTTTAGGAATCTGTATATTTGTTTTTTTCAATGAATGTGCATGCTTGTCATGGCCTGATTGTTGTGACCCAGTTTGTGGGCAAAGCATATCTGTTATTTTATGCTAGTGCCAGTCTCATTTAGTTTTTCTTTTGTTTCATGTTTCAGAAGGCAAGAAAAGACAGTCATGAAGCTCGTCGTTGATTCTGAGACTGATAAAGTACTTGGTGCATCCATGTGTGGACCAGATGCACCTGAAATTATGCAGGTATGTCTGACCGAGCATAACCTGTATAATTGATATAAAGAATATGCACATAATCGTATGAAAATTTTCTGCTGAAGTTGTACATTTTTTTTTTCTTTTTTTGCAAAAATTACACCTAGAGTCTTAAACCTTCGTATTCAATGATCTTAGACTTTTATATCATTTTTGTATTATTTTCACTAATAATATGAGTGTTTTTGGTTGCTATGTACAGGGTCTTGCAGTCGCACTCAAATGCGGAGCAACTAAAGCACAATTTGATGGCACAGTAAGTCAAAATTTCAGTCCTTTTCATAAGAGTTACCCATATATTAAATCGAACTTCTACTCTGACCTAAAAGTTCTAAGTCATTCATAAATGTATGGTCAATCTTTGGTCAATGAGTTTTAACCAGAAGCAGCAAATGTTTGGTTTCCACATTAGATACTTCATAGAACTTCCAGGTTTCCGGAGAGAAGCATTTTATATTAGTGACAATGACCTTGCCTTTTTAGATAAATGTTTGAATGAGATTTTGATGAGAGGAGTTGAGATGCAGCAGAAGAGTATAGCAGTTATATGCATATGTTGCCATATGATATATAACCTGAATGCCATGGTTGTTATGTCAGGTGGGAATCCATCCTTCAGCTGCTGAGGAGTTTGTAACCATGCGGTCCATCACGAGACGCGTTGCGGCTGGAGCGAAACCAAAGGCAAATATCTAACTGGAAGCATGAATTATCAAAAGTAAACAGGCTTATTAGATCTATCAGACCAGTAAAATAAAGCATGGATTGATTCAAATGCAGCCACTTTGTTGTCGTTCAAGGAAACCTTGCTAGAATTCTTCTCATACTTTGTTTGGATCTCATTATGTGTATTAAGATTGCATTGTTGAACTCTGCTAGGCTCACATCCACACGATGCACCTTCATGTTTCCAAGTATTGTTGAAGAATATATACATCCTCACCATGATAATTAGCTATGGATTGGATGCTTCAGTCACGACATTCCACCATGGTCGTTGTTTGTAGGATCAAATGTGATATATCAGAACAAAAGTCGTAGTGCTACGACCGTGTTGTATCGTTATAGCGAGAAATAGAATCATGTTTAATTATTAGGTAGCATATATCTCCTTATGTTAAGACCGATAAAAGACTAATTTATGAAATATATTTTAATACATAAACTCTTATTGGTAGGGTCTAGATTATAAGCATACTTATTAGATAACAATAGTGTCAAATAAAATAACATATATATAATTTTTTTGTTTTGTTTGGCATATCAATTGAATCGAAATTAATAAATGTTTGTAACATAACGCATAATTATTTGAATCATATATGCATACATCCCCTTCAAAAGATAGATTTGCCACACATGTTATTAGGTCTTTCCTTCTCATGAAAAGTAATTGGTTGAGAGCTCAAATGAGGTAAAAAGCAAAGTTGGAAACACAACTCCGGAAGAGCGAAAAAAGGGCAAATTTTTTCTTCAACGAAAAGAGTAAAAGAAAAAAAAACACCACCACTTTGAATGCCAAACAATGCCATGTTTGGTTGTCAAGCCAGACGAAATATTTACTATCCCCCCCTCCCCCCTGCTGTTTCCTTCAGACACGCACATATCTACTAATAACATTCATGCAAATAAAATCCAATCAAATTGCATGTTCTTCATTCATTTGGTGATAGGAGGTACCGTTTCAGTTGGTCTCATAAATGCGTCCTCAAATGGGATCAAATGGGACGGTGTGCGCCACCTGTGGATGCCTCGAATTAATCTCCGGCGCAGTTCATTAAAGGGAGGCGCATCAGTTGCGGGCCACAGCAATCGATTCAGATCGAGAGTTTAAGCGGATGCGCCGAGACTTGCTTCTCCTCAGATGCCGAGACTTCATCGCTTTGCCTGCCACAATGAATGCAGCCTTTAATCTGCGCAGATAAGAAGAGGACGGGGGGGCATGCGGTGCGAGTGAAGTACGCCGGTAAGTTATGGAGTCAATAAATAGCATCCGAGACTTGGTCGCCATTGCCACGGTCATTTTACTCGGGTCGGGTCGGGGGGGTTGGTTACTGTTCTCTTACCCTCGCCACCACATGGCCGGTGTTCGTGGCTGTCCGCGGCGTAGCAGAGCCGTGGCCCTCTCCAGTTCATTTCGGCGAATAAATAATTGGATAACAGAGAGGTGTGTGTGGTGGACGACGTTGGATGCATCCTCCTCTGTCCTTCCATTACCAATCGTCCCTCTCGCATTCATTGATCTCTTAATTCATTGCAAGTTTGGTGGATTCTCTAATCGGATGGATGGTCTGATGATGATGATTCTAATCGTCAAAAACTTTTTAAGCTTTCAAGCAGCATTGATAGTTTGATGGTGTGTACCTCTCTTAACTTCCTCCTAAAAACTTTCTTCGTTTTACTTCATAGGAAAAATATTAACCTAATCGCGTGTAGCTATACTGAACCCACTAATGTAATAAATGTTAAGAGGAAGATTGTAGCTATACTGCAAAATATTTCTTCCAATCGATTCGATTATAAAAAAAAGTCCATCAGATCATAATAATCAAGGCAATCATTGTTTGCTTTTAAATTTAGACATGTTCTTTTACTCAGTAACTTCAGCTTCGAACATATCACTTCCAAAACTCTATTCGTCGTCATATCGTGACATATTGCACGCTATGGGAACTACCAATCGGTTCGATAAAAGATCGGTACGTAGACCATCCTATACCGGATATTATATGTTTGAAGAATCCCATATCATTTGATATGGGACTTGTACTGATCGATAATAATCGAAATCCAACTATAATCGATCTATACCGGTCGGTAGCAATCGTATTTTGATTATTTTCAATCAAGAATTTAAGATTAATCTATCTTAAATGATTAATTTGATCGTTTGAATAATAAAAAAATATTTTTAAATTCTCTTTCAATCCGTTTCATTCTCTCAGTCAAGTCAAACTGTTTGTTGAACTATAGACATCCGATCGTTTACAATCGTTTGCCTAGCATGCAAAGTCAAAATTAAATGGGAACAGTGGCATCAATCATATCATCAAAAAGAATCGAATGGGACAGCAAGACACATTTTCAATTACATTCAACAACTTACTTAATCCAAAAACATTATGACAATATAGTAAATAGTGTCTTGACCGATGATGACAATATCGTCGATGAGTTGATGCTCATGTCTATATAATTTAAGGATGGTGCATAGACCGAGGAACATTATTCTACACATGTCACCCAAGATTTAAATCATGGAGCTCAACGAACTCTAGTCAAGTTCATACACTGAGGAAGAAGATGACAGAGAATGATTTTGAACAGATACGACAAAATATACATGACATAAACACAGAGCAAAGCTCATTGTGTTCACAAGCGTCACATTATAAAAAATCTTACGATCAATAACAATACGATGATAGTTGGTCATTCTTCTCCAAGCAATAATACGATGATCGATCTTTTGATACGAAGCAATAGATTAGTGGCAAAAGTAGAAGTTCTGACATTCTCTGTACTTGCCTTAAGAGCCACCTCAAACACATGATTCAGGACTATCATACATACTATGACCATCACTACATAGATACACCAATGACATACGGTGTATCGGTATACTATATTATGAGATCAATTTCAGGATTAGATTTGACAAAAATATCATATTAATATATAGATATATAAATCCCATCATTTTTTTATATGTCAAAAGTAGGTATATCTATTGATTGAATTGAAGGGGATGAATTGATGCGGATGAAATAGATATTATTAAAAGAAAACCATGTGAGCAAATTAATAAGGAAATATTTTGATTGAGGAGACACAATAAATATTGTTAGAATAAAATATTATTATCGTTTTAATCAGTCCTACATAATCCGAACTCATATGCATTCAATGTATCTTCGATGATATCTAAAATCTCAATTCCCTGAGTGTTATCTGAACAAAGACAGAGATTAATAATAATATTTTATATGCTGATGTGTTGGATGATTAATCAAAAAAAAATTTCATATCTAATACCAAAGGTATTCTTATACTAGCAATTGTAGCTACTGCAAGAACCTAAATTGGCTTGAGCACAAATGTAGAATGCTATTTATGTCAAAGAAAATGACATCTCTGAATGGCCTACCACAGATATTTAATTTGAGACGATAAATCTAAATTAGAAACCCTTCAAGAACTGAATTATTATGTGATTTATTGAGGTACCATTAGAGAGGCTTCCATTAAAGGTTCAAAATTTTGGGCACTTGATGTGATGTGCAGCTTCCTCCTCATTGTTGTTGACTACAGATGGACACCCAAGTTTTTTTTAAAACAGGTGGGCCATGTTCCATTGAATGAGAATTAATGTGCATGAGGGAGGAATAGTACCTAGCTTTCAGAATTTATGTTTTATATTTATATGACAACAATAAATATTATGCACTATATTTATATAAGAGTACTCATGCTTGCTAATTTTCACCTTTGTGCATGATACATGATTAAACATGTTGAAGCATAATTTATACACCCAAAAAAAAAAAAAAATTATTTATTTATGTGCTTGCATTATTTGCCAACTAATGCATATTCTACTAAAGCTTTAAATGCTAATCCACATTAATAAAAAAAATATTTATTTATTTATGTGCTTGCATTATTTGCCAACTAATGCATATTCTACTAAAGCTTTAAATGCTAATCCACATTAATTCCAGAGTGTTATTTTGAATGATACCATGTAATATGTCTTTTTCCCAGGTTCAGTCATGTCACATCAACTTAAAATGCTACCATTGAGCTTCTAATTTGGAAGAATGATGCTGATTCCATTGATATTTCGAATTATGCATGGTTTTATTGATTTTATCTATGTAAGTGGAGTGGCTTTCATGAAAACCATATTAATTTCAAAAATCTATCATGAAAACCATAACAAATTGTATATCTTTTACCATGTTTAATTAAATCATATATATTTTAATATATGCATAGATAACCTCTCATTAGATTCGAGTACTTAACGGTTGATTCTATAATTCACTTACCTTTATCTTTATAAGCAGAGGATTTTTTTTTTGCTTGAGTTCATATTAATTTTGAAAAGGTATCGATACTATTTTTGTAACTCGAGCATGGATCACTCACTTAGGTCGAGAAGGATAAATGGATGTGATTGATATTTAGATTCGTGTATATAGTAGATAGGTTCATAATATACAATCTTACCATAACAAGTAATGATTATTATTTAGAGTTGAAAAGGATAACGATTGACCTTCCATTTATATCATCATCGCCACCCACTTGTTGTTGTTGTTACCTTTGGGTCGTCAAGAATTCACAGTCCCACAAGTGCTACTCTCACTTTGATTTCATGCGACAAGTGGGGGTTGTGGGTGTGTGTATTACTTACCATTACCATCAGGTTATAAGCTCTGCCTCCGTAGCAGCACAGCAGCGTTGGGGGGGGGTTGAAGAAGGTGAGTGAGACCCACTAACTCAGATGGGGGGGTGTGAAGACGACGACGACGACGACGACGACGTCCGGTGATGCCAAATGAGTGTAAAAGGATGTAATGGGTTGGCCTGTGAAAGCATCGAGGACATGCACATGCCATTGAATTCAAGAAGAGGTGGGGTGGGGCTGTCTTCTTCCTTCCAGGTTGGTCCATTATAGCAATGGCACTGTTGGTTCTGATGCCTGCGACAAGCCATGAATGAATCCAGCGAACACTAAAAGTATATTTTACATTAACAAACGATGACTCTCCTCTCTATCTCTCTCTCTCCTTCATTCATCACTGGAGGCAGGCAGGCAGTGGCAGATTACGAAGCTCATCCATCAGTCCCAAAACATTAACGAGAGAAGGGATTACAAACATGTTCACTACTCTTTATTCAAATGTTCTAAAATCAGGTAACAACATGAAAAATTGACAGAAGACAACACGAAGAGGATCGATCCCATTACATATTAGCATAAAAAATCATCATCATCATCATCATCATCAAGCAAAGGAGGACAACACAGGAGGAGGTGGAGGAGGAGGGTTCTTGTTCTTACTTTCTTACTCGCTACTATTGTTGACCCAGCCATACTTTTCCATGTACGGGTTGACGAGGGTTTGGGGAGGGTAGCGATGGATGCAGTCCTCCCAAGCGCCGTCGTCCTGCAAGTCCCTGCTCACCTCCCACATGCAACTGTTGCACTTGAACCCTGCGCCGAAGGTGACCATCAGAAGCCGGTCCCTCTTCTTCAGCCTCTTCTTGGCCTCCATGTAGGCCAGCACGTACCACAGGCTGCTGGCCGATGTGTTCCCCCACCGGTGCAGCGTCATCCTCGCCGGCTCCAGGTCGTAGTTGGACAGACCCAGGCTCCTTCCGACCCCTTCGATCACCGCCGACCCCCCCGGGTGGAGGCAGAAGTGGTCGACGCCAGCTTTGAAGTTCACCCTGGCGGCCGCCGCTGTTGCGTCCGCCTTGGAACGTCGCAGCCTCTGCCGCGCGGCCCGGGCAGCGTAGAGGATCAGCTCCCTCACGGGCAGCACCTTGGGCAGCAGCCGCTGGAGGTTCTCCGAGAAGGCGCGCACTGCCGCCTTGGGGAGATCCCTGCCGAGGTAGAAGCCGACGAGGCCGCCGCCGTCCTCCTTCTGGGCCGCGCAGTTGTGGGCATCGTTGTTCGCTCCGATGTGCGTTCGGACCAGGCATTTCAACCTCATCTTGGCCCGGTGCTGCAGCGACGGGTCGTTGGAGAGCAGCATGGAGCAGCCGCCGGAACGGAAGAGGCAGTTCCCGAGCATCATGGACTTGTCGCTGCCGCAGTACCAGTTGGGGCCGATGGACTCGGACGCCACGACGACGGCGAGCGTCCTCCCCCGCGTCTTGAAGACGCTGTTGACGAGGTCGACGGCGATGAGGCTGGCGCTGCAACCCATTCCCGACAGGTTGAACACCTTGACGTCCTCCCGCATCTTGTACCTGCGGACGATCCTGGACGCCAGGGATGGCGCCGGGGAGAACATGGACACGTTGACCACCAGCACGTCGATGTCCTCAGGGGAGAAACCGGTCTTGCGGAACAGCTCGTCTAGGGTGGTGTTCATGAAGTCGTCCATCTCCGACAAGCCGTCGTCGTGGGTCGGGTACTCCTCCCGACCTTCCACGATGTTCCTGGGGCCGTAGGTGTCCTCGCCGATGCCGGAGTTGACGATGACCTTGAGGAGGAACTTGTACTCGGGTAACCCCAGCCTCTTGTTCCGCTCGACAATGTCGCCGCTCAGCTCGGTGGAGATCTTGCGGTCGTCCGACGCCTTGAAGCACACGTAGTCAAGGAGGTAGCAGTTGCGGTATCTCCACCGGCCGAAGACGACCCATAAAAGAGACGAGAAAGAGCAGAGCAGGAGGACCATGGAGAACAGTTGCAGGATCTCCATGGGAGGGTGCTTCTGCTCCTCTTCGTTTCCCTTTTCTAATGCAAGGAGACTGAACGCAGTCTTCTTCTTCTTCTTCTTCTTCTTCTTCTTCTCTCACAGTCACTTCCTACTCTACTGCTTTGGGCCCATAACAGGAAGGAAAGAAGGATAGTGAGAGATTCATTTATGCAGTGAAATGGGTTGAGGAGAGCTGCTTTTAATGCCTTCTCTTCGCTTCCAACCGCCCACCGAAAATGTCCCTTTGGTATTACGATACTGTCATTCTGGAAACCCTAACAAGGGAGGGAGAGAGAGAGAGAGAGAGAGAGAGAGAGAGAGAGAGGGGACCTCCTCCTGCATGGAGTTCTTGCGCTTTAAGGGTGTTGAGTTTACTTGCAGAGAGCCTCAACATCCAACCAACAATGCCCACTCATTACAATCTTGAGTAAATGCTCTCTGTCTCTCTCCTGGAATCCACCATAGCAATCAAGGATATATATATACTGTGATGCATAACATCATTATCTGATGATTTTATATACCAAAATATTTATTATATAATGGATACATCAAATCTACTTATTACATACACCTCATGGATTAAAACATTAACGTATCACATCAACTTTACTCAATAAATCTTATTAGTGAAGAAGGTGTTAATTGATAACAAAGCACATAAGAGGAAGAAGAAGAAGAAAAAAACAGAAAAAAGAAAGGTGGTGGTAAAGTTTATATCACAATATTAAAGTACATATATGAATATAAAAAAAAGTTCAATTATCTTATTTTTAATTTTAATATGACCAGTAAATCATTGATCATTTCTTTTTTTTTTTTACTATATTATATATAAACAAATTATATATTATAATTTAAACTTAACTTTTTTATATAATAAAAAATGTCTATATCAATTTTGAAATAATTATAAAGTTATTTTTAAATCATCTGACACCATTCATAGGGCCTCTATTTCAGAACGAGCTATATAGTAGGGATCGATTTTAGAATCGAAATCCACAATTGCAATTCTGGTCCCAATTCAAAGCTTTTTATTTCTTTAGATTAAAAATAATTACATAAAAATTACATCTATATTTATTTAGTCAATAAATAAAAAATAGTAACAGTATTCCAATTGTTCAAGTTTGATTTCGATTTTATTTGGAACCAATAAATCGTTGGGCCATTTTCCAACCCAATTCAATTTAGATACGAATCGAATCGTGATCAAAATTACTTCTAAACTCAACCCATTAATTTTTTGAGATATAAATATCTTTGAAAGTATATTTATATTTTTATAATCAATGTAGTAAAAAAATTTAACAATCTCACTCTCAAAAAGATATTTCCAACTTTTGGAATAACATTGTATGTCTCCTAAAAGCAACTGCGGACGCTTTAGATTCTAGAAATGACATATAATTTAAAATAATAAAAAAAGTAAAATTGAGCGTTACAACAAGCTTAGAGTACCTACCATATGATACATACAGTGGTACATCCATTCAAGAAACTTTAGTTATACAAATAAAATGGCAGCAAAACTCACAAATACAAGGGAAAAAATTATGCCCACATATTTAATTTTTATCAAAAAAATATTTCGACCAAATTACCCCTAATAAATTATAAAAATTATGATTATTTTCTAACAAGGTTTCACTCGATTTTTTTTGCACAAATATTTTTTTTTTGTGGATGAATTAAATCAGATCGATTCAACTAAACTCTGATTATCCAATCTAATTTAATTTAATCTGAGATTATCCCTTTATTTTCTTAATTTTTCTTGCCCTCCTCATCCTCTTCTTCCTCCTCCTTCACCTCGACTGCTGTCTCCTCCCCCTCTTCTTCACCCACTCCTTTTTCAACTCTGTCTTCGCTTCCTCAAGAAAAATCGTTATACTTGAGTTATATATATATATATATATATATATATATATATATATATATATATATATATATATATATATATATATATATATATATATATAATTATCTTAAAATTATTATAAAATTTAAAAACTTGAGTTATATTAAAATATAGAATTAATGATCATTGAAATTATTAATAAAATTATTTTAAATTTTTTTTATGATTTACATGTCTAAAATAACTTATATATTTTTAAAAAATATAGAAATAAGTCGTTCTCGTCAAGTCTGAATTAATAAATATTAGAGTATACTTACATGACATATTGACTGATAATAAATTATTAATATAATGATATATAATTTATATTTTATTTAAAAAATAAATTTAATCTCTTTAGGTTTTAATCATGGATCACTTAAACCCTTGTGGTTTTAAATTAAAAAAATATTAATATACTGATATGTATAATTTAAATTAAAAAATTAAGCTAACTCTAGGAGGAGGAACTTTTATGTTATGTTATTGAAAATATAGAGCTTGTTTTATATATAAGTAAATCATAAGGGTTTTTAAGTGGTCCATAACCAAAATCACAGGGATTAAAAAAATCTTAATCCTAAAATATATATTTTTTATAAAATTATTTTAAATTATCAAAAAAATTATTACACTTAAGTTATACTCAAATGACATTCGGCTTACACTCTAATTATGCTTATTCACATATTATATTATAAATATAAATTAGTTTTACATAAAATTATCTAAATTTTATTATAAAACTAAAACACTTGTGTTGAAAAAAATATTAATCTATATATCAATTATCCTAAATTATCTTAAAAAAGTTATTATACTTGAGTTACATTAGGGTTACACTCATTCATAAAATATAATACTTTTATATAAAATTATCATAAAAATCCTATATTTCTTATATTGATTTAGTTACACTTAAAATTAAAATAAGTTAAACTCGATATCTAACCTATTTTAAAATTAATATTTTTTTTAATTTTTTAGATACTTTAGGATCATTTATTATCGAAACTTTAATAATTATTTAAAAATATGATTCTAAAAAATTATATTATTTTATTTTAGATAAATTTAAAATAAATTTATATAAAAAGTTAATATTTTTTTTAATAGATTTATGAATGAGTGAGTATAACTCGAGCATAACAATAACTTGAGTATAACTTGAATACTGCATATCCGACCTAACCTAACCTGATCTGAAGGGCTTCGGTCTCACTCTAACTGAGACACCTCAATTGGATCAATTAAGCTTCAAACTGTTCGGTTCAAGGAATTATCAAAATTTATAAATAAAAAAAAAGATGTATCTGTGCAAAAACCAAATATGTGGATGTTTAAATATTTAAATAAATAGTTTTTATAACTTAGATCATGATCTTTACGGTTGTATCAAGTCTCATCCTCAATATAAATCCCAAATACTAGTGATAGGTTAAACAAAATTTTGATGGACTAAGTTAGTAAGCATCTTCAGAAATTAATGTGATATTTATCTTTTTGAATACCAAAGAACTCATACCACCAAGGACCTATATATGGGTCTCAAATAGAAACTTGAAACCTTGATATAAACATTACTCACCATCAAATTATGATGCCTTGTGCCAAATCTATCCATCAAACCTACCATGAGATGATGTAGAATTCACACCGAGCTCCACTATGCATCTGAATACAGTACATGTCTTACTCTATATATATATATATATATATATTGCATGAGGAAAACTCACAAAAAGAAATGTGTCACCAAAATCGAGAATGGTAAAAAAAAAAAAAAAAAAAAATCAATCAAAAAAGCAAGAGGTAAGTAACGCAGATACAGAGGACTCGTTCAACCCTTAAAATTATGCATCCACGCCTAACTGGAATTTAGAACCACAAGTGAACAAGTCAATGAATTAAACAGCTACGACCAGATGAAATTGGAGCAGTATTATGTGATGCCATGCATCACTCACACAGTGAAAGGCCAACCATTCTTCGGTGGAAGACCACTAACTTGGATTTTTAGAATCACTTTCCATCGATCGTATTTGAAGGGAAAAAAAAAAGAAAAAAGAGCAGGCAAAATTGATTGTTTTGAACCTAAAAATGGATCATGGGCCTGAAAAGGTCAAACCCTCTCCTAATGTCTGTCACACATCAGAGGAGCTTTTTAGAGGGGTTTTGGGTAGCTTATCAGAATTTGGATGATCCATTCGTTGACAATATTTTTTTCCCAAATGACCCACTTTTCTTTGTTTTTTTTACTTAATTTTAGTTAATTTTTCAAAAATATCTAGGATGAATTAATTACGATCGTTGAAACACTAACATAAACATAAGAGAGAGATTCGTAAAAAAATATATGTATAATAATTTTGTTATAATATATGTATAATAATTTTGTCATATAGGTAATCCAGTATTTGGGAAAAATGGAGAATATTTGAAATCCAGAAAAATTTAGAAATCGGGTCTGGTTTGAACGGCGAATCCGAAGACCAATTTATATTGGGGTCGGACTTTAAAGCGCCATGGAGTGGTTTCGGATCTCCGAAATCACTCAACCCGAGTCCGGAATGTTTCTGTCGCCGTTTTGACAGATGAGACTAACGGAAGTGTGCGTTGGAACAGGTGGGCCAGCCGTTTTCGCCACCAGATAGATGCCACGTGGTTGCCCTGTTTTGGCTGTCCACGGGATATTAGCGGACGGAAGAAGGGAAGCTGAACAGAAACGAAGCAAAAAGAGAGAAATATTACCGACCTTTTTCCTCGTCGTCGCTGCTGCTCCTCCTCCTCCTCCTCCTCACCACCACCACCACCAACGGCCGATTCCCAAGAGAAGGACAAGCAAACGGGACCTGACGCCGCCTCCTCCGCCGCAGAATGGGCCGCCGACGCCGCTGCCTCTCCGCGGGCTCCTTCGTCGACGACGCGGAGGAGGACGGCGCGGAGTTGGAGTGGCCCTTCGGCCGCCTCGACGAAATCGGCCGCGACGAGCTCCGAGCCACCGCCTACGAGATCTTCTTCACCGCCTGCCGCTCCTCTCCCGGCTTCGGCGGCCGCACCCCGTCCTACCACAATACTTCTGAGACCACCGCCACCGGCGCGGGTGCTGGTGACGCCGCGGGGAGGCCGTCGTCCGGAGGCGGCGCGAACATGGGGGTCAGCAGCCGGATAAAGAGAGCCCTGGGACTGAGGACGAGGAGGGCCGCCCACATGCGCCCGATGACGCATTTAGGATCGCCTGCGATGTCGCCGGCCATGTCCAGCTTGGGAGGGGGCGGGGGAGCGATGGGTGGCGCTGGTTCCTCGGCGGGGAAGGTGAAGCAGCGGCCGATGACGTCGGCCGAGATCATGCGGCAGCAGATGGGCGTCACGGAGCTGAAGGAAACCCGCCTCAGGAAGACCCTCGTGCGCACCCTCGTCGGCCAGGTTGGTTCTTCGTCCTCCCCTAATCCCTCATGATTCCTTGGATCCATATGCAACCGCTGGCTGCTTTGTGCATCGCCAACATGATGCATTTGTAATCGATGTTGATGAGTCTGCAATCGATTCATCGAACGACTCTTCTTGATCAGGCGGGTAAAAGGGCAGAAGCAATCATCCTCCCTCTCGAGCTCCTCCGCCACTTGAAACCGTCCGAATTCAACGACCCTCAGGAGTACCACCTATGGCAGCGGAGGCAGCTCAAGGTCCTCGAGGCAGGGCTCATATTGCACCCCTCGATGCCCCTGGACCGGATGAACACCGCCGCGGCCCGCTTCAGCGATATCGTGGGAGCGAGCGAGCTCAGGCCCATCGACGCGGGCAAGAACTCGGAAACGATGCGGACCCTCTGCAACTGCGTCATGGCCCTCGCGTGGCGCACCCAGGTCGGGCCTCCCGTCGAAGTGTGTCACTGGGCCGACGGCTTCCCCCTCAACATGTACCTATACCTAGCCTTGCTCCGCTCCATCTTCGATCTCCGGGACGAGACCGTCGTGCTCGACGAGGTCGACGAGCTGCTCGAGCTGATCAAGAAGACATGGAGCATCATCGGGATCAACCGGATGATCCACAACGTGTGCTTCACTTGGGTCCTGTTCGAGCAATACATCGCGACCGGGCAAGTGGAGCCGGACCTGATCGCTGCGGCGCTCGCGATGCTCGTCGAGGTGGCCAACGACGCCAGGAGGCCCGACAGGGAGCCCGGGTACGTGCGGGCCTTGTCGGCGGCGTTGGCCACGATGCAGGGATGGGCGGAGAAGCGGCTGCTCGAGTACCACGACTGGTTCGACAAGGTCACCATCGGGATGATGGAGAACGTGCTCCGGTTGGCGCTCTCGACGGCAAAGATAATTAGCGAGGACTCTTCGATCACCGGAGGCGCCGGGGTGTTCGCCGAGTTTGGGACGCCAGCATCGACCAAGTTCTCCTTGGTGAACCGAGTCGAACAATACATAAGGACTTCCATGAAGAGCACCTTCACAAAGGTCAGTGACGAAGAATGTGATCGATCCTTCGATTAGACCTGTGTGTTCTCTGTGACTGAATTCTGACAGCCAAGCTAATGGCGACTTCAGGTCTTCGAGAACGAGAACGGGAAGATCGATAGCATGGTGGTGGAAGTGGACGAGGACCCCAACGACACACTTGTGAATCTCGCCAAAGAAACGGAGAAGCTGGCCATGTTTGAGAAGGAGAACTACAGCCATATACTGAAGAGGTGGCATCCTGTTCCGACGGCGGTGGCGGCGGTGACGCTTCACCATTGCTTCGGCATAGTGCTGAAGCAGCACTTGGAGAGGGTCACAGGCCTCACGAATGAGTTGGTGAGGGTGTTGCACACAGCGGGGAAGCTGGAGAAGAAGCTGGTTCAAATGGCGGTCGAGGATTCGGCCGAAGCAGAAGACGGCGGGAAGAGGATCATGGGGGAGATGATGTCCTTCGAGGTGGATTCCGTCATCTTGAACCTCATGAAGAACTGGATCGATGAAAGGCTCAGGATGGGAAGGGAGTGTGCATTCAGAGCTAAAGAGACAGAGGTAAGTGGTTCATGGTTACCTGCAAGAATCTCCCCTTGTAGAGGTGGTGGTGGTGGTATGTGTATCTGATGCCAATAATTTTGGGATGCAACAGACATGGAACCCGAAGTCCAAGTCGGAGCCATACGCACAGTCTGCAGTGGATCTGATGAAGCTGGCCAAGGTGACAGTGGACGAGTTCTTCGAGATCCAAGTGGGAGGAAGGGATGAACTGGTGCAGAAGCTTGCAGATGGCTTGGATTCTCTGTTCCAAGACTACATCTCTTTCGTTGCATCATGTGGTATGTCCGTAATGGTATAGGCTTCTTTGTTCTGACAGGACGATAATGGAGTCTGATCACGGTCACGGACGCTCTGCTGCAGGTTCGAAGCAGAGCTATATCCCGGCGCTCCCGCAGCTAACGAGGTGCAACCAGGACTCCATGGTCCTGCAACTATGGAAGAAGGCAGCCACCCCATGTAAAGCTGGCATCGACCCGGGCCTCCTCCACGCTCCATGCAAAGCGGGCATAGACCGTCGCAGCTTCCACCCGGTGCGCATGCCTGGCGGTGCGGCGGGCGACATCACCAACCACCCGCGACCCACCGCCAGCCGCGGCACCCAGCGACTCTACGTGCGGCTGAACACCCTGCACTACCTCCTCGGCGTCCTGCACTCCATCGACAAGTCCCTATCCTTCTTCTCCCGCCCCGGCCCTTCCCCGTCTCCTCGCACTCCCATGCTCTCGCGGCGGCGAGCCGCCGGCCCCACCCACTTCGACCTGGCCCGCTCCACCGTCCACGCCGCCATCCTGCACGTCGCCGAGGTCGCCGCTAACCGCCTCATCTTCCTCGATTCATCCCAGAGCTTCTACGACTCGCTGTACGTCGGCAGCGTAGCTGAAGCTCGCATACGGCCCACCCTCCGGATCCTGAAGCAGAATCTGTCGCTTCTCGTCTCGGTGCTCACGGACCGGGCGCAGCCGCTGGCGGTGAAGGAGATAATGAAGGCTTCCTTCGAGGCCTTCTTGATGGTGCTGTTGGCCGGGGGGAGCGGGCGAGCCTTCGCGAGGACGGACCACGACATGATCGCGGAGGACTTGGCGAACCTGAAGCGGGTATTCTGCACCAGCGGGGAGGGGCTGCTGTCGGAGGAGGTGGTGCAGAAGGAGGCGGCGGTGTCGGACGGGGTGGTGTCGCTGATGTGCCTGCCCACCGAGAAGCTGGTGGAGGAATTCAGCATCATGGCATGCGAAGCCAGCGGGCTGGGGAGGTCAATGGAGCGGGTGCCGATGCCGCCCACGACCGGCAGGTGGCACCGATCCGATCCCAACACGGTGCTCAGGGTGTTGTGCCACCGGAACGACGACGTCGCGAACCGATTCTTGAAGAGGGCTTTCGATTTGCCGAAAAGGAGGTGAATGAAGGTAGTAGTTGTTTGTAATTACAGTTAGGTGTTTACTATGCTGCGAGAAAAGGAGAACAGCCTGTGTAAATTTTAGAAAACAAGGATTCTAATTATCCTTATAAAGACCATTTTGTTGTCCTAACACCATGAGATAATTGATACATGTGCCATCAGATTCGACAAAATTGATACAACTTATTCGACATAAAAATATGAGTGTCAAGGAATGCACCTAAGAAAATTGACTCCAACTGTCTAGCCTATTTTATAAAAGAAAAAAAAGCCCATAAAAAAGTTGAGTGCACGAATTCAATCTAATTAATTCGTGTTGAAAACATGTCTCGATCACCTCATTTAATGTTTGTTATTTTTTGTACTTTTTGTTGTGATCTTGAATTGAAAAAAAGATTGAATGTTTTAGTGGAGGTGCTATCTTCCCTTCGAAATGACGAGACTATGCATGTCAAGTCTTGATTGATATAAGAAATACTGATCGTATCAGAACTAAACCTAAGGATCGAGTTTGAGGGCCATATCAGAATATAATATATATACTTCTCTAGCTCTGTCAATTACAATACACGAAAAGCTAAAAAAGAAGTGAGGCTTAGGAAGCTCCTATCTACTCCCATCAGATCAAACTATATCTAAACTCCACTTATTCTAATACCCAAACTATAACATCTTAATATATCTAAATTCAAGATGTCATCTTCACAAATATTGAAAATTAATCATTGACTGAACAATATCATTAGTTACAACTACCAAAATTTTTGTAAAACGACAAAAGGTTCAGACCACAACACGATCAGAGCATGCAAAACAAATGATATTATTGTAAAGATCAGATAGTGCAACAATCAAAACATATAGGAGACTAATCATGTGAAGTAATGGATCTTTAGAATACATAAAAGAACAGGCAGTTGACCTGACAACTGGGAGATCCAAAAGGCAAAGATTGGTATCATTTCAAAGGCTTGAGAGATCACTTGTCATGGAAATATGATGAAATCAATACAATCCAAAGAGGAAGAATGATTCACAAGACAGGAATTCACTGTGTGTGTCAAGGTGATGAAAACACAACAGTAGTGTTGATAGCGCTTGCTTTTCTGAATATTGCTGAGGATAAAATTAAAAGAACATTTAACATTTTATGGACACATCCTCTGGAAACAAATAGGTATTGTAATTAAAAGACCTAATTTAACCAAGAATAACTTTAATTAGAACTCAATGGTGATAAAACATCCATATAACCAATCTCAAAAAATTGAGATATTATGACATTATTTTGTTGTTGTATTCTTAATGGGAGAGAGGATCGGGTCATCAGGTGAAGACCCTACTGATTACAGGATATTTGTGTGCAGCTTGCAAACCTCCACGAACAATTTACCTGGTCAACTAACCACAAAACTAATCTTATTGGTATGTCTGCTAGAGATCAGAAAATTTTAAAGAACAAATAGGTTTAATGCAATTGAAAAATACTGATAAAAACACAAGTTTTTAAAGATTAGTGAAATGGGAAAACGCTGAGTCCAGAGAATCCAAACTTGTACCCCTGTAGGGGTCTGTACAATATTTCTAAAATTGGAAAAATGATCTCAAACGTCGCCCTAAAGAAGACCCAAAAACACGCCAATATTTGCTCATAGATTGTACTATGTTTAACTGCAGTCTAAAGCTATATGAATTGCATGGAGGATCATAGGTTGACTGACCTGTTGTGCACTGAACATCATTGACACTAGCGCTAGCCTGTGGCCGGTTTGCAAAAGGCAAGATTGATGATTCTTAATGGTCTGCTAACACAACAGGATAGACAGCAGATTAACTTCACAATATCTAGAGAATGTAACCAATTCATGCATTGCATAGACCTAACAATATGCTGTCACCCTAAGAAAACATTAATCTAATGTTGAAAATCTAATGCCAACTTGGCTTAACCATTCTACCTTCAATAACTTGTTAGATCAGATATTTTGAAAATATAACTCATTAATAAATAGCACCTGAACCATAACTTACTATCATTCATAACATTTATATGAAATTAAAACGGAATAAGATCAAAACTATTGAATAAGCAACGCTCCTATATCAAGTTTTTCAAGGATAGCCTAATTGTTTTCACAGAATTCAACTAAACCAGCCATTTCATGACCGGTGACCATCTATAACAATTATTTACTAAATCTCAGGTTAATAGAGAAAATGCATCCAAAAATCTCATAGATGGATGTATATCATCTCAAACATACCACCAGCGAGCCAAGGGACCTCCATATAATTGAAACATCAAACCATCAATGTTTTTTTAGGTGTTCTGGCTCAATAAACACCACAAGCATGTGACAGCTTCCTCAATGCTTTTGCACCTTACTCTGCAAGAAGCTTCGTTTGGTAGAGTGGGAGGCAATTTCATATGTGACGCCGCCTGTACAAAAGGCATAGAGGGAAGAAACGATTATGCCATTGACAAATATCTGAAGTACTACTACGATTGGCATGTTCCCTACTCAAATAACAGTTTACTCCATAAAGAAGTCTCCACTACTCTGTATGTCCCTATTCTTAAGTCAAAGCTACTGATGCTACTTTCATAGAAATACATCTCTACAACATCTGCCAGATATCTGGAAGCAAGGCAAATAACACATCTTTACACTTAATACTCACAAGAAGAGAACAGACATAGTAGCAGGCGGTCATAACAACCAAAATAGATATTCCCAGTACTACCACCAAGTTGCTTCGTCAAAAAAAGTAAAGTCAATACCACAGATATATTAGCAAACTACATTACCAAAACACAAAATAGAAATGGTCCATTAGCTACTCTAGCTTGTAACTAGAGGCAGAGCTAGGGCATAAATTTTCTAGGAAAGCAGAAAACACAACTAATCACGCCAAGCTTGAGAACTGGAAGCTTTCGAAAGAGTAATATGAGGTATCAACTACTCCTCGGAACTAATACTTATTTTATACTACCAAGAGAAGAGAATTGCAGTTTAACTACTGAGATCAAGCAGTCCAACCCGGGATGAAG
This sequence comes from Ensete ventricosum, assembly GCA_029747655.1. Classification (NCBI taxonomy): domain Eukaryota; kingdom Viridiplantae; phylum Streptophyta; class Magnoliopsida; order Zingiberales; family Musaceae; genus Ensete; species Ensete ventricosum. Next base: position 3,517,702 of record JAQQAF010000003.1, read on the forward strand.
TTTGCTTTTCTTTGCGATGCGCCAGACAATGCCCCAAGAAGCTCATAAGACAGGCATTAGCTGCATAAATAGGAAAAGCAACCCTCATTCATGAATACCCAGTTGGAACTGAAATCCTTCTGCAGTTACTGCTGCTGGGCTTGCCTGCCCTGAGGACCACCATAACCACCTCCGTAACTAACTGGACCACCAGGCGGCCCATTCACGTGAGATGCTCCATACGGCCCTCCCTGTGAAGCGTCAGACCTCCATGCATTTGGGTAACCCGAACCTGCATTAGCATCTCCATACCCACCCATGTAAGCAGAACCAGGTCCTTGCTCACCTGAGTTGCCTGAAGGATTGGTAACTGAACCGCCACTACCACGTCCACCGACAGACCCATAGCCACCTTGGTTACCATAAGGCCCTTCTGACCCTCCATATGCACCGTAACCATAACCCTGATTCATGTAACCAGAGGACCCATTTTGGCCGGTTGGCGCTGCACCAGATCCTCCACTGGCTGCTGAAGAATTCCACGAGGGGGCTGGACCATAGCCTGTGCTTCCACCATAGCTTGCAGAACCATAACCAGCCGGAGCTTGATTACCCCAAAGGTTCCTTTGACCACCTGGGGTACCACCTACATAACCAGCATTAGGAGCATTCGGATTTGCATAGGTCCCAGGAGGTCCACCGTACCCCCCAGCGGCATTTCCATAGCCCCCAACACCATAACCTGCATAACCAACACCATTATTTGCTGCTCCATACCCATAACCAGGTGCACCGTAACCAGAGGAGCCGTAGGCTGGATATCCACCGCCTGCTGCTTGAGGTTGCATGTACCTATTAGCATCTTGCCTACCATCATATGAGCTAGAGTTCCCACTAGAACCACCATAGGACGGATACGGCCCACTGGCCATTGATCGGCCGCTACCAGTGTTTGGATTTGCATCTTTTGGAAGGGCACGCTTGACTTCCACAAGCTTGCCATTCATATCATGAAAGGGCTTGAGAAGAACTTCATCAGCAGTATCCTCCGAATCAAAAGAGATGAACCCAAAGCCTCGAGGGCGCTGGGTATTTTGGTCATACATCACAACTGCATCAGTTACAGTGCCGTAGGCCTCAAAGTACTGACGAAATCCATCTTCTGTCAGGGTGGCTGGCAACCCTCCAACGAATATCTTTTTGCTCCTTATGCTTGAACCAGCACCTGCTCCAACTGACCTCCCACCAGTGGGATTCCCAGGCCTGGCAGATGTTTGCTGCTCTTCTCTTGAAAGAGCCCTTTTGGCTTCCACCTGGTGATCAAATCAGGAAGTACAGCAAAGCAGATACTATGGACATCAACAGATAAGAAAGAATGATACTCTTGTTCATCACAAAAGAACAGGAACCTTTCAGAGAATGCCAACAGAAAAATAATGCAAGATATAAAGAAAGGACAAAAGGATTAAAATGATCAGTCTTTCTGTAATGTCCGGTAACTTCTCCCACAAAGTAAACCATGACAAAATTGCATCTTCAAAAGTAAACAAAAAACATATGACATCAAATTCTATTAACATAACATAGAACGTATTCTTGGTAGTAATCTTTAATGAAGAATTTTCTAAGGTGGCAAGATTAACATCTTTCACCCACCACCCCGATAAAGTATATAAACATATGATACCTGGTTTAAATTAACAGTCACTTCTTTCTAGAGTTTTTGTTCTATTTCTCTAATCTTCTTCTCCTCTTTCTCATTATCCAAAAATTCTATCTTGATAATTATAGTCTTCAATTAAATAAAATGTCACTTTATAGGAGGCAAAAGATCCTATTAATTTTGTCCATCATCATGAATTTAATCCCAAACAATTATTCCTTACCGCCAGATTTTTAAAGCAATATCAGGAACACAAACCACACATCAAATTTATAAAATGAATAGCAAGAACCAATTGGTTCCGCACATCTCCAAAGATAGCACAAGACAAGCATAACTAATAATAAGCGTAAAACAAAATTAAACTCTCAAGACAGCAATCAACTTTAAACATACAAGTACAAAATCCATATGCCAAAGCCAAGAGATGGACCGAGAAAGTTTCAGCAGTACAACAACCAGCTTAGCATGAGAAAGAACCAAAATTCAAAATCAGTTTATAAAAAAATTCGTATATCACTCTAATATACTAATTGAGGTAACCCATGATCCAACTCCATATAAATAAATGCACCAGAATACAATAAAAGAATTCATATACTCCAGAAAGATCATAGAGATCCCAAATTGTTGAAAGACAAGATAAACCATCTGATACTATTTTCAAAAAAAAGAAAGACCACTAGCAAATCGTGACAATTTCGTGGTCCAAAATACTGAGACAAAACCATACCACACAAAGAAAAACCGCCAATTTTCTTATCAGAAGAATAAAATCAAAACGTTAATAAGTTTAACGAGTATAAGTAGTGACCACACATCAAAGCCCTAATTCTCATATCATCAAAACCTAAGAACCGAAACTCTACAACGATCACGATTTGCCAAATAATCCACAGATCTAAGTAATGGACCCGTTTTCACATCAAATCCAAGCAAAACACATCTAAAACCTACGGATCCGAGAAGGAGAACAAGTAGAGAGAAAAGGTGTTGAAGCTCACGTTGCGGCCATCGATGTTGTGCTTGTCCTGGAGGACGCGGTCGAGAACGGATGGATCGGCGAAGACGACGAATCCGAAGCCCCTTGGGCGGCCAGTGGTCTTATCCCTCATGATGGTGGCGTCGAGGACCTCCCCATAGTTCCCAAAGTGCTCCCTGAGCTTATCCTCGGAGGTCTCCCACGAAATCCCACCGATGAACAACTTCCCCTCGTCCGAATCCATCCCACCCTGCGGGCTAATGCAGGAGACACAGAGAGGAAGAGGAAGAGGAAGAGGCGCGGAGAAGAGAGAGAGAGGTGACGCCGCCGTCTTCGGGAGGAACAGATGAAGCGAAACCCCAATGCAAAGCGACAAATTGCGAGGTTGATTCTGATCCAACGGTCGAGATTGGTCGTTCGGACACGTGTGAATGTTACCCTTTGGGAAATCGCAAGGACTCGACGCTTGGTTCGACGACCACGATGCCTCCGTCATCCTTGATGATGAGATCGTATCCGTTTATTTAAGGCTGAGTCCCGACTTAGGAATTCCGACTTAATAATTTAATTTTAAAAATTCATATTTTTATCATTGTATAATTATTAAAATTATGGTAATTATTTTTCTGGATCTTTACAATGAATATAAGAATATATAGATTAATAACAAAAAAAAAGGTCTGTTTAAGACATCATCGTGGAATTTATTAAATTGTTGGAAGTATTAGGTGCTTATAATCATAACATTTCTAAGTGTTTTTATGCTCTACTCACTAATTATAAATTTATATTTTTTAATAAAAAGTAAGTGATGAAGATAGAATTCGATCCTCATTGGATTGTACTTTATCTTCTCTTTCCTTTTTATCACATAATTCTTTTCTTCTTTTTCTTGGTAATGTGGTCATTGTTGTCTCTTTTTATTATTTCATTTATTTCTTTTATTGAAATAATAGAGAAAGTTATATGTTTATTTTTTTTGTTTTTATATTTGTGCCAAGAGTGAAGTTTAAAAGTCACCATCATTTTAATTCTTTAGAGTTCTTGAAACATCAACGATCATTAGGTTTTTGGAATGTTTAGAATGATTGATCATAAATAATCATGTGATATTAGTATATTTTTTCTTCACAAATTTTGATTTGGAGATTTATTTTTGTATTTTTCACCTACCCACTTCTTTCATGTGATCCTTCACTCCAAAGGATTTGATATATTAATGGAATCATCTTAATTATCTTTTAAATAAAAATAATAATATCATCAAATAGCATTTATCTAAAATTAAATATATATGAATGTGGTAGATCCCCAGATGAAGCTCTATAGATTTTAATCATTGAGGGAGATAACCCTTGGAACGCTGTAGGGGTTCCTCCCTCTTAAATTCGGTACAATGCTGAAATAAAATTGATAATTGCTTGATTCAAGGGGGGCAGCTACATCTTTAAATAGGGATCAAAACCCTAGCCTAAGGGGGTGCTTGCCCAAGTAGAATTATCCTTTTGCCCCTTCTATATCCAACATGCCTTAATAAGAACCCAGTAAGGGGTGTGACGACTACTAAGCCCTAAGGGCTAATCTAAACCCTAGCCATACTCCTTTATAAGATAGGAGTGACTTTATTATAATTTAACAAGGTTTTTATTGACTAGTACTAAGATGATTAGGACTCAACCCTGCTAGAGTCCTATCAAGTCCGCCCTCTTCAGATAAGTCTTGTCCTCAAGGCTGAGGGTGCACAAACTTTGGAAACTGGATCTTCAACTCCTCATACGACTTTCATGCTATCATTAGCTGAACTTTGGCCTCCTCATCAGCTGGGGTGTTAGTTGGAAGGATTTGGGCTAAGTCGTCTTCTTTAAATTTCCATTTGAGGTGGGATACCTAGCGGATCAACTGTAATCTTGATCTGATTCGCGAATTTGATCTCCAGGTTAAGACCCCAATGTGATCCTCAATTTTGCAAGGCCCAAATAAATATGAAGATCACTTCATTAAGGCTCGAGTTTCCTACTGATCGGGCTGGAGGTGTAGAAAAACTCGATCTTCAATTTTTCGTCCATTTTGAAGTTTATCGGGAGGCCATTTCTTCTTTGCATGTGCTGCTATATAGTTAGTCTTTAGTGATAGTCAATCTTTCTACTGGAATAGTGACTGGCCTCTAGTATGATTCAGGATAATGAGAACTCAATCTGGTGTGAGCATGGATTGTAATTCTTCTAGTTTAACTCCTCTTTCGTGCCATGGACCTGTATCCAATCATATTTTAAATTTTGTAGTAATCAGTATCTCCTGTGAAAATCTAATATAAAGTGTGGGGAAAGCCTTGGTGTAAATTAGGAGTCGACCATCTTGCTTAAGAATAGTCCCAATTCGAATTCTTGATGCATCAGCCTCAATGATCAAAGTGGACCGAAATTGGGCAGCTCTAGGACTGACGTCATCGTCATGACTGCCTTGAGTCGTTCAAAGGCTGCGGAGGCTTTATCCAACCACAAGAAGGAGTCTTTCTTCAGTAATGACGTGAGCGGGGCATTGATCTTGCCATAATCTTTCATAAAATTTTGGTAGTAGCCCGTGAGTCCAAGGAAACCGCGTAATGATTGTATGTTTGTAGGTCTCGACCATCCTTGCATTGCCTCGATCTTTGTCGGGTCCATCGTCATTTCATCCTCTAATATAATGTGCCCAAGATACTTCACTTTACGTTGTAAGAAGCTGCACTTTGACAATACAAACTTATGTAGAAAACTCCGGAAGATGTCATTCATCATGCTTTGGAAAGTAGAAGAATCATTCGTAAGTCTGAAAGGCATTACCAGAAACTCGTAGTGGTCGTTATGCGTGCGAAATGTAATTTTCAGAATATCTTCAGTGCATACCTGAATCTGATGGTATCCGGATCGGAGATCCATTTTAGTAAAGACTCGGCTCCTTTTATTTCATCCAAGAGTTCATCTACGAATGAGATAAGATATTTATCCTTGACGGTGATGGCGTTTAGAGTCCTGTAGTCAACGTACATCTGCCACGTGCCATCTTTCTTGCGCACTAGCAACACTAGTGAGGAGTAAGGGCTGCAACTCGGTCGAATCACCCTGGTGTCAAGCATCACTTTAACAATGTTCTCGATCTCATCCTTCTGCTAGTGAAGATAGTGGTACGGTCATAAATTTGTTAGAGGTTTGCTTGGCAAATTAGGAACGCGATGGTTATGCGGTCGGTTAGGGGGCAGCCCACGCGACTCCAAGAAAACATCCACGAGTTCGTTCAAGCAAAGGGCAAGCTTAGGTTATGAGTTTTGTATGTTCTCCCACGTAGATGGCTGCTGAATATGCATCAAGAATCTACCATGTACTTTGTGCAAAACTTTCTCCATTTGTTACGACGAAACAGTGGAAATTTGGCTCTCGCGCTTACCTCGTATCCTGTCTCCCTTTGCAATAAAATTTCATGATTAATTTAGAAAAATTTCAGGCGATATCACCTAGTGTTGTGAGTCATTCGATCCCGAGTTGGACTTCATAATCATCGATAGGTAGGAGGAAGAAATCAACTATCACTTCTTGGTCTTGGAGGAGTAATTTCACCCACGGCCACCGTTGGTCGCAATTAAAGATTCGGCCGTCGGTGATCTTTACGTCAAAATTATTGCAATATTCGATTTGAAGTGCCAAACATACAACAACCTTACTGTTGAGGAAGTTATTGGTGCTACCCTTGTCAATGAGAATGGTGATGGGTTGCTGTTTTAGAAGTCCTCCAACTTTTATCATATACGGGTCGGAATAGCCGGCGAATGCGTGCACTACGTAGTCGACTGGTTGGGACTCTTCCTTCATGGCTTCTTCTTTAGATTCAAGGGCTTCTTCAGATGTTTTATTGCTCTCATCCTCCACTAGTTCAATCACGAGGAGTCGGCCCTTTTTGCAGTGATGTTCACGGCTCAATGGTCATCGCGATGCCAACACAACCCCTTGGTCGATCGTTCGTGAAGCTTGTCTCTTGTCAATTTTTTTTGTACAGGGGCTTGGATGGCAGTAAAAGGAGCAGTAGGCCTTGGCATGGTTGGTCGGGGAGCGACCCTTATCCTTCGTACCATGTGGTTCAATTATTCTTCCTGGATACGCACGAAGGAAATCGCCGCCATAAGAGTGTACAGTTATTGCGCCTTTACTTCTCCTTGAATCTTCGGCTTCAGGCCCTCGATAAAAGTACCTAAAAGTTGTTTCTCATACCAATTCTCAGTTTAGTTAGATAAATACTCAAATCTTGTTTGGTATTCTTGTATTGTACATGTTTGATAAATCTTTGCCAATTGTCCATCGATGTTAAAATCGGTTGGTCTGAAGCTGTTTAGTAGTCCTTCCTTGAATCGCTGCCAAGAGAGTCCTTCATGGGTGTGCTTAAACCAATTAAACCACTGAATAGCATCTCCCTCAAGATGGATGGCAGTAATCTCCACCTGTGTGTCGTCGGCGGTTCGGTAGAACCGAAAATAGCGCTCCACGCGCAAGATCCACCCGATCAGGTCTCCTTCTTCCCATCTAGGGAAGTGAACCTTCATGCATGGATTATTGAAATTAGAGGTAATGTGGCCACTTGAGGACCGTCTCGCCGATCTAAAGTTTCACCGTGTTGTAATCTCCTCAGACTCGACGGTCGCCCAATGGTTAATTCGACGAAAAGGGATCGCATCTTCTCTTCCATGCAGTTTTTAAAGGTTTCAAGCTTTGCATCGATAGCCTCCTCTGATGCCATAGTATATGCCTCTAAATTTATAATATTGAGATCTTTTTTCTGTTGTCGGGTTAGTGGCACGAGAATTTTGGAGAAGGGGGTGGCCGGTTGGAAGGTGAATTGGTTTGGATAGGAATAGGTTGATTTAGGTGGCTGATTTGGGGCTATGGTTTTGTGGAGTTTAGGCTACGAATTGATGTGATTTTAGGACTATGATAGATGACAGTAAAGGTAGGTGGGTAAAGAAAGTTGACTAAAAAGATAAGTGGATTAATAATAAAGTAGGTTGATTTGGATTCGGTTTAGGGTAATATTTGGAAGGATTTTTGGTGAGAATGATAGGGTTTGGTGATGAGAAAAAGAGAGTCTTAAATCCCACAAAAAAATAGCACTCAAATCTGATAGAATTCGGTAAAAAGAAGTGTTGCAATGTGTTGTCCTGCTGAATCAATTTTTACGTCGAGAAAATGATGATTTCTCAACATAAATTCTAGGGGAAAGTTTAAGGAAATTATACAGAAACCCTTGGTTTAGATGTTGTCAATACCAGTAGAAAATTTGACAAAATTTTGGCAGCATAACAGTAGGGAAATAGGGCAAAAGATGTAAGGCAGATTCTTTCATCGTAAAATTCCAGAATTGCATCACGGTGAAAGATCATACAAGAAAATCAGTTTCAGAAAGAGTTTTTTTGTGAAATCAAATCCAAATGAAAGCCAACTTGATTTTGAGAATTGTATAAAAATTTTGGTTAGAAACGAAGAACAAAAGTTTAGTTTCAAGTAGCAACAATCGACTAAAAATTTCTGTAGTGTTTCGCCTTTGTAACGATTATATCGTTTGTGATGGTAAAAAATTACATCAAGTAAACTTTGGAAAACTTTTCCCATGTATAATATGAAGGATCTTGCAGTATTGAAGAGGCATGAGTTATAAAAATATACCAGAATTCCAGATCAAACGCAGGAGGCAGCTGTAGACTGATTTGATCTGCTGTTGGGGTGGAAGGTGGAGGCGCGTGTCGTAGCAATTGTGGGAATTGCTTGGGAAGGTGGAGGCGGCTGAGTTGGCTACAGGGCAGGAACGTGGCTCTGATACCAAATGATAGAACCCCAGATGGAGCTCTATAGATTTTGATCCTTGAGGGAGATCAACCCTTGGAACGTTGTAGGGGTTCCTCCCTCCTAGATTCGGCACAAGGCTGAAATAAAATTGATAATTGCTTGATTCGATAGGTGCTGGTTACAGGTGCCCTACAAGCCAATCACGTGAGATGGCACGTGTGACACGTTGTGTAATCTTTTTGCTTATGATTAATATTGGCATATTCTCGTATTATCTGTTACATAAATATTGTGATGTCCTTGGTTCTGTGCAATGGGAGTCGGATCGTGATGAGATCACGATAATGAAATCGATTCACCTTTAAATATAAATCCTAAATAATCCCGATTATAGGTTACTCAAGAGGGACATTGAGATAATCGAACAGATCGGTGTACTATATACCCGTTCATATGATGGAGGCGGCTGGTCTCGTAGTCACGTATGTGAAGACACTAAGGATATAGTATAGGTGCTCATTAGAGAATGAGTTCACTGATTGATCCACTTATGGAATGTTGTATGGTTAATGATACCTAATGTCAGATAGTGATTCCATAGTCTCAGTTGTGTATCTAGTCCTTAGACTTGAGACATCAAGAATGTCTTGTATTAGTACTTTTTTCTTTGACACCAGACATACAGCTTTGGAAAGCTCCAGATCTGGTACAATTGGTTGTCTGGATTGGTAGCTAACCTTACAAACACAATTGAGTGTCAATAGAGAATCATCCACTCTCGGTATCACGAGAGAAATATCTTATATGTGCTTGCTCAAACAAATCGCTGGCCAGGGTCATTCGGATTGAGAGAGAAGGAGTTCTCCGGTAGAATCTGATTAGAGCAAGACAAACAGATTTCGTATTTGACCTAACAGTACCATGTCCAATATATGGTCTCTGAGATATTATTTAGATAAGGGATTATAGATACATGGTAACTGTGGATAGACAAGTCCGACAGATTCAATACCCCTGTACCGTATGGGGACTATGGCGTAGTGGCCTAGTACGTCCATAGTCGATGAGGCAAGTGAATTATTATTAGAGGGAGTTCTGATGGGAGTGACTCATTGCCAGCTCGGTATCGGGTCTAGAGGGTCACACACATATGGTGGATGCTTCAACCAATAGAGGATTGAATGAAGATCCAATTAGCCCATTATTCTCATTAGATGAGACCCTATGTTGATGGGCTTCTTGATTAAGGCTCAATTAAAGGCCTAAGGAGATTATTGGATAGAGATCCAATAATGTAATGTTAGTGGATAATTAGATGAAGATCCAATACTCACTAAGGCAGGAGCCCTAGGGTTTTTGGTGGCTCTCTATAAATAGGAGGGGAGACTCATGGTTGATAGGCTGTAGTTTTAGCAACCACCTCTTATTCTCCTCCCTCTATTTGTGCAATAGTTGCGAGATCAGATTGGAGGAGTTTTTTGGTGGCTCTCTATAAATAGGAGGGGAGACTCATGGTTGATAGGCTATAGTTTTAGCAACCACCTATTATTCTCCTCCCTTTATATGTGCAATAGTTGCGAGATCAGATTGGAGGAGTTTCGCTGCAAAGATCGATCGTGTGGATACCGCTAGAGGAGGACGCTTGACCTCCTTCATTATCTCCATCCGGATATGGAATACAGGGATATACGATCTCCCTAGGTAAAATCAATATCTCACACATCGTGATTTTATCAGTTTTTACGTTTTTCTCGCGACCCCAATATTTTGCACGACGATTTGATCTACATGGGAAATCGATTTTTGTTTTGATTTTCGTTGCGCATGTAATGCACCCGCTAAGGTTTCCCAATAATAGAGGGCGACTACATCTTTAAATAGGGATCAAAACCCTAGTGTAAGGGGGTACTTGTCCAACTAGAATTACCCATTAACCTCTCCTATAACCAACTTATCTTAGGAACCTAGTAAAGGGTGTGGCGACTACTAAGCCCTAAGGGTTAATCTAAACCCTAGCCATATTCCTTTATAAGATATGAGTTACTTTATTATAATGTAACAAGATTTTTATTGATTAGTACTAAAATGATTAGGACTCAACCCTCTTGAAATCCTATCAGAATGCCAATCATTTATTAAGATTGGAAACAATTGATAATATAAGGTTTCGCTAAGTTGTGATGAATATTTTTGTATATATTATGATGCACATTTGCTTCATCGAACTTAATCTCCTCACGCTTTAGACTCCAAAATAAAGAAACGTAGCACAAAGAGCTTTCATGGGCTAAAAACAATTAAGAATAAGACATATAATTCCAATAATAACTATGGCATATGAGAACGAGACAACTAAGTTTTCTTTTGTACAGGTCATAATAGCAATTGAGGCTACACAAAAGATGAAATTTTGAGTTAGAACAAACCTAATCCAAGAGATTAGCACATTTTTAATGTAGGTAAGTAATAAACAAAGTTTAATCCAAATCTTAATGCTTATTTGGTGGTTTTGGGAATAAACTTTAGAAGTATTTAGCTGAGATTGCCTCTAATAATAATAACAAGGTAGTTGCATCAACAACATCGAATAAAAGCATAATAGTAATATATATAATTATATGATATAATGGGTCTCTCTCTTGGTCACTACATATGATCATATTTATTTAAATCTGCTAATCCAAAGCAAGTTGATCGAATTCATATTATTTAGTTTATCCAAATTGGTTTTCATAGGTCATCGTTACTCCGAGCAAATGTTTCTTGTAAAAAAATAAAAAAAAATAAATACAGATTTCTTTTATTATTCTCTAGTGCTTAAGTCAATTAGAAACTTTTTACTGGAGCCCTAATATCAAGTGAAAATAGTAAAAAAAAATTAAAATTAATTTTGAAGTAAGTCAATAGGTTCCCATATTATTGTTATATGAGATCCCTTTTATAATATGTAGTTTGAGAAGAATATAGATATATTTCATAGTAGTAAGAAATATTAACTATAATGATAGTAGCGAGACAAATAGCTTCAGATGAATTTTAACATCTAACGGGGGAGAGACACTTGAGAGTAAAAATGATATCTTATGCATGAATTATATCACGTAAAAGAATGACATCTCACAATGGAATGACACATAACACATTAAAATTTATGCTGTGTGTCACCTTGAAAAAAATTATTCTTATAAACTCCATGGATTAATTTGCTCATGAAAGATTAACCAATGACTCAATGCATCACTCTTTAGAAGGATTAAAAGAGACTTGGGTGTTCGTTAAAGAACTACAAGGCATCCTTTCTTTCTTTCTTTGAGGATGAAGCATAAGGATGGCTCACTTATTCCTGGAAGAAGTGACTGAGGACATCATCAGTACTCATAGTAGAGCGGGTTTGGGAGCTTAAATATCCTCCTTGCTGTGGTGTATCCGCCGAGGCTGCTCCATTGGCTCCCCACAATTCCCCACAAGCGGTACCCTTCCTTCACCATCTTCTCCCTTTCTGCTGCCTTATATTTTTCTGCACTACTGTAGTTGTCCTCCGGGGATCTGAGGGTCATATAATGAGAGTAACAAAAATTTAGTCTAACAACTCATAAAAAATTTGAGAACTATATTTTGTTTACGTGGAAAGGTAGGGTACTTTTCTAAGGAGGATTCTTAATCTTTTGATATATATATATATATATATATATTTTAAATATTTTTCGTGAAGGGAATCAGACTAGTTGGCTATGTTTATAAGAGATGATGATAAATATAATCATTGTTTGAGTCAAAAATGTTACAACTAAGTCGTTAGCTTAAGATGAGAGTAACAAAAACTTAGTCTAACAACTCATATAGGAAACCGAAAAATGATATTTTCTTGCGTGGAAACGCTACTTCTCCATCGATGATTCTTAATCTTTTGAATTATATGTTTTTTTAATATTTATCGTAAAGGGAATCATACTACAGATTAGTTGGCTATGTTTGCGAGAGAAGATACATATAATAATGTTAGAGTAAAAAATGTTACAGCTAAATCATTAACTTAAGATGAGAGTAACAAAAACTTAGTCTATAGAAAACCCAAGAACCATATTTACTTGCATGAAAATGGTTATATATTTTTTATATTTTTTGTGAAGGGAATCAGACTACATATTAGTTGGCTATGTTTGTAAGAAATGATAAATATAATCATGTTTGAGTCAAAAATGATACAGCTAAGTTGGATTTATTTGATTCTTTCGGATGCCAATGATGATATCTTGTATCGTTTATTCTCTTATTATTATAATTATTAAAAAATAATAATAAAATTTTATTTTTAGATGAAGAGTCGATACATACTTGATATCATTTGGTACAGGTCCTATAATCTATATGGTTAGGAGCTTTCTCTTTTTCTAATTTATTTTTTTATAATTTCTTTTAAAGTTTACTTAATTCTCTTATAACTTTCTTCGATTTAAATGTAAGATTATTAGGAGATTTGATTTTCGCAAGAAGAGGAGTAACTATCAAATCCTTTTTTTTTTTTAATTTAAGGTAATTCCAAACCTAATCTCTAAGTTTTAACATGCAATTAGGTTAGATTTTATACTAATTCTGCATGTTTAGCATAAATTTCAAGACTTAATGGAATCTCGAGATTTAATTTAATTTATTCTTACATGCTTAGCATAAATTTCAAAGTTCAGACCTAATCTAGGAATGAACATAATCTCTACATTTAGTCTACCTAAGCACAAATCAAACCAATTAAATTAGAGTTTATGTTTATTCTTCCGTGTTATCCCTTGGGATCTAACTCAGATGAAATCCTAAAATATTATTTATTTTTTATTGATTTTAAGTTTTTTTTAAACCATTAAATCTAAGATCCGGTATGGATTTATGATCGATATATGAGATTGCAAACCATGTCGAAAGGTAGCAACGCAAAGGAGATGAGATGCCGAGGAGACAACAACTGTACACAGACCTTAAGATCAGCTCGGTCCAGCCATGGTAGCCAACATTGATGAGGTTGCCGACGGTGGCTTCTCTGAGGCACTCCGCTCTGGAGGAGAGGACGAAGACCTTTAATCCTCGAGTCCTGATATGGTGGAACAGGTGCACCATGTGAGCCACGGCCGGGGCGTCAGCCTCCTTCGCCCATGCCTCAAAGGCACTTGCGTTTCTCTTCATGCTTCTGCACCTCGAAGTGTGAGTTCTTTACTGGCGAGGAAGAAGAAGAAGAAGCAGGCGAGGCGTGCGTACCCGAACTGGTGGTGCTGGTAGTAGGGGACGGTGGAGAGGAGCACGTCGTCGACGTCGAAGACCCACGCGTCCTTGCCGTCGCCGCCCAACTGAAAGGTGTGGGCGAGGAAGAGGATGACCTCCTCGGCGGCGCGCTGCACGTCGACCTTGTACTGCGTCGAGGTCACGTACTCGCCGACGTAGTCGACGCACTCGCCGGGCACCACCTCGAAGCCACGGATGTTGTTCAGCTCCACGTTCATCCGCCAGCTCTCGCAGTAGTTCCTCAGGCCGGCGGCCACGGCCGTGTCCTCCTTGTCGCCCTCCTCCCGCTTGCTGCCCATGAAGCCCAGTATGTTCCAGTCACCGGCCACCAGGCCGATGCAGAAGCCAAGGAACAGGAAAACCACTCCAGTTCTCATCATCCCTTCCGCCGCGGACACCACTGAGGTGGTGTACTGAGCTCCCTATATAAAGTGGCCTACAGGCAGTCGATGTCGGCATCCCTTCTATTACTATTTTATTATTTCGAATAAATTTAATTATTATTATTGACCACAGGTATCATTGGATCCGCTGGTCAAAGACACGTCATATGTCCACCCGACAACGGGCAGAGTCGATTAGATCCGTTTAGATATGATGTGAACTCATTGAAATAATAATAATAATAATAATAATAAGGTAATACGGTGATTGAAGTCCCAATTAGGTCTCTTAATTGTTAATCCAACTTATTTTTTACTCAATAATAATAATAATAATAATAATTTATTATTATTATTTCTGGACATGAGCTGGATCCACCAATTTACCATGACTTATTCGAGTCATGAGGTGGGTCCCGACTAAAAAAGAAAGACCTGCTCCAGTCGTAGGTGGGTCCCGATCCCTGGCTGCACACCTACTGTTGGATCACGGGTGGGGCAGCTTTATTAATGGGAACGGTGCAGTACATTATTAAGGTAAAAAAAAGGGGTATGGCGAGTTGGTCTCCGTATCTATTGAGTACTGAGACATTAGATTTATCATACATTATTAATAGAAAGCATGTAAATTTTATTTTAATTTATTTAAATAATAATAATAAGCTGACCCGTGGGAAGCATGTGATAGATACATTTTTTATTGTGTTAGACTATGGAAATTGCATCAAACCAGCGGATCCGGCCAAACCAATTTTGACCGGTTTGATTTCGATAATTGAATGAAAATTATTAAGAAATTGGATTGAAATGAACCCAATCGGTTGGCTTTGTATGTATGAAAGGAATCGGCAAACCCGGTTTGATGCGATGTATTGTTACTATCTTGAGTATAAAATTAGATCGCATCAGCGGACCCAGCCAAATGTATCATGACCGTTTTGGTTCAATAATTGAATCGAAAGTATGGATAAATTTTCAACATCGAAGAAACATTATTGAGAATATGTTGATGTAGTTTTGTAGGATTTAAATAATTAATTGAGAAATTCTACTTGAGATCGGCTCGATAAAATGACTAATTAAATTCGAATCAATTTTCATGTCAGATAATAAAAAAATAACTTAATAGTTATATATAATTATGAGAAGTAAGAGATTAACTATTATAAATAAAAATATATAATAAAAATAGAAATAATGAAGCTTCCAAAACACTTAAAAAAATCAAATCAAATATATATTCGAGAAAAAAAATTATATAATGAAACCTACCTTCATCATATTATATAAATCAATCTGATTCATCTTTGCACATGAAATGACACCTACCACAGAATTGATCATCTTGTCATGGAAAACAAATGTAAATTCTCAATTATTGTCTCGTATCATTTCAAATCCTTATCTAAGCATTTTGAGATTCAAATAATGCGCCAATAGTAATTCCATATGAAACTTATCATAAATCTTACAGTGCATTGTAATTCCATATGAAATGATGACAAAAATGAGAAGCAAAAAAATTGAATTAGTACAAACCGATAAAAATTAAAAGATTAATTCCATTCGTATGGAAGATAGAAAATTGCCAAGTTTTTGTTATTAGCATCGAACAATCACTTGGAATCCCAGTATGAGTTCCATAAATTAAGATGGAAAATGGTATTGTGAAGAAAAGGGGTTGAGAAGATGAGATATCATCAAAATTCTATCACCATCAAACCCAATCAAAGCTTTAAATCTTTGAAAAATAAAGTTCAAAATGTAGAGATCATAGACCTACAACAAGAACTTGACATGATTTGCCTAATTATAATATACGCACACCAAAAGTAGCAAAAATTCAATATGAAAAAAGAAGATCTTAATTTGATTGATTCATCAAAATCAAAACTTAATGAAAACTTAAAAATGGAAGATCTACAATATTCGCGAAACGCATCAGTGAATCAGGAACCGTCGATTACATGGGTGCATCAGAGCCGTCGATGTCATGGGTGCGTAGTATAAGGACGAGACCCAGTCCATGGTCGAAGGCTACTGCAGTAATTTCACAATCGATACCTTAGAAACCCTAGCCACCGTTCTATAAATTACCGGACCCGTTCTCTTAACCCCATCGGCGTCGCCGCTCGCTGTCTTCTTCTCCAAGATGTCGAAGCGAGGTGAGGAGCGTCTACCTCTTCCTCTTTTGCTGATTTCCTTTTCATGGTTGTTTTTCTTATAGTCGTTCATTCTTTGATCTAGCAGTAGATTAGTCTCGTTGTTGTCCTATCACTCAATGCATTCGCTACTTTCTCGGTTTGCTGCTGCCCTTTTGAAATTGGACTATATAAATAGGATTTCTTGAAACGAACATGATTTTTTTACTTAATACGGATTCTTTATGTTTTTATTATGCTCTAAGAAAAGTTCTCATTGTCCCCTAGAAAGAGAATGCTCTGTTGAAGTTTAATCCTTAGCAAATGTGATAAGGAGTACCGAATTCGTAGGAAGGATTAGACATTTTTTGTTGTATATTTCGTTATTTTTGATGTGCTTGGCTATTGTGATGCATAGGACGAGGAGGGTCTGCTGGAAATAAGTTTCGCATGTCGCTGGGTCTACCGGTGGCAGCCACTGTCAATTGTGCGGACAACACTGGCGCGAAGAACCTCTACATTATATCTGTCAAGGGGATCAAGGGCCGGCTTAACCGTCTCCCGTCTGCTTGCGTTGGGGATATGGTAATGGCCACTGTCAAGAAGGGTAAGCCAGACCTCAGGAAGAAGGTCATGCCTGCCGTCATTGTGAGGCAGCGGAAACCATGGCGCAGAAAGGATGGCGTCTATATGTACTTTGAGGGTATCGATTTCCTCCACTAAATTTTTATTATTACTTTTTGTCGCTTATAATTTTTCATTTGCGTGTTGCTTGTCTTCTTTAGTTTGTATTAGCTTGTTATAGGGCTTACTGCTTCACTTTCTGTCTTTTGTGCATAATTTTCTTTCTTTCCCATTTTCCTCTTTATATTATTTGTAGAAGTCTGCATAAAAGGTTTAATTTTTTCGCATTGTTGGCAAATGATGAATTTTTACTTGTTGTGATGGAGGTGATTTTTTGGTAAAAATCTCCTTGACTTGTCGGAACAAACCAATTATGTTTGTATATTCCAAAAGTAAACGTCACAAAGCAAGTCTTTGGATGTTGATGGCTCTTCCTGATAAAAGTTTAATCTTTATCGGGAAGTTTCTCCATCTTGAGGCTGTCCCATATTCCATAGCCTGGACTAGTAGCATTGCCGCCGTTACCTCTCGGGACTGGCCATGGGACATACATTTCACTTCATTTATAACTATAAATCTATTTGGCATATCATATAGTGTTACAGATGTTTGTTTTTATTCCTCTATCTTTGCAGTGAGTACTTCTATCTGGGGCTTGTCTTATACTCCACTGCACAAGCATCTGATTTTTTTATATTAGAAATAAAAAATTGTGTTTAACTATTTAGTTTTTAATTTGCTTCAATCTGTTGACGGAGGATATTCTTCTGGGTGAAGGTCTCCTTTACTTTTTGGAGCAAACCAATTATGTTTGTATATTCTGAAGTAAACGTCACATAAAAAGCTTTTTGATGTTGATGGCTCTCCCTGCAAGGTTAATCCTTGCAGGGGGTTTCTCCATCCTGAAGCGGTCTCATATTCCATCGCCTGGAGTAGCAGCATTGCCGCCATTACCTCTCGGGACTGGCCATGAGACATACATTCAAATAGTTGATTAGAAGCCAAACCTCAGATTGGGCTTAAATCTTTGTTTTGCTCTAAAGATTTTTTGTTTGTGAAACTTTGTTCATTTTGACACAGTAGGCTTAACAATTGAACACGTTATAATCGAGTTTAATGTTTTTATTATTTAGGAGTTGAATCCATGTCTTGTAGTAGACTTAATCATGGTCCTTTGAAGTTGCTTCCGTTCTGGAAGAGTGGCCTCCTATAGGTTATTCTGTAGAGGAAGCATATATATGTGATATGGCCAGTTTTTAACAGCATGGTGTTCAATAATAGCATCATGTTACCTGTCTACTGGTAAATTATATATGTAAAATGCAAATATTTTCATATAAAAATGAATTAGATGAGTGGGTTCTTAATACATACATTTCTTTTAAAAAACAGACACATTTTTTTATCTCTTTTCCTTTTGTGAGCTTCTGTTCGGTCATGTTATTGCTATTGGACCCAAGTATTATGCAGCTAGATTTATTGCTAGTCTCTTAATATCTTGTTTCATACTTGTTAATTATGTTTACATTTAATGTCTGAATAATTCATTCCAGAATTGCATGCATGAAAGTCTAATTTTTTCTAAAAATATATATATATTTTGTGTAGATAACGCTGGCGTTATTGTGAATCCAAAAGGAGAAATGAAAGGTATTTTTCTGTGGTTATGGGTTGTGGTACCCAATATTCCTCCGTTAAATAGTCTTTTTATCTAGACATTTACGAAATGTTATTTTTTCCTTTTTGCCTTCTTGGCTTGTATTCTTCATATATATTGACTTATTATTCCATTTTATTCCCAGGATCTGCTATTACAGGACCCATCGGCAAGGAATGTGCTGATCTGTGGCCTAGAATTGCCAGTGCTGCTAATGCCATCGTTTAATGATGTGCTTTGGCAAGGCCGATGTAAATGTCGAGTTTCTTTCCTGCTGATGTTGATAAATTCTAGGACAATAGTAATTTTATATCAACAATGATGTTGATAACCATCTTTCGATATCCGATAACAAATCTGTGTTGAGGATTTCTCAATTTTCTGTCATTATACATTCGAAATCACTGATCAATCCTATGCTTCTAATAGAACTTTTAAAGTAGGAATAGCTTTGGTGCTATTCTCATAAACATGAGCATGCATAATGCTCTTACAATTATCTAATAGCTGCTTGTCTAACTATATAATATTAAAGAGAGACCTCGTGGTCCTTCTCTTCATACGCTTCCCCACTGCAAGAGAAACAAAATAGACTACTGCTGCTTCGCCTTCCCTTCTTTTTCCCTACTCCGGTGCTTGATCGGTCGTCCGTCTCGTGTTCCGGCGTCATCTCGGCTTTCCACGTCTCCAGTTTGGTCTCCAACTCCTCCCTCTCCCGCTCCTCTGCGTGTCCCTCCATCTCGACTGATCCGGTCCTCTCTAGCTGTCCTTCGCCGCAGTTGGCCGGCGGCGACGTCTCGCTGTTGCATTTCTCCTGTTTCGCATCGATGAGGTCTTTGTAGGCGAAGGCCGCTAGGGACTGGATGTCGAAGGACAGCGGCATGATCTTGACATAGGAGTCGTGGAGGGCGACGCCGAGGTTGAGGATGCCGTGGGGGCAGAGCGTTGAGGGGCGGCGCACCTGGAGTGCCACGCAGCGGCTGGCCCCGGGTGCAGGGAGGAGGGCGCTGAGGACGACGCGGACGGTGCCGAGGAGGTGGTCGCGGAGCGGGCTGAGGCGGCCGCGGGCGGCGTGTAGGTGGACGTTGACGGCCGCGGTATCGGAGCGGAGGAATGCGTCGTCGACGCGGAAGACGAACTTGTCGTTCCAGGTGGGGTCGGTGTGGCCGGCGCGGTCCACCCGGGTGTAGAGCTTGTGCTTTGGGTCGACCCATGCGGACGCGTAGGCCTGCAACGACCGCGAAGCGGGGAAGAGCCCCTGGCCGGAGATGATGGTGATCTCGAGGAGGTGGAAAGGCATTGCTACGGGGGGGTCGAAGGTGGTCGAATGGTGGTGGTGTCGGCGACTGAAGGAGCCACCATCCACCGACTTCATGATGGCGGGGCTTTCCTCCAAGGTGAAGCGATACTTGCGCATGTACCAGCGACGGGAAACGGGAGTAAGATGACGCTGGGGAGGCCGAGAATAGGAAGTGCTAAACTTGGCTCGAGCAACACGTTTACTACCCCACGTTTGCACCCGGCTCACCTGCACGACTGTGATTGGCTTATCTGACATGTCCTACTAAAACAAGCAGAGAGTGGCTGTTTGACGCCGTACACTTAAAGGGTCGCTGGTCTTGCGGTTGTTGTGTGGTGACGCGCGCTTATCACGAGCCGACCAATTGCAAATAGCCAACACATAACTGGCTTCGTGGCTTGACCAAACCCGAACCCTGTCTCCTACAATTATGTTTTTATTTTAGATAATTTTTAAGAAAATAAATCAAATTAGGGTGAATTCCCATTTAACTGATCATATTCAATTCACATATCAAATCCATAAAAATCAAACAAATAAATGCGACTGTTCCAATTGAAGAAAGCCAGTGACCACGTGGGTCGTTGGGTTGCGTCTGGAATACCAGGCTATTGGGTTCTCCGTTCGGGCATATAAATTAGCGTTGGAAGCCCTAAATTGCCCGTGTCTTCCGTCTTGCGCTCGCGGCCTTGTCCGGTTCCATTGACGTCGGTGTTCTTCCTTCCTTCCCTCGTCCTTCGGATCCCCTCCTCCGGCGATCCCCCTCGGTGTCACGATCCCTCATAGCTGAGGCATTTGCCTTGAATTCTCTCTCGTTTCGGTGATCTCGTCTTTACCTTGATCCACGGGCTTCCGCCACCGAGTCCGAGGTACAATCACCCTCTCTCTCGCGCTCTTGTTTGATCTGAGTTGGTGTTTTGATCTGGTATTGGTGTCGTTGGACGCTTTTTGTTCATTGGGCCGATGCTTTATCTCGAAGCAATCCTCTCTGGAGTCGTTCCTCGAAGATTTTCGTTAGTTTAGAGCTCTGTTATTTGCAAATGCTTTCGTCTTAACATTTAAGTCTCGTTCATGGTTCTTAGAAGAAAAGCGCCTATCCTTTTGTTATTTTTCATGCTATTAAATGGAAAATTGTGGATTTGACGCAATCAAACGGGGCAAGCTGCTTTAACTAGTCCGATCGTGTTGGGCAAGTGCAACATGGAACAATTCAGTTCGTTTTTTCTTTATTTTTCATGAGGACTTCAACTTCGTTTATCTTGTTATGCTTTTTAATATCACATAGTAATATCATAGACTAGAAACACTGGATTTCTATGTAACACCTCTCTCTCCTGTTTTATTGTGTATCTAGAATGAATTTTTTATAATTTGAATAGTTGATTTGATTTTGTCTACTTTCAGGAGTAACATGTTTAGAGAATGAAATGTCTCAATCGTGGGCAGATAATGTCAAGTCTTCATCTGGATCCACTTTGCAGTCCAGTCCGCACCTTGTGTTTCCACATGTTTCGCATACCAATTTGGAGCACAGGTGGAAATATATTATAGTATACTTATTTGTGTAGTTCTTGTTATACTACTTTTGTTTTTTTCAATTTCTTTCTTCAAAAGTATGCTATTGGTGTGCTACGTGGTTCTGTAATAGTTCTTATCTTGTTCATTTGGTGCCTTCATAGAGACACTTGCTCTATGGATGTTAAAAGTAATAAAAGATAGCATATGAAGATGCCCAAGCAACAGGGTTTATGTTAGATGTACCATGGATTTTAATAGGGAGAGAGAAAAGTTGCTGTGGTCCTTTAATAATAGCCTTATAGGTTGTTATATCTGCTTGTGTCAACCACCAAACAAGTCCTTGTTGTTTGCGCTCAAAGGCGACAGGCCTTTAGCAATCAAGCATCAGAAGGGCCCTTCTGGATGGTAGAAAGGTGTGGAAGAGTAGTGGTTAGAGGTTTGGGATAATGATGGTTAGAGGTAATTAAGAAATAGAAGGCTTGGGGATTGAACACGAACAATTTGACAGTGAAATGGTGGATCATGGATTGGGCCTGGACTGTAAATAGAGATATTAAATATCTGGTGGTTTAAGAAGATAAAAAGGTGGAGAAAAGGGATAAGGAAAATATGTGACAGAAAGGTTGATGCCTTCAACACACTATGATTTATCATATTAGGTTTGAGTGGGAATGGGTAGCCACTCATAGAAAGTGTTAGTGTTATTACTCTCGTTGCTTCTTCTATTTATATAATAAGAATAGGAGAAAAGTAAAATGGAAAAATAATGTAGAACAAGATGTGAAATCTTAAACATATGCTTTGGTCAATCTTTTATGACTAACAAGGATAAAAAATTGGGTTCCATTTTGACTTTTTATCTGGTCTTTTATTGTCTGGCAATACAGATTTTGAGTTACTCTCAATGTTGCTTTTATTGTCTTATTTTAATGCATCATAGCTATCTTCATATGATGTTTCAGCGATAGAAATAACGATGCACTTGTGTATTAATTTCTCGTCATATGTGTTAGATATGAATCTGAGTTTTCAGAAATACGAATCCAGTCCTTTTAGATCCAAACCAATCAAACATTCACATTTGAATTTCTCTGTTTTAGAAATGTTTATCAGTTGTTAGCATGGAGGGAGATATCTCCTCGGTCCAAGTATAAGAAACGGCTTTGGAAAGAAGGCTCAAACTGGAGTGCTGATCATATTGCACTAAGATGTGGAAAATTGGATGCTAGAAATGCTTTGGCTTCTTGGTAATGTAGCTCTGTATGCTATATTTCATTAATGGCTTGTTATTTTTGAAAAATTTCATATAATGCTGTATTTTTAGGCATTGTATGGAGTTTATTGTTCTAAATTCTAAGCACACTGATTATGAGAAGGTATATGTTGATCTATTGGCATTTGGCATTCTCAGGGTAGAAGCAGAGTCTTTGCGTCATTTATCTGCGAAATATTCTAGTCTTGTGCCTCCTCCAAGGTCCACAATTGCAGCAGCATTTAGTTCGGATGGAAATACAATTGCTTCCACACAGTAAGTTCATTCCCCTGCTTCAGCTGTACTATATACATAGTCAGTCATAACTAACTGAATATGGTTGCAGTGGTGACCACACTGTCAAGATAATTGACTGCCAAACAGGGAACTGTTTAAAGGTGTTGAGTGGTCATCGTCGGACACCTTGGGTGGTAGGTGCACATATTGTTTGTTTGTTTTTCTTTTTATGTTTGTGCATTACTATAATGAATTTTTGTGGGTGGAGCTTGCTTGCATTTTACAATTTTCTTGAGGAAAAAAAGGTTTGCCAATGTGAATATGTGGTCCATTTTTTGGTTCACTTGCGCTCCACTTCTACTTTCACTTTCACTTCCGTTCCAACAACTCCAGTATGTCAGCCTTTCTAGGACTGGTCTGTGTTGTTGATTCCTTTAACATTGAAATATTCTTCTTCTGTTCATTAAAATTTATTTAGCATCATGATCCCTGTTTTACATTTTCATTACTTTCTCTTGCTGGAAGGGATTTGCTTATTGGTTTTTAAGTTGCAAGATACAGTACTAGATTTACAAGCTGATGGTATGACCTGTTCTCTTGTTTCCCATGGTTACCATTACGATCTTCACTGTTCGAGTCTGAGTTCTTGAAAAACTCTAGTTATGTGTGTATGTTTTCTTCAAGATTATTGTATTAAATTATTTTGACTGTCTAATTTGTCATCCAGGTTAGGTTCCATCCATTACACCCAGAAAAACTTGCAAGCGGTAGCTTGGATCACGAAGTTCGATTATGGAACACAGAGACAGCAGATTGTATAGGATCACATGATTTTTGTATTACCCTTTTAACACTTTTGTGAAAACTTCTTTTAATACAAGTTTGAAATCTGGTTACCTTTTTTGATTTCTCGATAATCTATCTTCGTCAGATTCAAACTTTTGTATATTTTCTTTTTTATCTGCAGATCGTCCTATTGCCTCTATTGCATTTCATGCCCAAGGAGAACTTCTTGCCGTAGCTTCCGGCCATAAGGTGGGTTGTTTTTGGATGACATGAGAAGAAATCCACCAAGAGAAAACTTTTCCATTGTTTGTCGATGACTGATCTTTTCTTTATTTTGGTGTGTTGAAACTCCATGTGATACACATTTGGCAGCTGTACGTATGGAACTACAACAAGAGAGAAGAGGCATCTTCTCCTACTGTTGTTCTAAAGACTCGGCGCTCCTTAAGGGCTGTACATTTTCATCCTCATGGTGCTCCATTTCTGTTAACAGCTGAGGTTGATTTCTCTTTTTGGATTCATTGTTGGACTGATGTTTATAGATGTTCACATTCTACCAACTGTAAGAGTTCCTTGCTTTACAGGTTAATGATCTAGATTCTCCAGATTCACCTTTGACTCTTGCAACATCATCCAGTTATTTACACTATGCTCCGCCTGCAGTTCTTTTTGCTAATTTAAATTCTGATCTCCGTCAGCATCAGATGGATAAGTTGCCCCTTATACCTTCTCCTTACTTCTTTGGGCCAACATTTGTAAAAGATGATGGAAGGACTTTGCAACATGCTGGTGGGACAAGAAACTCAGCCAGTGGACAGCCAAAAACAGAACCTTCTATATTGTCTAGTCAGAGACAAATACCAGATGCTGCTAATCAGTATGATAATTTGGTGGCCCCCATGGATATATCTCCTGGAGAACCATCTGACATGAATTTTATGACCAATAATAGAGTTTCTACGATGACTGGAATGGAGAAGGCCTCGGAAAGTGTAGAAACCAATGAAGGACAATCTGCACCAGAGTTTCAGGCAAGAAGCTCTACTGGGATTTCTGAGAGGTCGGATGCTTCTGGTAATGTGTCATTGACTGCATCTGCTCAGATTCATGAGAGGTCAGATGCTTCTGGTAATGTCTCATTGACTACACCTCAGGAAAGTGGAATTGTTGAAAGAGTACCGATTGGATTAGGTTTCGGTGTTCCACCTATTATTTCCACAAGCGCCTCCAATGATGGTAATCCCATATTAATCCCTTCCCATGATCCTCCGTGCTGGGAGCTGCCTCTCCTGCAGGGCTGGTTAATGGGCCAAACTCATTCCATGCACACAAGATCCATTAATGGTGGCTTAGAAGGAAATTCAGGCATGATTCATGGAACAGGATCCAACTCCTTGACCTCTGAATTACAATATAGCCATAATGCAGAACGTTTAATGGCTTCTTCGATGGCAAACCTAGCTGCCCATTCTAGGGTGACTGCAAGATCTGGTTCTCGTCTTCGTTCACATTCACGTTTAGTGGCTTCAACAGGTGTCAGCCAAGTTTCCTTGCCTCATAATTCCCAGACTGATGATGCCGAGCCTCATCGTGGTCCTAGTGGTATTGGATCTGAGGTTCCAACATCATTGGCTGCAACAGCAGCTGTTGAATTACCTTGTACTGTGAAACTAAGGATATGGCCATATGATATACAAGATCCATGTGCTCCTTTGGAACTAGAGACATGCCGTTTAACTATACCTCATGCAGTTCTTTGCAGGTGCACTTTCTCTCCGTGATAGAAAAAAATTACTTTTCTTTTAGGGACTCTTATTTGCAACAATTATAATGTTGAGTGCTGCATGATATTCTTGTCATAATATAATAGCAGAACACATTAAATTAGAATGTGCTGCTCTTGGTTATTGACAGCATCTATGTAAAATACTTACATGTGAATAATTGTGACAGTGAAATGGGCACTCATTTTTCTCCTTGTGGGCGATTTTTGGTTGCTTGTGTTGCATGCTTGCTTCCTCACCTGGATGGTGATCCTGGAACACAGTCACAAATGCAACATGATGCTTCAGGGGCTGCAACATCACCAACACAGCACCCAATTTCAGCTCACCAAGTTATGTATGAGCTTCGCATCTACTCTCTTGAAGAAGCAACGTATGACAAAACTTTTCTTGTAATTTTAGTGGTGAAACTGTCTTTATACATATTGATTTTCTTCAATATTTTTCTTGATATGTAGCTTCGGTGTGGTGCTTTCTTCAAGAGCAATAAGAGCTGCACACTGCCTAACTTCTATTCAGGTTGGCACACTTCATTATTGAATTAATTAATTATATGTATAAATGATTATTAGTTTTGGTTTTTTTTATAAACAAATCGCCTCGTCTTCCTCTCAACCATTGTTTTTCATATATAAATTGTTCCTAGATGAAGTTGTTTCTCTTTGGTCACCCTATTTATGATGCTTGTACAAGTACTTGTATCTAATGTGATGGACTGTTGAGGAGTTGTAGATGAATCTACAACATATATTGTAGAATGCTCAGGGAGCAAGGAATGGCATGAGAACAAGAAACACCTACCTGGATCAGTTCTTATGAAATTATTGCTTCAAAATAATTTATCTATATTCTGATGTTGCAACACGTTTTGATTGTGAAGAATAATCTTTTGCTTTTGCCTAGTCCAATGTGTACAAGATGTTTTTTTTTCACTTTGGTAATTTCTCTATGCTGTACCATAGAGAAATCACTGTGGTAATTTCTCTATGTTTGGCTGCTGGATGTTCCCCCTGCAGAGCAGGGAGCCCTCAACAAGCTGAGGGACAGGCTATCCTGGAGGCTTTATAAAGAGCAAGGAGCAAAAGATGGAGGAAGATTTTAGTTCGCTGTCTCCCTTGAATGGACCAAGTATATATCTGGCTCTAGTCAGATACCCTGACACTTGAGGGCTTTACTTAAAGATATTTTGGTCATTGCCTCTAAGGTTAATGTAATTGGATTTCAACATGTAAGCTGAGAAAGCAGAGAGAATAATTGCTCTGCACATAAACTAGCTAAGTTATGGCCAATTTCAAGGGCTGTATCCACCTAGGGAAACATTTTTGACTGGGCACTTCTGCCTTTTCCTATGTTACAGTCTCATGATATCTAATGAATACTATTATGTTTAAAAAAAAAAAGAAATCACGTGAATTATATACAGGATGTGTGTCTGTTTGGCAATTTATTTTTGCAAATTTATCTCCACCCAATCTTCTTCATCTTGATTAAAAGGATTGAGTTGGTTTAGGTTAGGACTGAGTACTACATGTTTGGCATGTAATTTAAGTCATGAATTAAAAAATTAAGCTGATATGGCCTAGATTGATTGATAGGGATTAGAATCAAAGACAACTGAAACCTTGAGAAGTTAGGTTCTTTAGATATATCATCCTTAAATTGGCTGGAATCAGCTTGAAAAGAAATTGGTCTACAAGGACCGTTATTAATATATCTTGGTATTTTGATGGGTCATGGTCCAGCTTATTGCTGATCAAGAAATAGGAGAAAAATAAGGGAGAAATAAAAAAAATCAACTGCTTGATTGATTTCTTCTCAGTTTCTTAGTAAATGCTATGGTGGTTGGACCACCATAAGAATTTGAACCACAGTAAAAGAAGTAGCTACTTTCCTTTAATTCTTGGGTCATTAAACATTAGAATTCCTTTTTATTGTTGTGGTTGTCCATGCTGACCAGTATGGTTGATATTGGAATCAATGCTAATGGCCACTGTTGACTTTTAGGCACTAGCAATACTACTACTATATTACTCTTGTGTGCAATATGATCTTTCTGATTCAGCAATTTGAAACTATTTGTTAATGTCACTCAGCAGCAATGATTATAAGGAACTCTTGTCACACTTTGATTTTCAGCTAATCTTTCTTCCACTCTTCTACTCAGAATCAACTGCCTCTGTTGTCGATGTGTCACCTTTCTGAATTAGCCACCATCATCACTGCTGTCAAGATCATAATCATTATTCTAGATTTTTTGAAAACTACTATTAAAAAGGAAGAAAATTTGTCATTATTTCACTTGTCAATGATATCTTACGTGTAGTTGATTGTAATAAGCTACCTGGCCTTACCACACCCTTGAATGACTGGAACCGGCTTTTTGTGACATGAGCTATGGTGCACTAACTTCTGTGCCATGACCTCGTAAAATAAGATCAGGTCTGTGAGCAAGGTTTTAATACTGGTTGGAGCACTGTGTATTGACAAGTATTTACCACCAAATGGACCATGTACTAATATCTAAAAATGTATTTCGATATTAGTAACATTCATTTTCTAGTTTTTATTATTTTATTCAATGATTCCGGCTAATGTAGGGTGCCCGATAGGTTTCTGAAACTGGTTTTTAATCAGTTGTAAATCCTTGTTCATTAGTATCCAACTATGGATCTGAGCATGATCTGTTTAGATTCAGCCTAGATTAAGGCTAAATCTTCATGAGTCCAGCTTCTATCCATATAGATCTAGGCTTGATGTGTTCCCTTCTATGATATTCTTGATTGTCATTAGTTTCCTTCTTTGTACAAAATCTTCAATTAAGATGATTCTTTTTTCTTCCATGTCCATTTGTTTTCGTCTTCTTCTGCTATGCAATTACTTCATTTTCAAACAACCCAAGTTAAGAAAATATTAAAAAATAAAAAAGCATTAGGCATCACATCTATTTATATGAAATTGTTTTGTAAAGGCATAAACCTGAAACTCTCATATCCAGATGGAGTTTGATTGATTGAATCTTGGATTTATGAAGCTGAATTATCCAACCAATGGTTCTTAGTTCGAAGATACTAGGTGGGCTTTATTCCCACTTCAGATTTGGATCTCATCCGAAGCCCATATTGCAAGAAGAAAGTTGCTAGTACTTTATTGAACTAAGCTTTTCATTCAATAATAGAATAAGTTTCTTGGTTGTCTTGACAAATGAGCTGGTATTGCACTACTAAGCCACGAACAAAGTCAATATATTGTAATGAAATTGTAGTCACTGGAAAATCTAAATTCGAGTGGTACATTAACATGATGATGTTTACTATTGTTTAGTAATGTTCCTATGAGTCCTTAAGTCCATATTTTTGTAGTACTTGTGCATCCAACTTGGGGTTTTTTTTTCTCTTTGATAGTTCTCACCTACTTCAGAACATATACTATTAGCATATGGTCGGCGCCATAATTCACTTCTTAGGAGCATTGTTGTGGATGGGGAGACTGCAATACCTATCTATACAATCTTGGAGGTATGTGTTATTTAGCTACTCTGTATTTTTTAAGGCATCTGTTTTTTCTGTTCCTGCTGTTAGTTTAAACTTTAAACAAACGTCTCCGATTACATAAGTTGCTTTTAGTATTAAGGCTCTAATTTTCTTTTGGTTCTGCTAGTTCAAACAAAGGTCTTGTACTATGCTATTTTTATTGCATGTTTTGATTATTTCTCATAACTTCAAAAAAATGGGACTTAACCTCATGTCATGAACTATTGACCAGCATCTTAAGTTTCTTTTATTTAGTTAAAACCCTTTAGTAGGAACTTCAATTTGCTGGAGGTCTTAGCTGGAAATGCTTCTCGTATGAGTTTTCCACAGTAAAACACTTTTCTAATGTTGAGGCACTCATCTAAGTATTATCATGATACTGTTTCTTACTTATGCTTTACTGCTTTGAGCAGACTAATAGTAATTTTAAAGTCATGTTATATTTTGTAACACTGATTAAACTGAAAAAGTATATTAGTTGGGTTATCATGCTTGAAAGCATAGAGATCTCATATGTTCCTCTAAGTGGAAAGCAGAATTAAATGTCTGTTGTTAATTGGAGGACTTATAAAGGTTCTGGAGAAGTTTGTTCAATAAAATGTCTATACATATTAGTAAAGATACATTCCTGTAATTTATCAAATTTCTTGCCAGTTTAATTTTGAGATCAAAACAAACGCTTTTGGTCTACTCTTGTGCACAAATTGTAGCTTGTGAAGAAATGTAAGGAAAGCATATTGATTTGTCCACTGCCTTATAAGATGCCCACTTTAGTAATGTACCTTCTTCATTCTAGCATTATCATTTGTTGAATAACATTTTTGGCCTAATGCTCAACTTGTTCTAGTCACTGATTAACTTTCCATCTAATATTTAATCACTGATAACCTCCATAATGATTGATTTCTATACTAAATCTATCAAATATGATTTATGATAAGATATCTGTCTTCTGTAATATTTTCAAAGGTAAGTTCTCAATGAAATGTTATCTGTTATTTATCATCTCACGGACAAAAAAACTTCCCTTCATCTGAAATAACAGGGTCTGGTGGACTAAAGGTTTTAACGAACCATGTTGCCTATACGTATAAACTTTCCTTCCAAATGAGAACAATAGCAGTAGTCTTGGTTTAAGAAAGATATACTGGTTGCATTTGCGTGTTGGCATTGTTGTCATTAAATGAGTGTAGCTTAACTTCTGTTTTCTGAGCATGTGAAGGCCCTAAGACGGTAAATAAGGCACATTTTCTTGCTTCACTGTTCCTTGCAATGTTTGTCATATGCTAGCTGGTATCTTCTTTTGATATGTTCCAGCCAGTTAGTACCTTCACCTTTTAAAAGTATTTCTCTGTTGCTGGTCTTCTCCCAGGTCTATCGAGTTTCAGATATGGAGCTTGTGAGAGTTCTTCCTAGCATGGAGGATGAGGTGAATGTTGCATGCTTTCATCCATCTGTTGGTGGTGGTCTGGTTTATGGAACTAAGGTGAAGTGTAATTTTCTAGGAGCATTCTTGAGGAACTTACACCACCAGTTTGAGCTCTACATAATGTTTTGATGGTAAAAATACAGGAAGGCAAACTTAGAATTCTCCAATATGATGGTTCAGATGGCCCAAGTTGCATGGGACCAAATACTTTTATCGAGGAAAATATGCTTGAGGTACTTGCTTTAGGTTTGCTGTTCCTGCATCTTGAGTAACTGTCTTTATTAATTCACTTCTGTTTTTGTATCCTTGATTTTTTTTGTGGCTTCTTTTGATAATATAATCTTGTACATGCTAGATTAAGTTAGAGGACAGGCTTTAGTACAATGGTAAAGTTTTTCCTTCCTTAAACCTGAGAGACCAAGGCTTGAGTCTCAGAAACAATCCTTTTGTATTTAGAACAAAGGCTGCATATATTGATTCTTCCCGACCCTGCATTTGCGGGAGTCTCATGCACTGGTATTTTACATGCTAGAGTAAGTTCAGCTGGTAGCTTCTTTGAGAAACTTGAACGCTGATGTATCAATCAAGTAATCAACAGGGCTTTTAGGCTGAGGACTGGTGTCACTTGGAAATGACATGTGCCCTCTTGAATGTATACAAGATAATTGAATGGTCAATGGTGCCTTACTCTAGGCTAATATGGAAGGAACCCTTGTACTAAGATTGGTAAAATTTCTGGAGAACATAGTTCGATAATGTGATAGATTATGTTGTATAATGTGATTTCTCAACTTATTAAATGTGTTAGATTATGTTGTATAATGTGATAGATTATCTCATTCACATTTAATAAGAAGACATATGCTTAGGATACCTTCGAATGCGATAGTTAATTTGAAGTACCTTGAAATTAACTAAGCATATGACTTTTTACATATCTCAATGCTGGTCAAAGACCTGACTCCAGATAGTTGGGACTCACAGCTTTGTTGTTGTATCTCGTTCGCATTTAATGACAGTAGTTTTCCAAAAATGTTATTGTTATTACTTCATCACAGATTATCCAAAGAGGGTAAACTGAATCCAAACTTGAATGGAAGAAAACAAATTTTAAGTTTAATTGAAGATTTTATGATTTGATTGAAGATTTCACTCTTATAAGTAGTTATATACTTTATCGATGGGTTTGCAAAGGAAGAAGCTAATATCAATGTCAATGAAATATTCTGTAGAAAGAGAAGAATTTTTTATCAAAATATATTTTTGGAAGTTCAGCTTTCCCTAAGAAAGAAAGGAGGATGATTGAAAAGCATTGATATGAAGGATGTAATTTTGTAGCTTTCTTTTATCTTGTACCATGGTTTTATAAAAAAAAGACTGTCCAAATGAATGAAAATTCTGATTTCCTACAACATTGTGAGTAGTGTGAGATTGCATTCTTTCCTTTGAGTGAGTATAGCACCTGATAACTTCTGTCATATCCTTAGTTGGGATTGCCTAAGGCATGCAGCACCCAAATGATATTCGTTCGCAAGGGTCAGCCTAGACTAAGCTTAACCTTGTGCAATCCACAAAGGACTTGCACAATGAAGAAAAGGTTCAAAAGACGAACGTGCAGGTAATTTGCCGTCGTTGTGCATGTAAAGGACAAGATAATCAGGATCCAAAGCAATACAAAGCAACCCATGTTTATTAGGCTCGAACGGGTCTCAAAAATGGGCTGAATGAGCTCACACAAAGGAGGTCCCAAAGGTAGATGTTGCCTAATGTACACTTAGCACTTTTGTCGAACAGAAAGCTGATACATTAAAGACACTGCATCACCCTCAAATCCCTACCCAAAGCCTAAAATTTGAAAAAGTTCAGAAGAGCAAGGCATAATTTGGTTTACTAGTTTTACTACAGTTTAGGAATAATAGAGATATTTAAAGCAAGGTTTTCCTTACCGAGCGATAAGGCCCGTATTGCCCGATACGTACCGGACCGGCAGTTGACCGGTACACGGACCGGCCACTACTGGGCGGTACCGCTAAAATCAGCCGTCGGCAGTCAATTAAGGGAGAAATTGACCGTCAGCGTCGATTGAGGAAGAAAAAGGGAAGAGAAAGAAGAAGAGGAAAAGAAGAAAGAAGAAGAAAAGGAGAAGAAATACCTCGCCCGCGGGCGAATTTTCTCCCAGCAGGCGACGTCGCCCCTTTATTTGATTTTTTAAATATATTTAATATATTTAATATTATATAATATTATATTAATATTATAAAAATATTTATTATACTGGGTGGTATGCACTGTGCATACAGCCACCAAAATGTTGATACACCGGTATGGACCGGTACGTAAAACCTTGATTTAAAGCTACTCTAATTATATGGGATCAAGCTAGTGAGATACACTATGGAACTTTGGAGAAATGCAATTGAAGAAACAATAAGCACAAAATGTGTTCTTTCGAAAGTTAGTTTGATTTTATGCCCAAAAAATCAGTCATAGCTGCTTTTTATTTTTAAGAGAAAAGAAATTATATATGATTTGTATTGACTTAGAAAAAGTTTATTAGAGATATATGACAAGGTAAGAAAAGAAAAAACTAGTTGGTAATAATTTTGATGTGATAAAAGATATGTATAATAAAATAGTTAGTAGTGCCAGAGTTATAGTGTGTTTATCTAATGGATTTTTGATAATTAAGAATAAATCAAAGATCAGCCTTAAGTCCTTATCTTCCACTATTAGGATAGAGTTGTATGGTAAATTATTATTTGCTGAGGATATTGTTTTGATTGATGAGATTTATTTGGGATTGATTCTGAGTTATAGAAACAAATCGTAGCGCAAAAGGTTTTAGATTATTCAGGACTAAGATCGATTACACAAACTGTAGCTTTGAATATCTTAAAAACAGAGAAAAAGTTTCTAAGTAAATATTGTAGATATATTAGACTTACTATTCAACAAGGGGGGTAAAAGTTGAGTGGTTATAGTAGAAAGGGGTGGCAGGCATTTGTGTGATCAATGTTTTCCTCTTAAATTAAAAAATATGCACAAAAGTTAGTATAGTTGAGAATTTTGAGATGAGTTATCATTCAAAGAAAAATTAGGTGGTGATTAACCAATGTGAGCCAATTCGGATTAGTGGTGGGAGGAGAGGAAGATCTAAGAGGACTTTGTTAGAAATAATATGAAGATATTTGAATCTTCTTAATTAATTGGAGATATTGTATTACATAATTCAATATTGGGAAGAGATCCATATAAGTTGACCTTAATACATTTTAGCTTGTTGTTGAGTTGTCATCACTGTCTTCATTGTTGTCATATTAATGTCTCAAGAATAATGCATATGGAATTCTCTATGGCTTGTGCCAATGTGTAAACATTGATTCAAAGACGGCAGGTTTGGTGTTTTCGTTGAGTCATTCTGTATTATCACACACTTACTGGACATGGTTAACACAATTACTTTGTTTGGCTATCAAGGGATTTTTTGCTGGACAAATTATCCTTTTCTGATTACTTTCATTGGTTACAGGCCTCTAAATATCAGCAAATTTGTCAATTTAAAGATCGAAATACTGATATTTATTTTATTATAGTAGCTCTTTTTAACTTTTTATTAGTTTTTATATTGTAGATCCAGAAGTATGCCCTAGAATGCTGAGTGCTGGCAAGTGCTGTTAATTAAAGAAAGTTCTCATTTTTTTGGTATTGCTTCTTACCTTATTTTACTTGTTGGTTCCTTTGCTTTTTAGTGGAATGTCCATCTTCCTATCAAAAGTAATAGATCCTGATGTAATGATATCTTTCCAATGTTAATATTAGCTCTTAAAGCATCTGGAGTTATATATATATATATAAATATAAAATTTTACAATGCTTACTTTAATGTTACATTGTGGTGATTGCAATTTAAATGGTATGCAGTATATAATTCAAACTTGAGGTGGAAGTTATAGAAGTGGTGACTTTGTATGTTTCTGTAATGATGAATAGTGTTTGTCGTCATCATAGGCATTTTCCTCATTTTTTTGTTGTCATCCTTGTAAGAATCCCTTTTTTTTGTATATTTAAGATAAAATACTAATTCTGACCTTTTGAACTGTCACATTGTTGCCCTCTCTCTGGTACCAATAACTTATGAACTTTTCTTTTTATGTTTTTGAACTGTTCTATTGTTGCACTCTATTTTGGGTGATAAACCTTGGTGCTTGTGTGGTACTCAGTTCAGCAGGTTAAAAGGGAAAGGGGAACAAAAGTTTGCAAAATCTCATGTTTTTAGTTTTATAGGCTATCAGTTTGAGAGTCACTTCTCTGCATGTTTGCGATTTCAAAACAGAAACTAAGGTTTGCTTTCTATAGGTTTGTGATTCAGAACAGAATTTCCAAGTTCAACATTTTCTGCCTTCTTTTACCATATAAAGGAACTTGCTTTGTTTCTATATTTGTAGCTGATAGTGAGATTTTGCTTTAAAAAATGCTTACTTGAAAATGCCAAAACAGAAGTTTCTAACTTTAGCATGAACAGCAACTGGCCGATCTATGTTGTTTTGAACTTATTAATAAATATGAGATGTTTTTTAAAGAAACTGTCAAGAACTAGCCAAGTTGTGTTATTTAGATCTTAAAAAAAAATGTTTTAGCAAGAGATTCTTGTGAAAAAAATGTAAGATAATTTTCTTTGTTTTTGATAATTAATTTCCCGTAAAAGCTTTATTTATCTGCAGTTAATTGCATGGAAACTCAATGCTTTATAACTTTGTAGACTCCATGACCTGTTTTCTATTATATTCTATTTCAACCCTATACATTAGGGTCAATGTTCATAATTTTGTATACCGGCGGTGTACCCATCAAGGCTCAGACCGGTACTGTATCAGATTCAGTATGCCAGCACATACTGGGTTTCAAACATCCTGATAACAGTTGACAAATAAAAAAGTTACCCTGCACATTGTCTGTATTGTCTTATACCAGATGGTTCAAGTTCCAGACAGGGCATATCACTTGATGTACCTTGATCCATGTAAGGTCCCAAAGATAAATACCTTTTCTTCCTACAAATAATTAGTATCACAAGACCTTGGACACATTAGTTACGAAGTATCAATGCCCGAGTACACTTTTATTTTTGTCTGTGACTTATTGCTGATCAAAACTTATAAAATAAATGCTTAGATCTTGGTTCTAGCTGCATGCGGTTTGCTCACTTATTATTGAAAACATGGTTTGCAGTAGGTCTGGACGTGCATGTTGAATTACCTCCAAGATAGCGTAGACATCAGAACCACCTATTATTCAACTCAGACGCAGATCACACGGCAGATGTTCTTTGAAGTGATGTTTGAGACTTGGTAAGTTACCTAAACCCTATGACTCTAGGAAGTGAGTTTGCTTTTTGAGAATAGGTATGGAAGCCAAAGCCCCCCATTCGTCCTGGTTTGAGCCCTCTGGGTTTTGTTGGTCATAGTGAAGTGATAGAAATTTTATTGCCATCAGTTGGTCAATCAAGTTTCGAAGTGAAATTGATTAATGAAGATGGGAGGAGAGACACCGTCTTTCAGTTGCACAAGACTGCAAGAGTCCACAAGGTCTAGATATGTTGTTACCATAATTTGCTGCTATGATTGCAAATGCACCAGAAAATTCATCTAGAGGTCCTTGTCAGCTATATGCACCCAATATATATATATGTATATGCTGCAGTTAACTTTGAGCATGGATATCTGTGCTATCGTCATTGAAAGATTTTTTTTCTTCATTTTATATAACTCGGAAACCAGATGGTGCCTTGATATTGATTTTTATGCCATACATTTGGTTTTAGCTTTAAAGAGATCCCTCTATATAAACTCTGCAGGTATGGGCAAGAGTTTCTTTAGCATTCCCTCATCCTCTTACTTGCTTTACAGGAAAGCTATGTTTTGTAAAAAAAAATTTATTATCTCTTTACAGTTACTAGCGTGCATTTTGAGGCAATACTAACCTACACTGATGCCCTAACTAACCCTAGACGACCGTTGTTGCTTCCTAGCTTTGACTTTGATCACGATAGGGAATTCTAATGCATACGAGTTCCAACCATGTTGGGCTTATCAAAACGTCATCGTTATTTTTCTTAAACATTTTGGTGTTAGAAAGAGGACTTCTGGAATCGTCGGTCTAGGGATTGCTTTACTGTCTAATTATGGAATTCAGTACATTGTTACACTATTGCTCAACTCTACCGAATACGAGATTGAGTCAATGGATAACTCTATTAAGATCCAACTACGATAAATGGACCAATTTTAAGAAGAGATGCGACGAGTGTTTTAACAATCTAGAGAGAAAAACCCGGTTGATCCTACCTTAGTCTTCATTCACTCGAAACATCTAGGAGGAACTAATCTTGATGAACTTTCGTCTCTTAGTGTTGGAGGCTTTTGATGACCCTATCGACTTGATATGGCATATTGTCGCCTTTTGTGCTTTGATGTCGTTATACGTATGACATCTCAAATGCCTTGATGTGTTGCACCTTGTCGACAATGCTATGAGGCTTGGCACGAGAATGGTACACTCACTTGAAGTCGC
Source organism: Ensete ventricosum (assembly GCA_029747655.1). Lineage (NCBI taxonomy): Eukaryota > Viridiplantae > Streptophyta > Magnoliopsida > Zingiberales > Musaceae > Ensete > Ensete ventricosum. Next base: position 3,554,615 of record JAQQAF010000003.1, read on the forward strand.
TCTCGATCAGCTCCTTTGCTTAGCTCTCAAAAAAGTTTTGACTTCTATTTTCTTGGGAATGTGTGTCCAAGACTATCGGTGGTTATGTTTCTTGGACTCGAGCAAGGGGAGGAGGAAACATTTTGTAAGAGGCCAAGGCATGTAAGAGGCCCATTTGTCGCTTGTGGCATAAATTAACGTTATGGGGCTATCCTCTCGCTTTTTTTTTGTTGGTGGTGGAGAAGCAACCGACGATGATACTCGAGGTACTTTAGAGGGGTAACCAATACATTGTCACCATATGGAAAAAGAAATGATCGACTCGAGTTGCTTTGCTCGAGTTCTATTTCGACTCTCTTGAATATGATTAGAATTAGTATTTCAACAAAGAAAAGAAAAAGGGCTCTTGAAAGACTCTAAATCGATAATGATGCTGTTGGAGAGGAGGGACAAATCCAAGTATTATCACTTCCATCGCGATTATGGCCACGACACGAAGGATTACCACGATTAGAAGGAACAAATTAAGAACTCATCCGTCGAGGACACCTCGGGCTCTTCATCCGGAGGCACTTGGAACCTTTACCTTGACATCAGGGAATGGTAGAGAGACATATCAATATTATCATCAATGTACCTACCTTTAAGGGAGACAACTCCTTAAAGTCACAAAGCCTACGCTCGAATTGTCACTGAGAAACACCCAAGGTTAGGAGCTGACTTGGAAATAAACTTAAAGGAAGAAGAAACGAAATACCTCGACCCAAACCACAAAGATGCCCTGGTGGTCTCCATGGGGATGATTAACGCTTGAGTAAAGAGGGACATGATCAACACATTGTTGTTTTTTAAAAACTTGGGACTTTCGGCTAACAATATCACCCATATAACTTCTTCGTTGATGGGGCTCACTGATAATTCTATTTTCCCCTCAGGATTATGAGCTTGCATGTCACCTTCGGGGATGAGCACCACTCCGAAACAGTGATAACGAGATTCATCAATTTTCTCATAAAGAACGTCGAGGTGTTTTCATGGTTGCTAAGAGATATGTCGAGAATCGATCCAAGCGTAGCCTAGTACTGCTTGAACATCTTCCTTAAGGCTTGATCAGTGAACCAAAAGCCTCATAAGTTTACTCCTAATCACCAACATGTGATTAATGATAAAGTAGATAAGTTGTTAGGAGCAAAGTTCATTGTCGAGGTGTAAGAACCTTAGTGGCTTGTTAATATTGTATTGGTTAAAAAGTCTAATGGAAGTTGAACGATATGTGTCAATTATACTGATCTCAACAAGGCATGTTTGAAGGACAGCTAGCTTCTCCCCTAGATCGATCAGCTAATTGATGCTACCTCGAGTCGCAAACTTCTCACCTTTATCGACGTATTCTTGGGGTATAACCAAATAAGAATGACACCATAAGATCGGGAACACATCTTTTATCATAGACCAAGGCATATATTACTACCAAGTTATATTATTTGAATTAAAAAATATGGGGATGACATACCAAAGGATGGTAAATAAGATGTTCAAACACCAGATCAGGAGGAACATCGAGGTATATGTAGACGACATGATAGAGTAGAACAATTGATTCATATCTGGCAAAGGCCGAGACATTTCAGGATCTAAAGAGGTTCAACATGTATCTTAATCCATCTAATCGTGCTTTCAGAGTCAATTTAAGAAAGTTCATCGGATTCATTATTCACTATAGAAGGATAGATGCAAACGCTAAGAAGGTGCGTGCCATATTAGAGATATGCCCACCTTAGTCGATAAAATAAGTACAGGGCGAATAACAATGCTTAGTCAATTCTTATCCCAATTTGGTGATAAATGCTTATCCTTCTTTCGGGCATTAAAGAACCCAAAGGAATTCTTGTGGATGGAAGAGTGTCAGGAGGCATTTGAAAAGCTTAAGCACCACCTCGCTCGATTACCACAACTCTCCTTTACCTTAGGTAAAACTCTAAACCTCTATCTCACTACTACCGGGCAAGCTGTCTGCTCAATGTTGGTACGAGATGACTCGAGAATACAAAAGCCTATTTATTATGTCAGCCATGTCCTAAATGAATTTGATGAATGATATTACCCAATAAAGAGGCTAGAGTTTGCACTAGTATTAACGACAAGGAAGCTTTGTCCCTATTCTAAGCACATGTCATATAGGTGATCACTGACCAACCACTCAGGCAGGTTCTTTCTTGATTTGATGTCTTAGGATGGCTGCTAAGGTGGTTAGTAGAGTTGGACGAGTTTGACATTTGATACGTGTCAAGGACTACCATAAAGGCTCAAGCATTGATATATTTTACCTCGGAGCTAACTCTCTCACTCGAGGTTGAAGCCAATCGTCACACCCCCTCAGCATGTGTTTTGTTCGTGGATGGTTTCGCCACCTTGGAAAGAAACGACGCAGGACTTATGCTGAAAGGTCCAAACAAATAGGTTTACGAATAAGCTCTCCAGTTTAAATTCAAAATCTCCAATAACGAGACCGAATATGAAGCACTCCTTTCCGGACTTCGACTCGCCCGAGAATTTTAGGTCCAAGACTTGACGGTGTTCAATGACTTACAATTGGTGGCCAACCAAGTGGAAGGGAGCTACAAAGCCTGAGATGTGACCATGGCAAAGTACCTTGCCAAGGTGTAGAGGTTAGCTTGCAGCTTCTTTTGACTCAATGTGCTACTGATCCCATGTGCAAAAAATGCCTAGGCTGATGCTCTCATCAGGTTAGCCTCTGGGAAGGGTTGGCTATTGGTTGAGATGTTGTCGACCCGAACCATTAAGAAGCACTACATATCCATGGTCAAAGAGGAACCAAGCTGGATGGATGAGATCCTGCGTTACAGAAAAGATCATATGCTTCCGGCTAACCCTACGATAGGCCAAAGAATCAGATATCATCAAGCATGGTATTGCATAAGTAATGGTCGTTTGTACCACAGGTCCTTCAGCCAACCATTCCTCAGATGTCTGACACCCTACAGGCCGAGAGGGTGCTGGCTAAGGTGCATGTATACATTTGCGAGGAGCATAAGGTGGGTGGACCCTTGCGTTTAAAGTACTTCGATAGGGGTTCTACTGGTCGACATTGCATAAAGATGCAATTACATACGCCCATAGGTGCCTCAGGTGTTAGAGGTTTGCTCGGATACAACACCAACCAGTGGTCTCTTTGAGTAAAATTGACTGTGCATAGCCCTTCACCCAATAGGGCATGCATCTCCTAAACCCTTTCCACCAACCTCGAGCCAGTGAAGGTTTTTTATCGTGGGAGTGAACTTTTTCACAAAATGAGTGGAAGTTGAGCCACTAGCGTCAATCATCAAGAAGCAAGTTACGAGATTCGTGTGAACAAACATCATCACCCGCTTTGAAATCCAAATGGCCCTCATCATTGACAATAAGACTCAATTCAACAACATAAAGGTCAAATAGTTCTACCAATTCTACGGGATTCAGTTGAGGTTCAGTTTGGTGGCTTATCCCTAAATCAACAGTTTCATCGAGGTCACCAATCGAGTCATTCTCGAAGGATTAAGGAATAGGGTCGTTGAAGCGAAGGGGGCATGGGTGGGCAAGCTGCCAATCATTCTATGGATCTCCCAGATGACACCCACGATCAGCTCGAGAGAATCATCATTCATCTTGGCATTCAACACCGAGGTTGTCTTGCCACCTGAGATAATCTTCCCGACACCTCGAATTTAGAGCTTTGATGAAGAAACCTCCGAAGAGGACTTCATGCCGAGCTCAACTTGATCAATGAAGTTAGAGCCGAGGCACACCTATGGGCGTTGAAATACAAGAGGGTTGTGGCCTATCTTTATGGTCGAGGAGTCCACCCTTAGAGGGTCAGGCTAGGGGATCTTGTACTATGAAAAGTTGAGGTTAGCGACCCAACTTGGTCATGAGGGAAGATGACAGTAGACCAAGAAAGTTAAGGTTAGCGCCCTCAGAGAGTCATTGAAGTCATCCGAGATGGAGCATATCGTCTCAAGACAATAGAGGGTAGGGTATTGCCAAGAACATTGCACATTACAAACTTGAAAAGGTTTTATCCTTAAGCTTCCCTCGAGATCAGATTGAGGACTATGTCTCGAGTATCGGATGTTGGTCTGCCAAGCCAAGAGTGGAGATTGTAGAACGTATTTTTAAAGTGCTAGTTGCGAATTAAGAAAAGAAAATTCATTGCTTTTGAGAAGATTATATTAACCATGTTCGATTTCCACATCCAAGATGAAATTCTAACCCATCAAAAAATCAGAACTAATGTGGTGAACAGAAGGAACGAGTCAAGTAGATTGACCGTATGACCAAAAAAGAGATCAACAGTTGGAGATGACAGCTCAAGTGGCAAGATGAGGCAACAAGTAGAGGTTGTCATCAAAGGGCATCTCAATTGGCATTGAGATGTGTTGGTCCTCCGGGTGGTCCATGAATGGATCCTCCTTGAGCTCCATCTTATGGTACCTTGCCTTGAAACGGGCCAAAGCAATTTGTTACCCAAAGTGGTATTAAGTGTCTGTAGACCTCTCTTAAACCCAACAGAGGCCTTGTGATCAGTACTCTGATATCTGATGTCGCTCGGCCCCAACGCTTCTCTTAACTCATGAACCTCCCCATTGGTCACCGCGACCTTGTCGAGTTCCGAGTTGCACAACCTCATCAAGTTAGCTCCGAGGTGAATTGTAGTGGTTCGTCCTACATTGCCCGATTATTGCCCCGGACCTTTTTCAACTCCTTGGCAAGGCCAGCTAGACGTTTCTCAGCGTCCTTTAGTTGACGCATCAACCCCTGAACTAAAAGACGCACTTCGAATAGCTCTCATGAGAAACCTCGAAGCATGTCTTCGGGATGGGACAAATGATAGAGAATACATTATCAGCTGACACGTGATCACCAGGTGTGATCCAAGTCACCCTCCATCCATCTATCTACATGGACAAATATTCATAACAAACAATCACAAATCTAGTCCATTATGATAATGAAGGCAATCATAAACTTCCTTCTCATCCTTTATCATCCTTTGTGATAAGAAAGACAATCACAAGCTTAAATCTCGTCTTTTATAATCAGGTATAAAAACACATCTTGAACCCAAGGCAAATGACCTTTTTGCTCGACCACTTAAACCTACATTTAGAGAATCTCGGATTACTAACTTGAGCATCGAAAGGATTGGGTTGGAAAATCATTCTTGACATCAACCTTCATGCAAGTGATGTCGCGGAAGCTTAACATTTCTACCAAGGAGATATTTCAAACAATCTTGCACATATGGGTCAAACCACGATAGATTGATTGACCAAGATGTTAACGATATTTTTCTTATATATGTGATAAATTTAATCCAACACCCAAAGGTGACTTCGACCTCCTCAGCAATAGAACCCCTCTCGTTCGAGATGCCCTCCTCATGTAAGGAAGTAAGGTGCTCACATCGGTCAACGCACCCCACAACCAAAAATGTTAGAAGCCTCAAGCCCGTCAACATGATCGGCCTCCGAATGGTGTCCTACGCAAGTCAAAATGAACGTCGCACTTCTTCTCGGGACACCTCTACATTTTGGAGCATAACGAGAGGATACGTGACAAACAACAAATTTTTCTCTCTATTTGAACCTTCAACCACTCCACTTCGGATTCTCCCCTCCAGTTAGGCATCAAAGGGTTGATTCAAAAACACCGGACGTCAGACTTGTACTACAGTTACCTCAGGAGCATACTTCCACCTTACCTAAGCCTTTTCCTCCAATTCAACTCCTTGGCACTAGGGCTTGGACGTGAAATCTAACCTAACCTCACATAGTACGAGCAATCTTACGACCCAAGACGCTCGCACACCATCAATCATCATCACCATCATTTTCTTTTAACCATCGTCACGATTATTATTGCCTCCCAACACCACCAAAGGCCTTTTTTTTTTCTTCCTTTTTTTACAGACACCAGATGGGTTCATCAACTCCGGCCGAGTTGACATCAGAATTAATCGTGATGTCAATGGGGAGCACACGACCTATCATCACATTGACATCATAATTAATCTCAGGAAGGGCAAGCATACGTACCGTCTTTTGGGCCAGACACCTCGGGCGATGAACTCACAACAGCACAGTAGTAGTACCATCAACTGGGCAAAATTGACCAAATGCCACACCCACACAGCATAAGCTGCCACCACCTCTGACGTCCACAAATCTGCAAAAAAACAAAAAGGAAAACCAATAACCCATAGAGATCTCATTGCCATTCCAACGACAACAGACATCACAGTTCTAAGAGAAAAGTAATTGTTTCTCCATTTGTCAATTAAAGCCGCCAAACAAGCATGTAATCCAAGATTAATCTAAAGAAAATAAAGAAAGTAACCTCAGATACCTGTACATATTCCTTCATCTAGAAACGATGTTGTAACTTTAATGGCAGAGACAAGATTGTTTAACGAGTGCTGCGTACCATAAATATGACAGGGCAGCAAACATAAACGTAAGGCGGTTATATCAAAGTCAGTGTTGGACAAATTTAACAGTGATTCCACTGATTATAGAGCCAATGAGAGTAAGGATCTCCATATTGCAAACGTTGGTTGAGTTGGAAATTGAAGGAACTTTTCTGAAAAAGGAGCTGTGGTTTAGCTATTTCACCATAGAAGTAGGGCTTAATCAACCTTTGCAACTTTCCTCTTCTCAACTTGGCCAGTCAACGGGCATTGCATCTCCGTCCAACTGATTGGAACCATGGTAGCACCTGGAACAACATCGTGGAAAAATTTCCGTCAGCTAGATTTTTGTATCTCTTGGCTTTAGTGAACCATGCAACACACAGCTGTTATTTATGCCATCAATTTATTGTAGGGATTGAATGATTACAGTTTCTAAACAGCTTCAAATACAACAACAATAAAGTTGTAAGTCCCAACTATTTAGAGTTTACTACATAGATGTCATTGAAACCTATAAAAAGTCATATATTTAATTAAATTCAGAGTACTTAAATTTTTATTTTTAATTTCTATTAAAATCATTTTAGATCTTTCTCTACCTCTCCTTGTACCACTAACATTAATCATTTCACCTCTTTTGACTATCGCATATGAAGATCTCCCAGGCTCATACCATCTTAAACGATTTTCTCTTCTCTTATCCTCTATCGAAACAATACCTAATTGTTCACAAATAAAAATATTTCTTTTCCTATGTTTCCTAGTAACTCTGCACATTCCTATCTTTCCTAGCTTCTAAGGGTAGCCTCTATAACTTAAGTTTATAAGTAATTTTACTTAGGCTCTCATCAACTAAGATAACATCATCAGTAAATAACATACACCAAGGAGGTCTATCATGTAAATGTGTAATATGTTCATCCATTATTAATGTGAAAAGGTAAGGACTTCATGTGGATGCTTGATGTAATCCTATGCTAATAGGAAACTTACCAAACACACTCCCTATAGTTCTAAGACTAGTAACTACATTATCATACATATCTTTAATATCAATATAATTAGAGGATACATCTTTATTTTCTAAAACCATCATAATAAATCTCTTGGAACCTAATCATATGCAAATCTTTCTTTTTCTCTATATACTAGTTTCATTGGTTGTCTTAATAAATACATAGCTTCTATGGTTGATCTTTCAGGCATAAAACCAAATTGATTTCTAGAGATATTTGTTTCAAACCTTATCCTATTTTTGATAACTCTTTCCTAAAGTTTCATAGTATGGCTCATGATTTAATTCCTCTATAATTTGAACAATTTTATATATCATCCTTATTCTTGTAAATTAACACTAAAAATCGCAAGACTATGGTCATGCAAGTCATGTGTTACATATATAAATCTAAATCATACATTAACCTGCACCAGCAAATGGTAGCAAGTAGGTAAAGTAATCAAAATAGAAGTGTTCCATATCTAGTGATAACATAATTTGCTACTTGTTTATGTCACTGAAAGTATTTATATAAGATAACCTCTGGTGCAAAACCAATTAAAAACAGCCTAAGAGCACATTGTGGAGCTAATAATTTGCACAAAAGAAGATAAGTTTAAGAATTCTACATGTTTTAAAGATCAAGAACAACGGATCACAGAAAAGAGTGATCAAACAAAGAAATTGACCACAGATGATAAGTCTACACAAAAACAAACTTAGTAACTTACTGTCAATAATGTCTAGTATGACTAGAAAAAACATGATTCCCTTAGGCTAGTTGACCACACACACACACACACACACAATCTTCAGGTTGCTGTCAATCTTTATTCCCAAACTTCTACTATCATGCTATCCTACATCATATAGCTTAAGTAATCGGATGTGATTATTAGGCAAAGCCAGTTTTGACTATTATGATGAAGGCCCACCAAGAGATGGGGTCCCCAGCTTACATCATTTTTTTTCCATAAACCTCAAATGGCATTGCTTTAGCAAAACCATGATAATCATGGTGCGACCTTTGTACAATATCTAGATTTCTATATAAGATTATATATAAATATTTAAACACTAGTTTCTAAATTATTTATCAAACTTGCATTTTTCTAATTCTTCAACAAACAATTTTCATAATGCTTTCTCTTTTGCAAAACAGAACATTAAAAAGGTACAGCAGCATGACCATAATCAGTTTAATTGATTAGACCAGTAAGGAACAACTGAAACTATAGCTCAATACATGCGAAAACTGTCTCGGTCCAATAGCTTGTTGAAATTAGTACTGGACTGGAACTTGAAACCAGATTCAACATTTGCATACATGCCTAACAAGCACATGTTGGGTTAATAGACACATAAATGTCAAACCAGAATGAAGAACAAAAACATCCTCCAAGCTTTAATATTTGCTAATGATTCAAAAGAATATACCATGTGTTAGTACACCAAAATGGACTGGACTAATAATGGTCCAATCATCAACATAGGCCTTGTACCCAAAATAAAAACCATGCTTGAATCATTCATTAGTTTGGCTTGATTAGTTGATAAAAGCTGCATGGGTTCAATAATTCATTGAATCCACAGTAAATTAGCTAAAATGTCTTTAATATTCAAATCAATAACATTGGTTTCCAATTGGATCATTCTTTTATTAATTACATTTCCTATTAGAGGAAATTGATTTTTGTCAATTGATTATATTAGAAAGTAACTGAATATAGGCAATCACATCTGTGAATAGGTGGTAAGATAACTGCAGTAAGTGATTGTTGTCAATATACATACAGCCAGCTGAAGCAACAGAGATTTGCAATCTAGTCAAAATAATCTTATTTGGTAGATAAAATTAGCTTCACATTTATCTAGAAAATGAATTAAATCATTAAATTAAAACAGAAAATTCCCTTCTAGAGTTCTACAGTGTACCTGCTATGCTTTGAGCAGAAACTACTCCGAGTTCGTTCTTTGCAGTAGAAAGGTAATATGCCCTTGCATCTCCAAGAGAAAGCTTAAGGCGAGAGTTAATTTTCATGTGATTTTATCAGAAAATGATAAAAAAAAAGTGCAAGGAATTATAACATACTGAGAGAGTTATGATATCAATAAAAAAAACAGAGTGCTATCACTGTGGTCCGATTCAAATGAACCCATAAAAATAGAAGATCTAGCATAAGTTGGACTAACAAACAAACAAAATTGTATCATGCCATATGAAACTGCTGAAAAGTTCTTAAAACATTCTACCTGCAACAACAAATAATGCATTAGATGATCTAAACAAATTGTATATCTTGTTTGACTATTAGGATAAGAAGAATCCAACAATGGCCATAACCCTAACTAATTAAAAATTATCCATTGCCCTCACTTCTTTTACAATATAAAATTCTACGAGTTGTTGCATCCACTGTCTCATTGATAATTACCAAATTACTGGTCATGTCATTAAAATCTTAGGTAATATAATTTCTCTAGCTATTTTTTTCTAGTTGACTCGTACTTGTATTCCTCGGAGTGTTCTACAACTGCTAATTGAATTTTCACTGTCAAACCTGTAAATTTATCTAAAGGCCTCTGATTCCAAATGACATCTAGCTAGTTACTCATAACTTGTGATAGATACCCTGGCTGCTATAGGTGCAAGAACTTCTAGTGCATTTTGTATTTCTTTAAGATCAAACTCTTCTTTTCATTGAGTAGTTTTTTAACCAATTAGCTAATGTAATAGTATTATAAGAAATAACCAGTAGCTTTTCTAAACTAATCACTTCCTAATAACATTTGACTCTACTTATAAATCTATAATTCAATCTACAGCAGAATAAATAAAGTTAGGACATAGAGCTGCCTTCAAAATTGTCAAGAAGCCCATCCCTTATTTCCCACAAAAGATCTATTACTTAGCTAGGTGAAGATGCCTGTCTCTTTTAATTGGTCCACTGTACCATACAGAGTTTTGTTTCAAAAGGGCAATGGGCATTTACCAAGTCAACAAGGTCAGCGTTTGCAAAGTATTTAGAACACAAAATGACTGCATACACAGCAATACCAATGCTAGGAGAAAGAAGTATTCTGGACATCATAGTATAACAAAATAAAACAAGATAAATGAACTAAAAATGATTTGCAAAAGTAACATGAGATGCAAAGTGCTTCAGGATACAACAAGAGCTCGAATGATGTCACCAGGATGAAAAGAGAGGTACATGTCCACCTTATCAATTTCAGTTGCACGAACATCTTGTTGCCTGTTACAGCAAGAATTAATAATATACCAACAGTATTTGAAGTTCTATTCTTGTGGTAGCATATATCAAAACAATCGGTACACTGTTATTGCTGTTAGTTACAGAGGCAACTTGCTACCTTTCCTAAGATAAATCATGTAGCATCCTACCCCAAATCACAGTAATCACACAATATGATCATACATCTGTAAGTAAACCCCCTGAAACATTTTCTAACATTACTTAAAACATTGATAACAATTATGTAGTATTTTTTATTGACTTGATATTAGCGAGGTTGCTTGTCTATCACCTAGATGCCTAGGCCACCTCTTGTGCATTAGGTTAGACCCATCGTGTAATATTGCCCAGGCTAGTTGATAACTAAGTTATCACAGAAGTTCACATCACAAGAAAGCGAACTTCGCTCAGAAACAATTATGTACCTATGTTTCCTTATCGTCATTATCCATATCAGAGATAAAAGTTCAAACTGAAATCAGTAGATTATAGAACAGGCACAACTGCTCAGGTGGAGAATATAACTAAAAAGAAAATAACAAGAGATACAAGTTACTGCCACTGTATATGCATTGCACAGACTTAAAAAATACTGAACTGAAGGAAACACAGGAGAAAAATAAAGTCAGTGGCTATCCTGATTGTCTCTTCTAGTTGCCATAGATACTGGACATTCAAAGTTGAAATGAAAAGTTCATAAGAGGATTACCTTAATCTATCTTAAAAGTATCATAACATAGCGAAGTAGACAAACATGCAAGTTCTGATGACACTAAGAAGAAGAACACAAAGGAGAACAAAACAATCAATAATTTTGAAATGAAGTTGACTTGTAGATCAATCAAATAGCGAAAGCAAAGATCAGTAAGAAGTAAAGAGATATTGCAGCTATTAGCGAGAAACTTTAGGAAAAAAAATTGTTAGCTTTAGCAAGTATAGAACACTTAGCTACCTAATTATGCCAGTAAACTTTTCCCTCACAGCTTTGGACTCAACACACATTATATCAGCTGCTGCCATACGGGCCATCACTTTTGTTACCTGCCGAAAAACAGTAACATACTTGTAAGCGCAACAAAAATGTGTACATCCACATATAAAGAAATTGTATTTCTTTGATATGCAGCTGGAGTAACAGGATGATGGACTCCTGTAAGTAAAATAAAATATGGATTTTCCAGTCAGTAAAAGGGCAATATAACTAAGCTGAAACAGAAGTTTCACAGTTCGCAAAACTTGATCTGACAAAGTTTCTTATGTTCCATATTATGAGGAACGGTTTACGTCTAATAAAATTTAGCATCAGAGTTACTTCAAATAGATTAGCAGAGAGGTGGTGGTGTGGCACTTTCCACTATGATTGTGATGTTAATAGCCTAAATGGTAAGTGGCATTTTGTATCTTGCCAACTACAGTTCAAGATCAAGTTCCAGACAAATGAATCTGCAGATTTCTGTAAGAGAATTTGGGTGTAAACTGAAGAAATTGTATGGAGAGATAGATGGATACAATAATAAAAGTCCTTGTGTGTTGACCCTGTTTTCTTTGATCAACTCTACACATTTTATAACCTGTTAAGTAGAAATCCTATGGATCATTGCTCATTAGCAAATAACATGAGTTTTGGATTAAAAAAAGGAAGCAGGCCATCATACCATTGATTTAAAAATTAGATATACCAGATATATGATCATAGTGAAAATTCAAATATACCAGTGCTTTATCAGTAACCACAAATATACAGTGAAAAAATTTCGCTTTATTGCTTCAATATTTACAACTACACCTTATAATATTCCTGCATTATAGTTATCAATGACAAACTATGCTTGTGAATAACTTCAGCAACGTGAACAATCAAATGCTGCAGCTTCTGCAAAGTCTATCTTGGCACCAACCACTGTCACGCATGATATACAATTGAAGCCTAATGTACCAAATATAACATTTCTACGTCTAATAATTATTACCCAAAACCTGAAATCTATACTATCCCATTGCGAATCCACCAAAAGTGCCACTGACAGACTAAAGAAGAAGGGAAGAAAAATCACGTCTAGGAACTTACGATGATAAATACACAAGAAAAAAAAAAGGGAAGAAGGCTTACTCGAGCAATAACCACAGAACCGGGCTGTGGAACAGCACCCTGGGCCTTGTGCCCGACAACTTCCACGATCGATCTCTGCGAAGCAAACGAACCAAGAACAGTAAGAACTCCAGTAATAGACCCAAACCCTAATCCCTGACCACGAAAGGAGAGGCGACCTGGTCGGCAGCATCAGGCTGGGGAGGGATTATACGGCGGATGCCGGCAAGGGAAGCACGGATAGAGCGGCCGTTGGGAGCGACATAGGCTCCCGTGCCAGCGATTAGTCCGCTGGTGTTGCCGAGCAGCTCGCCGGGGGTGAAGAGTTCGTCTTCGCCCTCGCCGCCGCCTGCCGCCATGCTGCTCATCAATTTTGTTCGTCCTCTCTCTCTCTCTCTCTCTCTCTCTCTCTCTTTCCGCTACTGAGAATTATAAATAAGGGAGGCGAAAACGGGTCGGATGTTGGAGAAACCATAACCATATCGGATGTCAGTGAATGCGTTAGGAACGGACTTAGGAACCCAACCCTACCCGCTGCCATTCTTCAATATCGCTAAATTAATTGCACATCATTTATCATTTTAAAGAAGCACTTATAACACTGAAGAGTTATATAAAAGTATATACTATCTCTGCAATTGCATGCACATGGATCATACATATAATAAATCTAACAAAATATTATTCGAATAAAAAATATTTGATCGATGCAACTCTAATAAATTAATAAATATGAAACACTGTTGCCTTTCTCAAAACAATGGGACTTGCATCCTCCAATTTGTTTGTTTCTCTTCTTGACACAATACCATCGTCTTTCGTTAAATTAACTTTATCATGATTTTAGATTATCATAATTTTCACTTTTATTCGAATGCATATACAATAAAACTGTAGAGGCAAGATTATTTATGTATCTTAATAGAAAAAAGAACATTTAAATTCATAACCTTACCAAAAAAAATTCTACTTCCAATAAGAAAGGCAATCGACTCACTCATGGTAGGAAAAGGTTTGTTAAGATCAGATCTATATTGGAATAGACTATATTATTAACTAATTAACTGAGACTTCTTTTATTAAGATTTAAATATCTATAATATTTTAAAATCTACAGCTTCTGCTACTTCTGTTTTCAGGAATTCACATACAATCATTTCAATAATTTAGCACAAAATATACTTAATAAAACATCAACAGTATAAATACCTCAAAGATCAAATATCGAGAAAGAATAGGTCCAACACCAATCCATACTTGATTTTGGATCTACTGGTCAATATTTGTCAAAAGAATCGACATTGTAAGCCAACAATCGATACAGACCACTCCTGCAGAAAGCAAACTAGATGTCATGGAAACACCAAACACACAATCTAATGCCAAAATGGAGCTAATCTTGGATCTGCACGCCAGAGCAAACCACTTCTAGCGCCCAAAGCCCGGCAATTTGCAGCTGCCTACAATGTTTGCACATTAAATATTCAATGCCTGTGGCTTACAACAAATTTACCAATAACTAATACTTGTGTTTGTCAGAAGGAATGCTGGTGTTTATGATGCCTTGAAAACAAAAATGTCCTTACTGACAGAAAACTGGAGTATAAAATAAGGAGAAATAGGAGACATACCACTTGGGAGGCAAAAGGCAGCATCTTCTCAGGGGGCATGCCAGCACAAATTGCTGAAAGGATGATACAGAAACAGTAAAACATAGGGAAGACTATGGATAACAGCAGCGGAAGAATACAAGACCATGATAACTTCTATGATAAACCCAAAGCAATGTTATGGCAATATAAATGAGATCAACATCATGGTTATGAAAAATCATCACTGAACATCCAGAAACCCAGATCAGTGCCTGTATTCTAGTATCTAAAATACGTTTTTAACACAAATTTGTCATTAGGTTGTGCTATGCAGACAACCCATGGTACACTATAATCCCATTAACTGATGAATTGACACATTATTTCTTTCTACATGTTAAATGTTTCTTCAGGCAATATAAACTAGAAATTCCATTTCAAAATTTAAAAATAGAACAAACTCAAATAATTTCAACCATAACTGGAAAGTGTCAAATACCAGAGGATAAGAGAATCAAGGCAGCTTGAATTAACCAATAAAACTCTAAAGATGAATGAACTGATCGAGATGAAAATAAAGGACCAGATATATGCTACATGCTTTTAGACAACAACAACAACAGAACTGTAATATCCCAACTGTTTTGGTCCGCTATATGGATCTTCTATTGTAAAAAATTTATAAAATATTTAGATCTTTATTCATAGTTTATAAAAAGATCCTTCTTAGGTCACCCTTTTTCCCTGTTTGTATCACTAGTTTCGCATTTTGTAAGTAGTGATGTATACATCAAGTCTCCTTAGCACGTCCATACATATTAAACGATTCTTCAACATAAAATGTTTTTATATTTCAAGTTATCTATGGGAAGTATCCTAAAAATTAATACACACCATAGAGAACAGCTCCAATAAATGCATCTCCAGCACCAGTAGTGTCAATCAGCTCTGTAGGAGATATGATCTCTGCAGTTCCTACATGTAACCTCCCATATACTGCACCAATTCCATCAGCACTAATTCTCAGGCTAGCCTGGAAATTGGAATAGAATATACATCAGCAACAAAATCAAAGGATATTGAATGCTGAAAAAAATTAGTTCAGCAGAAAATATTGGCAGTGAACTATAAATTTCCTGGTATAATGTTGTATAACCTTAGAATAATAATATCAAGCAGAAACAAAAATTCGATTATCATTGGCTAGCATCTCTTATGCAGGCAAGATTATGTATGGTGCCAAATCATGAAATTTTTCAGCATTAATTGCTGAAAGATATGCAGACAACTAGATTTATTAAATTGGAGACAGCACTTGAGATAGCAATTGTTGGAACCATAGGAAGTGTTGCTGGAGGACCACTTCTCCAACACAGCAAAGACAAATATATATATATGCATGTGTTTGTGAATTATCTGAAGTTTCATGTCATCTAGAAGGAACATACCTCAGATGAAATGCAAGTTGGGATACCAGAACTTCCACCAACTTTGGTCCTTAGAGAATCCAGTAAGCTGTCCACTTCAGTTTCCTCCATTTCAGAAGCTTCTGTTGAAGTAATAACAGAAAAGCGGATAAATGGTGTGGCTATCTTCAGTGTCACAATGATCAAGATCAGTACAGTTTGTCCAAACTTAATATGATCTTCAATACCACTCAGCGAAAGGCCGGTGTTTTGGTTCATGCACTCACCAATTGTGCTTTTCTCAAGCATTATGCAACCTTTCTCTCCAAGAGTCACAATAACAAATTTCACATTGGGTAACCTCACAAGAATTGAGACCAGTGCACTGGAAACAGATGGCGCATTTGTCCACACCTGGAAAAAAAATCAGAGCAGTAGTAAGTGCCAATCTAATTATTATTATCTAGTGCCTACTGGTTGCACCATCTTCAAGCAGTGGTGTCTTATTGTTATTATCTAGTGCCTATTATTATCATTCCAAATCATAAAATGCAGTGGTGCAATGTGCATTTACATAATAGAACAGAATTTTACAAGAAGCGTTCTACCCAACCATTTCATGTATTCCTATCATGAACTACAGTTGGCATGAAGTTTTGCAACATAGCATCAGGTAGCCTGGTTAAAAAGAACAGTTAGTAGCATTATTATTATAAAGTGGCAAATTGCACCAACACATACAACAGAAAGAAATTGAAAGATAACAATAACTTTTAGGCTGCCATTGCAATGCTGTGCACCACTATCTACAAACAGAGTGATGAAATTATGGTGAAGCACATATCGAAGCTATACGTTTACATAAATAACCAAGAATACAACAAGTTGAAATAATTTACTCTAATGGAGTTCACGATAATCAAACAAGACAGCACAAGCAGAGACATTACACATCCCAATTACGACATGGCAAAACGTAATACCACAGTCTAAATCATTCTGAGATGAGTAACCTACAATCAACCACAGATATTGAGTCAGCTGCCAACAGTCATCTTTGCACAGATGTCTTCAGCAAAAAGTTCTCAAACAAAAGAAAATCATAAAGGATCATAGCAAAATAAGTGAAAACAATACAAGCATCACCAGAATGAAAAGACCAAGAACATGTTTCAATACTTCACTCGAGTACACTAAAATGACTTGTATTAATCAGACAGTGGGGATATAATGTTTGAGCATATTGAAGACATTGAAGTTGAACAAACAATAGGTTTCCTAATTACTGAGCTGTTTAAGTTTGCTTAAAGAATATGCTTACCTGGGGAAATTTTTCAGAGCATACAACATAAGTTGCCAAGTTAAGTAGATCATCCAATCCTTCCCTAGGTCGTTCTGCATCAATTAAAATAGGAATTCTCCTTCGACTTGCCTGTGCTGAAATTTTTTATGGGAAACAATTAGTTGGATTCAGCAACAAGAAATGCTATTAATTAGAAATGCATACTCTAGAAACTAAAGTAGAGTATTGACGACCACGTTGATGACAATCATACATGTGTATTTCCAACTCTCTGTAGTTCAAAAATCAAATTTTCAATCATCTGTTTATGCATAACAGTTATTTCAGGTCAATCTTGATCAGGCCAGGTGTTAAAACCCAGAAAGTTATTCACCTTAACGATATGGAACTATATGAAATTGTACTTGCATAGTTAATTGTAACAGACTGGTGAAACAAGTAGGCTAAATTGTGGACACCAAGTTTAATAGAATCCTTGATTTAAGGTGCGTGAAATTCCCAGTCTATATCATTTATGATACTCTTAACAGTGAGAGAATTGTTTGCATTCTACAGGAATTATGCATGTCAACTGCATAAATGTATACAAACATTAGTTTGAGTCTGCAACAATAAAGTGCTAATATATGGCAAGTTTAATATCACGTTCTAGCTCCAACTTCATAGAACTTTACTTGACAGTCACACTTACCCTGATGGTACCATGGATCTGTTTTACATATTGTGGATACGATAGATTCTTCTGCTTGTATCATGATGGTATGAGTTACAAAGCAAAGACAGACTCGAAAGTACTGTAACCACGATGCTAGGACGCTGATGATTACCTCTTGAGCAACAACCAGAGCAGTTTCCCATAATCGTCCATCAAAGTATACAAGACTCGCACCATCTAAAGCAGATGAAAGCTTCGACTGGGTAAGCTCTTCTGGCACCATTGCAGGATTCCCAGGGGTATGAATACATGTACGGGTTTTCCTGAAAAGATCCAGAATTATCTGCTATTCGTGCTACAAAAGCATTGAATGTGGCCACATATATAGTTTAACTTTCCTCCGTATTATTGCTAGTTTTAATATTATATTATCTTAACATCATTAGACTATGGTCAGTTGTAATATAATATCAATTGCCTACAGTTTTAGATGATCTCATATCACTAAAATAACTTCTAAACAGTGTATATATATATCATTCTTTATTTCATGTTTTGAACCTAGCATATACTATATCTATTTAATTTCTGAATATATATATATATATATATACACACACACACAATTTTTTTGTATATAGATGAAGTGCATGTATGTCCAGATAAGCACTCACACACACAAAATATGTGCTACGTGAGACTTCTATCCACGGTTTTTAATTTCAGATACTGGACCCATATGGGTCCAAGCCATACTATCATACCATCTCTCACCTGTGAAGCGCAAGAAAGGGAAAAGCAAGGTCAGGCATTTAGACATTCCAGGACTAAAGCATTGTTTTCACACTGACCCACATGTAAGAACTGAAAATAAGTGAGCAATAAATCCAGATGTTTTGACAACCATATATTAGTTTATCATGTACTTCAACATTTGATAATCCATAATATGAGTGAACTTTAGAACAACAAATAAATCAGTGTATTCTACCATGTCATCAACCATGGAAATACTGCATATCTGATGAAAGTAATTTTTAAGCTACCAAAAGGTCATTTAGCACACGTAGAGCTTCCAATACAACATAGGATAAATTTCATACGTTTGGTTGTCAACTATTATATACGTGAATGGTGAATTTCCTTCCTCTGCAACCTGAAAAATTTACACGGAGATGTGAAAGACATCTTTCAATAGCTTAATCTATGACAAACAAATGCTCAACAGACCACAATATAAGAAGTATCTACTCCATCTCCTTCTAGCTCTGCGAGCAAACTTCTTCCTTGAGCATCATTAGCCACCTTGATAACCAGATAAAGACAGACAGGGATCAGAAAATCACAAACTGTTATCATGGGATATCATAGCATGAAATTTAAAATTAATTTCTTCTTCATAAGATGGGAATGGATCAGCAAATAAATCCATATTGAAAATTCCAGCCTATTAGGACAATGGCAGAATTTTTTTCTTTTACTTGAAAATCACAAAATCTAATGAGAACAAATCGGATTTCTTGAGCAACATATAGGTAGAAATAGACAACAGAAGGATAAAAAACCTTTGAAATCACCCTAGGTTTTAAACCCAAGCGGCATGCACCAGTCAAAGCATTCCCAGCATTTCCACCTCCTTCTACCTGTACAAACAGATGGGACTAAGGATTTATTATTTATTGATGGCAGATAGAGCCATGGTGGAAAAGAAAAGTCAGGAACTTTTAGAATCAAAACATCATGCACATTGTCTGATGAAAAAGGTGATATTCAGAAACCAATAAGGATATACTTGAGTAACAATTTGAGAACATGAACAGTTAGTTAAAGTTAGAAAGAGTATACAATTCTCAAACTGTAGCAATAAAGACTATAAAGCTCATAACCAATACTCCTGTATCATTTATCTTTGTAGCATAGAGGGGGGGTGTTTTTATTTTTATTTTTGGGAAAGAAAAATAACGAACAACAGATCTGGGCAGCTGTTGCTCCTGCTTGATTGATTTGTAATTTCCCAATTCAAGACAGAATGGTCTTGCCACATTGCAGTAGCCCAAACCTGGCTGCACTGCATTTGAAAAGACCACATCATTAAAGCCATTGATCACGACATTAATGGTTAGTTTCCAATTAGATTTGTAGACTTCCACTAGTTCCACAATCCCGACAAAAGAGTAGATTAAAGTGTGACCCAAAATAAAATGTCAATATCCAGTATTACTTATCTCAGATTTGCTATCACGAAATCTGCTAGTGTGGAGCAAATGAATCAGCTGGAACAGAATTTCGTAAAGCAAATTATCAGCATGATTTTCAAGCTCAATTGATCCTTCATACAAGGTTTCAAATAAACTCCACAAAAGCCTCCAGTTTGCTGAGCCAGGCATCCACCTGTTATGGTTGTTTATGCATGTATCCATAGGATCTGACCACCTGGAAAAATCCACAATGTTTTACATCATGTTGCAGATTCTTCCTCTTGAATCTTATGCCTACTATGAAAAGGCATTGGTAAAGGTCAGTTCCTTCTCTGTTTCACATAGCAATGTTGCTTTTCACTATTATTTGTTCTTTCACATGACTACATTTCGAGATGCACCACAATAAATTTCAGGCTTCACCACTGCCATAATATATGAATCCTACATCCATTAACTTTGTCCGTATGTTGCACCGCTATACTAATACAATTTTACATAGAAGTACATTCTAACATCTCTTTCTGAAGTAGGCCATTATTTCCAAACATTTGCTCAAAACTTTCATTTAGATCTATGTTTTGCAGTTTCATGATATCATAACCTGAACTAACCACCATCTATTGCATCCAGTAGCTACCTCCTCAAACAACGCTCTTCTGTTACCAACATAACATTCTTTCTATTAAACTAGATGACAGTAACTATTTGTTATCGAGGATTGTAATTTCCAGGATAAAGACCTGTTGATACCTTTTAAGCATGCTCTTGAGCCAGTAAGCATATACTAATGATTGGCTTAGATATAGTGCTACTATCTTCAGCATGAATAGGCATGGCAAATACAAATATATTTCTGGGATGATATGTTAAAACCAATGCAATTATGTTGATCACAAAAACAATTCTTACTAATAACAAGATCATATTTGTCAATATGAATTTAATAGGTTGTGCTATTGATCAATAAGACTCCTTCACATGGTGGTTTCATCACTTCTTTAGAAGGTAAGGTACCAGATCTTGACTATAAAACATAAAGAAAGTTGACAGCTTCATAAAATCTCATGTATATGCCATACTCATAGATCAATTACCTAATCTCAAAATATACCAAGGAAGCTTGGGATGCCCTTGAACGACTCCAATAACAACCTAGAGAAAGGTAATCCTATCTTTAAAATGTTCAAAAAATTCAAAAGGGCAAAAACGTTGTTACAAACTATCTTAAAGAATGTGCGCTTAACATTCAAAACAGCTCAAAGAAGTTCAGTAAATGTGTGTTTAACATTAATTTTCTCTATTTTGCACTCAATGCCCTTGACCGAAAATGGGCCCCATATCACTACTAATGAAAATCCATAACCACATCTCAACTTTGACAAAAATCAAGCTAGTCTACCATTGACAATTCTTAGCTCATGGTGGGCCAATGCTAAAAGCATGATTTCCTTTGGAAATTAGTAGGCCATTAGATATGGGGGCTAAACAATCTCTTATCAGGCTAGGAGGGACATAATTCTACTGTGATAGATAGAAAAACAGTCCACCAATATATTGAGAGTGCGACATGGTCCTTCTTGATAAACATATTGCGACAATGAATCCATCCCGAGAGATCAAGCATCTTGATTTATAACCACCATAAGATGATGAATGGACTAAACGAATGAATTGATGTGATGAGTTCTCCATCTTCATGTATTTTTCCATTGTTCAACACTTAAAATATTGCACTTTGATAATATGGTGCATCATTTCGTTAAGAGATGTATTTCCAATTTTAGAGTTTCCTACTCAACATTTTATTTTTACAAAGGATAAGTGGTGAAGGCAGGATTCGAGCCTGCGACCTTGGGATATATTGTCAAGGTATTTATTAACTAACCTAGCTGGCACCTTCAAAATATAATGAATAAGATTTTAAACCCTCAACCTTTGGTAAATGAGCTTGGTACACCACTATCAAACCAAAGTTGTTTCAAGAATATTTTTTACAAGTACTCAACAATGTTACTAGAGTATACTGATTACTCCATAGTTACAAAGCAATAGTGGACATCAAAAAGAAAGATAAAGTGCACAAAACTCTCATGTAATATCTGGTATCAGTTTGATGGCTGTAAATTAAGACTTGCAAAATAATCATTTTGTTAAAGTTCATCTGTGTCACTTTCTAAATCTAGTTTCTGTTGTTAATGACAATGGCTATTTGTGTCTTGTACATCTAAAGGATTTGTCTTGCAGGTAAACTACTTTGGGTTGGGCACATCACGTCTATTACACCTATATAAGAGTCAAGATCAGTCTAAAACGACACCCTACCAGACCTGCCATCATTGGCAAAATGTAACCTATGCATCAATCTAGGAATCAAATAAATTAATCTACAAACAAACTCCGACTGCCAAGCAAGAAACCAAAAAGGAAAAAGATAACAGCAATCTATCCTCTCAAGTCTCAACCAACATAATCTGCATCCAAGTTCGACAATAACTCTACCAACCGATTGAAGCTTTCAGAAGCACCCATACCTTGAGGTTGATGCTACGGATCTTGTCATCGGGGTTGGGGAACGCGGCCACCGTCGCCAGGTAGTCCACGGACACCGCGCCGCAGCCCAACTGCCAGGGAGCAAACCGAAATCAACAGATCACCAAAAACACACTTACCAAAGAAGCAAATCGGGCGTTCGCCGATGTAACGAAAACGGAAGCCACACCACGATTAGGTTGTCAGGAAGCGGAGGGATAGCTAGCGAGGCTGCTGCGCGTTGCAAAGGCGAAGACGACATCTGAACCCTGCCGACGCGAAAGAGTGCGGAATCAAACAGGGAAGCGAGACAGTGAGCAGCGAGATTACCTACCTCGGGAGAAGCCTAGAGGCAGTGAGAAGAGAAGGGATGGGGGGGAGGGAACGAGGGTCGTTGGGGAAATGGATGGGAGATGGCTTCATTGGGTGTTGGGAGTCCAAACCTATGAAGCGGAAGGACCTCGGTTGCGGAGCTCACCGCTTCAAGGGCACAACAGTGAAGAGATGGAGAGATGGGAGGCTTGTGGTGCGTGCGTGGCGCAGCGGAACACGTGGAGTGCGTAAGCCACGAGGATAATTAACGGGTCGGAACCGGATCACATCGTGTCGGCCTCGGATCCGACCCGTTCCGAGTCTTGATTCCCTGTCCCTCAATATAAGTTTTTTCTTATGACAAAATTACATATAGAAGTTTGGATTAACCATTATTTGGGAGGCAAAATAGGCATGTAAATGAAGAAAAGTTCTATGCTAAATAATTTAAACAGGATTATTGTACGATAAAAATTGAAATCTGGATTGCACCCAAATCATATTAGGCCAAGATGGTGCCGGGCCTCGGCCCAAATCATGTTGGGACTCATCTTTCAAGTTGGGCTCTTTGTTTTTTCTCTATTTTAAATTACAAAAAAACAAATTTTGATGTGTAACTAAAATTAAGAATTAATTATTTAACAAGAAATTGCATATCTTATGCTTATTGGTGAATTCAATTGAAAAGCTTTTATAATTAATGCAAATAACTTTTTACAAACAAATGTAATTAAAATTTTATAACAAAGGTAAAATGAAATTGAAAAGAAAACTAATTTAACATTTGGTAAATTATTGTGCATTTCCCCTTTAGTGGATACTTTGTGAGCAAAGTTGGTGTTAAGTATTTAATTGTAGGGAAAAGATATACTTTTTCTTGTTTAGTAGGGAGTTAAAATTAGTTTCATTATATTTAGCAGCATATTTATGAATATTTGACTATCATTTTTATCCTTTGGCTGACAAAATAGGCATTAAAAAACCATAATTTTAAAACTGATTTTTTTTTTAAATTTTAAATATAATATTCCTAAATTGACTACTTTATTATTTTTTTACAAATGGAAATATTTGATCTGAAGACATATGTTAATGTCTTTATCGATTAAATTAAATGATAATTTGAATCTAAATGAGTTTAATGTATAGATTTCAACCCTTAAATTTTTTATTATTTGGTCCAGTCTGAATATATTGTTACTTAATTTTAAATATTTTAGATAAATAGAAATCAAAATTTATTCGATAAGATTTTGAACCATCCATCTTTCACCATTAGGTCTATCTACTACACTATTACCGAGCAATGTTTCGAGTAAATAAACATATTTTTTACATGATTTTTCACATTAAAAAAGATGAAATTTGTGGCAATCAAGATCTAATTAATACCTCCGGCATAATTAATCCATGCTTGTGGTGGAGCCGCCACTTTGTTCCGCAATCGGTGGTACGAGTCATCGCCGGTAACAAGTGTTTGACGTGCATGCAATTGATGGAACGAGTACGAATGTAATGGACCGCACGACGTGTCGCACCCATTTCGGATCATGTTCCGGTGGTTCCCACCAATTTAATTCATGAGATTTTTATATATCTATCCTTGCATGGTTAATATTTTACATTCCTATGTGCGCGTAGCAATCACTCATACAACCTTTTCAAGAAACACCGAATTGTCTCATTAATATATATATATATATATATATATATATATATATATATATATATAACCTAAATATAGATAAATAATAAAAGATATTATATAATTTTAGTCCTTTTTCTAGCATCAAAATATTAACAACTTAATGGATATAGTCCATACAACTTAGTATTGTCCAAATGACACGAGATCGTTCGGATCAAAATCTTCTTAAGAGAGGGATGCAGTGGTTGAGATTGGACTGGGGCTAACGAGAGTAATTCTATGAATACCTTGAGGTGAGATTAGAGTAGATTTTATCTCCGCCAGGATCCTATACGATAAATCAAAGTCGGGTGGGATTCCTGACCCGATCCTTTCGAAGCTTAGGTTAGTCGACGAAAATTGGATTTGTATCAAGTGGGTTCTTCCGAGACTAATCCCCTCTTTAGATGTCAGGGATCGACTTTTTTATACCTACTAAGCTGCTACGAGGGAATTGCTATTGTAAGAGTCATTCATATCTCTTACGGCACATTCATGGCGACCGACCCATACACAGCTCTCAACTGTTCAGGTCAATCTGTCCAAACTCTTGTAACACGATGTCGATTTGTAATACAAGATTGGCAAGAGATGATCGAAGGGGTGTCGATCATCAGCTCAGCCCTCTCGCACACTAGACAAACGTCATGATGCCCTCCATGTTAGTTCCTTGATGACGGTTAGTTGGCGACCTACTATTGATGTTGAAATAATTCATATTAATATATATTGTTAATTAATAATATTTGATCCAATCTCTCGATAAAACGAGAACATTCTAGTTTTTTCTTGTAAGATTGGAATAGATATGGCTGGTAAGTATAGGTCATACCAACTCAGTCAGTAGTGATGATTAGTGAGAGTAGGAGGATTGCATAGATTATTATTATTATTATTATTATTATTATTATTATTTGGGTTTGGTATGTCCCTCCTCATCTATCACATTTGGCATCTGAATCCAATCCATTCAAGTTTTCCTGGTAAGATTGCACACTGGCAACGAAATCTACCACCGACGCGATGTCGGAGAGAAGAGGTGGGGTCCAGTTTGTCTGGCTACTTACTGTACCTGCAATTATGGCTTGCTGAGGTAGAGGGAGAAAGAGAATTCATGCACTCGATCATTGAAGGTGAACTTTAAAGCTAGATTTTTGTACGATCCCAAGAATTTTATGTTTCGAGATTACACTTTGCAAGTCAAACATTTGCATACATCGACGAATTTGTCCACATCACTTTTTTAGTCCTCGTGATATTTAATTTTCTCGAGCTTATAGTCTTTTTAAATATTTCATATATCTTAAATATTAATCTGATGATGCTTTTATCAGATTAATTTATCAAAAACTTAAAGGTTCATAACATAATTTAATTTATTTTTGAAAGATGTTAGCTAGCTTAGTTGGTAATGAATGATCTTGACCATCTATTTCAAGATCATGCCTTCATTGCTTTTTTTATTATTATTATAAAAATTTAAATATTTTTATCTCGAAAAAATATATATACGAGAGAGAGAGAGAGATTGTTAGGGTTGACTACCCTAACTACTAATAATTTATCACAATATCTTAGACTCAAATCATACTTTCGTTGTTTACCCTTTATATAAAAAAAAAACATGAATTTTCTTTCCTCGAAAGCTTTTAGGAACTTAAAATTGACGTACGGAGGAACGAACGTATTGGCTATAAATTCAGAATTGATACTTTCTTAAGTCTTTACCAAAGGATGTAAAATAAATCGATAAGGAAGAGAAATTAGAATTCTATTTATTTGAATTATTTTTCAGTAAAAAAATATTTTTTTTCTAAATGATACTTTAAAGCAGCTGTCGATCGATCAACATATGTTTTCAACTAAAGTATATTTAATGCACTATGATATAGTATTTGTGCTAATCGTTCTGCATGAATTTAATATTTAATCTCATAAACGTTTCATCCCAACAACTATATTTAAGATAGATAATTTATACAAACTTGACATCCTCAGTAGTGTTTTTTTTTTATCTTTTCTTTTTTTGGTGAATGACTACTGATGGCACGAATTCATCTCGATCAAACTCAACATCCATTTCAATTTGTTCTTCGACCAAAATGGATCAAACTCAAGAGTAATCAAAATGCATATATATGATGAATTCGATCTAAAGCATAGCAGAGAAGCTTTAAATCCAAACTCCTAACGGTGACAAAAGTCTTGAGATGCCTGCGTCAACAACACTTGTGGCAGACAAGATGGGTGATGAACGGGCCATGGCATTTAAAAGCAGAGAAGAACATGGTATACTATTGCGTGTGCCATCAATGCCTTTGTCGGTCTCGAGTGATGCAAGCGTCTGCGATCCATGGCGGATGGCCATTTGACCCGCCTTTGTAGGGCGAATCACCTCACAATTATTGGACCTCTCCTGCAGATCCTACCATGAGCTTCCTGTAGAGTTTGAAGGTGAGCATGCAACCATGCGTCGAAGTCTCCTCCTCCTCCTCCTCCTCCTCCGCCGCCGCCGCTGCATGGCTGCTTGCTCCACCGGCACGGCCCTGACACGCAGGCTTCCCCCACGCAGAGAACGGATCGCATTCGACTGTTTCACCCAGCTCTCAGCTCGCAGGTAAACCTTTGGGACTTTTTGAATGATGGAACAAGCTCGAGTCTCCATCAGCGCAGGAATCCTAAGAAGGGACGAGGGACTGCAGCAGCCACCGCCAGGCCCACCTGGGAGACCTTGCTCGCTGCCTCCCATCAGTTAAAAGAAGAAGATAAAAGGAACAGGAAGTCATGGCCTGGTGCATTTGTCTCAGCAGTAACTATTGACCGAGCACCATTGAGTCATTTCATTCATCGGACAGTGTGTGTGTGTGTGTGCAACAGGAGCAATGCATGGTAACTCCACTGGTCTGCCAGCAATGATTCATGACTGCTTCATTGTCCTTGCATACTCCAAAGTATCTCATGGACTATTGCTGATGGGGATTTGCCCGTTGCTTACATCAAAAGGGGAACAGAAAGCACAAGAACAAGCAGGAAAGAAAGAGAGCGAGGTGATGAGTGACTGTTTGGCTGAACACCACCACTGCCTGTTTGCTTGCTTGCTTGCTTGCATGCATGTTTTCTAGTGTGAAAGATGAACTGGATGAAGACTTGTGTGTGTTTGTGCAAGCTACTACTGCTAAGGATCCTATATAAAGCAACAATGAGGAGAATATGATGGCCTGTCATGCATTCTGATTGTTAGGTACATCCAACTGTACAGCTAAAATAAATATATTTTGGATTGATGCCAACAGTTCCTGTAGATGTAGCTGCATTGATAAAATGTTTGCAATGATATCAATATGTAGATGTTACATATTCAACAACAAGTTGATGTGAAGTCTTTTTAGTTCTTTAAGCCAACCCTGTGCATCCTTTTCCATCACTGGAAGTTGTAGAACAAAAAATATATTTGCTTTAAATAGAAAATCAAATAAATTCAAGACAAAATAAAATGCTTGGATGATATTAACATGTTCAAAGGAGATGCACAAATAAGCTAGTTAGACAACATGAATCAATGTCTTGAACTTATTTGGCTAACATTTGTAAGCACAGCATCCAAGCAGTGGATGGCAGAAACATTTTATATAGAGTACTGAGACATCAGTGACTGTACACCTTTTAGGATTTATGGAAACAGGATTTATATTATGTTAAGAAGGAGATGCAACTTGGTCTCATTATTAAAATGATTAAGTGGCATGGTGCAAGTCATTTTTATGGCATCCAATAATGGTCAATGATGGAAGGGAAGGGGGCCCATTTAGAGACTTACAGATAGGTTGTTCTCTCTCCACTGTATCCTTGAAATCTCAGTGGTACTCCCATTTTTTGGTGTAGACAAAAGAGAAGGAGACCACCATGAAAGATATTAAAAATAGCTACATACTAAAAGCTCATTCTCCATGATGCAATGTGTTCATTTTCACAATAGGGAAATTAAACCCTAAAAATTATTGTGGGTTTCTTGCAATAATTATAGTGTGATGGAATCCACAGGTATGAGCCTCTCACTCACAAGTACATGAGAAGTGATGTCACTCACCCAATGATTCAATTCACCTAAAAGGTGGTGCTTTCATATCTGCATATGATAATGGAAAGGTTAACAGCTCATTAAAATCTATATTATATACATTAACAATCTCTGTATAATTTGGATGGTGAGTGTTATCTAATTTCCTTGTTATTCATCAAAATCGAATAATACTTCTTTACAATTTATGACCCCAGATAAAGAATATAGCACTGATGATTGCTGATATAGGTGTTTTCTTTCTTCAACAAAGGAACTTTTCTGAGGAATTGAGAGCAGAAGACTTTTCAGATATGGAGAACTAACTTTGATGGAGGCTTATAAGATGTCATCCATGTAAAAGAAAATATTTTACAATATAAAAAATGCATTCAGTCTCAAATAACCAAAGCAAAAGGAGAATTAGAGACACATTGTTTTCACCTTAAATGCCCAGTGAATACTTTCAGTATTCAAATAAAGAAAAGGATTATTGGACTGATGTTCTTCCAGGAAAATATGAGTCAAAACAAATCCAGTTGATGCTAAAAGACATAAGGAGAATGTTAAAGAGTATAAACATATAAATTATACCTCATGTTTATCTATCAGCTTGCAGATGTAACATCTATAAAAATTTAAGATTTCCTGTGAGAAGTAAAGTGTGGGTACAATACAATGATATATAAAAGAAATGCCTCAGTACTGCAAAGCCTACAACTATTATACTTAATCATATTAACAGTCTTAGGTCTGAGAATAGTGCTGGGATTTGTCAGAAGATGGTGAGATGGGGACAAACAAAGAGCTGGAAGCTGTCATGCTTAAGTTTGATGGCTCACGAGTAGGGTGTTGGGTGTGCAGACTTTGCTTCTGTAGGAGGATTCTGCAGCTTAAACAAGGCAAAATGTACCTTCACTTGAAGTAAACCAATCTAACTTACAGAATTCATCTCTTTCTCCTAAAGAGGAGCCACAGGTTTCTGGTGATGTGAAGTCCAACGTTGACATATAAAAACCAATGATGCAGTCTTTGCCTCACCAAACAAATACAATCTCTTTGGGCTATTCTCACTATCATCAGGGTTATTTGAAGTCCTTCAACTTTGTTTTGCTGAGTTCAGAATTAGTCATGTCTCTCTAGAAATACTTGTCCAAATAATTGATCATAAGGGCCAATTCTCGGGGAAAAAAAAAACCATTTTTTGGACTCTTTTAGGAAGTATCTATCTCTCATTTTTTTTTTAATATCTAAAATATTTCGATCACATATTATTCTTTTTTTTCCTTTTGGTATGGATCTATAGAATCGATGTAGTTATATTATCTTTATACTTCATTATAGTGTTTTTAGTTATACTAAAAACATACTATAATATAGTAAAAATATTATTTCATAATTTTTTTGCACTTTATTATGTATTGTTAAGAAAAATAATACTTTGTGAAAATACTATAGATTTAATATTTATGTAAATTTTATATTATAGTTTTTTTAGTGTCCTACTGTTTTTTTCTAATATTGCTAAAACCACTGTAATATAATGTAAAAATATTGTAATTGATCGATCTAGATAAAAAATAATAATAATAAATATTATTACAAAATTTTAGAAATGATGTACTATAAAAAAAAATCACCTCTACTCCATTAGGTGGAGGTCATGGGTGAGACGAAGGTGATGAGTGTAACGATTAAGAAAAAACTTAAAGTCGACAATTGTAATGGATGAAGAAGGCATCATAAGTGAGCATTGGGCTTTGAGATGGAAGCATTAGGTAGAGACAACAAGTGAGCGAAAGCGACGGATGAGGAAGAGAAGCAAAGAGTATTCATAAAATTTTAGCAAATAAGGGTTATTATGAAACACATATTGGGAGAAAAATAAAAATAAATTTTTTTTTTCAGGAAATTCGTGAAAATATCCTTGAAATAGACAATTAAGAGGCGAAGGCGGGTAGTGAAAAGAGGATGTGATTCCTTCTCTCACCACTGTCACAAGTCTACTTCTACAATTTTGCCCCGTAGGAAGGCAAACAGGAAGTGGAGTGCGACCCTTCATGCACCTTGTCACCTTCCCTTTACATCACCACCCGGCCCTCTTTTGCTCATACCTCCTTCCTCCTCCAAGCTTCTTATTACATATGTTTCTGATCCACCGTCACCACACCACCACCTGCACGCTGCTGCCCCTAGCCCTCTACTCCTCGTCCATCGGTGCTCCCCGCCTCCGCTGACCGGAGAAAGAGTTAAGACAACCATGGGCGGTGTCACCAGCAAGTGCTCCTACGCCAAGCACCGCAAGAAGACCAAGGAACTGCGGGCCAAAGTCCTGGCTCTGGAGGAAGAGATCAAGGAGATGAAGCGGGTGAGGGAGCACGAGGCTCGAGCCTTCGAGCGCCACGCGGCGGCCTTCGCGTCCAAGGAGGCGGAGTGGGAGCAGGAGAGGAGGAAGCACAGGGAGGAGGCGAGCAAGCTGGGGAAGCGGCTCAAGGAGGAGGAGGACCGGATCCGATGCTTGGAGGAGGAGATGGCCGCCGGCCGCGGCGACAAGGAGTGGTTCCGCCTCGGCACCGACTACCTCGTCGAGCACATGAAGGAGGAGCAGGCGCGGCGCGAGGAGGCGGTGGAGAAGTGGAAGCAGCTCTACCTCGCCATCAAAACCGAGCTTGACGATCTCATCCAAAGAACTCGACAAGGTAACATTTCCCATTCTCTTGAGATCAGAGCTGAGACAGAGCAGCGTATTGCCGGTTCGTACAAGGAATACGGATTTAATGCATGGATGATACACAAACGAATGAAGGGGACCGGTCATCGATCTCAGCTGACATCCGCGACGAACTTGTGCCTCGACCTTCTCGTCCGTTCTTCTTTTTCCCCCACTCCATCGCAGGCTCATACCATCACATTCGGGTGTGCACTGCACATGAAGGAATATTGTATTCATGTCCACTGATCCTGTTCCCATCGTCTTCTCGATATGTAGGCCATATGCTCCATGATTCCCGATGGACCACACGGCAGCCCTCAATCATGTCCCTGTTTCTTGCTCCTGACCTCTCTTGTGGCCACTGACACGGATTTCCATTCTCAGGGGAGAGGTTCTACCTGGGGGAAGAAGAAGGCGGCACGATCGAGCGGCTACAGAAGGAGGTGAAAGCCAAGGAGGAGACGGCGGAGACGTTGAGATCACGCGTCGATGAGATGGAAAAGGAGGCGTGCAAGAGAGACCGAGAGATCGACATCTTGAGGCAGAGCCTGAGGATTCTGAGCAACAAGAAGAGGGGACGCATTGGGAAGAACCAACTCAGAGACTTGCATTGATGAGGTGCAGGCCATCTATACCGGAGAACAGGAGTTGATGGCAATGTTATTGTAGCAGAAACATAAGTAAACCTTATATCTTATATATATATATATATATATATATATATATATATATATATATATATATATATATATATATATATATATATATATATATATATATATATATATATATATATATATACCCAATAAAATGTAGTTCTCGTCATCATCGTCTTCTTCCTTCGAAAAGATGCAGAATCTCTGTAGTTGGTCCAATCGAGTATGAACTGAACACTGGTCCTGCACCAGTTGCTCTCATCCATGTCCTCTGAGATGGCTGTGTGCACATACACGACGAAGGAAGCATCATTGAAGTCACAGTTTCCACGAATGGGGATACCTATCGATACAACGCCATGGCTGTTAAAAAGGCTTTGAGATGCGCACGAATCATAGCGAACGGGAATTGGACGGATGGATTTGATAGGCGATGGAAGGGAATATTATTTCAAACCTAAAGCTTATAAGCTGTTTTAAAGTATTAATTACAACAATGAGGGTTTTGACATGTATATTTGAAATATTTAATTATAAACATTCTGAATATTATAAAAGTTTAGCTAGCAAGTTTACTTGATCCACTGACAAATTATAATTATTCTAGATATTTTTAATAGTATATTTTACTTAATATAATACATCAGAAGTATATAAGATTAAGATTGATATGTAGATATATAATTATATGGTGAAATATAATGGAGAATGGGCCCTAAGAAGGGTACAGATATCGATGACTCCTACCTGGAATAATAATATCCATTTGAACTCCTTTGGCTGCATGGCCTTGAGACAACCTATCCAAATCATGCTGAGAAAATGAGTAGACTTTGTGAAGTTATGCATATGAATGTGATGCTATCAGCACATCCATTCAATTTCATGAAGTATTAGTAAAGTATGAATAGGTTTCTAAAGATGCAGTCTTCCTGATGTGTGCCAGGCTTTGATTCGTGGCAATGTTATTATTCCATTGGATTTTTTTTATGGGCCTTTATAGACCAGCTAATTATTTAAGACAAGCCCATTTATAATCAAGACTTATTTTGATGCCCTTTTGTTAAGATATTTTGGATGATTAGTACATTGTTGTGTTGTCGGTAAGTCGATCATAATGTTTCATTTTGATTTCCTGGCAATGTTTCATTTTGAGTGTACAAGTATAATACAATGCATATTTATCATATACCCACGATAGTATTCCTCGTACTTTTTATACCTAAAATCAAGGTTTATCGTACCTATCTGTATCTACATATTGAGCTGAGCTAGGTATGGTATAGCATCCGGAACCAAGCAGTATACTACTCGATATACGTATAATATGATATAAATAATATAGTATAGCATAATAAAAAAAAAAAGGGTGATGTCACTTTGTTCCTTCTCTCATGCGGGGAGATGTTTCTTATCCCCACATGGGGAGATGTTTCTTCTCCTCGCATGGGGAGAAGAAATCATCTACAAAATGACAGGTTGCGTGGGCGATGGATAATACGGGGGAAGAGCAATACGAGTTTAAGTTTTTCTTTTCTCTCTTCTTATTCCTCCCTCCTTTGACTGATATCACTCGAAATACTAATCAATTTCGGGTGATAACGATGCAGAAAAATAACCCAAATCGACGATAGCACCTGATAATGGGCGGTCCGCACACCGATCAACTAACGGACCCTTACATATCACCTGTATCAAGTGGTACACACTCGAGACGACAATCCTTACCTAAAAGTAATAAAAAAAGATAAATTCAAGGAAAAAAAACAAAGGATATTCCTATTCGTACAACAAACCAACTATTCAATGACTTAATAAATTAATTTATAATATATTAAAGAAATTATTTATGATTATCGATCAATAAAAAGGAATTCTTATACTTGCTCTTTTGTTTCCGGTCTACTCGAGATATCTTTTTTAAGTTTTTACTAACTAAATTAATTAATATCATTTTATTTTCAATCTATGATAAATTTATATTTAAATCCTTATTTTATTCCGCATGATAGTTTAATCTTTTACTTACGTGTTAACAAAACATAACAAGAAACCAATAATTTTCTTGAGTTCTTATACTTGCTCTTTAGGTTCTTGTCTACTCGAGATATCTTTTTTTTTTATAAAGTTTTTATTAACTAAATTAATTAATATCAATTTTATTTTCAATCTATGATAATATTTTAATCATTATTTTATTCCGCATGATAGTTTAATGTTTTACTTACGTGTGAACAAAACATACGAAGAAAACAATAATTTTTAATAATAAAAGGGTGTTTAAATTATAAATAAATAGATAGGGTAAAGGTCGAGAGAGAGAGAGAGAGAGGAACACTTGGTTGGAGGGTATCGTTTTCTTGCCGTGGAAGCGACGTCGGACCGTAACCCAACGAAGGCGACGGTCTTGATGCCGTTTCACCACCCAAGGCGGGTGCGTCGGCCGGTGCTTCTCTCTCTCTCTCTCTCTCGCACGGAAATGGTTGGACTGTGGTCTTCCATCGACTGGTTTGACTAAATGTCAAATTTTAGGTCTTAGTGGCTGTTGAGGACCAGTTTTAGATAAGTAAGTGTGCAGTGCATCCAATCGCATCATTCTTTACATTACCAGTAGTAGCTCATAGGTTTGACTCGAGGGAGCTGTGATACCGATGGTGATATGGAGTATGAGACATCATACCGCATGATCACTCCTCCAAGTTGCGCGTAAACTATGTAGGTTGCATGTGGGACCGCATTAATTGGCAGAAAACAAGCTGGTACTGATGCAATTAAAAGGCTGTCTGCTGTGCTGTCGCCGACAGCCGAGCCGAAGAATCGTGATTGTTTTCGGCAATGGCCCCATGCGACCTACACGAGAGTCTCCGCAGCACAGAATAGAATAGAAGGCTCGTCTTCTTTCTCTTCTTCCCTGTCGACACAACAGGGAAACGGGGAAGAGAAGAAATCAAAGCTTAGCTTTCTACGCCTTCCACTCCGGACTCCCAGATGCCATGGGAACCAATAACCTAAGCAGGTAAAAACAAGGCCCACACCCACCAAGGCCAAACGATGCTGTCACAGAAGAAGAAAACTCTTCTTTATGGGTTATTTATGGCTTGTTTGTGTGTTGGCAGATGGCCGATTCAAGTTGTCATTAAGGTCTCCAGTGTGGTGGTAGGTCGAGCCTTTATAGAGTGCCTTCAAGACACATCCTCCTCTTCGGCCTTCATCATCCCCCCTCTCCTCTCTTTTAGTGAAGCCACTGCTGGAGGAGCTTGATGGAGATGGTGGTGGTGGTGATGCTGTGCCTTCGTCTATAAATGTCGAGAGAAACCAAAAGGATGGTTCTGACCCATGTGGTTTCTTCGTTATCAGTGACTCCGATTTAGAGGATCCTCTTTGGACACTAAAACAAATGGAGGTTGAAAGGAGGAGGATAGGAGAGAGAGATTGTTCATGTTCTTGCACCACCATGTCTTCTTCTTATCTTTGCCCTCTTGCTTTATCTCTTCTTTTTCTTCTCCTTTCTTGCTGCGACGAGATGATCGGCGTCTCGGCCTCCAACTACACGACGCTTAGGTTAGCAAGGATTCAAAGGCACTTGGAGAGAATCAACAAGCCTGCAGCGAGAACCATACAAGTAAGGAAGACGCCGGAAGCGTTTCTATCTCATGACATTAGACTTGCATGCTTTCCGATTCCTTTCATGAACTCGTGTAGAGCCCGGATGGAGACATCATCGACTGCGTTCCCCGGCACAAGCAACCGGCTCTCGACCATCCTCTTCTAAGCCATCACAAGATCCAGGTGCATGTCCTCTTCCATCGACTGCTTCTCCTCCTCTGCGTGTTGCTCTATGCTAATATCTGTGGATTTCCCTTAGAGAGTAGCCCCACAGAGGCCAAAGTTCAAGGGCGAGAGGCCTCCCAGAAATTACAGTACGAGTGATGCTGCGCGAAGGGCATGGCAAGCATGGCACCACGTCGGCCATTGCCCCAGGGGGACCGTTCCCATACGGAGGAGCTCCGTCGATGATGTCCTGAGAGCCAAGTCTCTGTTCCACTTCGGCAAGAAGCAGATGCGCGTTCCTCTCGCCAGGAAAGTCGATGCACCAGATGTGGTCAGTGGCAATGGCCATGAGGTACATATTCTATCGTCCCCTTCGCCATATATTAGATTGCTTCCACAAGTTCTATTGCTATTAGATAGACGACAGTAAAGCTGTAAGCCAGACGGGGGGAGGGGAGGGTGACCACAATTATTAATGCTGCTGTATATTTGAAATGGAAAGAAGGAGATATAAATACTCTGCTTTCACATTCAAGATCATAGCATTTCACAGACGCATGCATTGAATGAACTCAAAGGCATCGGCTGGGCAGTGGCGTGGTGGAAGCTATCATGACTCCATTTCTTTACGTTCAATGCTGTTTCATTGCACAGCCATTGCGTGAAGACCAGAAAGCAGTCATGAGAAACTTGAATGCCCACTAGGGAAGCTGCATGCATGGATCTCAACATCCATTTGCCAGTTTCCTATTCCATTCATCGAAACTTCTTGAAGCACTTCCAATGTGTTTCCCAGTTTTCCTAGTTCTGAATCTGGTCGACTGACGCTATATATATATATATATATATATATCTATATATATGTGTGTGTGCAGCATGCAATAGCTTACACTGTGAACAACCAAGAGGTGTATGGAGCTAAGACTACGATGAACGTATGGGATCCTTCCGTCCAAGAAGAGAACGAGTTCAGCCTCTCCCAGATTTGGATTCTGTCGGGATCATTCGACGGCGCAGATCTCAACAGCATTGAAGCTGGCTGGCAGGTACATATTTCTTCAAGTCCACTCTGTCTCAGTTTCAGCTTTCTTTGAAATGCCAACATCTTGGTTTACATTACTCAACGAACTTTGATGAGCATTCAATGGAGCTTTCTCGCTAATTTCCATAACTCTACAGTATTCGAATTGAATAAGAAGTGTGTGGGGTTCAAGGCCCACCTTAAGCTTTGACTTTAAGCTTCCCGGCAAGGAAGAGTAGATCGGTGTATCATTTTGATACATGTTACTTTGTTGTCGGCAGTGTGACCGGAAGAAGAAGTCCACCATTTGACTTGCGAGGGCACGGCACGCTAAGGAGCTCACGATAACATACCTTTTTGTGTTACCGTGGGACTTCGGCTGTATGATCTTGGTGGTGTTGATCGGATTAGGACCACCCAATTTATTCTGCAGTTAATCTTTTTACATCGCCATTTAATATCTTGTTGGATTGTCGAAAACACAGTAAAGGTTTACCAACCAAGCGTACCTTCTTCATTAAAGGAGATGGTCCGGGGAGACGTGGACTGAAATGATAGATAGATAGCCATGGCGGTGGATGTGAAAAAAAAAACATGTCTTCTTCTTCTTGGAATGGTGATCTGAAGCTTTATACTTTGTTCTAGTCAGGTCAGCCCTGAGCTCTATGGAGACAGCAGGCCGAGGCTGTTCACATACTGGACGGTGAGACCCGACATTTCCGAGCTCTCGTGTGAGTGCCAACCATAAATAAGCTCCTCTCCCTTGTGATACAACAGAGCGATGCGTACCGGGCAACAGGCTGCTACAATCTCCTCTGCGCAGGATTCATACAGACGAACAACAGGATCGCCATCGGAGCAGCCATATCGCCGGTATCGTCCCCGGGAAGTAGCCAATACGACATCACCATCCTCGTGTGGAAGGTAGGAAGTGGCAGGTTAAG
Source organism: Ensete ventricosum (assembly GCA_029747655.1). NCBI lineage: Eukaryota > Viridiplantae > Streptophyta > Magnoliopsida > Zingiberales > Musaceae > Ensete > Ensete ventricosum. The sequence goes on from JAQQAF010000003.1 coordinate 3,592,253, forward strand.
AACAATGGTAGTCGTAGTACACCAGTCCTATGGATGAGAAGCTTGTGTTGGTCCCGCAGGACCCGAAGCTGGGGAACTGGTGGATGAGCTTCGGTGACAGCATGCTGGTGGGGTACTGGCCGGCGGAGCTATTCACGCACCTCTCCGACCGCGCCACCATGGTGGAGTGGGGCGGGGAGGTGGTGAACATGAGGCCCAACGGCGAGCACACCTCGACGCAGATGGGGTCGGGCCGCTTCGCCGGGTCCGGGTTCGGGAAGGCGAGCTACTTCCGCAACCTGGAGGTCGTCGACGCCGACAACAGCCTGGTGTCAGCTCAGGCCATAGCGACGCTGGCGGAGAACACCAAGTGCTACGACATCAGGAGCTTCTCCAACGCCGACTGGGGCACGTCCTTCTACTTCGGTGGACCGGGGAACAACCCCCAGTGCCGCTGATCTCTTCGTCCTCACCACGCAAACTTGGTGCATCTCTGCATTGTACAATCCGCATCAGTGCCATAGTTCCTCGTATAATAGTAGTAGTAGTAGTAGTAGGCACCGTATTCTTTGATGGCTTCTACTTCTCCTTGTACTACTCTGTCTGCTATAATGCAAACGAGCTCGGCCGCAACTCTCTGCACTTTGGAGATCATCGATTTGGCCTTTTTCTCGACGAAGAGAAATGCTTCGTGTCTTCTACTTAGCTCATCATGTTTTTAATAGGTTAAAAATGGCTTGTGGGAGATGAGAAAATATAGGGGAGGATGAGAAAAAAAAATATAAATAATATTTTTAAAAGATTAATAAATGAATAATATATTAAAAAAATCTATGTAAGATTTAGAAGTGTGGAGTGATTAATGGGAAGGTTCTTCGATATGCGAATGCAGAGCTATTCTATTAATATATTGACTCGTTGCTAAATGATTATTTTACTACTCACCAATATTAATTAGAAAGAATATTATTAAAAAAATAAATATTATTATGATTTTCTTGATATCTTATAATGATTATAAATCATAATAAAATATATGATAACATATCATCATGATTTTATCAATGATCATGATCTTAACATAATCTCTTACATTATGAATTGATCTAGATGAATGTTTTATATTTATTATTGATTACATAATAATATCTTATTATGTATATGGCTCATATATACCATCAATAAAAATTCAAGCAAATCATTTTTTTGCTACCAATGATATAAATATCACAAAGCAAGGAATCCTACATAGAAATCAAAGCAAAATTGTTTTTGATTCTTAGAATTAAAAGAACTCATTTTTTTTTTTACTTTTTGGTATCTTAAATAAATTTGAGATCACAAATGATGTAACGAAAAATAATCTAATAACTTAATATAGTAATTTTTTACATGAAAAAAAAAAGAAAACGATAGTTGGAGTTGTTTTCAGCAAGAAAAGTCTTCTTAAGTGATTGCCAACTCAAATCCACTCGAAACAAAGGAAAATTAATGGATCAGAATGTGGCATCCAATAAAATTAAAATAGAACGAGAAGAAAACACATAAGCTGACTAGCTTAGAAAAACTTAATCGATATGACACATCAATAGCAGGTTGCACAAAGTTTTTGGGGATATTAGCTAAGTTAATGGATAAAAATTATAATTATTAACAATAAGATCGAAATCATCGTTGCGATGAGGTTTGCTTGCATTTAGAACAACAAAGGAATGGTTCGGTCGCTGAAGATCTTTGGTCTTCACCCCGACCTGATGAAAAAAATTGGATCGCTTCTTGTAGATTCGTTGAGAATGATTCTGATCTAGTTCATGGCCTATTAGAAGTAGAAGGCGTTCTGATGGGACCCTCACGGACAGAAAAAGATTGAAGTCAGTTTGATAATAATCGAGTGACGTTACTTCTTCGGTCCGAATAGTTAGATATGATGCAAAACAGATCTTGTTCTATCGTTGATCAGGGATTTCTATATGAAAAATACGAATCAGAGTTTGAAGAAGAGGAAGGGGTCGTTGACCCGCAACAGGGTGATGATAGAGAAAATGTGTGTTCTCAAGAAATTTTTTTTGAATTTCAAAAATAATTTAGGTTGACATGAATGAATAAAGAACAGTAAATTCGTGAACGAAATCAAAATTTTTACTTTTTTTTTTCATAGCTTATTAATTCTAAACCTAATCACAAAATCTCTGCCTACTATTAGATATTACGTAGCACCACATCATCATTAGTCAGTCACATAGGCTCAAGTCACCATCGATCATCCTCTCGTGACATTAATCACTATAATAACTATGAAATGAGAGACAAAGGTGACGATACAAAGAAACGAGTTAAAGACACAGAGACAATGTCAAACAAAATATTAGAGCAATGAAACATGAAGATAACTAGACAAGAATACGATGGATGAAGACCTAAAGATGATGACATACAAAGGACGAGCAACGATCAACAAAACAAAAAACATAAATAATCTTATTTAAAGATAAAAGACACTATACAAGAAAAAAATATTTTTTAAAAAATAACCCATTTTCTTCCCTTGCAATATCAAATTAAAGTCCATAAATAAGGTACCATATATATATATAATTAATGTTCTTTACACTCTCATTGACGTGTTAGAGACTTTAAATTTTTTCGTATATATATATATATATAGCATTCCCTATAAAGACTCAAATCTTCTTAGCCACAAACAAATGTGATCATTTATAATAGCTCGATTCCCAAGTTGATCAACGAACCCAAAAACAAAACAAAACACAGTAAAATTATTTATTGAATCCTAAACAACACATAGAAGTCCAGGAAACCCAAACCATAAGAACAAGAATCCAACCATCGTCTTGCCGGTGGCTCCAACCCTTAGCCATCGATTTATTGGCGAGCAATTGGGAAAAAACAGCCCACCAAAAGCTCTCTATAACAGCAGATCCTGAGGGGCCTGGTTAGTGTTGGTGCTGGTGGTGGTGGCGCCGCCGCCGCTTCCAGCGTCAGCGTTCCCCATTCCCACTGCGTTCTTCACGGCTGCCGCCGCGTCCTGCGCCATCTGCTTCACTTGCACCCCGGTCTTGCAGGGGAGCCAAACTCAACTCGTCAACAGAGGTCGCAGAGGGAAGCGAGAGGAAGATGAAGACGGATGGCGACGTCGGGAATTAAGTCATCGTTTACCTCCTGCAGGAAGCCGGCGGCGTGCTGCTGGTTCTCCTTGGCTGACTGCATTTTCTCCGACGCCATGTCGCGGGCGGAGCCGGCGGCGTCCTGGGCCGACTGGATCCACTGGCCAGCCTGCGCCTGCACGAATCAAGAAGCAACATCCGACGGTCAGATCCCACCGCCGCAGCATAGACGACGACGACCGCCACCCACCTCGCCCTCGCCGCGGGCTTTCCCGGACTGGAACATCTGGCTGCTCGACATCGTCCTCGCCTCGAGTTGCCGAAACCTACACCTTCTTTACCAAAGCACAGTGAGCGACGAATGAGAGATGTACCGGTGGTGGCGGGTTTATATAGGAAGCCGAGAGCGATGCGAGGACGACACGTTGGTGGGATCGAGTCGCTACGTTGCAGGCAACGAGAGAGCGGGAGTTCGCGATTCCGGTGGCTCTCTCTTCTGCGGCGATCGGTGGGAACGACTTGGCCTCTGCTGTTAAGGTGGCGGGCGAGGTTTGTGGCAGCAAATGCTGCCTGCGCACGTTCATCAACGTTATTGGAGTTCCTATGTGGTGTTCCATCCAATGTACGTACGAGTTAGAAGTTAATACGGTCTTCTTTTTCTAAAATAAAAATCCGATGTAGCAAAATCGAATTCCACGCTATCTATCTGTTTTGCTAAGTGTCGTTATGTTTTGGAAGACGCAAAAGAGTTCGACCGAACTATGACAGATAATTTAATTCGAGTATAGAAAATGTTGGTATATTAAAATTTAGTTCGACGGTAGAAAATAGAAAACGTTAAGTCTTTCTTTTATTTCTATAGAAGACTATACTTTCGACAAAACTCCTCAGTCAATAAGTCGATTCTGATTTATTGGTTGTAAAAGAAAAATATGTATAAATAACTTAAGAGTGTAAATCTAATTTCATGAATTTAAAATGAAAACATATCTGAAGAGACTATTTTATGTATTGTTGATTTTTGTAATCGATGATTTAATAAGAAAAATACTCTCTCGATGTAGTATAGTATGTCTAGGAATTTTTTCTTTATTATGAAATCACTCTAAAGAAAAGATATAAATATATGTTTTTTCCCATAACAATCTAAACATTATTCAAATTCACTGAAATTTGAAAGAATTATGTGTTTTTTTTAGAAGATAAATTTATTACATGCCTTTCCTAGAAATAGAACCTTAAGGAATGACTCTTATCGTAGAAATTGCAACCTGATTCTTTTACTATATATATGATCAAATGATAATGGATTGGATCTTATTAATTCCGTATTTAACAATCCAACGTTTGTCACTTACCCTCAGAATCAAGCGACACTTAAAAAGATGATCTCCGAAGGAAATCTAAACAATTCAATAACAACATCAGCAGCTTTCTCGCGAGGTTAGAGTTATTCTTGTAAGCAACGAAGACGATGTGAAGGTGTAGGAGGAGCTTGACGATGTCGTCAAGCATGAACTCTACCGCCAAGAGAGGACACGGATAGATCAGAAGAAGATGAGAGGAGAAGAGGGCGAGGAAGACTTTTAGCGATGCTCAATGATTTTGGATCTCTAATCTACATTCATTGATTCATCTATGGAAAGATCCAAGATATACTTAAAAAAAAAAAAAGAACTTCTCAAAGTTCAAGTATTTAGATGTGGTACAGTGGATAAGAAAGAAGATCAACATGGATACAGTACCAAAACATCTATGTTGAGATATGCTAATGGTTAGTACATTATTGAACATGTGAGAACATGTTTAATATGATGAATAAATTAAAAAAAAAAACAAAATCAACATCAAAATAACTAAATGTTTACACAAATACTGCATGATTCTTTGTGTAAAAGATGTTGAAATAAAAGGATAGGACATTTCAGGACCCCCCAACAAAAAGACTGTTATCATTTGTCAGCAAGTTTCCTAAATAATGAATGTCATGTTTGATCATAAAGTTCAGGCTTCCTAAAGTCGCTCGAAAATTAGTACCTTAGGAAGCTTAAGAGTTGCAACTCAGCTAAGACGCATAAAATTTTATGCGTAGCTAATATTTCGATCAACACTGGAAGGCCATGCCGATGATCAACCGAGGTCAAGTTGATCAAAGCAGCAGAGCATAACAAATACAAAAGGAATTTAGCAACATACGGAAGAAGATGATCTAGTTGTCTGAGGTGGTGGCATTAGATCAAATTGGGTTTCCAGTAAAGAAAGCACTTGAGAAAGCGAGGACACCTTGAAATCCGGTCTTGTATCATCGGTGTAGGAATGAGGAGGGCCATACCTCCCTGTTTCATCAAGCAAGCATGTGAAGGCTCCTGCTCGTTTCCCACAAACCACCTGTAAGATACAGAAATATCGGAATTGTCAAACGACCAAACATTGTGATTGTTGGTCTCAGCATGTATTTGCTGGAATTTCACAAACCATACCCCGCCAAAATATTTATGATAAGCAGAAAAAGGAAAACACCAATTTAATACAAGGTTATGAGTTGTTTGAACATGTCAGTGGCAATGAATGCAGCGGACTCGTTACTTAAAATGGCCCCATATGAGAAGCCCTGCAACAGTCATTTGCCCGAAAGCCCCGTGTATATAGAACAGCATACAAGACTACACGAAAGATATTCCCCATTACCAGCTCTTGGTCCAAATTAAAAGATGAGAAACGATGCTCTTGTTCAAGGATGAGCCCTAACAGTTAAATTGATCTTTTACTCAATCGAGCAATAATAAACTGATAGGGATTGGAAATGATTGAATATTTAAACAACCATAGCCACTATTCACTTTACACGAGCAGATATGAATTCGGATATTTATATATGGCTATTAAATGGATACCCAATTTTGAAGCTATATTCACTTGTGATTAGTATGACAATAGATATGGATTTAGATTAGATTAAAACAGATCAAGACGTGAATATTACATAAATAAAATATCTGTTACATATATGAAAGGAACTAGCTCAAATTTGTCAATGATATTCCTCGATAGGAAGCCGTTAAAGGAAATGCAAAGAGCTAAATGAATGAGAAAAAATAACTACGTTGCAATTAAAGAAACTATACATATTTCCATAAGTCAATCTACATAATTTCACATTGTAAGATATATTTGTATCCTTAGATATTCAGATACAGATAAAACTGAATCCACGTCAATATTCATATATCAGATAGCAAAATTTATACATAAATATCGGTGCATGAGAAATGCACATTTACATAACCATGTCTAGGTCCAATGAGAAATTTTGAAACAGATACAGATGAAACCCAATCTCTCCAGTTCTGAATGTTAGCATAGGCTGATTGGTTGATCCTGAGTCAAAATGCAGACTCTTAACCTTCAAGACCTAACAAACTTTTAATTTAGTTCAACTAAAGATGACAACAGTTGAATCTTTAGTTACTTTGAACCTGGGTTTGCAAACTTCGACTGATAAAGGGTAGATACTACTATTCTAAACATGGAAATGTCTGATAATGGAGAAAGATGTGTTTTACTTGCCAGCTGAAATGATCAGCAGATATCACAAGATTTATGAAGAACAAAAGAATCTTGGTTTTTCTTTAAGTTTTTACCCACAAAGACAATTTGTTGTCATGATGAGCATCTCTCATCAAATTTAACTCTCAAATTGACATATGGTTAGTGATGAATATTTTTTTTGAAAAAAGTTATGCTCTATGCCCTTGCCACTATTCTAACACCAAAGAAGTGTCACCAATGTCTTCCATAAGGTCTATAAAGCGAGCCACACATGTTGTCCAAAAAAAAAAACAAGTGTGTTCATCAATTGTTTGTCATTAGTATTTGTGAAATTATCAGTCACCACCTAGACTGTATAATGCTCCCTACCCTCATCCACAGCAGTCTCCATCAGACCTTGAATCTTGTGAATCTGATCTGATACTTCAACTGACATATGAAAGATGATTTGGTCTTGGCCAGATCCAAACAGATATTGATCCAAGTGGAATTGGCTTAAAGTAAATCTACACTAGATTGGCATAGATTCAGTCTCATGTCAACAAGAAATTAGAAAAGCAAAACACATAGATCTACAGTTAATGAAACAATATAAGAATGGAAAAATTACCTTAAGGTGAAAATTACAAGAACAAAGCTTCCATAAACGGGATATTTGACTTCAGTTTCGGATTCACCTTGGTTAGGAGAAAAAACAAGGATGCTTTCTTGAGTTCGAACCTTGGTTTGCTAGACATTGATATATTTTAGGATGATAAAGGCTTAAAAGAGAGAGATTAGAGTGAGTTGAGAAGCCTTAGGTGGAAAGGATGGATTGAATCAAGTCACTGGATAACAGACTTATCACCTCGATAAGCTTGTTTATGCTATGTAGTACAACTAGTATGGTACTATATCAGGTGATACAATACTTGTTGAATCCGATTGTGATGTCCAAACTGTAGATACCATTCCATACCAACCGGTATTCGAAATTTCAATTCTTGATAGAAATATCATGACCAATCTCTGTTTCCATCTTTTCTCAATTTTTTCCATCAAGAGGTGATAATCCATATATATATATATATATATATATATATACAAATGCTACTT